>CM077078.1:55850682-57050682 GCA_039513925.1 Platanthera zijinensis
TTGGGATATTGAAAAAGTTTAGGGGTTTTGAAGTGATTTAGAGTGTTATTAAGTAAAAGAAGGAATTCTCCTTTTGAAAGGAGGATTGTTTCTGATAAATATAAGGCTTTAGAGAATCTCTCCTTAAAGATCTTCTTAGTCTTAAGCTACTGATCATTCAGACTGTTAAGTCCCTTTTAAACAACCTTCTTATACACTTGAAAGTCTTTTTTCAAGAGTAATTAAACACCTAGAGGGAGGTGAATAGGTTTTTATGTCTTTTAGACTAGTTCTTGGTGGTTTTATGTTAGGACTTTCAAGAATAGCACTCAATCTACATATGTATTTATGTTCCCCAATGGGTACATCCACTGTCTCTCCCACCTTTATAAAGTGTGTTAGATATATGCCAACTTCTCCAATCTCTTCTCCAAGAGCTTACAACACAGATCTCTCAGACTCCTCTAATTCCTACCTCAGGCTCAAGGCCCTACCACTCAGAGCAAATGATGCTCCTACAACTCAGTGATCCACATATCACCTACCTCAGACTTATCCAAATTCCTACACTTAGGCTAGGAGGTTAGCCCTACACTCAGGTCCACCTCAAGATTCTACCTCGGAGAATAACTCTCCTATAGATCTGGCATATAGGCCCTACCTCAAATCCATAGAATAATCATACACTCAGATCCACAGAAGGATCATACACTCAGATCCACAGAAGAATCCTACACTCAACTTTTATAGTTCAGACTTATAACTCAGATCAGGAATGATCTTACAGAGAGAATAAGTTGTTGGTAGTGAATAGCTCCAGAGAAGTTATCTCTATATCAGCCTCTTCCTGGACTGAGAGGACTCAGTCCTCTCTTCTTCACAGTAACAAGAAAAGATCTTTCAGGTTGGTTCTGTTGGCCTGAGAAGTAACCTGCAGAGCACTGTTTCTTCAAGCCTTGTGAGTAGAAGAGTTGAATGCAGTGGCCTTGAAGATGAACAACAGCTTAGGCTTGCTCTGCTCCTCCTTCTATCTCTAAGAGTGAACTTTTGAACTTGTTATTGAAGAGGTGACTATCAACAACTAACTGTCTGAGCTTCTCAGACCAACAGTAAATGTATTTTCTTCAAGCTCTACAACTTAGTCGAGAGGAAGAAGATTAAGCTCAAAGCTCTTCTTTGCAAAAGTTAATTTCTTTCTTCCTCGTAACTCAACTTTTGTATCCCGCCATCCAACGACACTATACACAGTATGGGTTGGCCAGAAATGGCAACTACGCCATCACTTTTGCATTTACTGTTATACTAAAGGCATGCGACGCCTTTTGTCTTCTTGCACTCAAGTCCCGCGATATTTGAATTTCTACTGACGTCAACATGAGTCAGCGCTTCTAGACATAAAAAAATCCAGACATACTACTCAGGCGTTGAGTGAAGCCTTGTCACTTAACGCAAAAGACTTAGCAGAATTCTGCATTTTCAGGCATTGAGTGAGCCTTCATCACTCAACACATATAGACTTTGATAGTCTAACAGCTTATGCGTCGAGTGAGCCTTCATCACTCGATGCTTCTGGACTTAGTTCGATTTTTCTAAATGTAGGCGTTGAGTGAATCTTCTTCACTCAACGCATTCTGCCTTTGCCTGGCTTCTTGATGAGGCGTTGAGTGTTCTATCTTCACTCAATGCTTCTGTACTTTGTTGAATTGTATGTTGAGTAGACGTTGAGTGAACTGTCTTCACTCAATGCTTCTATCCTTAGACAGATTTCTTGATAGCAACACTGCGGCTTTGACTGTTGGGTGTTGAAAGTGAGGGATATATCTACTTTACACTAAGGGGGGGGGGAGGGTTAATAGTGAATTTTAAAAACTTTAATTTATTTTTATAGCGGATTTAAAGTAAGTGAAATATATGTATGTATAAAGCAAAAAATCACAGCACACAAATAAGAAAGAATAACAATCACAGACGACACAAGGAAATTATAGTGGTTCCCCAATAAATCTGGGTACATCCACTCTTCTACCACCATGATAGGAATTCACTATAGGTTTTTGATCAGGTTCCCTGCCACCACAAGTTTTTGCTCAGGTGAACTGCCACCACAAGATCAATTTTTCTAAGGGAGATCTATCAACCCTTTGAGCTTTTGATCAGGTGCCCAAAAACCAAATTAAGTCTTTTGATCAGGAGACTTAGAAACAAAAAGATAACTTTTAAAGGGAGTTAAAAACCTTGTACACAGTTTATGAAAGTAAGCAAAAAGTGATGATGTCTTCTCTGTCAATATTCTCTGAGAAGACTAGTGGATGTTAAAGCAGAAAGCTCCCCCTGATTTGAGTAGAGTTTATGATCAGGAGGGCCGGGAGTCCTTTATTTAGGGTGTAGGCCTTCTTGTATCTGAGAGATGAAGACTTTGCACAAGCAGAGACTGAAGATCTAATTATATAAGAGTGTGTGTTGATTTGCAAGTCTCCAAGTCAGTATCTCTAAGTCTGTATATCTAAGTGAGTAACCTTGAGGCAGCAATCTTCTGAACATATATATAGAATGCTGAGAGGAATTCAAACATTTGAATTGATCGATTCTGAAACCTCCGAGGAATTCCCGAGGATGGTAACTGCCTTAAAAATTGATTAGAATAATAACTCTTTGATAAATCCATATTTAATGATGTCTCTAAACGGCTATATTCGCTAGAATATTTGGCATTAAATACCAGAGTCATAGTGGTCTGTAATTAAGGCTTTAAATTATTCTGCATTCAGAATATAAAATAGCCTGAAATTAAGCCTGAAACTGTTCTGCCTATTGTAAATAAAACTGCTTAAAACTCTGCAGAGAATTAGTCTAACTCAGCAAGCATTTCGTCGGCCTGAGCCTGGAGTTCGTCGAGCTAAATCTTCTTATTCGTCGACCTGAGCTCAGAGTTCGTCGAGCTGAGCTTAACTTTCGTCAAGTTGAGTTTCTGAGTTGAGATCGGAGTTCGTTGACCGGAGCTCAAAGTTCATCGAACTAAACTCAGAGTTAAGACTCTGATTCATCAAAGTGAGATTGTTGTTCATCGAACACAGCTCTGCTTTCGTCGAAATTTATTCTGCTAGAATTCTTCTGAGATAATGACCCTGGAAATAAACCTATGACATTAGACTATACAAAATGGGTCAAACTAAACATCCTAATAGTAATCCTAGCCCAAATCAGTAATATGGTTCCAATAATCTCCCCCTATTTGGGTGAGGATACTATTAAACAAAATCAAAACACAAAGCATAAAATATCTTACAGAAAAACTTTCAGCAGATATAAAATAAGTGCTTTGAGAATACAAAAACATAACAACAAAGTTTAAACTTTAATAAAACTAAAAGTCCTTTTTAGGAGTAGCTGCAGGAGAATCTGAAGAATATTTAGTGAAGATTAACTTCATGTTGGTGATTTAGCTTGTTTTTGAGTCATCTTTAAATCTTGAGATCCAATAATCTTCAAAGATGTGGCTGGGAACAACTTCTTCTAGATGCAGACTCATGTATCTATCAACATTGAATAAGTTCTTTACCTGGTATTTGTCAAGCTCTTTCTTTCTGTAAGAGGACATGGTTGAGAACTGAGAGGTGTCCTTTCCTTCTACTTTAGCTTTATTAATTTGAGATAGAGCAATAAGCTCATTGAACCTTGCCATTCTGAAGTTTGGGTCCAACTTTGGATCATAAGCTGGGGAAGGAGGCCTCAATGGGCTTGGCTGTTGTTGCTGTTGTCTTCTTCGACCTGGATGTTGCTGGCTGCTGCTATGAGATTCTGACCTTGAAGGTCTGTCTTTGCTGTCCTGAGAAGCTTTTGGATAATGAGAAGAAGGCTTTTGAGAATGAGGAACACTACCTGCTGCTCCTACTACTGGAGGAGGTCCTCTCCTAGACCTTGGAGGTGAATTATATCTCTTCATTTTCTTCCTCCTTTTCTACTCATTTTTGGAATATCTCATCCAATGTGGATGATCTGGAGTGAGAGTAATCCCATGCAGAATATAGTAGGGGATATTAGCAGTAGATGAAGGTTTAGGAGCAACCTTTGCTGGAGCCTTCTTCTTCAATTTTCTCTTTTTAGAACTTGAGTCCTCAGACTCATAAGATTCTTCATCATCATCAGAATCTTCTGCAGGTTGATCATATAGATCATCTAGCTGTTTAATCAAATCTGACTGATCAGGAATTGAAGCTACTAGCAGTGTATTTACAATATCTGTATCTGCTGCTTGAATATGTACACTGTCATCTTGCTCCATATCTTCAAAAAGGATGTCATCAAGATTAGGCATAGGAGTTTCATCCCAAGCATAAGTAGGAGGGGAAGAAACTGGCTCTATAATATCTATATTCTCAATAGCTACTACAGTCTCAAGGATTGGATTATAACTGTTGGGTATTGTATCCACAATATACCTGATTTGAAGAAGCCCATGAACAAGCTAAGGTGAATTGATAATGTATTTGATTACTTGTCTTCAAGTTGTGCTTGCAGCTATTCATCGCTAAGTACACACCAATGTCAGGGTGCAGTAGGTCAATATACACGGGTCTGTGCAACGTAATCCCTCGTTGAGCAGATCAGTGTGTTGGCTTACGTGTACTCTCTCTATTGGAGTGTACTTATTTTCAAGCACAAGGTTATGTAAGATCAAGAGCAGACAAGGAGCAAGGATGGGCCAAAGACCAGCTCACGGGAAGAAAGACGAAAATCGTCTAAGTACAAATCGACGAGATTCACTAAGTGATTCTCGCCGATTCGACGAGAATCACTAGTGATTCTCGCCGAATCGTCGAGAATCACGAACTTATTCTCGCCGATTGCTGTCGGTTGTCTCGAAGCCGCCTTGAATTCTTCTAAGGAAGAATCGTCGAGAATCACGAAGTGATTCTCGCCGATTCGTCGAGAATGACTCTGCATTCTCGACGATTCGGCGAGAATCAATTGTGATTCTCGCCGATTCTCACTGGCTTGTGTTATCAGTAGAGATTGAATTCTATTAAGTAGAATTCGGCGAGAATCGTAGTTGATTCTCGCCGATTCGGCGAGAATCACCTACGATTCTCGCCGAATTTGACTTGGGCAAATTCCTGCTGTTCTCTGGACCGGTCCAAGTTACCTGGATTATTTCAAACCGGACTTAGGTCTTCTTATTGGTGGGGCCCACAACGGTCATGTGGAATGACCTAATGTATAAATACCTCCGTATGGTTGAGCGGAAAAGAGACGAATATACGATTCAAAAAGAAAGGCCGCCAACGTGACCTAGATCGCACATCTTGCTCCGCCGCCGTCGTCGCCGCTCGTGCAGTTAGTCGCCGTTGCTGATCACAGTTTCTTCCAGATCTCCGGCGATAGAAGCTTAGCCTAGCACAGTGTCTCACGCGTCTAACCAGAGATCTTTTGTCTCTTGATTCGTAGATCGGGAAAACCATCCCCTTCTGAATCGATCGAGACGATCGATCCTAGTGTGACCGTTGGAAGACCTTGCTACCTTTGCTATAAAGGTTGAATCTCCATAGCACCGCTGCAGCACTCCATTGCCGCCGCCAATCCCGAGAGCCAAGCCGCCGCCCTTTGCCGCAGCCGGTTTCGGGGAGATTCTCTCCAAGAGAGATCTAGGGTTGTGGACTCTTCGTTGACTTCAAGAACACGTCATCGAACGAAGAGGGACACCTTAGTCTCCATAAGTTGTTTGTATTTCTAATACATTCTATTTTCAATTTCGTTGTAAAGGAAAGATTGGTTCCTAGTTATAAGGGTTTGGTGCAACCCGTGGTGTGGGAGTGGTGACTCCTACATGTGGAAGGGTTCCTTCCGTCAGTGCAAGGATTGGATTTCAATCCTGTTGGTGAAGTGACCGAGTTGTCCCTGGTTGGGAGATAGGTCGAAGGGGGAAAGTAGACATACCCAAATTGGGGAACCACTATAAATTGCTTGAGTCTTTTCTGTGTTGTGTTGTTTGATTTATTTGTGCAGGTACAGTTTTTAATTCCACAAAAAATGCCACAAGATACCTATTCCCCCCCCCATAGGTGAAGCTAGTTGGCACTAGGTGGACTTTCAAGTGGTATTAGAGGCAGGTTACTCAGCAATAAGGTTAACACCTTGAGTAAGATCCTTCCTCTAGTATCAACTAGAAGTCGAGACTCAAGCATGGAGCTGGAATTTGATGACCATCCTCTGATACTCCCTGCGTGCACAACAGAGTATTACCCCATCTGGAAGATGAGAGTTATGTTTCATCTTGAGGCCATCGACCCTCGGGCGTCACTCATCTTGGAAGAGGGTCCCTTCATTCCTATGAAGGCTTCCGATTCAGGAAAGGATATCCAAATCCCCAAGAGTCCCGAAGAGATGTTTGAGACCGAGCTCTCACTGTTCAACTTGGACAAGTTAATACGTCAGATCATCACTGACAACTGGTTTGGTGTATCTTGTTCAAGAGTGGACAAGTGTAGGACGGCCAAGTCCATGTGGCAAACCATCTCAGACCTCATGGAGGGATCAGAGAAAGCAGGGACCAGTTGTCAGCAAGAGGATGAAGCCTATGTGGGGGTCCTTATTTCTGAAGATTAAGGGCATGATCAATCTGTCAGTATCAGGGCTCCTGTGTCCTTGTCAGAGACTGAAGAAGAAGCTGAGGAAAGCAGTTCTGATGAAGCTGTCTCAACAGTCTCTACCGATCTTGTCGGTAACCCTGAACAGCAAAGCGGAGATTGCTCAGCTAAAGATCTTGATGAATCTCCAACTGGAATCCATCAAGGTAAAAGGCTCAAAGATCTCGGATCTAGAGAGTCGTCTAGAGACCGAGAAGAGGATAGTTTCTAACTTTTCTAAGATAGATGCTATCAAAAGAAAAGCAGAAAATGTGTGGATCTCCCAAATCGTTAATTCATGGAGAAATGGGGAAACTGTGTTCAGACCCCTCACCCCGAGCAGGAAGGGCACACATCATGCATTCAGGTATGACCATAGGAACAACCATGGTCACTGCAAGAATGATCAGCCCTCATGTGGAAATACCCACAGTGCCAGAGCTGTCATGGCTACCCCTAAGAGAATACCCAAGGCTCATCCTGAGCCCTTTGTATTCTCGGCCTCAGCCCCAACTCATCATGAATCTACCGGAACCGGCTCTCACTGCAATACTTTCCACCCTAGGACACAGGAAAGGGGGGTCAGGAAACATGTGGTAAGTACCCATGGGGCTTCTGGAAGCATGCTGACTGAAAGGAAGGCACCACCTCCAAGGCCACTTAACACTCACCACATGCATTCTTTCCACCCTCCCACGTGTCACGGTGGAAAAGGCAATTTTGTGAGCAGAACCAGCTTTATCCCGTTTATACCTAAGATCATGACTACCTCAGTCAACAGATTAGGTCAGAAATGGCGATATAACATTCACGAGTGTTGGTGCTGTGGCAAGGTGGGTCACTTTGCCATAGATTGTTGGCACAATCCCTCTGTGCCAAGAGCAAGGGTATGTCCACTTCCTCTGGGCAGAGTTAGTATTCCTGACAGGATTCCTGTAGGAAGGCATTCAAGATTTTATGCTGACAAGAACCTAGGACCCAATACATATTGGGTTCTTAAGGAAAGGTAATTCTTTTTTTGTAGGATAGTCTAGGTACCCAGGTACATGATGGGACCTAGACAGGAGATGTTCCAAGAATGACGTGGAACAAGTATCTGGAAAAGGAGCAGTGCCATCAACACATGCACATTCAAGTTGACCACCTGGTGTGCCTTGAGCAAAAGATCTAAATGATACATCTTTTAATCTCAGGAATGTCCAAAGGCCACCAAAACTCCCATATGGTATTTGGACAGTGGATGCTCCCGTCATATGACTGGGATAAGAAGCCTACTGCAGGAGTACTCTCCAGTCGAGAATGGACCCAAAGTCATCTTTGGGGGATCTGATCGGGGAGTCACTAGAGGTTACGGTGCTAGACTCGAAAAGCTACACCTGGATGAGCCCGAGAAAGATGCAACTCCAAAATACGTCAAGGTCTCCACATAAACGCCGATCGGAGAGGATGACGATCAGTCCTCCGTGAAGAGGAAGGAGCCCCAGAAATTGCTAGAGCTCCTGATGCAAGACTTCTAGAGCTCCGACACGTGAGGGATCATCCCATAAATCAAATCATTTGGAGATCCCCGAGACGGTGTCAGAACTCGCCGAGGTACTCTTAACGAGATTCTGCATTTTAGCTTCCTGTCGCAGGTTGAGCCAAAGAAGTTCGACGAAGCGAACAAAGATGCGTCATGGATATTTTCCATGCAAGATGAGCTACATCAATTCGAAAGATGCAAAGTCTGGACGCTGGTTCCAAGACCTAAGACGCAAAACTTGATTGACACCAAGTGGATCTTCAGAAACAAGCTGGATGAACACGGGGTCATCATCAAGAACAAGGCCAGACTGGTGGCTCAAGGATACAGACAGGAGGAGGGGATTGACTTCGACCAGACGTTTGCGCCAGTTGCACAGCTCGAGGTAATCCGTCTGTTCCTAGCCTATGCCTCTCACAAAGGATTCACAGTCTATCAGATGGACGTGAAATCGGCATTCTTGAATGGAGACTTGAAAGAGGAAGTATACGTCACTCAACCTCCAGATTTTGTCAATCCTACTTATCCTAATCATGTCTACTTTCTTAATAAAGCTCTATATGGCTTAAAACAAGCTCCTTGAGCTTGGTATGAGACCTTGTCTAGTTTTCTTCTTGAGAACAAGTTCTCTAGAGGAAAAATAGACAAGACATTGTTTCTCAGGGAAGTCAAAGGCAAGATCTTGCTGGTGCAAATCTATATCGATGACATTATATTCGGCTCAATGGACAACAATCTTTGCAAAAAGTTTTATAAACTTATGCAAGGAAAGTTTGAAATGAGCAGTATGGGAGAGCTGAAGTATTTCTTGGGACTTCAAGTGAAACAGTCTGAGGAAGGAATTTTCATTTCTCAAACGAAGTTCACCAATGACCTCCTCAAGAAATTCGGAATGGAGAATGCAACCTCTATGAGGACTCCAATAGGATCCACCATGTCTCTGGATAAGGATGAGAAAGGGAAACCTTTTGATGAAACCAAATACAGAAGCATCATTGGATCCCTGCTCTACCTTACTGCAAGTAGACCGGATATCATGTTCTCCACATGTGTTTGTACCAGATATCAGGTGAACACTAAGGAATCTCATTATGTCGCTGCAAAGCGAATTCTTAGATACCTTAAAGGTACCCCTAATCTTGTTACTCATGCCCCTCTCCTCTTGAAGTTCCTGAAGACAGGAATAGTTCAGAGGGTAGTCCTTCCAGTGATGCAAGGGATATAGATAGCTTCAATCAAAAGATTGAAAATCTTGATTCCCTTGAGAGTGCCCTTCAGACAAGCAACTTACTTGTTGAGGAACACCGGGACGTGTCAATTCCACGGAAGAAGGCTCATATCGAGGAATAGTAAGAAGCAGAATTGTGTTGCAACCTCCACAGTTGAATCTGAGTACATCTCAGCAGGCAGCTGTTGCGCACAACTTCTATGGATCAGAAATCAGCTAGCAGACTATGACCTTCAGTTCAAAGAAGTACCAATGTACTGCGACTCCTCAAGTGTTATAGCCATTGCAAATAATCTCGTGTCGCACAGCAGGACGAAGCATATTGAAGTGCGCTACCACTTCATTCGGGAGCACGTGGAGAACAAGGACATCTCTCTCTGCTATGTCCCCACAGATAAGCAGATTGCAGATATTTTTACAAAGCCCTTAGACGAGGCCAAGTTCAGTCTTTTCAAAACTAAATTGGGGATGCTAAACTATGAGGAATGAAGACTACAGAAGCTCCAGGCTCGTGCATCTAGGGGGAGCATCTGCCAGGAACTCAAGTGTAAGCAAAGGTGCAAGAACTGAGGGGGAGCATGGTGTCAAATTCACCAGACCCAGATTTGTAGAAGCCGAAAAGGGGGAGATTACCCTCTCGGCTAAGGTGCTAAGGTGTATGCTCCAAATGCGCTCTAAAGATAATGGTATGGAATTTCAACTCACTCTCGTTTTTCAAAGTTGTGTTTTCTTCCAAGCCGTTATATTCACCTTAGCTTGTAGGGTTTAGGCTTCTTCAAATAGGGGGAGATTGTTGGGTATTGTATCCACAATGTACCTGATTTGAAGAAGCCCCTGAACAAGCTAAGGTGAATTGACAATGTATTTGATTACTTGTCTTCAAGTTGTGCTTGCAGCTATTCATCGCTAAGTACACACCAATATCAGGGTGCAGTAGGTCAATATACACGGGTCTGTGCAAGAACAGCGTCAAATCCCTCAGTGGAAGCCAGATCAGTGTGCTTGCGCTTACGTGTACTCTCTCTTTTGGAAGTGTACTTATTTTCAAGCACAGGGTTATGTAAGATCAAAGAGAAGACAAGGAGCAAGGATTGGGCCAAAGACCAGCTCACCCGCACGGTAGAAAGACGAAAAAGGTCTAAGTACAAATCAGACGAGAATAATAGTGATTCTCGCCGATTCGACGGAGAATCACTAGTGATTCTCGCCGAATCGTCGAGAATCACGAACTGATTCTCGTCGATTGCTGCCAGTTGTCTCGAAGCCGCCTTGAATTCTTCTAAGGAAGAATCGTCGAGAATCACGAAGTGATTCTCGCCGATTCGTCGAGAATGACTCTGCATTCTCGACGATTCGGCGAGAATCAATTGTGATTCTCGCCGATTCTCATCGGCTTGTGTTATCAGTAGAGAGAATTTTCTGTTAAGTAGAATTCGGCGAGAATCATAGTTGATTCTCGCCGATTCGGCGAGAATCAACTACGATTCTCGCCGAATTTGACTTGGGCAAATTCTGCTGTTCTCTGGACCGGTCCAAGTTACCTGGATTATTTCAAATCGGACTTAGGTCTTCTTGTTGGTGGGGCCCACAATGGTCATGTGGAATGACCTAATGTATAAATACCTCCGTATGGTTGAGTGGAAAAGAGACGAATATACGATTTAAAAAGAAAGGTCGCCGACGTGACCTAGATCGCGCATCTTGCTCCGCCGCCGTCGTCGCCGCTCGTGCAGTTAGTCGCCGTTGCTGATCACGGTTTCTTCCAGATCTCTGGCGACAGAAGCTTAGCCTAGCACAGCGTCTCACGCGTCTAACCAGAGATCTTTTGTCTCTTGATTCGTAGATCGGGAAAACCATCCCCTTCCGAATCGATCGAGACGATCGATCCTAATGTGACCGTTGGAAGACCTTGCTATCTTTGCTACGAAGGTTGAATCTCCATAGCACCGCCGCAGCACTCCGTTGCCGCCGCCAATCCCGAGAGCCAAGCCGCCGCCCTTTGCCGCCGCCGGTTTCGGGGAGATTCTCTCCAAGAGAGATCTAGGGTTGTGGACTCTTCGTTGACTTCAAGAACACGTCGTCGAACGAAGAGGGACACCTTAGTCTCCATAAGTTGTTTTTGTTTTTAATACATTCTATTTTCAATTTCGTTGTAAAGGAACGATTGGTTCCTAGTTGTAAGGGTTGGGTGCAACCCGTGGTGTGGGAGTGGTGACTCCTAGGTGTGGAAGGGTTCCTTCCGTCAGTGCAAGGATTGGATTTCAATCCTGTTGGTGAAGTGACCGAGTCGTCCCTGGTTGGGAGATAGGTCGAAGGGGGAAAGTGGACGTACCCAAATCGGGGAACCACTATAAATTGCTTGAGTCTTTTCTGTGCTGTGTTGTTTGATTTATTTGTGCAGGTACAGTTTTTAATTCCGCAAAAACGCCACAAGACACCTATCCCCCTCCAATAGGTGAAGCTAGTTTGCACTAGGTGGACTTTCAATAACTGGGAGAAACAACTGAAAAATTGGTCCTTAGTTGTTCCAGAACTGAAGACTAACTGGAGTAGTATAATTTACTATAGCTTTAGAAAAATTAAGCTAAAAAATTGGAGAATAAACTATTATGCAGAGTATAAAATCTGATAATAAAGAATTCAAGTTGACTGTGGGATGAATAGACACATCACCAACAGGAGCAACTTCTGGTACTACTGCTTCAACTGAACTTATAATCTCTATATCTGTATCAAAAACTGATGATGCTGGGACTGGAACTGCAGAATTTTTTGGAGCTTCTTCATAAAGCATCTCCCCCTACCTAGATCCAGGGAGACCTGAATCTAGGCCCCCCAGAAGAAGGGACGAAATGGGAAGAGGATAGCTGAGAAGAAAGAGAAGAGATAGAAATAGCAATAGGAGCTATAACTTCAGCTATTAGTTGCTTGAGAGTGGGACTTATAAAGTCAATGAGATTAGAAGCAATGGAAGAGAAATCCAAAAACATAAACTCAGGAGTAGTCTGAGTAGATGTAGATGGTGAATTTATGGTAGAAGAAGATGTAGTAGACCTGTTTGCACAGATTTGGAAGATGGTGAAAGCTTGAGGTACATGTTGAAGATTGATTACAGGAGGAATGAAATCAGGAATAGTTTCTTCCTGTATAGGGGAGTGAGGTGGAGATGGAGATACATGAATTTGAGGTGAATGAGGTGGAGATAGAGGAAGTAGTTTGAAATTAAGTTGATTAGAAAGTAGAGGAGATGAGGGTGACTGTTGAATTGGTGATTGATGAATTAATGAATGTGGATGGAAGGATGTTGTTGGAACCTTTTCAGATAAGGTGGTTTGAAGAGTAGAAGGTGACTGAGGAAGAGGGTCATCAATATGTGGAGTTGATGATGGAAGTTGGTCAGATATAGAATATAGTGGAGAATGTTGTGGAGATGGTTGGTGAGATGGTGGAGATAGCTGTTTAGGGGAATGGTGTGGAGATGGAGGAGGAGCAGAAAATTCTACTGGGGTTGGGTGAGGGGCTGGAGCAGCCCTTGTGCCTTCAAAAGCTGTCTTGGAAGAGGTAACCCTGGAGGGCTTAGGGATAACCCTCTCCCATCTTCCAAACAAGATAGAAGTAAGCCTTTTGGATGCATTAATATGGGTGGTCTGTGAGACCAGGAGTTCAGGGCACTTAGCCTGTAGGAAAATTCCTAGTACCCTACCATAACAGACATCCTTCTTATTAATTTTCTTCTTAATTGAATCAAATAAAATCATTCCCCAGTTCATAGATTTCTGATTAACCAAAGCACTCATCAACATAAACTGGTGCCTGGTGACATAGTCATGTGCAGAATGTTTTCCTAACAGAACTTTTCCAATAATGTCGGCTAAGAATTTGTATTCAATATAAAAGTTCTTTTTCAGGAGGTGGTTAGGGTTTTCCTGGTTATGACCCATTCTATCTAGCATTTCATCAGATTCACTACTAGATATTTCTCTGTCATCTTCACCATTGATAAAACCAAAAATTTCAAATAAGATATCAAGTGTTTGAGAAACCTGATTTCCTGTGACCGATCCAGTAATAGTTATGGGGTTGAATCCTTGCAGTATAGGCCCTTTCCTTGATTTCCAAGACGGGGAGTTTGATTCTTGTAGACATAAAATTTTGCATATGTTGTGCCTCAAACAGTTGCAATATATCCTTGAAAATCTGATCTAAATGGCTGAAGGAGTCCATGTCTATGTCAAAACCTATGTCAAATTTCATTCCAGAGAGAATCGCTTGTGAGACCGCCATTTTCCTGCAAAACCGACAAGATCAAGCGCAAGAGACGGAAAATGGAGAAAGCATGGGATAGAGTTTGATGAAAACCTAATTATAAGTTTTCATAAGTTGAAGAGACAAACTCTGTCCGATGAAAAACAAAACATCGAACTCTTGTTCGACGAAAATTCTCAACGGAAATACATTTCGTCGATCTCCGGTCGACGAAAGTTTTGCGAAAGAAATATATTTCGTCGAGCTCTGTTCGACGAAAAATACTTGAAACTAATCCGTCGATCTCCGTTTGACGAAAGTTTCTAAAAGAAGGTTTGTCGATCTTTGTTCGACGAATGATTCACGAAAAGAACACAGTTCGTCAAGCTCTGTTCGACAAAAGGTGTGCAATTCATCGATCTCAAAAACAAAAATCAAATTAAAGATTCTCCATTTATCATGCCTAGCTGATTTAGGAAGAAAAGATATTTCTTTTCATCTAAGGGTTTAGTGAAAATATCTGCCCTTTGTAAATCAGTAGAAATGAAGACAAAATTAATTTTATTTTTGTCAACATTATCTCTAAGAAAATGATATCTTATTTCTATATGCTTAATCCTACTATGATGGACTAGATTTTGTGCAATAGAAATTGTACTGGTATTATCACAAAATATGGTTGAATTATTTAAGTTTTATCCATAATCTAGTAGTTGATTTTGAATCCATAAAATCTGTGAACAATAACTACCAGCTGCAATGTATTCAGCTTCAGCAATTGAAGTAGAAACAGATGTTTGCTTTTTGCAAAACCATGACACAAGCCTATCACCAAGAAACTGACAAGTTCTTGATGTGCTTTTTCTGTCAATTCTGCATCCAGCATAGTCAGCATCTAAGAGTCCAGTTAATTCAAATTCTGACTCTATTGGATACTAGAGTCCTAGATTTGGGCAACCTTTTATATATCTTAAAATCTTTTTTACTAAAATTAAGTGAGATTCTTTGGGATTTACTTGAAACCTAACACAAATACAGGTAACAAACATTATGTCTGGTCTACTAGATGTTAAGTATAATAATGACCCAGTGATAGACCTATATATTTTCTGATCAACAGGTTTGCCATGTTCATTATTATCAATAACAGCATTAGAGGGCATGGGTGTTTTCATAGCTGAGACATCTGACATCCCAAATCTTTTAATTAACTTTTTAGCATATTTTGATTGGGATATAAAAATACCATAAGAGTTTGCTTCACTTTTAAACCAAGGAAGTAGGATAGATCACCCATGCTACTCATTTCAAACTTAGAATACATTAGGTCAGAAAACCTTTTGCATAATTTGGAATTAGTAGAACCAAATATTATGCCATCTACATATATTTAAACTAGTAAAATTTCAAATTTATGATGTCTAACAAATAATATTTTATCTATAATGCCCCTACTAAATTTATTTTCTAAAAAAACTAGTAAGAGTCTCATACCAAGCTCTTGGAACTTGTTTAAGACCATAAAGAGCTTTGTTAAGTCTAAAAACATAAGAAGATCGAGTTAGAGAGATAAAACCTGGTGGTTGTTCAACATAAACGTCTTCTTTTAGCTCTTCATTTAGAAAGGCACTCGTCACATCCATCTGATATACTGTAAATTTCTTGAATGTTGAATATGCAAGAAAGATCCTGATAGCCTCCAATCTTATAATAGAAGCAAATTTCTGGTCATAGTCTGTGCCTTCCTCCTGTGAATATCCTTGAGCTACCAATCTTGCTTTAGTTCTTACAATAATTCCTTGAGCATCCAACTTATTCTTAAAGACCCATTTGGTTCCAATGACTGGATAGTCTTTGGGTCTTGGAACTAGGTCCCAAACTCTACATCTCTCAAACTGATTGAGTTCCTTTTGCATAGCAATGATCCAGTGGGGATCTTGTTCTGCATCTTTGATGGATTGAGGTTTAATCTGAGAAATAAAATAAGCATGCATCTGATCTTGATTCAATTGATGCCTTGTTTGAATACCAGTTGATATGTCTCCAATCACTTGAGATCTAGGGTGATCTTTAAGTGTGACAAGATAACCAGATAGAGTTGGTTCTTCAACTGTTTGTGGTGCTAATTCCTCTATTGGAATTTCATTTGCCATAATATTTTCAGCATAAATCTCATGATTTTCTTCATTACTATCATCATTAGTAATCTGTTGAGAAGGATGTACTGTATCCTCTTGTGTTAGGATTAAATCATCCATTTTCTCACACAGATTTGGTACCTAAAAAGATTCTATGGTAGAGACATTTCTCTCCTTATAAAACATATTAGTCTCATCAAAAGTTACATGTACAGATTCTTTCACTTTAAGAGTAGATTTATTAAAAACCCTATAAGCCTTGCTGACTTGAGAATATCCAAGAAAAATTCTTTCTGCAGCTTTGGCTCCAAATTTCCTTAAATATTTCTTGTTATTGTTATGAATGTAACACTTACAATTTAAAAACTTTAAAATAATTTACTTTAGGTTTCTTAGATTTAAGTAATTCATAGGGAGTCTTATCCTTAAGTTTATGTATTAGACTTCTGTTAAGGACATAATTTGCTATGATTACTGCCTCTGCCCAAAAGGATAGGGGCAAGTGAGCATCTGCAAGTAATGTACTAGCAAATTCAATTATGGTTCTTTTTTCCTTTCAACTACCTCATTTTGTTGAGGAGTTCTAGGAGCAGAAAAACAATGCTTGATACCTTCCTTCTCACAGAATTCTTGCATCAGAAGATATTCAAACTTAGTGTCATGATCATTTTTGATCAATGCAATCTGAGTAGAGTACTCAATCTTGATACTCTTAAGAAAATCTGTAAGAACTTTAAAGTTATCTGACTTGTCTCTCAGAAAGAATACCCAAGTGAATCTAGTGAAATCATCTACAATAACTAAGGTATATGACTTTCCTCCTAAACTTTGTTCAGTAATCGGTTCAAAAAGGTCCATATGAAATAAATATAAAATTCTAGGTGAATCACTCTTAGAAATGGATTTAAAACTATTTTTGGTTTGTTTGCCTAATTGACAAGCCCTGCAGAGTCCTTCCTTCTTATAAGAACCAAAAGGTAGTCCTCTAATAAGGTTGTCCTTAGATAGTTTAGCAATAATCCTAAGGTTTACATGTCCTAATGTTTTATGACATAAATCATTTGTTTTATTAATTTGATTAAACATGCAAATTTCTGAATTAGTAGAATTAAAATTTACTAAGTAAATGTTACCTTGTTTAATTTCATTTAAAACAAATTTATTTTTATCTGAAGTAATAAAACATGATGACTTATTAAAAGATACCTGATAACCTTCATCACATAATTGACTTATAGAGATGAGGTTATGCTTGAGACCATTCACATAAGCTACCTTCCTGAAGGTAACTACTCCAACTTTGACATTTTTATAGCCTTCTATCTGGCCACAGTTGGAGTCTCCAAAGATTACTTTAGATCCAAGCTTAGCTTTAAAATCTTTTAGATTTTCTTTGCATCCTATCATATGTTTTGAGCAACCACTATCAAGATACCAATGTTCCTCTGTGGTAGGATAGTTCTTTCCCTGCATGAAACAAATTAGATGTTTTCGACCCAGGTTACCTTGGGTCCCACTTTCTTGATATAATCAGTAGAAAAAAAAAAGAATATTCAGGTTGGTCTTTATAGCCCAGTGGATGATATCCTCTAGGAGGAATTATCCACTAAGTAAAAGGATTCTTAAAATTCTGTGTTTGATTATATTGTTGAAAAGTAACAAAAAATTTGTTATGAAAATTTGGGTTTGACGAATTAGAATTTTTTCGTCGAGCTTCGTTCGACGAATAGTACTGATTTTGTCGAGCTCGGTTCATAGAATGATAGTATTCATTTTTTGCGTTCCATGTTCGTCGATCTCTGTTCGACGAATCATATTGATTTCGTCGAGCATCAATTGTTGAGTAGTTATACCCAAATTCTGGTTTCAGAGTTCGTCGATCGCCATTTGACGAATAATACTGATTTCGTCAATCTTGGTTCGACGAATTTTGTTGAACATAATTTTTATGAAAATTTTTAGTTTGTTTAGGCTTGTTCTTTTGTGAAATCTCAGTAGCTTTTTCTAAATTTTCTAATTTCTCTTTTCCTTTTTCAGAGATAAATTTAATAGGTTTGGTTAAAATATTTTTCTGCATAAGATGAGGTTGACTTGATGAAGCTCCTAAGCCTAGTTTGTCATTCAGCCTGGCATTGACTGTGCTTGTGATATTCATCAGTTTGATGCTTCTCTCATTAAGGGATTCTTCAAACTTCTTTGCCTCAGATAATTTATTTTCAAATAAAACTATTGTTCCTTAAGAATTTTTAAGTCTTCCTTAAGTTTAGTATTTTCAGCAGACAAGTTGTTCATTTCAATTAGTTTGTCTCTGAGAAGTTTTATTTTCTTCTCAGATTTTATTAAGTCATTACATAATAATTTAAAATCTTTTTTAAATTGATCTGAAGTAAAATCAAATGAGGAGATTACCTGATCTTCTTCAGATTCTGATTCAGACTCAGAATTGATGCATGATGCATTGATTTCCATCAAGAAGACTTTCTTAGCCATTGCTTCTTCTTCATCTTCAATCATGCTAGATGAAGATTCAGATTTTGTATCACTCAAAGTTTCAGCAATAAATCCTCTCTCATTCTTCTTGTGTTTGCTGGAAAGAGGTTTGTTAAAGTGCTTCTTAGAGTCTTTTTCTTTCTTCTTGTTCTTCTTTTGATTATCAGGATACTCAGGAAGAATGTGTCCTGACTTCCTGCAACCATAACAAATAATTTCTCTAGTTGGTGTCCTATCATACCTTGGTTTGTCTTCATTTCTGGAAGATCTTCTCCTGAATTCTTTCCTTGTCATTTTATAGAATCTCTTAGCCAAGAGACCTATAAGATCTTCATTCCATGGAGATTTTTCTTTTTCCTCGGTAGCTTGCAAAGCAATACTTTTCTCTTTCCTTACTGGGGGTGAAGACTTCTATTTAGATTCTCCCTTATTGAAATTATCATATTAAGAGATCAAGTGGGATCTTCTGTCCTTTCTGTCATCAACAGATCCAGCAACCATTATGTTGAGGGAGTTCCAGATGTCCCTTGCTGAAGAGCATTCATCAACATTCTAGAAAAATGTCATCTGATATTGTTTGAGCTAAGATGTTCATAGCTTTGGCATCATCAATCTTTGCTTTCTTCTGTGCTTCTGTCCATTCTGGAGGTGGTACAACACTTGCACTTGTTATTGCCACTAGTAGAGGTGGACCTGTCAAGATGGAGTTGTAGATATCTTCATCAATAGAGTTTATATAAAGTATAATACTTGTCTTCCATAGTGCAAACTTATTTAGATTGCACACAGGAGGTCTAGTGCTTGAATATTCCTTATTTTGTGCCATGATAAATTTCTAAGTAAAATAAAATCTATCAGATCTTATGGTTTAGATGTTAGCCTGTAAAACCAAATGACCAACCTCTGATACCAATTGAAAGTGAGGGATATATCTACTTTACAATAGAGGGGGTGAATAGTGTATTTTAAAAACTTTAATTTATTTTTATAGCAGATTTAAAGTAACTGATATATATGTATGTATAAAGCAAAAAATCACAGTACACAAATAAGAAAGAATAATAATCACAGTCGACACAAGAAAATTATAGTTGTTTCCCAATAAACCTGGGTACATCCACTCTTCTACCACCCTGGTAGGAATCCACTACAAATTTTTGATCAGGTGCCCTACTACCACAGGTTTTTGCTCAGGTGCCCTGCCACCACAAGATCAATCTTTTCTATGGGAAATCTAGCAACCCTTTGAGCTTTTGATCAGGTGCCCAAAAACCAAATTAAGTCTTTTGATCAGGAGACTTAGAAACCAAAAGATAACTTTTAAAGGGAGTTAAAAACCCTGTACACAGTTTATAAAAGTAAACAAAAAGTGATGATGTCTTTTCTGTCTATATTCTCTGAGAAGACTAGTGGATGTTGAAGCAGAAAGCTCCCCCTGATTTGAGTAGAGTTTATGATCAGGTGAGGGAGTCCTTTCTTCATGGTGTATGCCTTCTTATATCTGAGGGATGAAGACTTTGCACAAGCAGAGGCTGAAGATCTAATTCTGTAAGAGTGTGTGTTGATCTGCAAGTCTCTAAGTCAGTATCTCTAAGTCTGTATATCTAAGTGAGTAACCTTGAGACAGCAATCTTCTGAACATATATATAGAATGCTGAGAGGAATTCAAACATTTGAATTGATCGATTCTGAAATGTCTGAGGAATTACCGAGAATGGTAACTGCCTTGAAAATTGATTAGAATAATAACTCTGTGATAAATCCATATTTAATGCTGCCTCTAAATAACAATATTTGTTAGAATATTTGACATTAAATATCAGAGTCATAACTATCTGTAATTAAGCCTTTAAATTATTCTGCCTTCAAAATATAAAACAACCTGAAATTAAGCCTGAAACTGTTCTGCCTGTTGTAAATAAAACTGCTTAAAACTCTACAGAGAATTAGTCGAACTCAGTAAGCATTTCGTCGACCTGAGCCTGGAGTTTGTCGAGATGAATCTTCTTATTCGTCGACCTGAGCTCAGAGTTTTTCGAGCTGAGCTTGACTTTCATCGATCTGAGTTTCTGAGTAGAGATCGGAGTTCGTAGACCGGAGCTCAAAGTTCGTCGAGCTAAACTCAGAGTTAAGACTCTGATTCGTCGAACTGAGATCATCGTTCATCGAATATAGTTCTGCTTTCGTTGAACTTAATTCTACTAGAATTCTTTTGAGGCAATGGCCCTGGAAATAAACCTATGACCCTAGAATATACAAAATGGGTCAAACTAAACATCCTAATAGTAATCCTAGCCCAAATTAGTAGTAAGGTTCCAATAGGTGTTCTGTCAACGCTTTTGCTTCTAAGCGTTGAGTGAACTTCCTTCACTCAACGCTTCTGGACTTAGCTAGATTTCTGCTTTGGCAATACTAAGGCTTTGATTTCCTGAGCCTCACTTGACGCTTTTAGTCTCTTTGCGTTGAGTGAACTACCTTCACTAAATGCTTTTGGACTTAGTCAGATTTCAGCTTTGCCAGCATCCTGTCATGAGTCAATTTGTCTTTGTGACTCATACTACCTGTCAAATCAGTTCAACAGAGAACAACATGCATACATAGAACTCAGTGCGTGTATCAAATACATTCATGTGTATACCATTAACTTGTGAGCCTTCTTCAAATCTAGGACATTGTGATCAATGGATCCAACAATTGTGTCCACCAAGGACTCCTTAGAAGGTTTCTACAGGGACAAGCGTAGGTCCAGCAAGCCCCGTGTAACACCCCTATCCGTCACATAGCATATAGCAGTAGGTCCGGCCGGGGCCTGACGCCATATACTACGGACAGACCGGTTGGTTACGCGTTGAAACCATTCAACCAATTATGTCGTCCTACACAACACCTAGCGGAAGAAAATTATTAAGTTGCAAAAGAAAATAAGAACCCTGCTACAAAGCATGAATGTCCACTACCAACTCAGGAATGTAATCATACACAAAGAGAACTGGCCTTAAGGCCTTACATTGTTCACTTAACAAAATAGTGTTTTCCAAACTTCGGCACGCAGGCCGGCCATACATGAAAACGGGAAAGATACATAAGCAATTAGGCCTTCGAGGGCCGGCACAGCAACAAGGGCTTTAGCCCGCTATTTCCCGCTCTGCTCTGTAGCACCTGCAAGCCACAAACCACCGCCCGGTGGCAAACAATAGCAACGGTCAGCAATGCTGACCAAATTATAACGATCCCGCCCCCAAAATCGGGGCGGCGATGCTCTTTCCATGCACTTCATTAGTATAGGCAATGCTATTAATGTGAACACACATCAACACAGGCGTAGGCTCGCACGGCCACACACCCCGTGCACTCAGGGCACATTCTCGGTGAACCGGCCAACGTCACGTCAATTCAAGTCATAGACGTTCCCAATCCACCACCGCCTCTTGAACGGTCGTCCATATGAGCATTTTGCCTTCCAGGCCTTGGTCACGGCAATTTAAGCCATAGACCGCCGAAGACCCTCATCCATGCCAACGGTCCTACCGAATGACATAGACCAGGTACGGTTTCGCCTGACCCGTGCTCATATCGCAACGGCAATTTAAGCCATATGCGCAGGTCAAGACTCACCGAGTCCCGTTTCCGCCACAACAATCACATAACCCGATTATGTTCACGTTGGCTCCCCGGCCACTGTGTTGGCAAAACTCGCTTTTGCCCAGTTTTCCGGGTGCACCTTGGAGTTAATCCCCAAGGCTCCCTGTTGCAATCTACCACGTAGAAAACCCAAAAAACGCCCAAACACCCAGAGTCTTCCCCGGTTCATATGCAATGCAACATCACCGATCCGGCTCTACTTGTCCGGATAGGCTTCACACACAATGCCTATGTCCGTTATCGCATACGGACTCTACACAAGGGGGACTTCACATATCTACCCCAAGGAACGCTCCAACTCTTCGCTCACTCGCGAGAGCGGGCTTCCTATGTAAAGGAAAAGAGGGCTTCACATGCCCAAGGATGAGAAATCGTTACCCTTGCATTCTTCCGCGGCGCCATCGAAAACTATGCGGTTGGAAAGCACCGCAACGGCGTCACCTCCGCGGATCTGGACTCGGATCGCGATTCGGAGCTCCGAAGCTCCTCCGGCGGCCGGATCTTGGAATCCTCCTTCCTCCTTGCTCTCCCTTCTCTCTAAACTCTTTGAGAGAGAATGGCTAAGGGAAATGAGGATTCCCAACCCTAAATCCCGGCTAAAACCACCCAGGAGCAGCCCCCCACCGTCGGATCCAAAGTCAAGGAAACGAACGGCCCGGATTAAATCCAAAATCATAAAATCTGGGCCGAACACGGGTTGGCACACGGCCGTGTGCATGGCCGTGTAGTTCATTCGCCGTCTCGACCAGATCTGAAAACCAGCACACGGCATGTGACACGGCCTCCGACACGCCCGTGTCGCCTGCGACACGCCCGTGTCGGGACCCGTGTCACGCCCCCCGTGTGCAATAAATCACCAGTTTGGAGTCAGAGGGGTACACGGCTTGGTGACACGGCATCGGACACGCCCGTGTCAAACCGGACACGCCCGTGTTCGTGCCCGTGTCACTACCCATGCACCCAACCGCACAGCACAGGTGTGACACGGCCTGGGACACACCCGTGTCAAAATTGCCACGCCCGTGTTAGGGCCCGTGTCACGGCCCGTGTACACCTCACTCAACGATCGTTGAGTATGGGCTTTGAGGGACTGACACGCCCTGGGACACGCCCGTGTCCCAGGCCGTGTTCAGCCTCTCAACGATCGTCGACTCACGCCGACCACACGGCCAGCTCAATTCTTCGAGCTCGACACGCCCGACACGGCCTCTGACACGCCCGTGTCGGGGCCCGTGTCACCTGCACCAAAAATTCCGACTTGGCCAAAAACGATCCCCGTCGCTCCTACGACAAATTGGGGTGTTACAATTCTACCCCCCTTAAAGAATTTCGTCCACGAAATTAATAAATGAAAACAGGACTTAACGTATGTAACATCCCATGTCCAATTAGGCCCCCCCTAAGAATAACTTCGGGTTTGCTTGAGTCAGGGCAAGACCATAAGGGACCAAGTAGACCAAATGAGCTCAAAACCTAGTGATGACTCAGCTTGGGCTGCAAATAGCAAGTTTTCAAAACACTAGGTTTGGGTAACTTAGTGAGTCCAAATTGACTCTGGGGCATGCCTAGACCCAATATGGTGCAAATGAGTCACCAAGGACTCATTGGGGCCAACCCTAGTGGCTTAATTAACCCAAACCAGCCCTAACCCTAAAATGGTCAAAGTGCCCTTCCTAAGGGCCATGTGACCTCCAAGGGGCCAACTCAACTCCACCAAACCCTACCTAGGCCTTAAGGGAGTCCAATGGGTCACTAAAGACCCATTGATGTGGACCCAAAGAGTCAAAATGACCAAATCAACATTTAACCCAAGTCAAGTCAACTTAGCCCATTTGGGTTAACCCAAGTTCAAGCCACCCTCCCTCTTGGGCTAAGCCTGATGACAAGAATAATGTGAGGTATTAGGGCTGCCAATAACCTAGTTCCTTGACCAGTCAACTAGGCGACTAGGAGAGAGAAAATAATAGGTTCATGGAGAAGATGAGCCTCCCTCACTCTTGTGAGTTCATGTAAAAATTAAATGGCCTTAGTGGGCTGCCATTAGAGGGGTGAGATGAGGAGTTTTTCAGTTTGGGGGTGACTAGGAGAGAGAGAGGAAGAGAGAGAAAGGAAATAATGGTGGGAGAGAGAGAAATATTGAAAGAGAAGTTGAAGAGGGTGGGGCTCGGCCAAGAGAGGCTGAAAGCATGCCTTTATGGCTGCATTCAACTCCTCTAGAGAAGAGGAGTTGATGCAGCCGTTTCCCAGCCTTCAAGAGGGCTGTTTCAACCCCCCCTCTCCTCAAACCGAGCCACCCCTTTAATGGGCTTGATGGCATTGAAGGATCCAGCCCTCCCCCTCCCCTCTCTTCCTTCTTAACCTCCATCTGTGAGCAGGAGAGAGAGTTTTTCGAAACCCTAACAGAGGAGCAAGTGGTGGTCGGAGCAAGAGAAGGAGAAAACGCCGCCGCCGCCGTCGCCATGGCCCCTCGCCGATCTACACGTCGCATGGCCGCCGGGAAGGTCCTCCCTCACTCTTTCCCTTGTGCTATAGATCTTAGACGCGTTTAGGGTTCGAGTTCAAGTCCAAAGGAGCCGGTCGGGTGGGCTAAAACCAGAGAAAACTGCCATTTTCATGGCACTTTGGTGGGCTCGGGTAGGGTGGTGCCGCCACCTCCGGCCGCCCTAGCTCCGGCTAGGGATAGCCCCCACCACCGGGAACAAATAGAGGGTGTTTCCCGGTGGTGGCGCCGCCCAGGGTGGCCGGGAAACAGCCCGTAAAAGGCACCTGCGGCGGGCTCGGTTTTGACGTTTTCTGGAAGAAGATGAATAGTACCCATGAATTATTATATTGTTTTATTTCCTGTTTACTGGCCGATTTTAAATTAATTATTAAAAATACATAGGCCCTCCTACAGAAAATGTGGCCAATATAAAAGTTATAGCCCTTGATGTCTAGATTAATTCAAAATTGGTTTCAACCAATTTGGATGAGTGGGCTGACCCCAACAACCCTTTTGGTGAGGGCTGTCCAAAATGTTGATCAGCCACTAAAATAAATCCCCACTCTTCATCCCTTGATCAAATGACCTGAAATTTGAACCAGGGGTCACTCTTAACTATACCTAAGAGCTGTGCAAAAATGGGAATTTTTGGAGAACTTTTGCCTATAGTTTTTGAAAACATTGAATAATTCATGTATGATTTAATTAAGTGGTTATATGAATCCCATACCCTCCCAATTTTTGGTGAGGTGTCCCTGGTACATATATCTAGGTATGGATTAAATCTCAACTCATTTGGTTGAGTTTTGAATAGGAAACCACCAAGCCCTAGTTTGGTCCTAGGGAAGGGTAATATGGGAAAAAGGGGACTTGTGGCAATTGGGTGGTCAACTCACCTCAACAGAGGTTGAAGTTGTGACCAATGGGTTAGGATGATCCTAAGAACCTTTGGGGAGCAAGGAGATGTGTTAGGGTGGATTTACCCTAGGGCCCAGGTACAAACCCAAAGTGAGGACTTTTGGGGGTTTGTGAAGGACATAGGGGCAAATGCTCTTGTATGGCCTTGATATTTGGTGGAGAGGTGGTTAATGAATATTTAACCCTCTGGTTATAATCTTAGAGAATTTTGAGGTAGCTAGGTACCTCAAATCCTAAACCCTAGTTTTAGGGTAGAAGGGCCTTTAGGGTCAAAACAGTAATTTAACTCATCTAAAAGCTATGAAACTTGGGTAGAGTGAGTTTTAGAGTGTTCTAGACACATGGTAATTTTCCTGGAATTTTATGATTAATAAAAGTTATACTTCATGTGTTAAATGATTATTAGCTGATTTGTTGTTTTCAATTGTTTGGTGGCTTTAATTTAATTAAAATCAGTTAAAATTCTGGATTTAGATCTTGCTGATTAGAACATTGATTCCTGAATTTTTATAGAACTTTATGTTGAGAATTTGTAGAGGTTCATTCACAATCTTTTAATATGGGCTTTAGATTGTAAAAATAAATTAGGGCTTGTTAAATTGCTGGAAAATTATGAGATCTGGAATTTAAGGTTTTTAGGCTCTTGTATAGCACTGAGAATTATTTAAGAAATTTTAGGGTTGCTGTTATAGTACTTGATTCACAAGCCATTGATTTTCTAAAGATAGTCAAATAATTATTATGGGTTGTTCCCTCACTGAAATCTGGTGTAACTTAGGCAAATGAGTTTTTATGACCTCTTACATCTCTGGTAATTATTGTAGAATTTTTGGATCTATAATCATAGGGGTTGATTCACAAGACTTGCAATTTGTAGAATTTATAAATGATTTTTAAATAATATTTTTAGGCCTTGTAAAATTATAATTTTTGGTCAGTGAACATTTATGGACATTGTAGAGCCCTGGTAATTTTCTTATAATTTTATGATGAATGAATGTAGTACCTCATGCTCAAAATCACTCATGGCTTTAATTTCTGGATAATTAAATAAATATTAAATTATTTAGGAAAAATTTGGAAGTGCTGGATTTAAATTATAAAAGTCATAATAGGCCCTTAGTAATTATCTTAGGGTGTTTGGATGAGAAATTGATGCACTTCCTATCATACTTGTTGATTAGCTCAAGTTGGTCTGCATATAGTGAAATCATAGCAATTGTAATACCATGGTCATAGGGCGACAAATCATGTGTAAATGCCGTGGCAAGATGATTCGGAGGTTATCAATGAAATTGGGTATGGGATAGTGGTTAGGTTAACTAAGGATGGGTGGAGCTCGGGTTCGACGGAACATCGTCTTTCCTGGGAGCGGGTGAAGGAGTTAAAACACATTAGGGTTAGAACCAGAGTAACATTAAGGGTTTGGGAACGGGGTATTAACCAACAATAATAAGTGCCTTGCGAAAGGGAACTTCGGGCCGTAATGCACCGTCTTGGTTCCTAGTGCCCCTTGAGAGCCCTTCACGGGGTATGCCGGGGGCAGTCCTGGGCTAACGTAAATCTTAAAACAAACGAAAGAGTAATTAGCCTAATAGGGATTCACATTGCACACACTCATTAGTTAGGGTTGGTAATGGTTATGACGTCCCGTGGTGTTCTAAGGGATGAAGTCTGGAGATGAGCCGGACGGTCTAGTCCGGGGAAGTTGGTCTCGGTGTGGTTTATACGGACGGTTTAGTCCGGGAGTTTGACACTTTAAATTATTATATATTAAACTGCTGCATGTGCATAAAAATAGGAAAGATTAAGGTGGTGGGTTCTCGATATCGGGGAGTTCGATTGCACCGACACCGATATCGTTGACTCGGCAAGGTGACTAGCACTTAGCCAAGGTTAAGTCCGGCGGACCAGTCGGCAAGAGTACGCAGGAGTCCGCCTCGTGCACCAGGCGTTGAGGGCGTACGATAGGTCAGACCAGTAGTGCTTTTACTGGTTTTGAGGTGGGCGAGGCCCAACCCACCGCTTCCGTCTGCCACTACGGGAGTATCCTGGGAGTTATCTCCAGAAAGGGGGAACTAAAGGTTTGTGTACACAAAGTTGGGTGAGTGAGTTGCACTGCATGACATAACATACCCACCATATAGCTGCATATCATAATCATTCATAACAATCTTGACACCTAAAGTATAAGTGGAATGGGACGCTTATACTTTAGGACTTGCAAAACGACCCCTTGGTCTATAAGCTTGTGTGGGCAAGTTTATAAGTCAAAGGTTAATTTCAATATATATATATGCTGCTGTTTGATAACCGACACCCCAACGTATAAGTGGTATGGGACACTTTATACGATGGGAGCCTTGCAAAAGATCCCTTGGCTTATGTGTACTCACATAAGTGAAGGTTTAATTTCTTACTTACTTCCTTTCTGTTATACCTATTACAACACTTAAGATTTATATTGCTCCCCTGTTATAACTTGCTAGTTAGGTCCACCGTCAACTGCTTTTGACTACTCTCCACTTTCATGTCCACCCCTTTCTTCCTCTCCGCCCGGTGCCTTAGAGCGTGGGGAAGGGGTGGGGGATGATAGGACTTAGTCTTTTAGACTAACGGTTTTCGAACCATATCATTTTAGGGGATCGCGGAGCCCAGCATGGAGGGGCAGCCCAGGAGGCCGGTACGCTTGGAGATGGGACAGTCTAGCACGGGAGTCCAGACTACGGGGACTGTGAGTCCCGGCCCTTTAGTAGAGATTTAGTTTTGCTTCCGCATTGAGTGATCTTGTAGTGAGGATTTGATGTACCGGGCATGAGCCCTTTTTATTTCCAGACTATTTATACTCTGATGATTTTCTGTGGACACTCCCTTCGTGGAGTTTTATTTTATGTGATATTCTCTTTTGGTGGACTTACTTCTCTCTTGCTTGCTACTTATTGTGATCGAAAAGGCCGGCAGAATCGGCGCGTTGTAGTGGCGACCTTCCCGGGTGCGGAGGTGTCACCGCAAAGCGGCGGTTCTGGGCATAAGACCCCGGTTTTCAAAAAAAAAAAATGGGGTCTTACAAGTGGTATCAGAGGAAACATCGATCGGTTAGTAGCAGTCCACAAATCCCTGGGTCACCCCCGCGCGAGTTTAGTTTGCGGACAAACTAAGCAGCGGAAGCAGTGGTGTGCCCATAAGGGAATCACATATAATTGTCCACATTTAGTTCTTTCGAATCGTTTTCTCATAATAAAAATTTTTCTTTTCGCAGCCCTCAGCGCAGCCTACTCCACAGGGTGAGGTTTTGCAGACTCCGGATGCTGCACCGCCTCCACCAGCTCCTGCTCCTTTCCTTCAGACGGACATGGGGCAGACTTTGACAGCCATCCTAGAAGCCTTCAGGGCTCAACAGGCTCCGGCTCCGCAGTTGATTCCGGGAGCCAACTGGCTGAGTATATTCCGAGGACTTTCTCCCCCGTCCTACTTGGGGACAGAGACGGCAGTTCGGACAGAGGAGTGGTTGGACATCATGCATGAGATGCTGACTGGGATACGATGCTCGGTGGAGGAGAGGGTGGCGTTGGTGGTCTCTTGCCTAGAGTCCCATGCCAAGAGGTGGTGGAAGACACTCCTGGACAAGACTTATGCTGACAGGGAGGTTGCGGAGATCACTTGGGGAGAATTCAGGGTCGCGCTGTTGGAACATTTTGTTCCGCAATCGGCCAGGGATGAGCTTGAGGACCGGTTCTTACAGCTAAAGCAGGGCACCAGGTCGGTGGTGGAGTACCATCGGGAGTTCGATCATCTAGCCCGATATGCAGATTCTTATCAGCTGGACGAAGCCGGGTACACCAAGAGGTTTTACAAGGGCTTGAAGGAGGATTTGAGGGAGGCCCTATTGTTCGTGTCCGATGGGCCTATTCCTCGGATGCTAGAGATGGCCAAGAGGATCGAGGCAGACTGGCATGCTACCCGAGGCCGGAAGCGGCCAATGGAGGATCAGAATCGTGGAGCAAGAAATGAGCAGCGACGAGGTCGTGTTACAGATGTGGGCAGGATGGAGGATCAGCCTCGCCAGGAGGTGAGACAGGAGTCGAGGGAGCAGGTGACTCTAGCTCCCCAGCCCCTCCAGATGCGGGAGATACCAAGACCACAGATGCAGGATTTGCAGAGACCAGGAGGGAGGGCTTACCCTCCACCAGAGTGTTTTCACTGCCGTCAGGTGGGGCATATCAAGAGGAACTGCCCTATGAGAAGGGGGCCCCCACTAGCGCCACAGATTGCCCCACCTGCTCAGCAGTATGGAGGTCGAGGACGCGGTCAAGGACAAGGATACCAGGGCGGAGACCGTAGGCAAGAAAGGGAGCAGGTATATGCACTGGACCTGGCCCAGCCTCGACAACCTGAGCAAGTGATCACAGGTACGACTATGTTTGTTTGCTTTGCCTTAAATCTTTTTCCATCCTTTCCTAGGAATTTACTGTTTTTAGCATTAGGTAGTAAAAACCAAGAATAGAACTCTAAGTTAAGTCACAATCTCAGGCATTGTCTTCATTTGCGGCAAACCCGCACACACTCTCTTCGACACGGGTGCCTCGCACTCGTTTGTGTCGGAGACTTTTATCCAAGGGTTGGATGGCGTGGAGAAATTCACGGGGTCGATGATGAAGATACGGCTACCTGACGGGTCGGAGCTGTTCACCTCATCCCATTGCAATATGGAGGCATGGATAGGCGGGAAACCTTTCGAAGCGTCAGCGACGATCTTGCCACTGCCAGATTATGATCTGATTCTGGGTATGTCATGGCTCCACTGGAACCATGCCCAGATTGACTGCTTGGCCAAGAAGGTTACCCTTAGATATGGGGATTCTCTCATCGTGATGGAAGGTATCAGACCTGCGTCCTATATTTTCTTATCCTCTATTCAGGCCGTTAAGGCCCATCTACAGGGAGACATGGTATATCAAGTACTGTTCGAGATGACCGAGGAGAAGGACCGGATTGCCAATATACCGGTGGTTTGTGATTACGCCGATGTGTTTCCAGAGAAGCTGCCAGGATTGCCTCCGCACAGGGAGAAGGATTTCCAGATTCAGTTGGTGCCAGGGGCTAAGCCGATATCCAGGGCTCCCTATCGGATGGCCCCGAAAGAGCTGGCGGAGTTTCGGACTCAGTTGCGAGAATTGGTGGAGGCGGGATTTGTTAGACCGAGTTCTTCGCCATGGGGAGCTCCGGTCTTATTCGTGAAGAAGAAGGATGGGACACTTCGCCTGTGCATCGATTATCGAGCACTAAATAGGCTGACCGTCCGAAATACCTATCCGCTCCCCCGGATAGACGAGTTGTTCGACCAGTTGGAGGGGGCCCATTATTTCTCGAAGCTGGATTTGAGATCAGGATACTACCAGCTGCGGATCCAGGAGGAGGATATCCCGAAGACGGCCTTTAGTAGCAGATATGGCCTGTATGAGTTCACCGTGATGCCCTTTGGGCTCACGAATGCTCCGTCGGCGTTCATGAGTCTCATGAACCGGGTTTTTGAGGCCTACCTGGATGTGTTCGTTATAGTGTTCATAGACGACATCCTGATCTACTCTAGGACGGAGGAGGAGCACACCCGGCATCTGGCACTGACTCTACAGAGGTTGCGGGAGCATCATCTTTATGCGAAATTCAGCAAGTGTCAGTTTTGGTTGAAGGAGGTGGCTTTCCTAGGCCATATTATCAGCGGAGCCGGGTTGGCAGTGGATCCGGCAAAGGTTCAGGCAGTTCGAGATTGGCCGCCGTTGAAGACAGCCACCGATGTACGGAGTTTCTTGGGACTTGCCGGTTATTACCGGAAGTTCGTGAAAGGGTTCTCTCAAATTGCCCTCCCCCTCACATCTTTAACAAGGAAGGAGACGCCTTTCGTTTGGACCGCGCAGTGCCAGGCGGCTTTCCAGGAGCTAAAGGACCGACTCATCTCAGCCCCGATTCTGGCCCTTCCGTCTGGAAAGGAAGGATTCCAGGTGTATACCGACGCATCATACCAAGGGATGGGAGCGGTGCTGATGCAGAACGGACATGTCATAGCATATGCCTCCCGTCAGCTGAAGACCCATGAGAAGAACTACCCGGTGCACGACCTCGAGATGGGAGCGGTCGTTTTTGCTCTGAAGGTCTGGCGCCATTATCTTTATGGAGTCCACTGCGATATCTTCTCCGATCACAAGAACTTGAAATATGTGGACACGCAGAAGGAGCTGAATATCAGGCAGAGGCGCTGGGTGGAGTTCTTAGCAGATTATCAGTATGAGATGCACTACCACCCAGGGAGGGCAAACGTGGTGGCCGACGCGTTGAGTCGGAGAGCGGCCACTTCCGAAGCCAGGCCCCAAGTTATGTCCATGGAGCTAGTTCGGACCTTCAGAGATATGCAGATATCCCTAGTGTCTGAGGATGACCCAGAGCTATATAGGGAGTATCTGGCATCGATGGTGGCTATTGATGATATTCGGGACCGCATCCGGGACGAACAAAGGACAGATGCATGGGCAGTGCCGATATTCCGAGCCTTGGAGGAGGGTTCGACAGGAGATTATTCCCTGAGAGACGGATTGCTACATTTCAGAGGCAGGGTCTATATACCCGCAGGAGGCCGGGTTCGGGAGGACATCATGGCGGAGGCGCATTGTAGTAGATATTCTATACACCCGGGGATCACAAAGATGATGGCAGACTTGAAGAAGATGATGTTTTGGCCAGGGATGAAGAAAGACATTATGTACTTCGTGACCCACTGCGAGACATGCCAGTTAGTGAAGGCAGAGTGTAGGCATCCCGCTGGTTTATTGCAGCCACTCCCGGTGCCGGAGTGTAAATTTGAGGACATCGCGATGGACTTCATCCACGGCCTACCTCGATCACGGACGGGAAACGATTCGATCTGGGTGATCGTGGACCGTCTAACGAAGGTGGCTAGGTTCATCCCAATCAGGAAGGACGACTCTGTTGGAGTGTTGGTTCGGAAGTTCGTGGAGCAATATATTCGTTATCACGGCGTGCCAAGGACGATCGTATCAGATCGAGATGGGCGGTTTACGTCCAGAGAGTGGAGATCGGTGCAGGCTTACCTCGGTTCCCGACTGACCTTCAGTACGGCTTTCCACCCCCAGACTGATGGGCAGACGGAGCGCACCAACAGGACGCTGGAAGACCTCCTGAGACTATGTATAGTAGACCGCGGAGAGCCCTGGGAGAAGATGCTGCCTTTGGTGGAGTTCTCGTACAACAATAGCTACCAGTCCAGCATACGGATGGCCCCTTACGAGGCTTTATATGGGAGACGGTGCAGGACACCGTTATCTTGGCTACAGGATGAGGACCCGAAGATTCTAGATTCAGAGTTCGTGGAAGACACCGAGGCTCAGGTCAGACTGATCCGGGATCGGATGTTAGAGGCGCAGAGCAGACAGGCCAAGTATTATGACGCTCGGCATCGTCAGGTGGAGTTCCAGATCGGGGATCGGGTGTTCTTGAAGATTCGGCCGATGCATGGAGTTTCACGAGTGCGAGGTCAGCGGAAGAAGCTCAGTCCGAGGTACATGGGGCCCTTCCGGATCCTGGAGCGGATCGGCCCCTTAGCTTACCGGTTGGAGCTGTCACCGGAGCTGGCCGGCTTACACGACGTCTTCCACGTATCTTCGCTCAGGAGGGCTCTACTACGCCAGGAGTTGCAGATTACGGCCCCGGATGGGCCGGTAGCTCCAGACCGATCCGTGCAATTGGAGCCGATACGGATTGACGACCAGGGGGTACGAGTCTTGCGTCGCAAGAAGATCCCACTAGTCAAAGTCTTGTGGAGGAACCACGGGCGAGAGGAGCATACCTGGGAGCCTCAGGACCTGATGCAGGAGAATTACCCGGAGCTGTTTAGTCAGGTAATCCTCGCAACTCCTCAAGTAATTTGAAGTTTTTCTTCCTATTTACAAATACTCATAGAATAATTTAAGAAGGTATAGGCTAAACTTTTTGTTTATTGGAGACTAGCCCGTAAATGTTGACATCATAGGCACTACAACCCTAATGGGATGTTACAAGCTTAACTTGTGCCGATAAAAAAAAACCCCGTAAACTTAACCCTAATTTCGGGGACGAAATTTTTGTTTTGTTTATTGGGATTTGTAACATCCCATGTCCAATTAGGCCCCCCCTAAGAATAACTTCGGGTTTGCTTGAGTCAGGGCAAGACCATAAGGGACCAAGTAGACCAAATGAGCTCAAAACCTAGTGATGACTCAGCTTGGGCTGCAAATAGCAAGTTTTCAAAACACTAGGTTTGGGTAACTTAGTGAGTCCAAATTGACTCTGGGGCATGCCTAGACCCAATATGGTGCAAATGAGTCACCAAGGACTCATTGGGGCCAACCCTAGTGGCTTAATTAACCCAAACCAGCCCTAACCCTAAAATGGTCAAAGTGCCCTTCCTAAGGGCCATGTGACCTCCAAGGGGCCAACTCAACTCCACCAAACCCTACCTAGGCCTTAAGGGAGTCCAATGGGTCACTAAAGACCCATTGATGTGGACCCAAAGAGTCAAAATGACCAAATCAACATTTAACCCAAGTCAAGTCAACTTAGCCCATTTGGGTTAACCCAAGTTCAAGCCACCCTCCCTCTTGGGCTAAGCCTGATGACAAGAATAATGTGAGGTATTAGGGCTGCCAATAACCTAGTTCCTTGACCAGTCAACTAGGCGACTAGGAGAGAGAAAATAATAGGTTCATGGAGAAGATGAGCCTCCCTCACTCTTGTGAGTTCATGTAAAAATTAAATGGCCTTAGTGGGCTGCCATTAGAGGGGTGAGATGAGGAGTTTTCAGTTTGGGGGTGACTAGGAGAGAGAGAGAGGAAGAGAGAGAAAGGAAATAATGGTGGGAGGAGAGAGAAATATTGAAAGAGAAGTTGAAGAGGGTGGGGCTCGGCCAAGAGAGGCTGAAAGCATGCCTTTATGGCTGCATTCAACTCCTCTAGAGAAGAGGAGTTGATGCAGCCGTTTCCCAGCCTTCAAGAGGGCTGTTTCAACCCCCCCTCTCCTCAAACCGAGCCACCCCTTTAATGGGCTTGATGGCATTGAAGGATCCAGCCCTCCCCCTCCCCTCTCTTCCTTCTTAACCTCCATCTGTGAGCAGGAGAGAGAGTTTTTCGAAACCCTAACAGAGGAGCAAGTGGTGGTCGGAGCAAGAGAAGGAGAAAACGCCGCCGCCGCCGTCGCCATGGCCCCTCGCCGATCTACACGTCGCATGGCCGCCGGGAAGGTCCTCCCTCACTCTTTCCCTTGTGCTATAGATCTTAGACGCGTTTAGGGTTCGAGTTCAAGTCCAAAGGAGCCGGTCGGGTGGGCTAAAACCAGAGAAAACTGCCATTTTCATGGCACTTTGGTGGGCTCGGGTAGGGTGGTGCCGCCACCTCCGGCCGCCCTAGCTCCGGCTAGGGATAGCCCCCACCACCGGGAACAAATAGAGGGTGTTTCCCGGTGGTGGCGCCGCCCAGGGTGGCCGGGAAACAGCCCGTAAAAGGCACCTGCGGCGGGCTCGGTTTTGACGTTTTCTGGAAGAAGATGAATAGTACCCATGAATTATTATATTGTTTTATTTCCTGTTTACTGGCCGATTTTAAATTAATTATTAAAAATACATAGGCCCTCCTACAGAAAATGTGGCCAATATAAAAGTTATAGCCCTTGATGTCTAGATTAATTCAAAATTGGTTTCAACCAATTTGGATGAGTGGGCTGACCCCAACAACCCTTTTGGTGAGGGCTGTCCAAAATGTTGATCAGCCACTAAAATAAATCCCCACTCTTCATCCCTTGATCAAATGACCTGAAATTTGAACCAGGGGTCACTCTTAACTATACCTAAGAGCTGTGCAAAAATGGGAATTTTTGGAGAACTTTTGCCTATAGTTTTTGAAAACATTGAATAATTCATGTATGATTTAATTAAGTGGTTATATGAATCCCATACCCTCCCAATTTTTGGTGAGGTGTCCCTGGTACATATATCTAGGTATGGATTAAATCTCAACTCATTTGGTTGAGTTTTGAATAGGAAACCACCAAGCCCTAGTTTGGTCCTAGGGAAGGGTAATATGGGAAAAAGGGGACTTGTGGCAATTGGGTGGTCAACTCACCTCAACAGAGGTTGAAGTTGTGACCAATGGGTTAGGATGATCCTAAGAACCTTTGGGGAGCAAGGAGATGTGTTAGGGTGGATTTACCCTAGGGCCCAGGTACAAACCCAAAGTGAGGACTTTTGGGGGTTTGTGAAGGACATAGGGGCAAATGCTCTTGTATGGCCTTGATATTTGGTGGAGAGGTGGTTAATGAATATTTAACCATCTGGTTATAATCTTAGAGAATTTTGAGGTAGCTAGGTACCTCAAATCCTAAACCCTAGTTTTAGGGTAGAAGGGCCTTTAGGGTCAAAACAGTAATTTAACTCATCTAAAAGCTATGAAACTTGGGTAGAGTGAGTTTTAGAGTGTTCTAGACACATGGTAATTTTCCTGGAATTTTATGATTAATAAAAGTTATACTTCATGTGTTAAATGATTATTAGCCGATTTGTTGTTTTCAATTGTTTGGTGGCTTTAATTTAATTAAAATCAGTTAAAATTCTGGATTTAGATCTTGCTGATTAGAACATTGATTCCTGAATTTTTATAGAACTTTATGTTGAGAATTTGTAGAGGTTCATTCACAATCTTTTAATATGGGCTTTAGATTGTAAAAATAAATTAGGGCTTGTTAAATTGCTGGAAAATTATGAGATCTGGAATTTAAGGTTTTTAGGCTCTTGTATAGCACTGAGAATTATTTAAGAATTTTTAGGGTTGCTGTTATAGTACTTGATTCACAAGCCATTGATTTTCTAAAGATAGTCAAATAATTATTATGGGTTGTTCCCTCACTGAAATCTGGTGTAACTTAGGCAAATGAGTTTTTATGACCTCTTACATCTCTGGTAATTATTGTAGAATTTTTGGATCTATAATCATAGGGGTTGATTCACAAGACTTGCAATTTGTAGAATTTATAAATGATTTTTAAATAATATTTTTAGGCCTTGTAAAATTATAATTTTTGGTCAGTGAACATTTATGGACATTGTAGAGCCCTGGTAATTTTCTTATAATTTTATGATGAATGAATGTAGTACCTCATGCTCAAAATCACTCATGGCTTTAATTTCTGGATAATTAAATAAATATTAAATTATTTAGGAAAAATTTGGAAGTGCTGGATTTAAATGGCCCTTAGTAATTATCTTAGGGTGTTTGGATGAGAAATTGATGCACTTCCTATCATACTTGTTGATTAGCTCAAGTTGGTCTGCATATAGTGAAATCATAGCAATTGTAATACCATGGTCATAGGGCGACAAATCATGTGTAAATGCCGTGGCAAGATGATTCGGAGGTTATCAATGAAATTGGGTATGGGATAGTGGTTAGGTTAACTAAGGATGGGTGGAGCTCGGGTTCGACGGAACATCGTCTTTCCTGGGAGCGGGTGAAGGAGTTAAAACACATTAGGGTTAGAACCAGAGTAACATTAAGGGTTTGGGAACGGGGTATTAACCAACAATAATAAGTGCCTTGCGAAAGGGAACTTTGGGCTTCAGCCCATCTTGGTTCCTAGTGCCCTCGAGAACCCTTCACGGGGTATGCCGGGGGCAGTCCTGGGCTAACGTAAATCTTAAAACAAACGAAAGAGTAATTAGCCTAATAGGGATTCACATTGCACACACTCATTAGTTAGGGTTGGTAATGGTTATGCCGTCCCGTGGTGTTCTAAGGGATGAAGTCTGGAGATGAGCCGGACGGTCTAGTCCGGGGAAGTTGGTCTCGGTGTGGTTTATACGGACGGTTTAGTCCGGGAGTTTGACACTTTAAATTGTTATATATTAAACTGCTGCATGTGCATAAAAATAGGAAAGATTAAGGTGGTGGGTTCTCGATATCGGGGAGTTCGATTGCACCGACACCGATATCGTTGACTCGGCAAGGTGACTAGCACTTAGCCAAGGTTAAGTCCGGCGGACCAGTCGGCAAGAGTACGCAGGAGTCCGCCTCGTGCACCAGGCGTTGAGGGCGTACGATAGGTCAGACCAGTAGTGCTTTTACTGGTTTTGAGGTGGGCGAGGCCCAACCCACCGCTTCCGTCTGCCACTACGGGAGTATCCTGGGAGTTATCTCCAGAAAGGGGGAACTAAAGGTTTGTGTACACAAAGTTGGGTGAGTGAGTTGCACTGCATGACATAACATACCCACCATATAGCTGCATATCATAATCATTCATAACAATCTTGACACCTAAAGTATAAGTGGAATGGGACGCTTATACTTTAGGACTTGCAAAACGACCCCTTGGTCTATAAGCTTGTGTGGGCAAGTTTATAAGTCAAAGGTTAATTTCAATATATATATATGCTGCTGTTTGATAACCGACACCCCAACGTATAAGTGGTATGGGACACTTTATACGATGGGAGCCTTGCAAAAGATCCCTTGGCTTATGTGTACTCACATAAGTGAAGGTTTAATTTCTTACTTACTTCCTTTCTGTTATACCTATTACAACACTTAAGATTTATATTGCTCCCCTGTTATAACTTGCTAGTTAGGTCCACCGTCAACTGCTTTTGACTACTCTCCACTTTCATGTCCACCCCTTTCTTCCTCTCCGCCCGGTGCCTTAGAGCGTGGGGGAAGGGGTGGGGGATGATAGGACTTAGTCTTTTAGACTAACGGTTTTCGAACCATATCATTTTAGGGGATCGCGGAGCCCAGCATGGAGGGGCAGCCCAGGAGGCCGGTACGCTTGGAGATGGGACAGTCTAGCACGGGAGTCCAGACTACGGGGACTGTGAGTCCCGGCCCTTTAGTAGAGATTTAGTTTTGCTTCCGCATTGAGTGATCTTGTAGTGAGGATTTGATGTACCGGGCATGAGCCCTTTTTATTTCCAGACTATTTATACTCTGATGATTTTCTGTGGACACTCCCTTCGTGGAGTTTTATTTTATGTGATATTCTCTTTTGGTGGACTTACTTCTCTCTTGCTTGCTACTTATTGTGATCGAAAAGGCCGGCAGAATCGGCGCGTTGTAGTGGCGACCTTCCCGGGTGCGGAGGTGTCACCGCAAAGCGGCGGTTCTGGGCATAAGACCCCGGGTTTTCAAAAAAAAAAAAATGGGGTCTTACAACGTAAAACAGTACCTGAGCGGAATAATTCCGGGTACTCCTCGAGCATAGTCTGCTCCCGTTCCCAAGAGAGCTCCTCACGCCCGCAGTTATCCCATCGGACCTTAACCATCTGGATCTCCTTGTTACGAAGCCTCTTGACCTCAACATCTTCAATACGAACGGGCTTGACCCTTGTCGTCAACCCTTCATCCACCGGCACTTGGTCAACCGCGATCACCTGCGATGGCTCTTGCACCGCCTTCCGCAACACAGAAATGTGGAACACATCATGTAATCCACTCAACTCCACTGATAGCTTCAAACGGTATGCAGCTTCGCCGACTCGCTCCAGAACCTCAAAAGGTCCAAGGTATCTTGGGCTCAGCTTCTTCAAGCGTCTCACCCGCGAAACCCCCTTGAATGGCTTCACTTTCAGGTATACCCAATCGCCTACCGCGAACTCCACGTTCCGGTGCTTGGCATTGTAATACTTCGCCTGTCGGTCCTGAGCGATCAACAAGCGCTCCCGAATGATCTGTACTAACGAGGTAGCACTCTCCACCTCCTGTTTCTTGTATAACCTTGTCTCACCCGCTTCAAGCCACGATAACGGCGTGCGACACTTCCTACCATACAGGGCCTCGAAGGGCGCCATTTGTATACTCGCTTGGTAGCTGTTGTTGTACGCGAACTCCACCAGATAAAGGTGGTCTTCCCAATGCTTCCCGAAGTCTAGAACACACATGCGGAGCATGTCCTCCATCGTTCTATTGACCCTCTCGGTCTGCCCATCCGTCTGCGGATGGAAAGCTGTGCTGAACTTTAACTTTGTTCCCAGCATCTGCTGCACCAACCTCCAATCATTTGACGTGAACCGCCCATCGCGATCACTCACAATGCTACGGGGCACACCATGCAGCCTAACGATATTGTCGACATACAATTTTGCCAATCTCTCCACTGGATCATCCTTCCTATGCGGAATGAAATGCGACACCTTGGTTAGTCGATCTACGATCACCCAGATGGCGTCGTTCCCCTTCTGCGACCTTGGCAACCCGTGCACAAAGTCCATAGATATATCATCGAATTTCCACTCCGGTATAGGCAAGGATTTCAGAAATCCTTCTGGCTTTTGGCACTCCGCCTTCACCAAGGCGCACGTTTGGCATTTAGCCACGTACAACGCCACATCTTTCTTAAGCCCCGGCCACCAAAACAGCTTCTTGAGATCACGATACATCTTCGTGCTCCCTGGGTGGATTGAGTACTTGGTATGATGAGCCTCGTACATCAACTCCGCCCGGAGGTTACCCCCACTCGGGACGCACAACCGATGATCCTTCCTTAACAAACCATCATCCACCGAGAACTGGGAATTTGACCCCTCCAGAGCGGCCTCCACAAGCTCTTTCATGGAGTCATCTAACTCCAATGCCTGCCGAACCCGGTCAGCCAGGTCATACTGCACCTCTGTCCAGTTTAACATTGCTTTGGCGCTCGTCTGCTTGTCAACGCAACAGATCTCAAGCTCCTCCAACTCCCGTACTAGCCGCTCATCATGCACCGACAACCAGTTGGCTCGGGCGGGAGCCCTGCGGCTCAGCGCATCCGCAACTGCGTTGCCCTTCCCGGGTACATAATGTATTTTGAAGGTGTAGTCCCCCAGGAACTCCATCCACCTCCTCTGCCTCATATTAAGGTCCTTTTGATCCAACAAGTATTTTAGGCTCTTGTGATCGGTGTATATATCGACCCTTACGCCGTATAGGTAGTGCCTCCACAACTTGAGTGCAAAAATCACGGCCGCCAACTCCAAGTCGTGCACCGGATAATTTCTTTCATGCACCTTTAGCTGACGCGATCCATACACGATCACACTTCCATGCTGCAACAACACGCAGCCTAAGCCACTACCCGAAGCGTCGCTATACACCTCAAAGCCCTCGGTCCCACTCGGCGAACTAAGCACTGGCGCCGTGGTCAACCGCCTCTTCAGCTCCTCAAAAGCTTGCACGCACTCTTGCGTCCACAAGAATTTCTGATCTTTCCTTGTCAACTTCGTGAGAGGTAACGCTACCCGCGAGAAGTTCTCTACGAAGCGTCTGTAATATCCGGCAAGCCCGAGAAAACTACGGACTTCCGCGACAGAAGATAACGCAGGCCACTCCCGTATCGCAACAATCATCGCCGGATCCACCGCTATACCTTCCCCACTCACTATATGACCAAGGAACGCTACCGAGGGTAGCCAGAACTCGCACTTGGAGAACTTTGCGTAAAGCTCATTCCTCCTCAAAGTCTCCAACACCAAATGCAAATGCTTGAAGTGGTCTTCTTCGCACTGCGAGTATACCAAAATATCGTCAATAAAGACGATCACAAAGCGATCCAGGAAATCTCTGAACGTCCTGTTCATCAGATCCATAAACACTGATGGCGCATTCGTCAGTCCAAACGGCATGACCGTGAACTCGAAATGCCCATACCTCGCACTGAACGCCGTCTTCGGGATATCATACTCCCTGATCCTCAGCTGATAGTACCCCGACTTCAAGTCCAACTTGGAGTATACCGACGATCCGACTAACTGATCAAAGAGATCATCAATCCTCGGGATCGGGTACTTATTCTTCTCCGTCAGCTTGTTCAACTCTCTGTAGTCGATACACAGCCGCATACTCCCGTCCTTCTTCTTCACGAATGTTAACCCCCAAAAATCGGCGACCCCTCCCAAGGTCTCTAGCTCGCAAGTCGCGGTCCACTCAAGGGAACCCCCCCCCCCCCCCCCGAGGATCGCGACCTGCCTCGGCTTTCCCTTTTTGGCCCAAGCGTTTTGGCCAGGCTAACATGCAGCATTGCTTTCTTGCAGGAGGCAAACCTATATCAGTTCGCAGGTTCGATCTGCCGGTGCCGGCACCCGACCGAACCATCGCAAGGCTCGGCTCCCCTGTCCAGCCTGGCCCCAGGCTTCCGCCGTCAGGCCGCCCTCCTTAGGGGCGACCTGGCCTCAGGCCGCCCCCCTTAGGGGCGGCCTGGCCTCAGGCCGCCCCCCTTAGGGGCGGCCTGGCCTCAGGCCGCCCCCCTTAGGGGCGGCCTGGCCTCAGGCCGCCCCCCCCTTAGGGGCGGCCTGGCCTCAGGCCGCCCCCCTTAGGGGCGGCCTGGCCTCAGGCCGCCCCTCCCTTGGGGGCGGCCTGGCCTCAGGCCGCCCCCCTTAGGGGCGGCCTGGCCTCAGGCCGCCCCCCTTAGGGGCGGCCTGGCCTCAGGCCGCCCCCCCTTAGGGGCGGCCTGGCCTCAGGCCGCCCCCCTTAGGGGCGGCCTGGCCTCAGGCCGCCCCCCTTAGGGGCGGCCTGGCCTCAGGCCGCCCCCCTTAGGGGCGGCCTGGCCTCAGGCCGCCCCCCCTTAGGGGCGGCCTGGCCTCAGGCCGCCCCTCCCTTGGGGGCGGCCTGGCCTCAGGCCGCCCCTCCCTTGGGGGCGACCTGGCCTCAGGCCGCCCCCCTTAGGGGCGGCCTGGCCTCAGGCCGCCCCCCCCCCCTTAGGGGCGGCCTGGCCTCAGGCCGCCCCCCTTAGGGGCGGCCTGGCCTCAGGCCGCCCCCCCTTAGGGGCGGCCTGGCCTCAGGCCGCCCCCCCCTTAGGGGCGGCCTGGCCTCAGGCCGCCCCCCCTTAGGGGCGGCCTGGCCTCAGGCCGCCCCCCCCCTTAGGGGCGGCCTGGCCTCAGGCCGCCCCCCCCCTTTGGGGCGACCTGGCCTCAGGCCGCCCTTCCCTTGGGGGCGGCCTGGCCTCAGGCCGCCCCCTCTTCCTGCTCTTCAGGTTGAAGTCCTCCGAGGTCGTCTCAGGTCGCCGAGGTCGTCAAGGATGGCATCACTGGGCCCCGTTTCAAAGATTCTCCCCGGGCCTATAAATACCCCCCCAAGACCTCTCATTCTGCATCGGCAGGAGGAGAACTGCCACCTTGATCAAAGGCTGCGGACTCAATTTTCTCAGTCCGTCAAGGTTGATCAGGCAAGGTCTGCAGCCTCCAAATTCTCAGTCCGTCAAGGTTGATCAGGCAAGGTCTGCGGACTCAAATCTCCAGTCCGCCCAGGTCGTCAGGGACTGGACACTTAGTTTTTCTGCCATCAGCAGGCAGCTTCAGCAGCCTCTGCAGCCTCAGTTTTCCAGCTCTCTGCAGCCTCTTTTACTTAGTTTCTGGCATCTCCTTCCTCAGCCGCCAGCTTCACCCAATGTACCCTCTACTGCTCTTATATGTAATGGTGCAATAGCAAATTGTAGCTCTTCTTGAATAAAGGAAAAGCCCGTCGCAAGAGTGGCATTCAAGCCGCGGCGGGCGAAGTCTGCTGTTGCCGCTGCTAGCGGCCTCCTCTCTTCTTCTCTCCTCTCTCGGCATCAACCTGCAAAGCTAATCATTCAAGTAGCTGTCTGCTCGACAGTACCTGAGCAAGCTTCTCCTCTGCTCAAGCAAGTTTCCTCTCTGCTTGGGCAAGCTTCTCCTCTGCTCAAGCAAGTTTCCTCTCTGCTTGGGCAAGCTTCTCCTCTGCTCAAGCAAGTTTCCTCTCTGCTTGGGCAAGCTTCTCCTCTGCTCAAGCAAGCTTCCTCTCTGCCTGAGCAAGCTTCCTCCTCTATCCCCGCAGCCCTTCTTCCCTCATCCTCAGCTTGTGAGACCGAACACCCGTTAACTGGTCGGTGTCGTTTTTCGCGCATCAACAACGAAGAGGACCGGTGCACTCCAAGGCGACGAGCTTGGACGCACATAACCTTGCTCCATCAGCTCCTCTAGCTGAACTTTCAACTCTGCCATCTCCTTAGGCGCCAACCTATACGGAGCACGTGACACCGGTTTGGCCCCCGGTACGAGCTCGATGGTGAAATCAATCTCCCGCTGCGGTGGGGCCCCGGGAAGACTATCCGGGAACACATCGGGGTATTCGCAGACCACGGGGATGCTATCCAACGGAGACTTTGGCTCCACAGTCCCCACTATTGCGAAGAACAGCTCTGCACCAGCACGAACCGCCTTCACCACCTGAAGAGCAGACATCAGTGTCTTGCTCGACCCCTTTAGCCCCTCGAATGTAGTCTCCCGCCCTACACCCAGCTTGACCTCCTTTCGGTCACAGTCGATCCAAGCCTTCTGCTCTGACAGCCAATCCATTCCAAAGATCACGTCGAACTCTACTAGCGGCAGCAATGACGCTAGCAAGTCGAACTCTTAGCTCCCAATGTGAACCTTTACGGCGCACACCCTGTCCGCACGCATCGAGCACCCATTCGGTAGCAGCACATCCAACTTGTCCTTTGCCATCGAAGAAGGGACTCCGATGCGCGATACAAAGCTTTCGGACAAGAAGGAGTGTGAAGCTCCCGTATCGAACTGTGCCCGTGCCGGACTATCGCTAATCACAACAAAGCCTATACAAATAATATTAGGCTAACAAGCAATAGATAACGGTATTAAAGCTAACTTGCTATAAATTAACTCATACCTGTCACCACATCCGCTTGCTTGATGGCCTCCTGCTGGCCCAAGTTATAGACTCTAGGCTGAGTCGGAGCATAGTGGGACGCGGTCGACTCCACCGCTTTTCCCTTCTCCTCGTAGGTAGCTCCTTGTTTCCTTTCGGACTTTGAGCGTCCACTCCAGCAATCACGGGCAAAGTGCCCCGGCTTCCCACACGTGAAACAAGCGCTCGGGGTTCGATTGGTAGTTGTCCCCGAGGCACCTGAAGCAGCTGGACCCGACGTCTTAGCTTTCTTATAGAATTTGCGGTAGCCCGACTTCGACGTAGTCGGTGCCTTGAACTCCGCTTTCTTGCTACCGGATTCCTTCTTTGCTTGGACATTCTTCATGTCCTTCTCAAAGGACCGGGCCGAATTGACCAGGGTCATGAAACCCTGCGCCTTGGGCCCCGACAGTAGCAACCTTAAATCATCTCTTAGCCCTTCATAGAAGCGACTCGTCTTGCGCTCCTCGTCTGCGAAGGTAGCGCCGGCATATCTCCCCAACCGAGTAAACTCGTGGAGGTACTCATCAACGGTACAATCCCCTTGCACCAACTTGAAATTCGCTTTCTAGCGCAATCCTTTGCGCCGAGGGGAGGTATCGAGCCATGAACAGTCTCGCAAACTCCTCCATCGAAACTTCGGCCAACGGCCTTCCCCGCAACTGATGTAGCTCTAGGCCTTCCCACCATAACCTTGCGTCCCCATCCAAAAGGAACGTCGTTATAGTGGTATTCTGCCACTCTTCCGTTTCTGTCGCAGTCATCACCCTGTTGACCCTTGAGAGCCAATCCTCTGCTTGGGTCGGGGTTTCTGCGCCCGTGAATACAGGTGGGTGAAAGCCCATCACGTGCTTCAGTTGTCTTTCCGTTGCTCTCCTAGGCAACTCTGGCTCCAACACTACTTGCTCAACCCTCCTTTGCTCTGCCGTCTGAAGAGGTACTTGCTCCATAGCAGGAGCGGGCTGCTGCACCTGCCTTGCAGGCTGCGCATTGATCATTGCCATGACCGCTTCTGCCACCAACCTAATGGTCTCGGCAGACGGAGGTGTTGCAGGCGCATCGCTTGGCGCACTGCTCGCCTCAGAACCTGGCCGTTCAGACGGCCCAGCACCACTTCTGGTCACCTATAATCGTGCAACACACCGATAAGCGACCCAAAAATTACTGCAAACAGCAATTATAGGAACACGCAGGTTCCTCAAACATGTATATTTTCATTCCTAAGTGGACATTCATGGGTTCTTTTCATGTTATAACGATGACGCACACATGTGCTCACCACCCCTTAAAGTGAATTCGTCCACGAATTCATTTGAGCTTGACCGAAACCTCTAATACCAATTTGTAACACCCCTATCCGTCACATAGCATATAGCAGTAGGTCCGGCCGGGGCCCGACGCCATATACTATGGACAGACCGGTTGGTTACGCGTTGAAACCATTCAACCAATTATGTCGTCCTACACAACACCTAGCGGAAGAAAATTATTAAGTTGCAAAAGAAAATAAGAACCCTGCTACAAAGCATGAATGTCCACTACCAACTCAGGAATGTAATCATACACAAAGAGAACTGGTCTTAAGGCCTTACATTGTTCACTTAACAAAATAGTGTTTTCCAAACTTCGGCACGCAGGCCGGCCATACATGAAAAAGGGAAAGATACATGAGTAATTAGGCCTTCGAGGGCCGGCACAGCAACAAGGGCTTTAGCCCGCTATTTCCCGCTCTGCTCCGCAGCACCTGCAAGCCACAAACCACCGCCCGGTGGCAAACAATAGCAACGGTCAGCAATGTTGACCAAATTATAGCGATCCCGCCCCCAAAATCGGGGCGGCGATGCTCTTTCCCTGCACTTCATTAGTATAGGCAATGTTATTAATGTGAACACACATCAACACAGGCGTAGGCTCGCACGGCCACACACCCCGTGCACTCAGGGCACATTCTCGGCGAACCGGCCAACGTCACGTCAATTCAAGTCATAGACGTTCCCAATCCACCACCGCCTCTTGAACGGTCATCCATATGAGCATTTTGCCTTCCTGGCCTTGGTCACGGCAATTTAAGCCATAGACCGCCGAAGACCCTCATCCATGCCAACGGTCCTACCGAATGACATAGACCAGGTACGGTTCCGCCTGACCCGTGCTCATATCGCAACGGCAATTTAAGCCATATGCGCAGGTCAAGACTCACCGAGTCCCGTTTCCGCCACAACAATCACATAACCCGATTATGTTCACGTTGGCTCCCCGGCCACCGTGTTGGCAAAACTCGCTTTTGCCCAGTTTTCCGGGTGCACCTTGGAGTTAATCCCCAAGGCTCCCTGTTGCAATCTACCACGTAGAAAACCCGAAAAACGCCCAAACACCCGGAGTCTTCCCCGGTTCATATGCAATGCAACATCACCGATCCGGCTCTACTTGTCCGGATAGGCTTCACACACAATGCCTATGTCCGTTATCGCATACGGACTCTACACAAGGGGGACTTCACATATCTACCCCAAGGAACGCTCCAACTCTTCGCTCACTCGCGAGAGCGGGCTTCCTATGCAAAGGAAAAGAGGGCTTCACATGCCCAAGGATGAGAAATCGTTACCCTTGCATTCTTCCGCGGCGCCATCGAAAACTATGCGGTTGGAAAGCACCGCAACGACGTCATCTCCGCGGATCTGGACTCGGATCGCGATTCGGAGCTCCGAAGCTCCTCCGGCGGCCGGATCTTGGACTCCTCCTTCCTCCTTGCTCTCCCTTCTCTCTAAACTCTTAGAGAGAGAATGGCTAAGGGAAATGAGGATTCCCAACCCTAAATCCCGGCTAAAACCACCCAGGAGCAGCCCCCCACCGTCGGATCCAAAGTCAAGGAAACGAACGGCCCGGATTAAATCCAAAATCATAAAATCTGGGCCGAACACGGGTTGGCACACGGCCGTGTGCATGGCCGTGTAGTTCATTCGCCGTCTCGACCAGATCTGAAAACCAGCACACGGCATGTGACACGGCCTCCGACACGCCCGTGTCGCCTGCGACACGCCCGTGTCGGGACCCGTGTCACGCCCCCCGTGTGTAATAAATCACCAGTTTGGAGTCAGAGGGGTACACGGCTTGGTGACACGGCATCGGACACGCCCGTGTCAAACCGGACACGCCCGTGTTCGTGCCCGTGTCACTACCCGTGCACCCAACCGCACAGCATAGGTGTGACACGGCCTGGGACACGCCCGTGTCAAAATTGCCACGCCCGTGTTAGGGCCCGTGTCACTGCCCGTGTACACCTCACTCAACGATCGTTGAGTATGGGCTTTGAGGGACTGACACGCCCTGGGACACGCCCGTGTCCCAGGCCGTGTTCAGCCTCTCAACGATCGTCGACTCACGCCGACCACACGGCCAGCTCAATTCTTCGAGCTCGACACGCCCGACACGGCCTCCGACACGCCCGTGTCGGGGCCCGTGTCACCTGCACCAAAAATTCCGACTTGGCCAAAAACGATCCCCGTCGCTCCTACGACAAATTGGGGTGTTACACCTCGCGCCAAGGAAGAGACTAGTAGAACGCGCCACAGGGGGCCCCTGGCACCAGACAAATGGTCGACAACATCGAAACCATCGTCGCCCCCCATTCCTCTCTACCCAGGTATTCTCAGTCGAAACAATAGTTGGAGCCTACAAGAATTTGGAGCTCAACCAGGACTTCACTATCTCCTTCGGTAATGAAGACCTCGAAGGGTTACAGAACCCCATCAAGAATTGTTTGCCATCTGCGTAGGAGTTAGAGATCCATGTTTCAACACCAACAGAATCCTCATAGACAATAAGAGCTCAATCGATGTCTTGTTCTTATCCACCCTCTACATTATGAAACTCACCAAACGCATCTCAGTGTTGCTGCGGAGCCTACATATAGCTTCAGTAACCACCTAGTTCTTGTTTAGGGAACAATCACCCTTCCAGTGACAATGGGTGAATTCCCGAGGTAGGCTACTTATGACATCCAGTTCGTCTTCATCGACTCAAGTTCACCCTATAACGCCATCTTCAGAAGGCTGATCCAGTCTATTTTTGGAGCAATTCCGTCAATTCCACACTTATCTATGAAGTTCCCTACCCTAGGAGGCATAGGGGTTATTTGTAGGAACCAGGAAGAAGCTCGCACCTGCTAATTAAAGCAGGATCATCCAATAGTAGTAACCACCTTTGATGCCAATGACATCAATCTGCGCAGCAAAACCGTTATTTAACAAGGAAGCTCTTATTAGGAGAGGAAGACCCTCCGCCAATCAAGAACTCAACACCACCCTTATCCTTGTTTTTCTTTATTTATTGTTTTCCTTGCATTTCGATTTTCAGTCTCTTACTCCTTATGATATAAAAGTCACGAGCCACTACTTGCGCAAATTATCTTTAAATTAATCATATTGTATTGTGTTTTCCTTATTCTTGTCTCATGACCTCTTAGGTCAGGCTAGGCCCTTCCCCAGATTGAATCCTTACATTCTCCAATGAGTAATTCCCGATCAGGCTCAGTCACTTCCAGATCGAATCTTTACATTCTCCAAAAGCCAAATCTTCATCCAAGTTAGGTCACTCATCGAATTGAATCCTTATATACTCCGACAAGCAATTCCCAACCAGACTCGGTCACTTCTAGATTGAATATTTACATTCTCTAGAAGCCAACTCTTTGGCTAGGCTAGGACACTCCCCGGATCGAATCCTTACATTCTCCGACGAGCAACTCACACCCAGGCTAGGTTGCACAACCTGATTGAATCCTTACATTCTTCGGCAATCAGATCGAATCATTACATTCTCCGTCATAACTGCAGGTCAACACCCCTTCATCGCCAGGGCATGCCCCTTCGCAGTCGCATAGTCGGATCGAATCATTACATTATCCGAAAACCAGATTGAATCCTTACATTCTCCAGCAATCGACTCATAGCCAGGCTAGGTCACGCAACCAGATAGAATCCTTACATTCTCTGGTGATCAGATCGAATCATTACGTAATCTGTCGTTACTGCAGGCCAATTCCCCGCCATCGCCAGGGAATGCCTCCCTTACGGTCACACAGTCAAATCGAATCCTTACATTCTCCGACACCCGGATCGAATCCTTACATTCTCCGGCAATCAGCTCATATCTAGGCTAGATCGCGCAACCAGATCGAATCATTACATTCTCTGACGATAGCATCAAATCATTACATTCTTTGTTGTTTCTACAGGTCGATGCCCTGCCATCACCAGGGCATGCCCCCTTGCGATCGCGCAGTGGGATCAAATCCTTACATTCTCCAACACCCGAATCGAATATTTACATTCTCCCATAGACAGGATCGTCCCTATAGTCGAATCGAATCCTTACATTCTCCGACACCCGAATCAAATGCTTACATTCTCCGGCAATCCTCTCATGTCCAGGATCGGCTCCGCAGTCAGATCGAATTCTTGCATTCTATGACCCTCGGATTGAGTCGCCACACTCTCCAACTTTGCCACAAACTTACATTCCGCCAGCTATCGGTATCTATACATCAAAGGTGAGAAGAACGAGAAAAATACTATCATATCAATATAGGCGCAAATACGCTACACAAAATCACCAAAGGGCGATGACAAACATACATCAGACTCAACAAGAAAAAAAGGGCAAATGTATACAAACATACAAAGATAAAAGCATAAGCCGCTACTTGCCGGCCGCATCTATATAGAGCTCAGGGCTCACCTCCTTCGTTTTCAGAAATGTACTCAAAACTAAGCCCCGAGATGCAGCACTTCAGACGCTTGGCCATCAGGCGAAAAGCCTTTGACATCCTATGTCTGAGCGCAATCTCGAGGACATCCTCCATCTGAGGCTCAACCTCTCTTGACCAAACGTCCTCACGGACCTCCTCTGTAAGTAAATCGCGATCACGCATATAGTCCAAGGAATCCATGTACTCCTCAAGTTCAGTCGCCTTTATGTCAAGTACCCGTTCTTCTGAAGAAAGACGCGCAATCTCAGCCTCAGAAGCCTCTAAATCCACCCTCATGCAAGAACTCTCCTCCTAAGCATCTTCAACGTCTGCACAATCTTCTCCACCAAGGACTTCTCTATCTGTAATAATTCTCGAGATTCCTCCAGCTCAAACTTCAACACCGACCCGATCCGTCGAAATCGGGATACCTCTCGATCTAGCTCCTCTCTGGAGACGACAAGTGAAGCTTCCATTGCTTGAAGCTTCTCCTGGAGAGCTAAGTATTCATCCTTCAAGCTCATATAATGATCGTTCTACGTGAACGCTATATGTTCCCGAGCTTCAATCTGCAAACAACAAACAATGGTTTAGGGTCGTGCAAAGTAATTGGTTCGAATGAAGAAAGATTAACAGTTCACTTACCACATCGCTCATTGCCTTCAAAGAAGAAGACATCCGGGGGCAGTTGCCTCTATGCAGGGGACTCGGAGGGCAGGCGCCTCTATCACCTCAAGATCTGAATCAACTGGAGTAGGCTCGTCACAAGGGGCCTCCTCAATCAGGTCCTTTCTTCGACATGACGAAGTTTGCAACTCCGCAGCAGCATCACAACTACTCTTCAAAACAAGATTTCTTTTGCAAACAAATGGCGCGACCGCAGCTCGCTCAGCGTCAACTGAAAGGCAACATTGGGACATACGCTTCTCTTCAACAAACATAGAAATACAGACAAGGGGTTCACCAACTCCCGAGAATCTATAAATCCCAGTATCGGCGAAAAGTCTCACTCTCGCCCTTTCTGATGTCAGCAACGAACATGCAAGGAATTCCAGAGCTCAGACAAGACCTGAGAGTTTTTGATATATCCAAAAAAGGCATTCCCATGACGACGATCTGTTAGGGTCTCAAAGTCAAGCCAACTTTTGTTGATGCGAATCTCGACACGATCGTCACCGTCAACACGGACATCACACCAATCCCTGAACAACTCAAAAGAAAATCTTGAGCCATGCTCCCTGAAGAAAGCTACCAACCCCATAATGTGATTCATTCCTAGCGGAGTGAACTGGGATATCGGGACGCCACAAAACTTCAGAATGTCCACCACCTCCTCGATCGCACGGTGGAAAGCGGAAGCCAGACCTCAAAATCGTCTCGCAAATTGTCAACCAACCCCTAGGTGGGTTCTGAACTCTCTCTTCAGCATGAGGTATCTTCACATCAAGATCAGTAGGTAACCTGCATCTTTTCCTCTAAACTACAACTTGCTCAGTAGTGAGCGTAGAGTGCAGCCGCATGGGGCTAGTAGTATGCTTCGAAATCTAAAAATAATAAAAAGCAAATGTTAGACAAAATTGATCAAGTAGCAGGTGTTCAAATGAGCGCAATAACTCCAATCCCGGCATGGGAAGTCAAAATCCGCGCAGATTGTACGCAAGCATGCGCGCATACGCACACACAATCTACACGCAAATCGAGCACAACCAACGACCCACATACCCAAAAGGGGGCACAAACACCCACACAAGCAAAGGGGGTGCGCTTCGCAGACCCGACAGCGCACATGCACGCACCAAAGGTGTGTGCCCGTGCGCATCCCAGGTGAGCGCCCGTGCGTGTCCCAGGTGCGCGCTCGCGTGCTCACCAGGGGCGCACGTCAGCACGCCCTAATGCGCGCTCTCTCCTCTATACCCGAGGTGTGCTTCTGCCCTGGAGAGCGCACGGTGGCGGGCGCCCCGGTCGGCGGGCTCATCCCCGCGCCGGTGGGTTTCGCTCACCGACTTGGCACTTCCAGCCTCCCTTATCCGAGCATATTCCTCATTTTCCGTCTTCTTTATGGCTTGCCTTCGCTTGCGAAACGCCACCATTCTTCTTCTCTGGCACCTCTCCATTCATCAACATCATTGTCACCACCCGAAGAATCCCTCTTAAAAGAAGGAGAAATCCTCGCTCTTCTCAAATGGTTTCTAATACTGATGATTTCGGGGGCAATTTATGGGGACAAGCCAATTTATAGAATAATTGGGGTGTAAATAGCCCACTTCCCCATGATCCCACCATCTAAATGGAGATCATGGGGGAACCTCCGCGCGCGCGATCAATACGCGCAATTGTGCGCGATCCACGCGCACGGGATCCCGTTCCCCGAACCGCCCGGGGTCGACCCCTCTCTCCCTCTGACAGCAGACCGGCTTAAGCCGAAACGACTTCCAGACATCTTAGGGGCTGCACCTCGTGGTCGTGTGCCCGCGACAGCGAGGCGCGACGATCCCGCTGGCCAGTCCGGCCGGCGGGAGCCTTCCATCCTGCAGCCTCCGCGGGGGGTTTCGGGTACGGCCGCCCCCCCCCCCCCCCCCCCGTCCGGGTGTGCTCGGTAGACCGCCCCCCGCTAGGGCCGGCTCCAACCGGCCGTGCCTTGTGGCGGGCGTCCGAAGCCGGCGCCGCACCTGGCGGTCGGCGCCCGCGTCGTGCCCGGTGGCCGCTATCGGGGCCGGGGTCGCACCCGGTGGCCGTTGTCGGGGACGGGCTTGGTGTGCCGCCCAAGTGCGGCTGGCCGACCCACTCCATCGACTTGCCACACCCCCTGGCCGGCGCCATGGTGGTGGCCCGCCGTCTTCATCGGGGCCGTCCACCCTTTAGGTGGTGGCCGACCGCCTCTATTGCCCTCATTGGGCGTCTTCCCCGCCGTCCGATCGTTCTGTCATGATCGCAACCATCTGTTGTACGGGTAACTACCCGCATTGCCACAATCAGTAGTGGAGGGGGGGACATGTTTTTAATGGGGGTCGACATTTAGTAAAATAAAATATACAAATAATACGCACCCAAAACTATGCGTAAAATTATGATATTGATGGTTACGAGTGGTGGACCCCTATAGAGCCGAGCGTGGGGGCCTCCCAAACTGAAATTTAAAAATAATATTTTTCAATAATAAAAAACAAATTTACCATGACAAATACATTATAAAGTAATAGATAAAAAGACAAATATTAAAGCTAAAATGATTTTTTTGACATAGTTGGTAGAGTATTTTTTAGTAATCTAGAGGTCTAGGATTTAATTTCTACCAACAACATTTTTTTTATATAAACAAGATTGCTATGTTATTGTTTAAATAATTTTTTTAATAAACAAACTTGATTTTTTTTAATAATATTAAAATTAATTTGTTGCTATATTAATGTTTAAATTTTTGTCATAAACAAATTAGTTGTTATATTTTTGATAAAACATTTTATAAATAAATTTATTGTTGTTGTTTTTTATATTTTATTTATAAAAAAGTTTGTTGATAGGTTGTTGCTTATTGTTTTTTAAAATATGATCGTTATTATATTGTTATTTATTAGGGTTTATAAACAAATTAATTGTTTAAAAAAATTTTTTATATAAACACATTTCTTATTATGTTATTGTGTGGAACGTTTAAACTTTTTAAAAGAATGATGATTTTCAAATAATTCATACAGAACAATGAATTGAAATAAATGATATCGTTCTCCCGGAATTGATCAACTATTTTAAATAATTGCGATATTAATGTAATATAGACAATATATTAATGTAATATAAACATTTTTAAAAAAGAGGCCAAACCGATTTATTTTGTCGAATAATTTTATACTCCACCCACACATAATATAATTTCTGCATCTGTCACTAGTGGTTAAGGTGTGCGGATAGCCGCATAACCACTGTAACTACCTCATAGAGGCTATAAAAAGTCCCTCGGGCCTCCCCATTTCTCATCTTTCTCTCCTTTGTTTCCTTCCTCCTCAGGCCAGAACTCTATCGGATTCCTCATATGACCCTCCTTTGAGATACTACCTCTCCACCAAAATTTCGCCTAAGTCCACAAGCAAGCGGCGAGAAGGAATCTCCTACTACAACAAGGGCCCGTTTGTCCGCAATGCCCCTGCAAGTAACCACACGCGAATCATCCTGTTGCTCGCCGTGAGCCGAAGTAACTCTCTCTTATCTCCAAAGTGTAACGAGCAGCGGTCTGTCGCCCTCGATTCTTCAAGCAAGTTATAACCGAAAGCAGATAGTGGAGTTCAACCGACACAGATCCGGTTGCATGATTTTTTACCCGGTTGTGGTGTTTTTCCACGTCAAAGCATCACGTGCATAATCTCTCTCTCTCTCTCTCTCATTGACTGTGTGCGTACTCAACCGCTCCGTGAGCTATGACTGTCTAAGTTAATCCTGTTTGACCGGGACGTCGAATTTGACCACAACAGGCGTAATTACTTGATTGGACATTGCATTTTAATTTTTTTTAAAATACATTATAATAGATTAAGTGATTAAATTCAAAAATCAAGAGCATAATTATCAATTTAAAATGTTTCATCAAAGATAACTTTTCCCTTTTAAAATCTTAAAGATATAGAGATATAAATTCTAAAAGGTTAATTACAGGGGCCTCCCATCATTACAAGAAAATTGTTTTTTAATAACGAAAATTTTGGCCACTACATATTGCGGGTTGATCATTAAAAATATTTATTGACCTAATTTAGTTCGTCACTAGGGATTGCAAAAACCATGTCATTAAATGTATTTAATGATCAAATTATTTATCTCACTAAATGTATATTTTTTGCAACGAATTTAATCTTCGTTACTAAATGTATTTAGTGAGTAAATTGCTTTGGTCACTAAAGAACCACTTTTTGTGACAAAATTATATTAGTCCCTATTTATGCTATGCAATTGTGACATGTTTTTGGTTGCTAAAATTATTTATTTCATAACTAAATAATATTTTCTTCATTATTTTTGGATATCTTTAGTGACCATAGTTTAATTTTGTCATTAAATATCCAATATTAATGATGAAAAATTTGGTTATGAACTTTTATACTTGTTTCCAACTGAATTATTCTATTATTAGCTATTAATTAGAAATCCAAAATTATAAAAGGTCTTGACACAATAGTAAATACTAAATAGAATATTTTTTTGCTAAAAAATTTAAATAGAAGGAGAAATTTTCTTTTAATTTTATTAATATAAAAAAACAAAGGTGGGAGATACCCCAAGTAAAGCATTGTGCTGTCACTCTCAAAAATCACGCGGTTTGGGAAGGAGTGGTCACCCCGCTTATACACTGAGGACCAAGGAGCGCGCTAGGCGGTGTGAAACTAAACCATCCCTTTTAACGAGTCGCTACACACACTCGGACATCACCGTCCATTCCACGTGGCGCATTCTGTTGAATTTTTTGGAGTGAAAGTGGGAGGCATGGACGGTCTGTCCGCGCGGCCTGTCAGAACAGAGGGCGGCGACTTGCCAGGTCGACTTGCCTTTGGCTGGCGGTCTGTTCCCTGAAGTAGCCGGGCGGATAGGATGTTTATCCGCAGTGTTGCCGGGTTTGCCGATGTTGCGGACTTGGTCTGAATCTGCACCAAGTCCGGGGTGGCTGTCCGATTAGTCGCACATTGCTAGCGGACTGGATCGGTGTCCGCAGGAGTGTGAACTAGTTTTGTTTCCGCAGAGTCCGCCTGTTGGCGACCAAGTCTTAGTGGTTTGGTGGCTTGGCTATATTCCTGTTGTGGTGGTGCGACCTCAGCGGTCTTGCTATCTGTCTAGTCACGTCGTCCTGTTTTTTGTATCCGCAGTTTGGCGGATAAGCTTGGTGCTCGTCGCGAGATAGGGTGGTTATCCTATCAACTAGGGCGGAGATCACACTCCTCTCCACGCCTATATATAGGACCCCCCTATCACATCAATATATAACGAGTGAATAGTAAGTGAGCTCGCGAAAAGTTGATGCGGTTAGGTTTTTCTATCCGCGCGACTTGAAGAGGTTTACCAGGATGTGTTGTGCATGTTGTGCGGATTGCGCTGAGGAGCCAGGAACTTGGTTCTGACTTCGGTCAGGGTCAGTACGGACTCTGTGGTTTGCAACCAACGGATAGTAGCTGGTCGCGGCTTGCGACCACGCGGCCTTTTCTTTTGCAACTTGTTTCCCAGTTCAATAAGTTGTCCGCCTCTGACGGCTTGTTCTGTTCGGTGGCAGCAGCAGTCCGCGTGATCTGGCGGCTAGGTGACCTCGCGATCAGGCGGCTTGCAGTTCAGCGGACATAGTTCATTTCAGCTTTGGAGTAACGGGCAGTCTGCGTGGCTAGGTTGCGGATTGGCGGCTTAGTAGGTTCAGCGGACTCCGTAGCGGTTAGTTGTAGAGCCAGCGGTTACTCCTTGAGTCCGCACGACTTATTTTCTGCCTTGTATTTTTTCTACTTCCATTGGATACATTAGCAATCATGTCTCGTCATGTATGCATTGCTTTGTAAAGATTATTATAGTATAAGATTCTTTCTCTTCTAGTTGTATTTGGTTTCTTGGACTCAGATAAGTTGAGTGTTCCTGCGCCTGGTGTCCCGTTTTTCGCAAATTATAAATTTTCACATGGTATCAGAGGGATCAGAGGCTGAGCAGTGATCAACTGTTAGTTTGCCTTATTTCTTTTGAAAGTCTAAGCTAACTTAGGTGATTGAAATGGAATGTGGATTTGCAAGAGGTCTTGGAATTGAGCTCCTTACGACGACTAACTTCAAGAAGTGGAAGTCGTGTATGGAGAGCTATCTTTTGGGCGAGGACCTTTGGGAGGTCGTCTGTGGAGACGAAAATTAGGAGGTCACTACTGGTGCTGGTGCTGAAGCGGTGAGAGCTTGGAGGAAGACTAACGCAAAAGCAGAATTTACTTTTAAGCGGGATATCTCACTGAAACTCTTCGACCACATCATAGGATGTCAGTTTGCTGTAGAGATTTGGACTTCCCTCAATGGGTTGTTCAACAGGAAGAATGTAGCAAAGCTACCGTTTCTAGAGAATGAGTTAGCAAGGGCCACTCAAGGAGATCTGCTCATCTTAACGTTCTTCCTGAAGATGAAGAATTTGTGCGCTGAAATTTCAGCGCTGGACCCTAATGAGCCTATTTTTGAGGCGAAGCTGAAGAGGCACCTAATCCGCGGATTGTGGAAGGAATATGTGGCCTTTGTTACTTCTGTTCAAGGCTGGGCCACTCAGCCATCCTTGTTGGAGCTCGAGAACATGCTGGCTTCGCAGGAGAGCTTAGCAAGACAGATGGCTAGAGTTACTATCTCTAAAGGAGACAGTGCGACGTTATTCTCTGGGAAGAAGAAGAGATGTGAGAAGACGAAGACTGATGCTGGTGATGGTCCTTCAACTTCTTATCAGCAAGAGGGGAGTGCTGCTCCAAAGCATGATTGGAAGAAGAAGAAGGATTGTCTTAAGTGCTACAGGTGCAACCAGATAGGTCACTTCAAGAAAGACTACAAGGTCAAGCTGCAGCCGGGGCATATTGCAGACAAAGAGGAGGCTGGTTCTAGTGCTGAGGAAGTTGGATGGGGAAATGCATTTATGATGGACATGTGTGTCCCTACATTATCCACCATCGACCACAAAGATGACTGGATTGTGGACTCAGGGTGTGGTCACCACCTTATTGGAGATGAGTCAAAGTTCTCTTCTCTACACACGTTCTCAGGTAACGAAGCTATCATAACTGCTAATGATACTGCTCATCCAGTCGAGAAGGAGGGTGTCATTTCTTTATGTAGTGATAATGACCCACTCACCTTAAGGAGTGTCTATCACGTACCGGGCATGCAGAAAAACCTTTTCTCGGTGACCAATGCAGTAGACGCAGGTTATCACATTCTGTTTGGTCCAACATAAGTGAAATTTATCCGCAACCTGTCAACTGTTAAGGCTGACATTACTCATGTAGGGAGAAGAGCTAGAGACTTGTTTGCATTATCAACAAGTTCTTATGTTGATCAGATGAGAGCCAATGATAGTGCAGCTATCTGATATGAGTGGCTAGGACATGTTGGGATGGAAAAGCTGAAAGCCATGACAGTGAAGAGCCTTGTAAAAGGCTTACCTAGGTTATCATCCTTCGGCGACGGTCATGTCTGCGTAGGGTGTCAATATGGAAAGGCTCATAGCCTTCCGTTTGACAAGTCGCAGACCAGGTGTAATGCACCATTGGAGTGTATCCATGGTGATCTGATGGGGCCGACTTTCACAGCAAGCCTTGGAGGCAGCAGATACATGCTAGTCATGATTGATGACTACACGAGGTACACTTGAGTGTACTTTATGAAGGAGAAGTCAGACGAATTCTGTTTGTTGGTGGAATTCAAGGAGCTGGTGGACGGTCGGCTTGGCCTGCGGGTCAAGAAGTTGAGAACAGACAATGGAGGTGAGTTCGTTTCAACTGAGTTCTCTAACTTATACAGGAAGCACGACATCCAAAGAGTGTTTACTAGTGCTCACACTCCATAACAAAATGGAGTAGTAGAGTGGAAGATCCGTCATTTGATGGAGACCTGCAAGTGTTGGCTTCATGCCAAAGGCATTCTAAGGTCCTTCTTGGCGGAAGGGATGGCCTGTGAAACTTATGTCATCAATCAGATGCCTCTGAGTCTGATCAACATGAAGTCTCCTCATGAGATGATGTTTAAAGATAAGAATAGAGTTGGTCACCTTCGGTTTTTTGGATCTACCTGCTATGTACACATCCCAGATGCTCTTAGGACAAAACTGGATGCAAATGCAAGGAAGCTTGTCTTTGTGGGCTATGACGAGCGGAAGAAGGGGTGTAAGTGTATGGATCCAGTAACGAAGAATTTTGTGGTTTCAAGAGATGTGGTCTTCGACGAGCTAACGTCATATGGAAGTGGCTCCTCTGTGGAGATGCAGGAGAGCAGGTCAGATGGTGGGCAGGAGGAGGCTTCTAGTTCAGGAAGCAGGGGGAGCGATGCTCCAAGTTTGCCCGGGAACCGAGCTGATTCAGAAGAAGCAGCGGAGGTGGTTAGCAAGGGTCAGACTCTTTAGAGATCGAAGAGGACCATCAAACCACCGCTCGTTATTGAAATCCTTTGATTACAAGGGTAGCAAATCACCTAGGGGATGAATAGGTTATTTCAGTCTTTTATTGAGTCTTTAAAATCTTCTTTGACTTATGTCCTACTATGTATACTTATTTTAGCTTTCAAGAAAACAATATTCAGCACATCAAAACACAATACACAGCACACAAGATTTTATAGTGGATCCCCAGTGTATGGGTACATCCACTGTCCTTCTCCGCCTTTCTAACAGTATGTTAGACAAGGCTCTTCTCCAAAAACTATGGCTCCTCAGATATTACAACACGATCCCACTGGATCAGTCAGTCTCCACGGAGACTTACAACACTGTCTCACAGCCCTCCACATAGTAATCATCTGACAACCACACACAAGCATAAATGCACTTTACACAGGCTGGGAGAAACAGCCTCAGGCAGATTCATATAGGAATCCAATCACACAACCTTTATAATTTAGGCTTTACAATTAGATCTCACAGATCTCACACAGAGCCTAATCAATCTAGGCCTCACCACAGATCTTTCACAGATCCACTGATTTTGAAAGTGTTTTTTGATTTGACTCAAGAGAAATTATTCTCTGAGTCAATTTCTTCCTGGGCTAAGAAATTCTCAGCCCTATCTGCTTCCCAACTATAAGGATGACAATCTTTGACTATCTGCTGCTTGTGCTGGAAGTTCCTCAGGACCTTGATCCTATTCTTGCTGATGAAGGGAGAATATCCAGAATAAATATCTTCAATCAGCTAATCTTTATTGGCAGGAAAATGAATTGCACTGCCTCTCCTTCTGTCTAGAGAAAACTCTGTGTAGATATCTTCTTCTTCTTCAATGATCCAGAGATAGATCTTCAGATTTGGCTCAGCTTGGATTGTCAATCAACTTCAGCTAGGGTTTGCCTAGACTAATTCATCTTCCTCAGAGAAATCCTCTGTTCTTGCTGTAGCATTTGTTAATTGCACCAACGAACTTAGAAACCCTTCAGATTTTTCAATTGAAGTTCTTGGTTCTGTAACAATGGCGGATGATGACGACAAACTCCCGCTTCTCGTTTTTTAGAATGTTAATCAGAATCCCTGCTTTGATTTTAATCTCAGCTGTTATTTATAAACCCCATCGATTTGTGGGATGTTTGAGATGTGTCCCAGTTTTAACGGTGGTTAAAACCTCAACTTAATCAAATTGAGATTCACTGTAGACTGAAGACGATGTTAATGTCGATTTGTAGCATTAAATAATAAATCAGAAAATCATTGACTTGTTGACTTTGCTGACGTCAGCCTCATTCTAGACTTAGCCAAAATCAAGCAATTCTTCAGAAATCCTCAGTTCGACGAACTCAAAACTCAGTTCGATGAACCCAGAGCTCAGCTCGACGAAATCAAGCAATACTTCAGAAAACTTCAATTCGACGAACTCAAAACTTAGTTCGACGAATCTAGGGCTCAGCTCGACGAAATCAAGCATCATCTCAGAAAACTTCAGTTCGATGAACTCAAAACTTAGTTCGATGAATCTAGAACTCAGCTCGACAAAATCAAGCATCATTCCAGAAATCCTCAGGTCGACGAACAGGTGAAAGCTGAATTCGATGAAATCTGAACTTAGCTCAACGAAATCAAAGCTCGACGATTTTGGACTTAGAATTTTCTTCAGCTCTGCTAGGCGTTGAGTGGCATTGAGTGAATAGGACATTCTCAACGAATCTGGACTTAGAAATATTTTTGCTAGCTTTGTCTCAGCGATTCCTTCTCAACTGTCTCAACGGTTTATTCTTCATAGCTGAGACTATCTTCTGTCTCAGTGGTTTCTTCTCAACTGTCTCAACAGTTTCTTCTCAACTATCTCAGCGGTTTCTTCTTCACAGTTTAGACTATCTCCTGTCTCAGTAGTTTTGCTGAGACCAACACTTCTCTCAATGTTTTGTGTTGAGCTTCTCAACTTTCTCGATTTTTTTGCCTTAGTCAAATTGTTCAGCTTTCTGCCTGATGGCATTGAGAGCGTTGAGTGTATAAGCTTCACTCAATGCTTTTATACTTAGCCTGATTTTCTGCAATCTTGCCTTCTTGGTGAAGTTTGGCATTAACAGACTCAGCATAACGTTGAGTGATGAAGCTTCACTCAACGCTTCTGGACTTAGTCGATTTTTTGGCTTCCACTGCTTAGGCTTTGACATGATATCCTTGTTGAGAGTACTGAGTTGTCAACCTAAATCACCTAGAGGGGGTGAATAGGTGAGGTCTGCTAACTTTTGCGGAATAAAAATTAACACAGCACAGATCAAGCAATCCACAGAGAACACAGTATTTATAGTGGTTCCCCAACCTTGGGTACATCCACTTTCACCTCACCAATCTAGTAAACCACTAGACTTGGCTACTCCACTATCTCAGATCAAAACGATCCTACAACTCGGAACAACGTTCCTACAAATCTCGATCCCAACGGATCTACACTCGGAAGAAACCTTCCTACCACTCGGAGATAAATCTCCTACAGAACTCGGAGTCAAGACTCCTACAAGAATAAAGAGTTGTATAAGGAAATATACAAACAGAAATTGCACAGATCTGGATCTTCAAGTCTTTCTTCCTTCTTCAGCTTTTAAGGCTCAGCAGAAATAAATCGAGGAAGACAGAGATGAAATCTCTTGGATCTGGAAACCTGGAATCAGCGTGATCAAGTATGGGATCTATCGATTAAGAATCACTTGATCTTCTGAAACTTCTTGTCTGAATAGCTGTATCGGAGAAGACCGACGACGAAGAAGATGAACAGTGTTGTCGGCGTGAACTTGGCGGCTTCCCGATGTCGGCGATTAAAATAGATTCAGAAATCTTATTTCTTTTCTTTTGTCTGGATTGCTGGAGAATCAGAGATAGATAGCAGCGGCGCGAGAACGACGATCCAGAGCTCTTCTGAAAACAACAATGGTGGCGTGAAAGATTAGAGTTTTCGGGAACTTTCTCTTTCTCTTACTTCTTATTATGATAACATCTGTAATAACTTATATATAAAGTCAAATCAGAAAGGACCTAATTATAGGTGATTTCCAACGGTCATAATCTTAATTAAGATTGATACGTGGACCAATCAGAAATGAAGGATTTGAAATAATCCTTAAATCTGGACTTAGAAAGATTTCGAAACAGAAAGATTGACATACACGAGTATATCAATTAACTACTCGAGTATCAGGAGAGAAAGACATACTCGAGTAAGCACGAGTCTAGGACTTAGAAACATTCTGAAGGAAAGATCAACCTACTCGAGTATAGGTGAGCTACTCGAGTATGAGCTGATCTACTCGAGTACGAGACATTGGTCTACTCGAGTATATCAAACTCACATACTCGAGTATATTGGAAACTACTCGGGTAAACACAAACCTACTCGAGTAAGAGAATCAAGCTACTCGAGTACAAAGTTATTCACTCGAGCATATCAGGGAACTACTCGAGTCTGCAAACTAACTTACTCGTGTAAAGGATATACTCGAGTACTTGGCTGGACTACTCGAGTATATACATGAGCTACTCGAGTATCATAGTGCCTACTCGAGTAAGAGGAAGAATCTGAAGACTCGAGTATGTTCTTTGGATTACTCGAGTACTGAGTTACTTACTCGAGTATATGAAGCTATCTACTCGAGTATGTAGACTTAGAAAAATTTCTTCCTTGAGAACTCATTTCTCCTACTAAAGATCATCAACACTTCAAGGTTCCATTTGTCCATGTGCTTGTGAAATGAAGTGCATCCCAATAGAGAGGCTACACATGAGTCAACACCATAGATCACACAATGAGGGATTACATTGTATGGTCCTGTGTTAGGTGACCCATTGTAGACTGACATTGGTCTACACTTGGCAATATAGTCCTGCATACATAACTCAAACACAAAATCAAATACAACTGCAATTCACCTTAGTTTTAGGAGGACTTCTTCAAATTAAGGTCATTGTGGAAACAAGACCCAGCAATCTCCCCCTATTTGAAGAAGTCAGAACACCATCTACTAAGTTGAATTGCTAGAGATATTAAAACAAAATGACATGAAAGAGGATGCATTGTCTTACATTTCTTTACTCTAATTGTCTTGCATTTCTCCCCATTTCTGTACTAGAATTGTTTTGCATTTCATCTCCTTCTGAAATCTTCATTTGGATTTGCAAATTTTCTTCCCTTTCTATCTCTATCTTTCATTTCCTTTTGCTCTCCCTTTTTCTCTCCCCTTTGCTCTCCCCCTTTCTGACATCTTTAAATAGGGGACATGGCAGGGGATATCAAACATGTCTCCATCCTTACTGAAGGCTCAAACACCTTTGTGGTTCTTTTGGACAAGGTGAGCAGCTAGAAGCTCCACCTAAACTAATGCATGAGGAAGTTCTTCTTCAACTGCTAAACCATCAAGCTTTCCAACAGATGTACTTTAATCTTCTAGTTCTAAGAATTTTTCTGGAACTTCTTCTTGTCCATTTGCCAGATAAGAATTTTGTTAGCCCATGGACATACCTGCATTCACAAGATTAGAATCCCTTAGGAACCCAAACAAGATTGGGTCCTAGGTCTCTTGTTAGTATCCTCCCCCTATGAGAGTTAATATTATGAGTGGTCTTTCTCACATTATCAACTTGAGGAGTTAAAACATATCTGGGATTAAACCAGCAATCTATGGCGAAGTGACCAACCTTGCCACAACACCAACAGTTAAACCTGTTGTACCTTCTCTTGTTTTCTTGCCTTACCTTATGGATAGGAGGTCTAGCAAGAGCACCTGACTTGGAGGAGGAAGCCTCATGATTACAACAAGTACATGGCTTCCTTGTCTCCTTGGCCTTTGTTACACCAGTTTTAGCTTTTGGTGAATTTTTCTCATTTGGCCCATGAGTGTAAGGACCACACTTCAGTGAGGCAACAGTTTGGCTTGGGATAGCCTTACCTTTACCTTTGACTGATTTCAGTCCTATACTGCTATTTTTCTCAAAGGAGGTTTCTCCATTGATGATTAGAAGCACAGTTGTAGGCATGGTGAGAGTTTCAACCAGCTTTCGTTCAATGACTAGCTTTGCTTCCAGTTCATATAGGAGAAAATCTTTATGATTTACTAAATCAGTAAAGTCTTTAATTTCCTCCTTCAAAGATTGAACTTCATCTCTGAGAGGGGTCAATTGGTCAATCTCCTCCCTCAGATTTGATTCCACCTCTTTGAGGGATGCAATCTCTTTTGATTGCGATTTGACTACCTTCCGGCATTTGTCAAATGCAGTCAATAAGACTTGATACTGATTTACCAATTCAAAATCATCCTCCCCAGAAGAATAGCCATCATGACCATTTGAGTCAGAATCTGAGGCAGAAAGAGGTGTGTGAGAATTTACCTTCCCGGTGTATGAGGAGTTACCGTTGTCTTTGTCCTCTTGGTCAGAAAAAGCCATAAGCCTGAAGTAGGCTTCTTCATCCTCACTTGACTCAGATGAGTCGGAGTCACTGAGGGTCTTTGGCTTTTTGGCAATGAAGCTTCTTTCTTTCTTCCTTTTCCCTTGAGGGGAATTCTTTTCTATGCCTCTTCCTTCTTTCTTCTTCATAGGGCACTCAGTGCTTATATGCCATGGCTTACTATAGGAATAACAAACAACGTTAGATGAAACATGTTTGTTCGGTTTAGATTTATACCTGTCATGTCTGCTGTGACGATCACCATCAGGACGTGATCTTCTGGACGAGGAATCATTTTCTCTCACTTGTTTCTTATTGCTAAGAAACTTCTTGAATTGTCGGGAGAGAAGATGTAACTCTTCATCTGATGAATCTGAGCCTGAGGTGCTTGGCTCGGACTCTTCTTCTTCATAGTCTCCTTGAGTGGAAGCGGCTTTGGCCTTTCTTGAGCTGTCTGCCCTTAGTGCAACTGGCTTATCTTGGAATGAGGAGCTATTGCACTCTTCTTCAACTTTTCTATTATTGATTTGAAGCTCATATGACATAAGCTTTCCGAAGAGGTTCTGAGGGTCAGTTTCTGCTAATCTTCCAAACTCTCTGATGGCACATATCTTGTTGTCCCATTCCTTTGTCAAGGATCTTAGAAACTTGTCGTTTAGTTCACCATCTGTGAACACTCTGCCGTAGTTCCTCAACCCATTGACAATCTTGAAGAAATTTTCATATGTGTCAGCAATAGCTTCATTTGATCCTTGCTTGAAGGATTCATACTTCTGATTCAGAAGGGATCTTCTATCATCCCTTACTTCTTTTGTACCTTCCATCAAGATGATTAGAGATCTCCACATCTCCTTGGCAGATTGGCAGTGAATAAGGTTCTGCAATATAGAATCATTGACTGCACTTGCAATGATGTTCTTGGCTTTCTTATCTAAGGAGACAAGTGCAATCTCATCCTTATCAAGGTCCATCAACTTCTTTGGCACCTTCTTTGTAGGATCACTAGTGGAGGCAATCATAGGGATATAAGGACCTTCCTCTACTATCATGAATAAGCGGGGGTCAACAGCTTCCATGTAAAGTTTTATTCTCTCTTTCCACATGGGAAAGTTTGCCTTATTGCACACTGGAAGCTCAGAAAATTCTCTGGCTCTGTCCATGCTTGATTAACTCAGAAGGACAACTAGGAGTAGATCTGTTCAAGGTGTTAACCTTTTGACGAACAACCTCCCTCTAATACCAATTGAGAGTACTGAGTTGTCAACCTAAATCACCTAGAGGGGGGTGAATAGGTGAGGTCTGCTAACTTTTGCGGAATAAAAATTAACACAGCACAGATCAAGCAATCCACAGAGAACACAAGATTTATAGTGGTTCCCCAATCTTGGGTACATCCACTTTCACCTCACCAATCTAGTAAACCACTAGACTTGGCTACTCCACTATCTCAGATCAAAACGATCCTACAACTCGGAACAACGTTCCTACAAATCTCGATCCCAACGGATCTACACTCGGAAGAAACCTTCCTACCACTCGGAGATAAATATCCTACAGAACTCGGAGTCAAGACTCCTACAAGAATAAAGAGTTGTATAAGGAAATATACAAACAGAAATTGCACAGATTTGGATCTTCAAGTCTTTCTTCCTTCTTCAGCTTTTAAGGCTCAGCAGAAATAAATCGAGGAAGACAGAGATGAAATCTCTTGGATCTGGAAACCTGGAATCAGCGTGATCAAGTATGGGATCTATCGATTAAGAATCACTTGATCTTCTGAAACTTCTTGTCTGAATAGCTGTATCGGAGAAGACCGACGACGAAGAAGATGAACAGTGTTGTCGGCGTGAACTTGGCGGCTTCCCGATGTCGGCGATTAAAATAGATTCAGAAATCTTATTTCTTTTCTTTTGTCTGGATCGCTGGAGAATCAGAGATAGATAGCAGCGGCGCGAGAACGACGATCCAGAGCTCTTCCGAAAACAACAATGGCGGCGTGAAAGATTAGGGTTTTCGGGAACTTTCTCTTTCTCTTACTTCTTGTTATGATAACCTCTGTAATAACTTATATTTAAAGTCAAATCAGAAAGGACCTAATTATAGGTGATTTCCAACGGTCATAATCTTAATTAAGATTGACACGTGGACCAATCAGAAATGAAGGATTTGAAATAATCCTTAAATCTGGACTTAGAAAGATTTCGAAACAGAAAGATTGACATACACGAGTATATCAATTAACTACTCGAGTATCAGGAGAGAAAGACATACTCGAGTAAGCACGAGTCTAGGACTTAGAAACATTCTGAAGGAAAGATCAACCTACTCGAGTATAGGTGAGCTACTCGAGTATGAGCTGATCTACTCGAGTACGAGACATTGGTCTACTCGAGTATATCAAACTCACATACTCGAGTATATTGGAAACTACTCGGGTAAACACAAACCTACTCGAGTAAGAGAATCAAGCTACTCGAGTACAAAGTTATTCACTCGAGCATATCAGGGAACTACTCGAGTCTGCAAACTAACTTACTCGTGTAAAGGATATACTCGAGTACTTGGCTGGATTACTCGAGTATATACATGAGCTACTCGAGTATCATAGTGCCTACTCGAGTAAGAGGAAGAATCTGAAGACTCGAGTATGTTCTTTGGATTACTCGAGTACTGAGTTACTTACTCGAGTATATGAAGCTATCTACTCGAGTATGTAGACTTAGAAAAATTTCTTCCTTGAGAACTCATTTCTCCTACTAAAGATCAGCAACACTTCAAGGTTCCATTTGTCCATGTGCTTGTGAAATGAAGTGCATCCCAATAGAGAGGCTACACATGAGTCAACACCATGGATCACACAATGAGGGATTACATTGTATGGTCATGTGTTAGGTGACCCATTGTAGACTGACATTGGTCTACACTTGGTAATATAGTCCTGCATACATAACTCAAACACAAAATCAAATACAACTGCAATTCACCTTAGTTTTAGGAGGACTTCTTCAAATTAAGGTCATTGTGGAAACAAGACCCAACACTTGTCTCAATGATTCTGTTCATATGGCATTAAGAGCGTTGAGTGAGCTTGCCTTACTCAACGCTTCTGGACTTAGGTATTTTTATGACTTTCCAGCCTATCACCTTGATTCCACCTGTCATTATCTCTTGAACTATATGTCCAATCATTGTGACAAAGACCAACCTGTATGCATGAACTTAAACATACATCAAATACAACTATGTGTACACCATTGACCTGTTTGACTTCTTACAAATCTAGGATATTGTGATCAATAGTCCCAATAATCTCCCCCTATTTTGAAGAAGTCAAAACACCACTTGAGAATTCTTTGTCAATGATATACACTAACATAAATAGCACAAATATTTTTAAAGCAACAAGAGTTACCACTTATCAATAAGTTTGCCACATTTTCCCTTATGTTCCCCCTACTTTGCTGCATTTTCCCTTGTGCCCCCCTTGCATCCTGCAGCTACATACTACTTCTTTGTTGCTGCTACTCCCCCTTGCTACTTTGTTCTTATATTACTTCTTTCTCTTTTTGACTTCTTTGAAATAGCACTTGAAAGTCTATGAAATAGCTTAGGAGCAGCATGCTATCTACTCCCCCTATTTGAGATCAGAGAAGCACCTAGAGCAGAACTTGCTCCCCCTCAATAAGAACAACTGAAGTTATACCAAATTCAACATACCCAATTCAAATTTGAAGGTGTTGAACTTTGCTTCATCTAGTGGCTTGGTGAAAATATCAGCCACTTGCTTGTCTGTTTGGACAAACTCAAGACTAATATTCTCACATTCCACGTGCTCTCTTATAAAATGATATCCAATCTCTATGTGCTTAGTCCTGCTATGTGATACATGATTCCTAGCTATAGAGATTGCACTTGTAGAGTCACAAAACAAAGGGCTTTTACTTATCTGGAGGTTATAATCCTAGAGTTAATGTTGAATGCATACCAACTATGTACAACAACTTCCTGCAGCTTTGTATTCTGATTCTACAGTAGAAATAGATACACTAGTCTTCTTCTTGCTGCTCCAAGACACTAGACTTCTACACATAAACTAATAGGAACCTGATGTACTTTTCTTGTCCTCTCTACAGCCTGCAAAGTCTGCATCTGAATAGCCAATTAGCTCAAAATCCTTATTCTTAGGGTATCATAGGCCAAGATCTGGTATGCCCTTTAGATATCTTAAAATTCTCTTAACAGCTAAGAGATGAGTCTCTTTAGTGCATGCCTAATATCTAGCACAGACACATATAACATACATGATGTCTGGCCTACTAGGAGCGAGATATAAAGAGAACCAATTATCCCTCTATACAAAGTTTGATCAATAGGCTTTCCTGCCTCATCTTTGTCTAAAGACATATTTGATCCCATGGGAGTTTTCATGGACGAAGCATTCTTCATCCCAAATTTCTTAAGTAACTCCCTGGTAAACTTAGACAGTGATATGGATAATCCAGTGTCAGTCAGTCTTACTTAGAGACCCAAGAAGAACTTAAGTTCACCCATGCTACTCATCTCAAACTTCCCTTGCATAAGTTTGGCAAACTTCCTACAAAGGTTATCATCAGTAGACCCAAAGATAATGTCATCAACATATATCTGGACTAGGATGATCTTGCCCTTAGATTCTCTAAGGAATAGAGTCTTGTCTATCTTCCCCCCTTGAGAATTTATTTTCAATGAGGAAGCTAGATAATGTTTCATAGCAAGCTCTAAGGGCTTGTTTTAGCCCATATAGAGCTTTCCTTAGTCTATAAACAGAATCAGGATGGTAAGGAATAACAAAACCTGAAGGTTGTTCAACATAGACTTCTTCTTTCAAATATCCATTCAGAAATGCTGATTTCACATCCATCTGATAGACTTTGAACCCTTGGAATACAACATATGAAAGGAAAATTCTGATAGCTTTTAGTCTTGCTATAGAGGCAAAGATTTGATCAAAGTCAACACCTTCCACTTGTCTGTACCCCTGAGCCACCAATCTAGCTTTATTCTTAACTATAATGCCATTTTCATCAAGCTTATTCTGATAGATCTGTTGGGTGTTCTATAGAGGTGGTACAACAGTTGTGCACACAATGGAAATAATAAAATTCAAAACAACCCAAAAGAGATTTGGGATCGGGCCATGAAAATTGAATCAAGAAGTTAAGAAATAACTAGGTAAAATTACCTTTGCGGTGTTGAGTCACAACTCAACAAAGATGCTCCAATGTATGAGTTCTTGTCGGCGGCAAGTCCAACGTAGAATAGCGTCTACGTCTCTGCAGAAATCCACACGAGCGGGAGATCGCCGATCTTCATCGCACGAAAAATGGGAAGGGAGATCGACTGCACCTTGAACTTCCACGGACTGCTAGGTCCACTCAAGGAAGACAAGCACTGACGACTATCGTCGGAAAGGAGGTCGGCGGAACGAGCGAATCGGCGGAACACTTCCGTCGGGCCGGGGGGGTTTACCCTAAAACCGAAGTTCTAATTTATACCCGAAACATAAACAGACCTAGAAATATCGCTATCCCTAGACCACAGAGAATTAGGGTTTCTGGAATAATTCGTCGGGTATCAGCATTCGTCAATTATCGAACAGTTCGATAGTCGACGAATTTCCTTAGTCGACGAACCATAGTCGACGATACTCGATGAACCATAGTCGATGATACTCGACGAACCATAGTCGACGATGCTCGACGAACCATACTCGACGAACCATAGTCGACGATACTCGACAAACCATAGTCGACGATACTCGACGAACCATAGACGACGATACTCGACGAACCATAGTCGACGATACTTGACAAACCATAGTCGACGATACTCGACGAACCACAGTCAACGATACTCGACGAACCATAGTCGACGATACTCGACGAACCACAATCGACGATACTCGATGAACTATAGTCGACGATACTCGACGAACCACAGTCGATGATACTCGACGAACATGTTAGTCGACAAATCTCCTTGGCAACATTTGCCGGACCCCATTATGTATGGTGATTGGTAACCTTTACCAACACAGTCAATCTTCCAACTTCTCCACATGCTCTTATGTGCGACCCTACAGGCTCATATCGCGTTGACAGTGAGATTACATGTTTGACCACTTCTAGATCACCATGGTAACTCCAACAGTCTCCCACTTGATCTTGAAAGTATCAAACCAAAAACCTCACAAACCATGAGCGACATCTAGCAATGCATCATTGTTACCCAAGCAATAAGATTTCATAACTCATAAGCCTTTATGAACAATGTTCCAGCGTTGTCTTTGTCCCTTTGTCCCTTACATCCGGAAAGAACTAGAGGCATGGACCGTGTCACCCTCATAATAGCTCAATCCAAGTATCTTGATCTAGAACGGACTTCCAGAGAATGGTGAGTACAATATCACATATTGACTCAACCAAGCATGGCCATGTATTTCTCAGTCCAGTTCCATCAAGGGGCCCATGGATGAAACCCCTATCATATAGGAGGACAAATCCCATATTTGCTCACACACAAACACCAAAATTATTCGTAACGTGCCCAACAACCACCCTTATCATCAACCTTTCTCAAGGAAGACTTTAGATGGCATCAAAGCACGCTTTTCCTCACTTGAAGAATGCTGTGACTTCAGGTCAAAGAACCACAACACCATTGTCAATTGAGACCTACTAGTGACACGTTTAGATAATAATCCACAAAGTAGTCTCAGGTTGGGTCTGTCTAGTACAACTTGTTCATTAACAAGTACCCACGTGATGACTTGATATCACAATATCATGACCTGTGAGAACTGGTCATCAGTCAACGCACGTGCTAGTCTTAATGTATCATCATCACCCTTAGTTTCTATGATGATACAACGACCAGGGACCTTTCAAGAATGAAGCTTCAAATAAATCATAGGCTCTCACATTCAAGTCACGTACTTGATGTCCTATGGAAGCGAACATTCTAAGGGTATTTATTATGTTAACATTTAACTATCGCATAGAGAAATCATAATAAAAGAACTTACCATTAATTGTAAAATAAAAATTTTGGTACACAATTCATCATATGAATAAATAACAAATAGCCAACAGAATATATGTTTACACGCAACCCACAAGACTCTCACTAGAGTTGATCATTTTGGTATCGTATACCCATTGATCTAGTATGACCATCATGCTTTCTCTGCGCGAGAGGCTTTGTCAGTGGATCCGCAATATTCTCCTTAGTCGGCACTCTGCAAATGTTCACATCTCCTCGTTCGACAATCTCACGAATAAGATGGAACCGCCGAAGTATGTGCTTGGAGCGCTGATGGGATCTAGGTTCCTTAGATTGTGCAATTGCACCATTGTTATCACAGTAGAGAACTATGGGACCAACAATGCAAGGAACTACATCAAGCTTGCCGATGAATTTCATAATCCATATAGCCTCCTTCGCTGCGTTAGCTGCAACGATATACTCGGCTTCTGTTATAGAATCAGTAACTGTATCTTGCTTGGAACTCTTCTAGCTCACAGCTCCTCCATTAAGGCAAAACACAAACCCTGACTGAGACTTTGAATCGTCCCTATTAGTTTGGAAGCTAGCATCCGTGTAACCACTTACAACGAGCTCTTCCTCTCCACCATACACCAAGAACACATCCTTTGTCCTTCTCAAGTACTTCAGGATATTCTTGATTGCAATCCAGTGACACTCACCGGGGTCTGACTGATACCTGCTAGTCATGCTCAAAGCAAAGGAGACATCGGGTCGAGTACATAACATTGCATACATGATTGATCCAATTGCCGAAGCATATGGAATCAACTTCATGCGGTCCTTATCTTCACAAGATTTTGGACACTGGTCCTTAAAGAGATTCACACCATGAGACATGGGTAAAAATCCTTTCTTGGACTCAAGCATGTTGAACCGCTTCGACAACTTATCGATGTATGTACTCTTGGTCAAACCTAGCAACTTCTTCGATCTATCTCTATAGATCTTAATACCGAGTATATAAGTCTCTTCACCTAAGTCCTTCATAAAAAAGCAGTTCCCTAGGTTGTTCTTAATAACTTTCAGGGAAAGAATGTCATTCCCAATCAACAGTATGTCATCTACATACAATATCAAGAAGACAACAATGCTCCCACTGATTCGCTTGTAAACACAAGGCTCATCTTCATTCTTGATGAAACAAACTCTTTGATTTTTTCATCAAAACGAAGATTCCAACTTCGAGAGGCCTGCTTTAGTCCATAGATGGACCTATTCAGCTTGCATATTTTAGTGGCTTCATTTGGGGATACAAAACCCTCGGGTTGTGTCATGTACACTTCCTCAAGGAGGTTTCCATTAAGGAAAGTCATTTTGACATCCATCTGCCAGATCTCGTAGTCATAATACGCAGCAATAGTAAGCAATATCCTTATGGACTTTACCATGGCAACAGGGGAAAAGGTCTCATCATAGTTAATACCATGAATTTGCTTAAAACCCTTAGCCACCAGTCGCCCTTTGAATGTCTGTACATTCCCATCCATGTCGGTCTTCTTCTTGAATACCCATTTGCACCCTATGGGTCGTACCCCTTTAGGTGGTTCCACCAAGTTCCAAACTTGGTTTGCGTACATGGAGTCCATTTCGGATTTCATAGCCTCAAGCCATTTGTCGGAGTCCGGTCCATTCATTGCCTCTTGGTAGGTTGCTGGTTCATCATCATGATCTATAAGCAACACATTACCTATTTGAGACACAAGAAATCCATATCTCTCAGACTCAGATCTTGGTCTACCAGATCTATGTAGGACTTGTGTTTCTTGAGCAGGTTCTCTAGCTACAACATCTTGTAGTCCTATCTCAGAATCCAATTCCGGTTCATTCACTACTTGTGGTTCTTGAACTTCTTCAAGTTCTACCTTTTCAGTCTTTCTTGATAAGAATTCTCTCTCCAAGAAGACGCCAGTCCTTGCGACAAACACTTTGCCCTCGGACGGTAGGTAAAAGTAATACCCTTTCGTTTCCTTAGGATATCTCACCAGATAACATTTATCCGATTTGGGTTCCAGCTTGTCAGGCTTTAACGTCGCACGTATGCCTCACAGCCCCAAATTTTAATGAACGACATACTAGGATGCTTCCCAGTCCATATCTCATATGGTGTCTTCAGAACCATTTTCGTTGGAGCGCGATTCAGTGTCATTGCAGCAGTCTCTAAAGCAAAACCCCAAAAGGAAACAGGCAAGTCTGCATGACTCATCATCGAACGTACCATGTCTAACAGAGTACGATTTCTCCTCTCAGACATACCATTATGTTGTGGTATTCTAGGTGGAGTGAGCTGTGATACAATACCATACTCTTTCAGATGATCACGAAACTCATGACTCAGGTATTCGCCACCTCGATCAGATCAGAGTGCTTTAACCCTTTTACCAAACTGGTTTTCTACTTCATTCTTAAACTCTTTGAACTTTTCAAAGGTCTCGGATTTGCACTTCATAAGATACACATATCCGTATCTATTGAAATCATCAGTAAATGTAACGAAGTAGAAATACCCACCTCTAGCCATGGAGCTCATGGTTCCGCATACATCACTATGTATAACACCCAAGAGATCCTCAGCACTCTCAGTGTAACCAGTGAAAAGGGATTTAGTCATCTTGCCTAACAAACAAGATTCGCATCGCTCAAATGATTCATAATTAAATGAGTCTAAAATTCCATCTTTATGGAGCTTGGATATGCGCTTCTCGTTTATATGGCCCAAACGACAATGCCAGAGATATGTAGGGTTTGATTCATTTGTTCTTAGTCTTTTATTATTTTCTACATTATAGATCTGATGGTCCAAGTTCAAAACATAAAGACCATTAAACAATTGGGCTACAATATAACAAACATCATTCTTAAATATAGAACAATAATTATTCTTAATTATAAAAGAAAATCCAATCATGTCCAAACATGAAATGGATATAATGTTTCTAGTTATGGCCGGAATGAAATAACAATTATCTAGTTCTATTACAAGCCCACTGGGCAAAGAAAGACGGTAAACCCCTATGGCTACAGCAGCAACTCTTGCTCCATTGCCGACGCGCAGGTCCACCTCCCCTATACTCAGCAATCTTCTCCTTCCAAGTTCCTGCACATTTGTATAAATGTGAGAACCACATCCGGTATCCAATACCTAAGATGAAGGAGCAGAAAGGTTTATCTCTATAACGTAAATATTTGAAGCGGAAGTCATACCTCCCTTCATTTTCTGCAGACCCTCAATGTAAGAAGGACAGTTCCTCCTCCAATGACCAGCCTTGCCACAGTGTGGCATTTCCCTTCCTTCACCATGCTCTTCTTTTTCTTCAGTGCAGAAGACTTGGGCTCAAGATGTGACTTAGGTCCCACCTTCGTCTTCTTAGAGCCCTTGGCCTTGACCTTGCCCTTATGCACCATCAGTATGGGGCTGGCAGGCTTGGCCTTCTTCATGTTGATCTCGACAGTTCTTAACATGCCTAGGAGCTCGGGCAGTGTCTTGTCTATTTCATTCATGTTGTAGTTCAAGATAAACTGCTCATAACTGTCCGGCAACGATTGCAGGATCAGATCTGTGGCCAACTCTTGACCTAGAGGAAAACCCAGCCTTTTAAGGTTCTCTATATACCCAATCATCTTGAGTACGTGAGTCCCTACTGAGTCTCGAACTCCCATTTTACACTGAAATAACGCTTTTGTGACGTCGAACCTCTCTTGACGAGCCTGCCCTTGAAACATTTTCTTGAGATGCTCGTCAATCTCCTTGCACCCCATGTTCTCATGTTGCTTCTGAAGCTAAGAGTTCATGATGGCAAGCATAAGGCATTCGATGTCTAAGGCGTCATCAGTATACTTCTTATAAGTATCCTTATCAGTACGGGAAGAGTTCCTGGTCGGCACCTCGGGGGCTTCTTCTTCCAAGACATAGAGCTTTCGCTCTTGCCTGAGAACAATTCTCAGGTTCCTGTACCAGTCCATGTAGTTGGTCCCACTGAGCTTATCCTCCTCAAGGATGGCTCTCAGAGACAGAGTGGAGTGTGAACCACTTGCCATGAAATTTTACAAGAATTCATGCAGAATAATATCAGTACCAAAATTTCAAAATACAATTTATTTTTAATTTGGACTTCAATTAAAACTCCCACTATTTTTTATTCGAAATAATGGCCCTCACTATCAATTCGGAGAGTTCATGCGAGGTACTCTCTTAATGTACAAGATCTGTATTTCACCAACACAATGAGTCAGCTTTGGCTTTTCTCTCACGATGTGGTTATTTAGGTAGGCAACGCTTGCCAATTGCATCCTCATGAAATTCTTATATGGTTGGTGAATAACTCCTTATTCGCATCCATCATATGGTGCATGCCAACACTATGCCTCTAGGCACTCAACCTTTGAGGTCACCTAGTTAAGTTAGACCCGATGTCGACAGTGAGATATCACAATTATCCGCTCGCACCCTTACCAAGATAGATTAATGCACCTTGCTTTGGCAAGCCTACACTTCATCGATCGAGACAGGAAGAGTGTCATCCATCGGAAGGCATCCGAACACTTAATATTTGAGGAAGGGATTTTTGATAATAGGTTAACAATTAACCATGATCAACATTTGATCAATGTGCACATCCATAGAAAAACACTTTTCTAAAATCTACATGCATCCCTTATGTGCACAACATGGTACTATCAACATTTGATGGAAGAAAGGGCTAAATCTGAACATCCGGACTCTTCCAAATCTTCAGATTTACATGCATTGGACAAAGGAAAAGGCAACTCGACTTAAAGCAGTAGACAAGCTCATCTCTCCTTATTGGATTCAAAATCCAAAACAATACACGGGTTCATTAACCACTCGAGGGACAGTTACTGCTAAGGAGACAACAATTTCTAACAATTAGAAATTACCACGAAATCTCAGACGTTCCTGGCAGGGTTCAAAGGGGTCGCGCCCCTGGCGAGGTCTTAGGGGCAGAGCCCCTAACGGGGGTACAAGGGGCAGCGCCCCTGGCGGTGGTCCCGCTGACCGATCAGGCCATGAAAATTGAATCAAGAAGTTAAGAAAATCACCACCGATTTCCCTTGAAAAATCATCAACAATTGATGTTTCAGGATTAAATCTAGACATTTAGAATACTTCTAAATCCCTAGGTTTACACGTACTGGAATAACCTAACTTCCAATACAACAATCATGGCTGAAACCTCCCTCTGATACCACTGTTGGGTGTTCTACAAAGGTGGCACAACAGTTGTGCACGCAGCGGAAATAATAAAATCAAGAACAACCCAAAAGAGATTTGGGATCGGGCCATGAAAATTGAATTAATAAGTTAAGAAATAACTAAGTAAAATTACCTTTGCGGTGTTGAGTCACAACTCAACAAAGATGCTCCAATGTATGAGTTCTTGTCGGCGGCGAGTCCCACGTAGCATAGCATCTACGTCTCTGCAGAAATACACATGAGCGGGAGATCGCTGATCTTCGTCGCACGAAAAACGGGAAGGGAGATCGACTGTACCTTGCACTTCCACGGACTGCTAGGTCCGCTCCAGGAAGACAAGCACCGATGAATATCGTCGGAAAGGAGGTCGGCGGAACAGCTCGATATTCGATACCCGAAGCATAAACAGACCTAAAAATATCGCTATCTACAGACCACAGAGAATTAGGGTTTCTGGAATAATTCATCGGGTATCAGCATTCGTCGATTATCGAACAGTTTGATATTCGACGAATTGCCTTAGTCGACGAACCATAGTCGACGATACTCAACGAACCATAGTCGACGATGCTTGACGAACCATACTCGACGAACCATACTCGACGATACTCGACGAACCATAGTCGACGATACTCGACGAATCACAGTCGACGATACTCGACGAACCACAGTCGACGATACTCGACGAACCACAGTCGACGATACTCGACGAACCACAGTCGACGATACTCGACGAACCACAGTCGACGATACTCGACGAACCACAGTCGACGATACTCGACGAACATGTTAGTCGACGAATCTCCTTGGCAACATTTGTCGGACTCCATTATGTATGGCGATTGGTAACCTTTACCAACACAGTCAATCTTCCAACTTCTCCACATGCTCTTATGTGCGACCCTGCAAGCTCATATCACGTTGGCAGTGAGATTACATGTTTGACCACTTCTAGATCACCATGGTAACTCCAACAAGAGCCACTTAATTCCAATAACATTATGTATTTGAGGTCTGGGAACCAGCTTCTAGACATTACATCTTTTAAACTTGTTCAATTCCTCTTGCATAGCTCCAATCCAAAACTGGTCTTGGTTAGCCTCTTCAAATTTCTTAAGTTATACCTGTGATAGGAAGAAAGAGTACATTAATGTGTTGAGACATCTGCTTCTTATCACTACTCCTTGTCTTGCATCACCAATAATCTGATTGTTTAGGTGATCCCTCAGATGTATTATTGCTGTAGGCAGTACTGCTTCAACATCATGTTCTTCATGATGTTGATCTTCATCTACTTCCTTTGATCCTTGTGCTTCCTCTAGAATGCACACACCCTCTTCTTGGTCTTGCACAGTTAGAGCATCTTCTTCATTTCTGTGGAGAGTGAGCTTTTTCAACCCTAGTTTAGTACTTGTAGAACTAGAAGAAGAGCTTGACAGCTCATTGTTAATCATATTTGCTTCATCAAACACTATATTAACTGACTCCTCAATAACTTGACTTGTCAAGTTGTTAGAACCCTAGTTTGGATTTGGGAAAGGAGTTTTATTAGGATTGATTAGATTGACCCTAAAATGTATAGTCATGGGTCATTAGCTTAATTCCAGGTTTGCTCCTTCAGAAGATTTCTAGAGGAAATGCAGTTTGTCAAAGGCAGAAAATCAGTTCGACGGTTGTCGAACTCAGATCGACGAACGTCGATCTCAGGTGGACTAACTCAGAGCTCCTTCTCTGAGTTCAGGTCGACGATCTCTTATCTCAAGCCAGAAGTTCAGCTCGACGATCTCTGAGCTCCGGTAAACGATCACTGATCTTAAAGCCCGAATCTCAGCTCGACGCAAAGATTATTCAGGTCGACGATCTCTGAGCTGAGGTCGATGAATAGAACACTGAGGTCGACAAAATCTGTGCAGTCTTACAGACAGATTTTGACTGTTGGCAGATTTTATTAAGGCATTTAATATCTCTCAGAGTTAATGCTTTTAGCCGTTCAACAGCAGCTGTTAATGTGATTAATTCCCCAGGCATCTTTCTCTCTCTCAGGAATGCCTCAGCCGTTTCAAGATAGAATTAATTCAAACATTTGAATTACGGCCAGGGGGAATATATATGGTTTTGGAAGTTTGCAGGACATATAACAAGAACAGAGGAAGTGACTGACAAAAAAAAGTAATCAGAATAGAGATTCAGAGAACACAACACAGCTTTCTTTCATACAGTGTTCTTCATCATCAACTCTAGGCTTTAAAGAGACACAAATCAATACCATTCTAGAAGCTTGTTGGAGAGCAACATCAAACTTGAAGGCCTATCACCCTGAGGCAAAGCTCCAACCTCCTGAACCAATTCATTATCTCAGGGGGAGCCTTTGCTAACATCAGATCCACAAGAGTCTTCTCAGTTGTATATTGAGAAAGAGAAGACATAATCAATCTCTCATCCCCACCTCTGTACAGGGTTTTAATTCCCTTAAAAATTATTCTCGTTGCAAGTCTCCCTCCAAAAGACTTGGGTTGGTTTTTGAGCACCTGATCAAAAGCTCATTGGTGGCAGTCACCTGATCAAAAACCTTAGTGGATTCCTACCAGGGTGGTAGAAGAGTGGATGTACCCAGGTTGGGGAACCACTATAATCCTTGTGTTGTCTGTGTTTCTTGCTCTTCTTTTTCTTTATTTTTGTGTTGTGCTTACTCTATTTATAACATATATTTAACTAGAGCAAATAAGATCTATCCCCTAACTTTCAATTGGTATCAGAGGAGGTTCCCTTGGTTATACAGGATAACACATAAACCAAAATGATCTGATAGATCTTATTTTTCTTAAGGGAATTTCATGGCACAAAATGAGGTGTTTTCAAGCACCAGACCTCCTATGTGCAATCTAGATAAGCTTGCACTATGGAAGACAAGGATTAGGCTTTTTATGAACTTTATTGTTGAAGAAATTTTCAATTCCATTTTGACAGGTCCTTATCAACCATTGGAAACAACAAGCATGAATATATTCCATCATCTCAATGGACAGAAGCCCAAAAAAGGCTAAAGATGGCTGATGCACAAGCAATGAACATTCTTGCTCAATCAATGTTTGATGACATTTTTCAGGAAATTTGTGAATGTACCTTAGCAAAGGATATGTGGGACTCCCTCACAGCAATGGTTGCTGGATCAGCTAAAAAGAGAAAACTTGATGCTGGATCATGAAGTGACTCTGACTCTGAAGCTTCATCCTGTACAACTGAAGATGAAGAAGAGTGAAGAGCAAGAGAGTTCTGTCTAATGGCAATAAATGCCTCATGCAGTAATGCTGAAAAAGAATCTGAATCAGAATGTGAATCAGAAGAGTATGAGGTAATCTCTTTCTTTGATTTTTCTTCATATCAATTCAAAGAAGATTTTAAAATCCTCTGTAAAGATTTAATTCAATCTGAGAAAGAAATAAAACTTCTTAGAGAAAAATTAAAGATTGCTACTTCTGAAAACATGAAACTCAATGAAGAATTATCAATTGATTCAGAACAAATAGCATCATTAAAATTAGTTAAAGATAAAGAAGAATTAATAAATTTTCAGAAATTTTTTGCTCAACATAATTCATCGAACAAGGCTCGACGAAAACAACACCATTCGTCGAACTCAGCTCGACGAACAATGAATAAAGATTTCTGGTCAGGAAACTTTGATCGACGAAATAAATATCCTTTATCGAACCGAGATCGACGAACGTCGAACTCAGATCGACGAAAATATCTTAATTCGTCAAACTCGAAATCTTATAACAGAAATTTTTGTATCTTTTCAAATTATAATCAGATTCAAAATCCTAAAAATCCTTTTTCCCAGTGGTATATCCCTTCTAGGAAATTTCATCCACTAGGTTACAAGGATCAACCTGAATATTCTTTCATTTCCAATTATTTTAAAAGAGAACTAGGACCCAAGGTAATCTGGGTCCAAAACTTCTAACCTCTCTTTTCAGGAAAAGAATTTGATTGGTTGTCTGGATCTAAGGCTGAATAAAATGAAAAGCAGAAGATACGTTCAGAGAGCTTACTCTCATCAAATATCTTCAGTTCTTCCATCAGCAGTTCCTTAGGAAGATTCTTATGTATTTTAATTATTGAATCTTTATTGTTTTTTATTTTTTTTAAAAAGCAACTTTGTAAATCTACTGAAAAACTTATGATTCAGGCAAATTGTTTTGCTTTGTGTTTAGCCTTTATGTAAATAGTATCCTCACCCAAATATGGGGAGATTGTTAGAACCCTAATTTGGATTTGGGCAAGTAGTACTATTAGGATTGATTAGATTGACCCTAAAATGTATAGTCATGGGTCATTAGCTTAATTCGAGGTTTGCTCCTTCAGAATATTTCAAGATGAAATGCAGTTTGTCAAAGGCAGAAAATCAGTTCGACGATTATCGAACTCAGATCGACAAACCTCGATCTCATGTGGACTAACTCAGAGCTCCTTCTCTGAGTTCAGGTCGACGATCTCTTATCTCAAGCCAGAAGTTCAGCTCGACGATCTCCGAGCTCCGATCGACGATCACTGATCTTAAAGCCAGAATCTCAGCTCGACGCAAAGATTATTCAGGTCGACAATATCTGAGCTGAGGTCGACGAATAGCAGACTGAGGTCGACGAAATCTATGCAGTCTTACAGACAGATTTTGACAGTTGGCAGATTTTATTAAGGCATTTAATATCTCTCAGAGTTAATGCTTTTAGATGTTCAACAACAGCAGTTAATGTGATTAATTCCCTAGGCATCTTTCTCTCTCTCGGAAATGCCTCAGCCGTTTCAAGATAGAATAAATTCAAACATTTGAATTACGACCAGAGGGAATATATATACGGTTTTTGAAGTTTGCAGGACATATAACAAGAACAGAGGAAGTGACTGACAAAAAAAAAGTAATCAGAATAGAGATTCAGAGAACACAACACAACTTTCTTTCATATAGTGTTCTTCATCATTAACTCCATGCTTTCAAGAGACGCAAATCAATATCAGTCTAGAAGCTTGCTGGAGAGCAACATCAAACTGGAAGGCCTATCACCCTGAAGCAAAACTCCAACCTCCTGAACCAATTCATTATCTCAGGGGGAGCCTTTGCTAACATCAGATCCACAAGAGTCTTCTCAGTTGTATATTGAGAAAGAGAAGACATAATCAATCTCTCATCCCCACCTTTGTACAGGGTTTTAATTCCCTTAAAAATTATTCTGGTTGCAAGTCTCCCTCCAAAAGACTTGGGTTGGTTTTTGAGCACCTGATCAAAAGCTCATTGGAGGCAGTCACCTGATCAAAAACCTGAGTGGATTCCTACCAGGGTGGTAGAAGAGTGGTTGTACCCAGGTTGGGGAACCACTATAATCCTTATGTTGTCTGTGTTGCTTGCTCTTCTTTTTCTTTATTTTGTGTTGTGCTTACTCTATTATATAACATATATTTAACTAGAGCAAATAAGATCTATCCCTTAACTTTCACAAGTTATAGATCCTATAAGCCTTACTATGATTGTTGTACCCAACAAATATCCCCTCATAGGCTTTGGCAGCAAACTTAGTTTTATAGGATTTCCCATTATTGAGTACAAAGTACTTTCTCTCAAAAATTCTGAGATATGCAAGGTTTGGTTTCCTACCCTTCATAATCTTATAGGGAGTCTTATTGTTGCTCTTGGTGATAGAAGCCCTGTTAAGACATGACAAGCTGTATTTACAGCCTCAACCCAGAAATATTCTGGGAGAGAAGTGTCATTTAGTAGTGTTCTACCAGCCTCTATGAGAGTTCTATTCTTCCTCTCAGCTATCCCATTTTACTGGGGTATTCTTGGAGAGGAAAGCTCTTGCTGAATCCCATGATGTTCATATATTCTTGTCATGCATTCAGACTGAAACTCAGTCTCATGGTCACTTCTGATTTTGACCATAGTACTGTTCAGCTCATTTTGTATTTGCAAGACAAATTTCTTGAAAATATCTGAGATTTAAGACTTTTTCTTCAAAAAGAATACCCACACAAATCTGGAAATGTCATCAACCATCACAAAGGTGTAGACCTTCCTACCGTAACTATGATCTGGTAATGGACCAAACAAGTTCATATGCAAGAGATAAAACACCTCACAGAATCTTTAGTCTCAATGCTTTTGAAATAAGCTTGTGTCTGCTTACCCTTTTGGCATGCAGAGCAAATACCTTCCTTAGAGCATTTCATGTTAGGACCATTCCTAACTAGCTCTTGACTATAGAGCTTTCCTATAGTCTTATAATTAAAATGAGCTAGCCTCTTGTGCCATTTGACACAATAAGAGGATTTCTCATTTGCAACTAGACAAATGGGAGAGTCAAATGATAAACAAAGAAATTAAGACAATAGACATTCCCACTCCTAGTGCCAATCAAAGTACTCTTGGTCACTTGATCTTCTTATATGACACTTATCCTTGTGGAAAGAAATGGAATAGCCAAGATCACATAGTTGGATTATGCTTATAAGGTTGTGTTGCAACCCTTCCACATAAGGCACTTTTGTGAAAGTGATTAAGCCATTAGTGATCTTACCAAAACCTTTGGTGATCCCTTTATCTGATCCACTAAATATCACCTTAGGTCCATCCTTTACTGGAATGAAATCCTTCAGGATGCACTTTGTTCTAGTCATGTTCCTGGAACAACCACTATCCAAGTACCATATAGGGGTATAGCTATTTGGACTCACCTGGAAGAAATAAATTAATTATCCTTAGGACCCCAATTCTCATTGGGTCCTAGTGCATGTTAGGCTTAAGATGAACATGCATGCATGTAGTTCTTCTGACAGGTAAGTGTACATTAGCTCTCTGTATACTATTGTTGTGCCAGCAATCAATATCATAATGACCCACTTTGCCACAACACCAGCACTCAAAGATATTGTATCTCCTTTTAAGGGCTAGTTTAACAGTATTGATGTTTGTAGCTCTTAGTCCAGCAGGTATAGCAGCAGACTTTTTCTTGAGTGATGGGGCTGGTACACAAAACCTAAATGGTTCAGGATGAGCCATTTGAACCTCCTCATGGGATGCCTTATAGCCACTATCACCATTTCCGTTCCTGCCACCATAGTGGTGAACAACTTTGTTCTTCCTTTTGGAATTACCAGCTCTAGTGTTCCCTTTGAAACCTATCCCTTTTCTATCCTTTTGGGAGGAGAAGGAATCTATCAAAGATAACACAATACATGGCTTTGAAAACTTATCCACTAGCTCCTTCTCATTTTGGATCTTACTTTCTAGATTCCTGATAAACTCATTCTTAAAAGTTATGGTGCTCATTTGAATAACAGTAATGTTCTTCAGCTGGCTAACTTCCCTAATTTTCTGTTCTAGCAAAGTTGTTGTTTCAGAATGTTGGGAAGCAGCAAGCTTCAGAGATGCAATCTCCTGAGCCTGCTGTTTGATCAACAACTTACTCCTTCTGAATGCTTCCAGAATTTCACCATATCTTTCAATTATTTAATCCCTGTCTTCCTCAGATTTAGAGTCATCTTCATCTCTTAATGAAGAAGCAATTGAATCTGATCCAGTCACATATTTGGACTTGGATGAAGAGTTGGATGAAGAGTGTACCTTAGATGGTCCAGGCTTATCCTGGCAGGATTCCTCATGTGATCTTGCCATTAGCCCAATATAGGCTTCATCATCCTCTTCTGATTCTGATGAGGAAGACTCAATCCAGCTTTTCTCCCTCTTAGCAATGAAGGTTCTCTCTTTCTTGCTTCTCTTGTGGTGATGATTCTTTTCACCAGCTTCTTTCTTCTCAGGACAATCATCCATAACATGACCTGGCTTGCTGCAATAGAAACAAACAATCTTTTTAGAAAAATATTTACCAGGTTTTGTATCATACCTTCCCTCTTTGGAGGGTTTCTTCTTATTTTTGTAGTAGTCTTCTTTGTGCTAAAAGGAAGAGGTAGGTTTGCTTCTCCACCCCTTCTTTTTCATCAGCCTCATAAACTACTTTGAGAAAGCAACAAACTCCTCAACAGACATATTACAGCCTTATTCCTCTTGATCTGAATCTTCTGACTCAGCTGGCCTTCTTAGGGGAGAAGGATTCTTCTCCTTGCTCCTCTTGGAGCTATCTGCCTTGAAGGCCATAGAAGTTTCTTTAGCCTGACCTCTGCTAGTCTTCTCTTTTCCCTTCCTTGCTCTCAGCTGCATCTCATATGAAAGCAGCTTACCAAATAGTATGGATGGTGGAGTATCTGTCAGCTTTGCCACTTCTCTAAAGACACGTATCTTAGTGTCCCAGTCTCTAGTAAGAGACCTAAGAAACTTATCATTTAGATCATAATTATTAAAGTCCCTGCCATAGGTCTTTAACTCATTGACTGTCCTGAAGAACCTTTTATAACAGCTAGTTATGGTCTCCTCCCTGATCTGTCTGAAAGCTTCATACTCTTGATTCAACGTTGACTTTCTATCATCTCCCACTTCCTCAGTTCCTTCCATATACACTATCAAGGTGTCCCATATTTCCTTTGAGGTCTTACAGTGCACCAGGTTTTGAAAGGTGGAGTCATCTATGACACTAACTATGATGTTTTGTGCCCTCTTATCCATTGTTGCTAAGATGACTTCATTCTTAGTCATTTCAGTGTACTTCTTTGGAGTCTGAAGATTTGCATCAATGACAGATATCTTTATTGGGATGAAGGGTCTTTCTTGAACTGTGATATAGATCCTAGGATCAGATGCTTCCATGAACAATCTGATCCTAGGATCTTCTTCAGAGAAATCCTCAGTTCTTGTTGTAGCAGATGTTAATTGCACCAGCAAACTAAAAAACCCTTCAGATTTTTCAATTGAAGTTCTTGGTTCTATAACAATAGCATATGAAGACGATGAACTCCCGCTTCTTATTTTTTAAAATATTAATCAGAATCCCTGCTTTTATCTTAATCTCAACTGTTATTTATAAACCCCGTAGATTTGTGGGATGTTTGACATGTGTCCCAGTTTTAATGGTGGTAAAAACCTCAGCTTAATCAAATTTAGATCCACTGTAGACTAACGACGACGTTAATGTCGATATGCAGCATTTAAATAACAAAATAGAAAATCGTTGACTTGTTGACTTTGCTGACATCAGCATCATTCTAGACTTAGCCAAAATCAAGCAATACTTCAAAAATCCTCAGTTCGACGAACTCAAAACTCAGTTCAACTAACCTAGAGCTTAGCTCGATGAAATCAAGCAATACTTCAGAAAACTTCAGTTCGACGAACTCATTACTTAGTTCGATGAATCCAGGGCTCAGCTCGACGAAATCAAGCATCATATAAGAAAACTTCAGTTCGACGAACTCAAAACTTAGTGCGACGAATACAGAACTCAGCTCGACGAAATCAAGCATCATTCCAGAAATCCTCAGGTCGACGAACAGGTGAAAGCTGAGCTCAACGAAATATGAACTTAACTCGATGAAATCAAAGCTCAATTCGACGAAAACTGGATAAGCAATACTTTTACAATTCTGGACTTAGAATTTTCTTCAGCTCTGCTAGGCATTGAGTGGCGTTGAGTGAATAGGCCATTCTCAACAAATCTGGACTTAGAAATATTTTTGTTGACTTTGTCTCAGCAGTTTCTTCTCAACTGCCTTAGTGGTTTCTTCTTCACAGCTGAGACTATCTTCTTTCTCAGAAGTTTCTTCTCAACTATCTCAGCGGTTTCTTCTTCACAGCTGAGACTATCTCTTGTCTCAGTGGTTTTTCTGAGACCAACACTTCTCTAAATGTTTTGTGTTGAGCTTCTCAACTATCTCGACGCTTTTGCCTTAGTAAAATTGTTTAACTTTCTGCCTGACGGCGTTGAGAGCGTTGAGTGTATAAGCTTCACTCAACGCTTTTATACTTAGCCTTATTTTCTGCAATCTTGCCTTCTTGCTAAAGTTTGGCATTGACAGACTCAGCATGACATTGAGTGATGAAGCTTCACTCAACGCTTCTGAACTTAGTCAATTTTTTGGCTTCCACTACTTAGTCTTTGACATGATATCCTTGTCTCAACGATTCTGGCCATATAGCATTGAGAGTGTTGAGTGAGCTTGCCTTACTCAACGCTTCTGGACTTAGGCATTTTTCTGACTTTTCAGCATATCACCTTGAGTCCACCTGTCATTGTCTCTTGAACTATATGTCCAATCATTATGACAAAGACCAACCTGTATGCATGAACTTAAACATACATCAAATACAACTATATGTATATCATTGACCTGTTTGACTTCTTACAAATCTAGGACAATGTGATCAATGGTCCCAACAGTTATAGCGAAGGAAACGTGGTGAGCTTGGTCTCTTGTTTCTTCGCAGGCCCTTTAGACGAGGGAGAGCCTTCTAGCTTTGATGATGTTACTGGAGTCAAGGAGTGGGAAGATGTCATAGATGAGGCGATGGCTGCCCAAAGGAAAAATGAGATGTGGGACCTTGTGTCCAAGGTCGATGGCGTTACTCCTGTGACATGCAAGAGCGTCTATAAGATGAAGAAGAAGGCGGATGGGAGCATCGAGCGTTATAAGGCTCGTCTTGTAGCTCGAGGTTTTTCTCAGCAGTACGAAGAAGATTATGAAGAGACATTTAGTCATGTGACAAATATGACTTCAGTTCGGGTGGTGATGGCCTTGGCGGCTTTCTAGGATTGGAAAATGTGGCAGCTAGATATAAAGAATGTCTTCCTTTACAGGGAGATTGATAAAGACATTTTCATGGTTCAGCCACCAGGATATATGTCTGAAGATCATCCAGGATACGTCTACAAACTCTGTAAGTCCCTTTATGGTTTGAAGCAGGCTCCGCGAGCGTGTTATGAGAAGATCACATAATACATCCAATTCTGCAGTTATTTTGGATCGGATTCAGATTCTAGTCTGCTCATCAAGAAGAGGGGCAGCTTCATGTCTTGGTGCTGCTATACATGGACTACATGATCATCACGGGAAACTCCGAGGAGGAGGTGGTTAGGCTCAGTGCAGAGCTAGCCATTCGATTCGAGATGAAGGGCTTGGGTGAGCTCCACCACTTCCTTGGACTCGAGGTGGAGAGGAAAGAGAGCGACATACCCGTTTCCCAAAGGGGCTATACGGATCAGATCGTTCAGCGATTCAGCATGCGCGAAGGGAAGAGTAGCTCTACTCCACTTGATGTTTTGTGCTCTGGTGGGGAGCCTTATCTACTTGACGATTATGAAGCCATACATTGCATATGTTGTAGGACGAATAAGTCGGTATATGGCGGAACCTCGGAAGCCTCATCTGATGGCAGCAAAGAGCATTCTGAAGTACGCGAAGTCCACTTGTGATATAGGTCTCCTTTATTGGAGAGACAAGAGCTTCAACTTGCATGACTATACAGATACTGATTATGGGGGGAGGTTCAGACGATCGGAAGTCAACATTCGGTTACGTCTTCATATAAGGATCGACAGGAATTTCTTGGTGCAATAAGAAGTAGTATTCGGTGTCCATCTCTACTATGAAAGCAGAGTACAAGGCCTTGGCCTTGGCAGCTCGGCAAGCCATCTGGCTTAGGAGGCTTGTAGAGGACGTCCTTGAAGAAGTGCGCGGTCCGACTCTACTATACGGTGACAATGAGAGTGCCCTGAAACTAGTTAATAATCTAGTTTGTCATACACAGACCAAACACATTGAGATTGAGCAACATTTAATTTGGGAGAAGGTGTTGGAGGGGTCTCTTGTGGTTGGACATGCACGGAGCAAGGACAACATCACAGACATCTTCATGAAGTGGCTGTCGAAGGGGCCATTTACTCGGTTATGGGGATTGCTAGGGCTGGTCTCCACTTCTCACTTCAAAGGGGAGTGTTGAATTTTTTGAAGTGAAAGTGGGCGGCCTGGGCGATTTGTACGCGCGGCCTGTGCGGACATAGGGAGGCGACTTGCCTTTGGCTGGCAGTCTGTTCCCTGAAGTAGTCGGGCGGATAGGATGTTTATCCGCAGTGTTGCTGGGTTGGCCGGTGTTGCGGACTTGGTCTTAATCTGCACCAAGTCCAGGGTGGTTGTCTGGTTAGTCGCGCATTGCAAGCAAACTGGACCGGTGTCCGCAGGAGTGCGGGCTGCTTTTGTTTCCGCAGATTCCGCCTGGTTGACAACCAAGTTTTGGTGGTTTGGTGGCTTGGTTGTATTCCTGCTGTGGTGGTGTGACTTCAAGGGTCTTGCTGTCTGTCTAGTCGTGGCGACTTGTTTTTTTTGTCCGCAGTTTGACGGATATGCTTGTTGCTTGCCGCGAGATAGGGTGGTTATCCTATCAACTAGGGTGGTGAAAATGATCAATTGTCTACCTAAATCACCTAGAGGGGGGTGAATAGGTGAGTTATGCGTCTTTTTGCAGAATAAAAAATTTAACGAACTATGCACACAAATCTACCAAGCAATCACAGACGACAAAAGATTTATAGTGGTTCCCCAACCTTGGGTACATCTTATTTCCCTCACCAATCTAGCAAAGCACTAGGCTCGGCTACTCCACTATCTCGGATTGTAAACCAATCCTACGCCTCGGAACAAAGTTCATACAAACTCGATCCACAACAAGGATCTACACTCAGAAGATAAAACTTCCTACAACTCGGAGAGAAATCTCCTACAAAAATTAAATTGAGAGTAATTGAAAATACAAACAATAATCCTCAGATCTTGAATCTGTCGGCCTAGATCCTCTTCTTTTATCTTTGCGGCTCTATCAGAAATGTTGAAGAAGAAACTCGGCAAGAACTAGATCTGAAAATTTCCTTTGAATTCACCCAATCTGAGAGATGATGAAGAATGAACAATAATCTCGATCTGGAAGTCAATCTTGATCTGAATCCTTGGATCGAAAACCCTAGCGCTTGCACGAAGAAGATCGGCGGCGGCAGCTTCCGTTTAGGAGAGAGAGAATGAGATTCAGAAAATACTTAGAATAATAATTGACAGCACTCTTTCTTCTTATCTTCTTAGGGTTAGTCGGTTTGACAAGACCTTTATATAAGATCTCCCCTAACGGTCAAAATTATCCTTAATGATGTACACGTGGACCAATCACGTCATGTCATTTGAAAATTCCATCAAATCTGGACTTAGCAAAATTTCTGCAAAAACTGAACTTCATTTCTCGAGTGAAGTAGAACTACTCGAGTAGTGAAGCTTTTACTCGAGTGGATAGCGAAGATTACTCGAGAAGAAGAAATTCTGAAGTTACTCGAGAGGAATGAAGCATTACTCGAATACAAGACTAGCTCTTGAGAAATCGACTTGAATTACTCGAGAAGAAGTTTAACAAAAATACTCGAGACGGATAAAATCATTACTCGAGTGGAATAGAATTATTCGAGAACTGGGAATCCACTCGATAAGTAGAATAAGACTTCTCGAGAACAAAGACTTAGAAAAATTCTGAGAGAAAATTTTCTGTCACTCGAGATATACTATCAACTACTCGAGTACTAAACTTAGAAATATTCTGAGTTAAAAACCTAAACACTCGAGAGGTAGAGGCAAAGTCCACTCAAGTACTAGACCTGGTTACTCGAGAACTAGAACAGTACTACTCGAGAACCAATTCCTGTACTCGAGTACTAAGCTGACTTCTCGAGTGTTTTTGCTTCTTCTACTCGAGTATTAACAGACCACTCGAGTAAAAGACTTAGAAAATTTCCGACTTCAGAAAATTTTTCCTTCTTGAATCCAATCATCACCAACTCTTCATTCATTAGTCCAAGTGCTTGAATATGAAGTGTATCCCAATAGAGAGGCTACACATGAGTCAACACCTTGGATCACACAATGAGGGATTACATTGTATGGTCCTGTGTTTATGACCCACTGTAGACTGATATTGGTCTACACTTAGCAATAGAACTTGCAAACACATAACTAAAATAGAAGATCAAATACAACTTAATTCATCTTAGTTCAAGGGTGAATTCATGCAAATCTGGGTTATTGTGGATGCAATACCCAACAATGTCCCCTTATTTATAGAAGTCAGAACCCTCTACACTAAGGTGAATTATACCATAAGAGAAAGAACTAGATATGAAAAGGTAAGAGCAAGATAAAATGCAAAAAATAAAGAATTATACACATAATCATCAAAACTAGAGATTACATAATTAGAATTGTTTTAGACTTCATTTCTACAGGCATTAAATCCTCAATTTCAAAATTCAAAAATTCAGTTCTGGTTCTGATGATGTTGCTTATCAAACTTTTCATGTTGCTTCCACTGATTGTTGAATGGCTTTGGAAAATATCTTGGAGGTCTTGGAGGTGCCTTAGGGTTGTTCCTGCCATATTCTCTGTCATAAATTTTTCTCTTTGTCATGGACTTCTCATAAAGCTCCCATTCAGAAAAACTGTAATGGAGATCTCTGTTTTCATTATAGTCCATTATAAGTTTCAGAGTATCTAGAATCAAGGACTTTGAAGTTGGGCTCCAAACTTCAATAAATTCTTGAGCTTTTCTCTTTTCTGATTCTGGATTGGGAACCGACTTACTAGCAGAGGAACTTTCTCCATATTTTCTTCTTTTGGGGATCTGAACTTCTGGTAAATCTTTAGGAATGTCAGATTCCCAAACTTGAGAATAGGATTCTAGAGGAAGAGTTACATCATCAGGCCTGGGAGAGAAAGTTGGCATTTGTGCTGGCATCTGAGTAGGAGCTGGCTGGCCTTCAGCAAGAGGATTTAGATGGTGTGGAATGATATTTGGATCAGCTTGAAAATCTGCAAAGATTTGATTATGCATCCAAACAGTAGTGTCATAGGTGTGGAACTTCACTAACTGTATTTGAGCTAGCACATCTTGATTGATTTCCTTTACTTTTTCAGTCCATAGGGTCTGGACATTAGAATCATATTTTTCAACTTGTTCGTTTACTAACTTTTCCCCCTTTCTGACATCTAGACAAAGTTTCTTTATAGTCTCATCCTTGAAGAGGACCACTTCTTCACAGACCTTCATTACATGCTCTTGTGCTTTCTTTTCAAGTTCAATTTGATTATTTGCCAGAGTGAGAGATTGGTTCATAACCTCGCCAACACTAGTAATAGTGTGGTCCAATGCCTTACCACCTATTTTGAAAAGCTGCTTCAGCTGATCAATTGTTGTGTTGTATTTCAGCAAAGCCTCTACTCATCTCTATCTCTAGAGCAGAGACCTTGTCTTGAACTTTCTTCAAGGAATCATCAAAGTATTTTCTCTGGTTAAGCAACATTTGCTCAATCTTTTCAAGAATATCTGAAGAATTTGCTGGAGGTGAAACAGTGCCAGTAGCAGGAACAGGAGATGGAGGAGGAGGTGCTTTCCAAGGAACAATTTCTTCAATGACTACTGAGCTTTGAGCTCTTGTAGTCTAGACAAAAATAACTTCATCCTCACCAGTGAAGGTGGGAAGGGAGAAGTCTAAGTTCCTCAAAGGAGCATCTATAGGTTTTGGAGAATTTTTATCTTCATCTGATAGAAGAATGGATTGATGTTTGTCTTGCTCAGCAGCTGGGGATTGAGCAATAGGTGACTTAGGGGATTACATAGGTGATGGAGAAGGAACAGGAGTAGATGTTGGTGATGGTACAGGAGTGGGTTGCTTGGGTTATTCAGTAGGCTGCTCTTTTTGAAGAGGGGGAAATGGTTCATCAGAGGAGAGTTCCTCAATCATTTTATTAATGTCATCAGTGGTGGAGAGGATTGTGTCTTGAACTTAAGCATCTATAAGAATTTCTTCTGAAGTAGCTAGTTGGAAGGAAGTGGCTGGAGGAGGAGTAGGAATTCTGTCTGGCTGTTCTGAATGTGCAGGAAGAGAAGGAATTCTATCTTGTACAGAAGGAGCAGGCTCCCCCTCAAATACTGCACAAAAAGTGCCAGCAAAATGATGCTGAGAAGGAGATGGAGTCCTTTCCTCTGAGGCAGAAACTTCATGAGCCTTAGCAGCTTGAGTAGGATTTTTCAGCTTCAATTCCCATCTCTGGATAAAAGAAATAGATACCTTCTTCATATGATGTATAGGAGTACCTTTGGAAGTATCAAACATTTGAGGATTAATATCATGAAGCATCAAAGAGATTATCCTTGCAAAACTAGGAGCCTTGATACTCTCCCTAATCTTATCAAGAATCATCATGCCAAATTGGAACTTTTTCCTGCAGATTATTGCAGTCATAACATCAAATAATTCATTTGAGATGAAACTTAAAGAAGAAGTCTTGCACCAGAGAACTTTTCCAATGATATCCACTAAAAACTTGCTTTTAGCATTCAGATCAGGCCTTCTGATAGAAGTGACCTCAGTAGAAACTCCACAGAAACCACAAGCCTTGTCATTGTCTTATGTGGTGATATCATCTTCTTCAACAACAATCGACATCCTCAGAAGTTGAGAAGCAGTTGTCTTGTTTAGTTTGATCTTAATGCCCTTCGCCCTCGACTTCAAAACTGTATTATTTCTCCTTACCTTAATATTCTAGAAGAATTCTTCATGTAACACCCCGAAATTTAGTGTTGAATCGGGCGGCGTTTGTACCAAGTTTGGACCTTGGTAGGGTGAACACTGCCTGTGACACGGGCGTGTCACACATCCATGTCATGCTCAGGTCGTCCAGTGAAGGACACGGCCTAGGACACGGGCGTGTCCCAGGGCGTGTCAGTGCACATGGCATGGTACACGGGCGTGTCACATGGCTGTATACTTCTCTGGAATATTTTGGGTTTTGGTGTCGACTGTGGAACACGTTCGTGTACTGGTTGACACGGGCGTGTCAAATCTGACATGGGCGTGTCGTCACCCGCGTCCACCAAGCGACGTGACGGTTGGCATGGCGATTATTTGTGACACGGCCCCTGGACACGGGCGTGTCGAGGACCCGACACGGGCGTGTCAGGTTGGGACGCGGGCATGTCCCAACCCGTGTCCTTTTTTGTGCTCGATTTGGGTGGCTGGATCGAGGAACATGGCCTAGAACACGGCCGTGTGCAAAGCCGTGTTCGGCCCAGGATTAAAGATTTTGGGCTTATCTGAGCCGTTCATTTTCTCTAAATAAGATCCAACGGACCAGATGGGTTCCTGCTTGTGTTTAGTCTGGGATTAGAGGTTTTATTTCCTCATTCCATCCTTTATTCCCTCTTTTTAAGAAGTTAGAGAGAGAAGAGATCAAGGAAGAAGGAAGGGAGGAATCCGACCGTAGGCGGAGCATCAGAGCATCAATCTGAGAACCGAGACCAGATCCGTGGAGAGAATTCCATTGCGAAGCTTTCTATTCGACAAGTTTTTCATGGCGCCGAAGCAGACTTCAAGGGTAACGATTTTCAACTTGAGCACTTGAAGCTTTTCTTCCTTTGTATGGGAAAACTCGCTCCCGCGAGTGTGTGGTGAGTGCGCGGTGTTCCTTGGGGTAGATATGTGAAGTCCCCCTTGTTAGAGTCCGGAATCGAAGTACGAGCATATGCATTGTGTGTGAAGCCTATCCAGACATGTTTGTCTGAATCGGTGATGTTGCAGTACATGAATAGCCGGAGAAGACTCCGTGCGTTGTTTTCGGTTTTCTACGCGGTAGATTGCGACAGGGATCCTTGGAGATTAACTCCAAGGCGCACCCGGAAAACTGGGCGGAAACGTAATTCTGCTAACTTGGCGGTCGGTGAGTCAGCCTTGAACATAACTGGGTTATGTTTTGATTGGAAATGATTTAGGATCTGGGTGAAGCTTGGTCCGCATGTACGTATTAAAGTGACTAGGCGGCGTGAGCAACGGGCGGGTGGATATGGACCTGGGCTATGTGGTTCGGTGCTAGAGGCCCTAAAGTGGAACTGGCCGTTGGCATAGTCGGGAGCCTTGGACTACGGTCAGAAGGACTCAAAAATGCTCACATTGCTTATCATCCTAAGGATGGTGGTGAAGCCACGGAATTGACCGGATTCACCGTGAATGTGCCCTGAGTGCACGGGGTGTTTGGCCGAGCGAGCCTACACCTGTGGCGAAAGTCTTTATTTGCACTTTATTATTTAGCTGGGATAACGATTTGTAGGGAAGGAGCACCGCCGTCCCTATTAAGGGGGCGGGCTCGTTATAATTTGGTCAGCTTTAGCTGACCGTTGCTTTGTTTGCCACCATGCGGTGGAATAATTGCTTGCAGGTGTTGCAGAACCAAGCGCCAAGTAGCGGGTTGAAGCCTAAGCTACTGTGCAGGCCCTCGAAGGCCGAAGTGAACTGCTATTTTTATTTTCTATCATGTATGGCTAGCCTGCGAGCCAATGTTTGTAAGACATTACCTTGTTAAGAGAAACTTTGTAAGGACATAAGGCCATGTACTCTTCTATGTATTCGTTTTATTTTATTCCTATTTTGGTTAGTGGATATTCATGTCATGCTTGTGCAAGTTTTGGGTTCTATTAACTGTTTAAAAGCTTCCGCTAGAATGCTCTGTGTTAGGACGAATAGTTGAGTATTTGGTATTATTTTGTAACCCCTCTGACTGTCCATGGTATATGGCGTCGGGTTCCAGCTGGACCTTCTGTTATATGCCATACGACAGATGGGGTGTTATAATTTGGTATCAGACTAGGGTGCCGGTCGTCTGTAATCGAATTCGTGGGCGAAATCTTTTAAGGGGTGGTGAGTACATGTATGTGCGTCATCGTTATAACATAAAATAACCCATGAATGTCCACTTAGGAATGAAAAAATGCACTTTTTTGGGGAACCTAAGTGTTCCAATGATTGCTTTTAGCAATTTGTGTGTCGCCTAATCAAGGGTTTATGCTATTATAGGTGTCTAGAAGCGGTGCGGGGCAATCGGAGCGTCCGCAATCAGCGGAAAGTAGTGCACCAAGAGACGTGCCTACAACACCTCCTTCAGCAGAAACCATCAGATTAGTGGCTGAAGCAGTTTTTGCCATGATAAATGCCAAGCAAGTGCAGCATGCACCACCTGTTAATGAGCAAGAACCGATTAGAGTGGTAGTGTCGGGAGTAGTAGAGCGTGGGGCAGTTGATCCGGTAGCACCAAGAAGAGCCACGGAGAAACAGCTCAAGCATGTGATGAGCTTTAATCCTCCGGTATTCGATGGGTTGGGAACGCCAACTCAAGCTGAGGATAGACTCTCTACGATGAAGAGGGTCATGACCGCCACAAAAATTGCAGAGTGGCAGAAGACCACAATAGCGACCTTCCTTTTGGCCGGTGAGGCAAGGATGTGGTGGGATGGGTTGGAGGTTCATCTCTTAGTGGGAAGACAACTTGTTGATGTACCGATGGAGGAATTCTCAAGGTTGTACTTGGCCAGATACCTACCTTTTTCCCAGTAGCTTGAGATGGAGAATAAGTACCTTGGATTGACTCAGGTAGTGAGTAGCGTGGATGAGTATCTCCACGGGTTTACTCGGTTAGGTCGTTATGCTGGTGCTATGTTTACTGAAGAAGAGAGGAAGACCAACCGATTTTATGAGGGTCTACGGAGCGACCTACAGCTACTCCTTGGTGGGCCTAAGGCGCAGGGCTTCGTAGCCTTGGTAAATATGGCTCGGTATTTGGGAAGGGTTGCAAGGAAAGTGCAATAGAAGAAGGACCCAGTGGAGAAGAAGTCAGAGTTTAAAGTGCCAAATACAAAGTCAGGTTTTCGCAGATGGAACAAGAAGCAGAAGACTTCGAGCTCAGCCCCTTCGTCTGGTACGAAGGGGGCAAACCCTAATCGAGCCCCAGGAGCCTGTTATAACTGTAGAAAGGTGGGACATTTTGTAAGAGATTGTTGGAGCGGACGTGCAAAGTCCGAAAGGAGGCAAGGAGCAACTTATAAGGAAAAAAGGGAAGGCGGCGAAGTCGACCGCATCCCACCATACTCCGGCTCAGCCTAGAGTTTATAACCATGGTCTGCAAGAGGCCATCAAACAAGCTGACGTGGTGACAGGTATGAGTTAAATTTATTATAGTTAAGCTTTTTGTTGTAACTATTACCTTTGTATGTGTTAGCTTATTAGTGTTGGTGCTAGGCTTTATATTGATTCTCGATCGTCCGGCGTGAGCCCTATTCGATACGGGAGCATCACATTCCTTCTTGTCCGAAAGATTCGTATCCCTCATCGGAGTCCCTTCTTCGATGGCAAAGGACAAGCTGGATGCGTTGTTGCCCAATGGGTGCTCAATGTGCGCGGATAGAGTCTGCGTGGTAAAGTTGCAGATTGGGGATCAGGAGTTCGATTTGCAAGCATCGGTGCTGCCGTTAGTAGAGTTCGACGTAATCTTTTGAATGGACTGGCTTTCAGAGCAGTGAGCCTGCATTGACTGTAACCGAAAAGAGGTTAGGTTGGGACTGAATACTGAGCGAGAGACTACGTTTGCTGGTATGAAAGGGTCGAGCAAGATTATGATGTCGGCTCTTCAGGTGATTAAGGCAGTTCGGTCTGGTGCTGAGCTGTTTGTCATTTCAGTACAGGCTTCAATGCCTAATCCTAGTTTAGACAGTATTGCAGTGGTGTCCGAGTATCCTGATGTATTTCCAGACGATCTACCGGGAGCCCCTCCTCAATGGGAGATTGATTTTACAATTGAGCTGGTGCCGGGTGCCAAACCGGTGTCACTCTCTCCGTATCAGATAGCGCCTAAGGAGATGGCGGAGCTGAAGGTACAACTGCAAGAGTTGTTAGAGCAAGGGTATGTGCGTCCAAGTTCGTCGCCTTGGAGCGCACCGGTCCTTTTCGTTAAGAAGAAAGACGGGAGTTTGCGACTTTGTATTGATTATCGGGAGTTGAACAAACTTACGGTAAAGAATAAGTATCTGATCCCAAGGATTGACGATCTATTTGATCAGTTAGTTGGGTCAACAGTATATTCGAAGCTAGATCTGAAATCCGGATACTACCAGTTAAGGATAAGGGAATGTGACATCCCTAAGACAGCGTTCAGCATACGGTTTGGACATTACGAGTTTACGGTCATGCCGTTTGGGCTGCCCAATGCACCATCCGTATTTATGGACCTAATGAACAGGACATTCAGAGAGTATCTGGACCAATTCGTGATAGTGTTTATCGACGACATCTTGGTGTACTCGCGGTGTGAGGATGATCACTACAAGCATCTGCATATGGTGTTGGAGACGTTGAGGAAGAATCAGTTGTATGATAAGTTCTCCAAGTATGAGTTTTGGTTGTTCTCAATAGCGTTCCTTGGGCATATTGTTAGTGGTAACAAGATTGCGGTGGATCCGGCGAAGATAGCGGCAATTCAGGAGTGGCCTGAGTTGATTACGGTGGCGGAAGTACGGAGCTTTCTGGGGCTTGCCGACTACTACATACGCTTTGTGGAGAATTTCTCACGGATCGCGCTACCACTCATGACGTTGACAAGGAAGGATCAGAAGTTTGTTTGGATGCTGGAGTGCGCATAGGCTTTTGAAGAGTTGAAGAGGTGATTGATCTCGACACCTATCTTGTGTTCGCCGAGTGGGTCCGAAGGATTTGAAATTTATAGTGATGCTTCGGGAAGTGGTTTGGTCTGTGTTCTGCTACAGCATGGGAGAGTAATAGCATACGGATCGCGACAATTGAAGGTCCATGAAAGAAATTATCCGGTCCATGATTTGGAATTAGCGGCCGTGATATTTGCTCTAAAGCTGTGGAGGCACTATTTGTACGGTGTAAAGGTTGACATTTACACCGATCATAAGAACCTGAAGTATTTACTAGATCAGAAGGACCTGAACATGAGGCAGCGAAGGTGGATGGAGTTCTTGGGGGACTACACTTTCAAGATACATTATGTGCCTGGGAAAGGAAATGCAGTGGCGGATGCTTTGAGTCGTAGGGCTCCGGCACATTCCAACTGGTTGGCGGTGCATGATGAGAGATTAGTCAGTGATTTGGAGCATTGGAGATCTCTTGTGTCGACAAGCGATCTCGTGCTGAAGCAATATTGTGTTGGACGGAGGTGCAGTACGACCTAGCTGATAGGATTCGACGGGCTTTGGTTCAAGATAACACTATGAAGCAGACATTGGATGAATCATTGGATGGTTCAAATCCCAGTTTGTAGTTGTGGATGGACTGCTAAGGAAGGACGGTCGCCTATGCATTCCTGGTGCGGATAGTCTCCGGTAGGAGTTGATGTATGAGGCTCATCATACCAAGTACTCAATCCACCCGGGGAGCACGAAGATGTATAGGGACATGAAGAAGTGGTTCTGGTGGCCAGGGCTGAAGAAGGATGTAGCACTGTATGTGGCAAAGTGCCAAACATATGCCTTAACAAAGTCGGCGTGTCAGAAGCCCGGAGGTTTCTTAAAGTCCTTGCCTATCCCGGAATGGAAGTTCGACGACATATCCATGGATTTTGTGCACGGCTTGCCAAAGTCGCGGAAGGGAAATGATGCCATTTGGGTAGTCGTAGATAGATTGATAAAAGTGTCGCATTGTATTCCGAATAAGAAGGAAGATCCGGTGGAAAAGTTAGCCAAGCTCTATATGGATAATATTGTACGGTTGTATGGTGTGCCGCGCAGTATTGTTAGTGACCGAGATGGACGCTTCACATCCAATGACTGGAGGCTTGTGCATAAGTTGTTGGGAACTAAGCTGAGTTTCAACACAGCCTTCCATCCGCAAACGGATGGTCAGACCAAGAGAGTCAACAGAACGATGGAGGACATGCTCCGCATGTGCGTCCTAGATTTCGGAAAACACTAGGAGGATCACCTGTTCATGGTAGAGTTTGCATATAATAACAGTTTTCAAGCAAGTATTGGAATGGTGCCTTTCGAGGCCCTTTATGGGAGAAGGTGTCGCACACTGTTGACTTGGTTGGAAGCAGGCGAGTCAAAGTTATTCAAACGTCAGGCGGTGGAAGAAGCCACTTCAATGGTAAGTACAATTCAGGAATGGTTAAAGATCGCTCAGGACAGGCAAGCAAAATACTATAATGCCAAGCATAGGAATGTGGAGTTCAGTGTTGGCGATTGGGTGTATCTGAAAATCAAGCCATTCAAGGGTGTCTCGCGGATTCGACGCTTGAAGAAGCTGAGTCTGAGATACCTTGGACCGTTTGAGATCCTTAAGCGTGTTGGCGAAGCAGCGTATCAATTGAAGTTGTCGGTTAAGCTGAGTGGACTACACGATGTATTCCACGTATCGGTGTTGCGGAAGGTGGTTTAAGAGCCTTCACAAGTCGTTGATGTCGATCAAGTGCCGATTGATAGTGGGTTGACGACGAAGGTCAAGCCAGTTTGCAATGAAGACTTTGAAGTCAAACGGCTCTGCAATAAGGAAATTCGAATGGTTAAGGTTCATTGGGATAACTGCGTACGTGAAGAGCTTACTTGGGAGCGAGAGCAGGCTATGTTGGAGGAATATCCCGAACTATTCAACGCAGGTAATATTTAAATTGTTTTGTGTACCCTATTTCTTAATTTCGTGGACGAAATTCTTTAAGGGGGGATATTTGTAACACCCCGAAATTTAGTGTTGAATCGGGCGGCGTTTGTACCAAGTTTGGACCTTGGTAGGGTGAACACGGCCTGTGATACGGGCGTGTCACACAGCTGTGTCATGCTCAGGTCGTTTAGTGAAGGATACGGCCTGGGACACCGGCGTGTCCCAGGGCGTGTTAGTGCTCACGGCATGGTACACGGGCGTGTCACATGGTTGTGTACTTCTCTTGAATATTTTGGGTTTTGGTGTCGACTGTGGAACACGGTCGTGTACTGGTTGACACGGGCATGTCAAATCCGACACGGGCGTGTCGTCACCCATGTCCACCAAGCGACGTGACGGTTGGCATGGCGGTTATTGGTGACACGGCCCCTGGACACAGGCGTGTCGAGGACCCGACACGGGCGTGTCAGGTTAGGACATGGGTGTGTCCCAACCCGTGTCCTTTTTTGTGCTCTATTTGGGTGGCTGGATCGAGGCACACGGCCTGGAATACGGCCGTGTGCAAAGCCGTGTTCGGCCCAGGATTAAAGATTTCAGACTAATTTGAGCCGTTCATTTTCTCTAAATAAGATCCAACAGCCCAGATGAGTTCCTGCTTGTGTTTAGTCTGGGATTAGAGGTTTTATTTCCTCATTCCATCCTTAACTCACTCTTTCTAAGAAGTTAGAGAGAGAAGAGATCAAGGAAGAAGGAAGGGAGGAATCCGGCCGCCGGCGGAGCATCAATCTGAGAACCGAGACCGGATCCGTGGAGAGAATTCCTTTGCAAAGCTTTCTATCCAACTAGTTTTTCATGGCGCCGAAGCGGACTTCAAGGGTAACAATTTTCAACATGAGCACTTGAAGCTTTTCTTCCTTTGCATGGGAAAACCCACTCCCGCGAGTGTGCGGTGAGTGTGTGGTGTTCCTTGGGGTAGATATGTGAAGTCACCCTTGTTAGAGTCCGGAATCGAAGTACGGGCATAGGCATTGTGTGTGAAGCCTACCCAGACATGTTTGTCTGGATCGGTGATGTTGCATTGCATGAATAGCCGGAGAAGACTCTGTGCGTTGTTTTCGGGTTTCTAAGCGGTAGATTGCGACAGGGATCCTTGGAGATTAACTTAAAGGCGCACCTGGAAAACTAGGCGGAAACGTAATTCTGCTAACATGGCGGTCGGGGAGTCAGCCTTGAACATAACTTTGTTATGTGTTGATTGGAAATGATTTAGGATCCGGGTGAAGCTTGGCCCACGTGTACGTCTTAAAGTGACTAGGCGGCATGAGCAACGGGCGGGTGGATACGGACCTGGGCTATGTGATTCGGTGCTAGAGTCCCTAAAGTGCTACTAGTCGTTGGCATAGTCGGGAGCCTTGGACTACGGTCGGAAGGACTCAAAAATGCTCATATTGCTTGTCATCCTAAGGATGGTGGTGAAGCCACGGAATTGACCGAATTCACCGTTAATGTGCCCTGAGTGCACTGAGTGTTTGGCCGAGCGAGCCTACACCTATGGTGAAAGTCATTATTTGCACTTTATTATTTAGCTGGGCTAACGATTTGCAGGGAAGGAGCACCGCCGTCCCTATTAAGGGGGAGGGCTCGTTATAATTTGGTCAGCTTTAGCTGACCGTTGCTCTGTTTGCCACCATGCGGTGGAATAATTGCTTGCAGGTGCTGCGGAACCAAGCGCCAAGTAGCGGGTTGAAGCCTATGCTGTTGTGCAGGCCCTCGAAGTCCGAAGTGAACTGCTATTTTTATTTTCTGTAATGTATGGTCGGCCTGCGAGCCGATGTTTGTAAGACATTACCTTGTTAAGAGAAACTTTGTAAGACTGTAAGGTCATGTACTCTTCTGTGTATTCGTTTTATTTCATTCCTATTTTAGTTTGTGGACATTCATGTCATGCTTGTGCAAGTTTTGAGTTCTATTAACTGTTTAAAAGCTTCCGCTAGAATGCTCTGTGTTAGGACGAATAATTGAGTATTTGGTATTATTTTGTAACCCCTCTGACTGTCCGTGGTATATGGCGTCGGGTTCAGCTGGACCTTCTGTTATATATCATACGATAGATGGGGGTGTTACACTTCAACCTCGGGAAAGAGGATTTTGCAAGGTTGCTGTAGAACAAAGGTTAAACCGGCACTGTCGAGTAAAATTAACAAGTTCTTTAAATCGTCTGATAACTCTGCGATTCCTGCAATCACTAACTCACTACCAACACCAATCTTGGACTGCGGATCCATTGAAGCTTCAGAAAATGATGACCGGCAAACAGAAGAACGAAAGCGACGTTGGTTGCTCTGTGTCAGCGGTGGAAGGCGAAGACGCTTTAGAGAGAAGGGATATGAAACTCAAGTAGGTTTACAAAATCTAAAGTTTTTTTATTTATATAAACCTAGAAATGATGATTAGGAGTCTAGTTACACTATATCATGTCTTATATTATGAAGGAAATCATGTGGGTTGCGAAAATGAAGAAATTGAAATAATACGAAATGCGTCGGGTTATTTCTCGAGTGGATGTACGGTACTCGAGAGAGGGAACTTTAGTACTCGAGAAGCAGAATCTTAGTACTCGAGCGATTGCCTTACTTCTCGAGAATAAGGTCACTACTCGAGTGATGGCACTCGAGTGAAATTACTTAGTTCTCGAGAGGTAAAGGGATTACTCGAGTAGTCAAACATTAGTTCTCGAGTAGTCATTCCATGTCTTGAGAAGTGAAGTCCACTTAGAGAAATTTCTAACCTTTTTTATTTGTTCTCGATTTTTGAGCCTTGAGATGATTCCACCTTGTCTATTCTTCTTTGTTGAGCATGCCAAGCTCAGTTTTGAAGAAGTTGAACTTGTCCTCGTCCAACGGCTTCGTGAAAATGTCTGCAACTTGCCTATCTGTTGGAACATACTATAGATCTACGTCCCCTTACTCCACATGCTCCCGGATGAAGTTATATCTTAACTCGATGTACTTTCTCCGGCTGTGCGAGACTGGGTTGTTGGCAATTGCTATTGTGCTGGAGGAGTCGCAAAACAGTGGAATGTATTTGACCTTCATGTTGTAGTCTTCCTGCTAATTCTTTAGACAAAGCAACTGTGCACAACAACTATCGGCAGAAATATATTCTGACCCGGCCGTTGAGATTGCGACACAGTTTTGCTTTTTGCTACTCCATGAAATAAGTCTCCTTCCAAGGAATTGACAAGTCCCGGAAGTGCTTTTCTATCATCTTTACTACCTGCAAAGTAAGCATCTGAAAAACCAATCAGCTCGTTGGCATTACTTCTTGGGTACGCTAAGCCAAGATTCGGTGTACCTTTAAGGTATCTCAAAATTCGCTTTGCAGCAGCATAGTGAAATTCCTTACAGTTCACTTGGAATCTAGCACAGACATATATAGAAAACATTATGTCTGGTCTACTGGCAGTAAGGTAGAGCAAGGATCCAACTATGCTTCTATACTTGGTTTCATCAAAAGGTTTCCCTTTCTCATCCTTGTCCAGAGACATGGATGAACCCATTAGAGTCCTCATAGAGGTTGCACTCTCCATTCCGAATTTATTAATCAACTCATTGGTGAACTTAGTCTGCGAGATACAAATTTTATCTTCAGATTGTTTCACCTGAAGTCCTAAGAAATACTTCATCTCTCTCATACTACTCATTTCAAACTTCCCTTGCATAAGTTTAGAGAACTTCTTGCAGAGGTTGTCGTCTGTAGAACCAAAAATGATGTCGTCGACATAGATTTGCACTAGCAAAATCTTGTCTTTAATTTCCCTAAAAAATAATGTCTTATCTATCTTTCCCCTTGTGAACTTGTTATCAAGGAGAAAGCTAGATAGTGTTTCATACTAAGCTCGAGGAGCTTGTTTCAAACCGTACAACACTTTAGATAATAGATTAACGTAATCAGGAGAGTTAGAATCAACGAAACCTGGGGGTTGTTCTACGTACACTTCTTCCTTTATGTCACCATTTAGGAAGGCGAACTTCACGTCCATTTGATAGACAGTGAAGCCCTTCAGTGCAGTATATGCTAGGAACAACCTGATTGCCTCCAGCCTTGCCACTGGAGCATATGTCTGGTTGAAGTTGATTCCTTCTTCTTGATGATATCCTTTGGCGACGAGTCTGGCCTTGTTCTTTATGATCGTTCCATTCTCATCCATCTTGTTCCTGTAGACCAACTTCGTTCCGATGACGGTCTTGCCTTTGGGTCTTGGAACAAGTGTCTAAACTTTGCAGCGCTTGAACTGATTTAACTCTTCTTCCATGACCATAATCCATGAAGCGTCCGAGTTTGCTTCCTCAAACTTCTTTGGTTTAACTTGCGAGAGAAAGCTCAAATATAGAATTTCATTAGTAGTACCTCTACGAGTTCTGACACCATCCCGGGGATCCCCTATGATTTGGTCCATGGGGTGATCCTTCAGATGTCTGAGCTCTAGAGTCCTTGCATCTGGAACTTCTTCAATCACAGGAGTGACTTCATCAACTTGGACTACTTCTTAATCTTGATCATCTACCTCTCCAATAGGGGTTGGAGTGGTGATCTTGATGAACTTTTCACCTATATCTTCATTTGGTTCATCCAAGCTAATTTATTTCAACTTTGTACATGCATCTTCAATGAACACACTAGAAGAGTTGCTTTGCAGCAAGCTCGTCTCATCAAATACAAAATGTATTGATTCTTCTACAACCAGAGTTTTTCTATTAAATATCTTGTATGCCTTACTATGGCTACTATAACCTACAAAAATACCTTCAAAACTCTTTTCGCTAAACTTGGTAGTATGATACTTACCATTGTTAAGCACGAAGCTGTTGGGTATTGTATCCATAATGTACCTTATTTGAAGAAGCCCCTGAACAAGCTAAGTTGAATTGACAATGTATTTGATGATTTTCTATCAAGTTGTGCTTGCAGCTATTCCATTATAAGTACACACCAATGTCAGGGTGCAGTGGGTCAATATACACGGGTCTGTGCAACGTAATCCCTCGTTGAGCAGATCAGTGTGTTGACTCATGTGTGCTCTCTCTATTGGAGTGTACTTATTTTCAAGTACAGGGTTAAGGCAGATCAAGAGCAGAAGAAGGAGCAAAGATGGGTCAAAGACTAAGTCTTCAAAGGAAGGCAGAGGAATTCTTCTAAGTCCAAATCGACGGGAATCACTAAGTGATTCTCGCCGAATTCGACGGGAATCGTTAGTGATTCCCGCCGATTCGACGAGAATCAGCTTGCATTCCCGCCGACTTCCTTCCAGCTGACAGTTATCCAACAGGAATTCTGCCAAGGAAGAATCGACGGGAATGGCAAGTGATTCCCGCCGACTTCGACAAGAATCTGTCTGCATTCCCGTCGATTCGTCGAGTATCAGCTAGCCTCTCCCGCCGATTTCTTTCGGCTGACTGTTTTCCAGACAGGGATTCTACTAAGGCAGAATCGACGGGAATCGTGAATGATTCCCTCCGATTTCGACGGGAATCACCAATGATTCCCGCCGATTTTGCCTTAGGCATTTTTCCTCCGTTCGCTGGACCGAACCAAGAGGCCGTGCGCTATTTCGGCCGGGGCTAGGGTTTCTCCTTGTGGGTCCCACAATGGACTTTAGGGTTGGCCTCAGGTATAAATACTCGCGTATTTTGAACCTCTACAGTAATCTCTATTCTCGGAAAATGAAAGGAGGCCAAGCATGACCTAGCGGATCGCGGAAACCGCCGATCGCCTGTAGCCGCTCGCAAAGTCATCGTCGACATTGATCGTTGATCTCAATGCTTCTCAGATCTTCCGACGATAGTACCGAGGCAAGACGAGCGTCTCACGCATCTCTCTTGAGATCTCTTATCTCTCGATTCGTTGAACGAGGTTAGTTCTTCATTCCGAATTGATTGAGACGACTGATCCGACTGAGATCGTTCGTAGACCTTGCTTGCTTCATCAAGAAGTTTGGATCTATAAAGTATCGCCGCCGCATTCACTTGCCGATGCCGATCTTGTCAAGATCCTCTCCAAGAGAGAAATCCGGTTTTGGACTCTTCGTTACTTTCAAGAAAGCCTCAACGAACGAAGAAGGACATCATATTCTCTATAAGCGTTGTTTGTATTCTCTTATACATTCTATTTTGATTTTGTTGTAAAGGAATTTTTATTCCTAGTTGTAAGGGTTGGGTGCAACCCGTGGTGGTGGAGTGGTGACTCCTGTGTTGGAAGGGTTCCTTCCGTAGTGTGAGGATTGGATTTCAATCTATTTGGAGAAGTGACCGAGTCGTCCCTTGGTGGGAGATAGGTCGAAGGGGGAAAGTGGATGTACCCAAATCGGGGAACCACTATAACTTTTTGTGTGTTTTTTGTGCTGCGTTTGTTAATTTATGCAGGTTAATTTAATTCCGCAAAAGACCGCACGACACCTATTCCCCCCCATAGTTGTATTTAGTCGACACTAGATACTTTCAAGTGGTATCAGAGGGAGGTTACTCATCAATAAGGTTAACACCTTGAGTAAGATCCCGTGTCTATTGTCAATAAGAAAACAAGACTCAAGCATGAAGCTATACACTTATGTCTCTCCCCTAAGACTGAATACCTGCACCAAAGACTATTATCCCATCTAGAAAATGATAGTCCAGTTTCATCTGGAAGCCATTGACCCCCAGTCTTTATTCATTATGGAAGAGGGTCCCTTCATTCCCATGAAGGCTTCTGACTCTGGAGAAGATCTCCAAATCCCTAAGAGTCCTGCAGAGATGTCTGAAACTGAGATCTCACTATTCAACTTGGACAAGCTGGTACGACAGATCATCTCTGATATTTGGTCAAGCTCTTCTCATACAAGATTGGATAAGTGCAAGACTTCAAAGTCCATGTGGGAAACAATCTCTGACCTCATGGAGGGAAAGAAGACTGCCGGGACTGAATGCCAGCAAGAGGATGAAGCATATGTGGGAGTCCTCGTCTCTGAAGATGAAAGTCAACAACAACCTCTCAATATCAGGGCTCCCGTATCTCTATCTGAGACTGAAGAAGAGATTGAGGAATGTATTTGTGATGAAGTTGAAGTATCAGTTTTTTGCTGACCATCACTCTAACTCTGATCAGCACAATCAGGATCAGGTATCTTCCTCTTCTTGCACCCTTCCTCTTGTATCTCCTGAAGATAGGAGAAGTTCAGAGGTTTGTCCATCAGTTGATGTAAGGGAAATTAACAGCTTCAATCAAAAGATTGAAACTCTTGATTCCCTTCGTAGTGCCCTTCAGAAGAGCAACTTGCTTGTTGAGAAACAAGCTATGGAAATTGCTCAGTTGAGAACCATGATGGACCTCCAATTGGAATCCATCAAGGTGAAGGACTCAAAGATCTCGGATTTAGAGTTTTCTATAGAGACCGAGAAGATAATAGTATCTAACTTTTTCAAGGTAGATGCTATTAATAGAAAGGGAGAAAACGGGTGGTTCTCGCGAATTATAAAATCGTGGAGAAATGGGGAAACTATTTTCAGACCCCCCCCCCCCATACCGAGTAGGAGGGGCTCTCATCATTCCTTCAGGTATGACCATAAGAACAACTATGGTCACTACAAGAATGATCGACCCTCATGTGGAAATACCCATAGTGTAAGTGCTGTTATGGCTACCCATGAAAAAATACACATGGCTCATCATGAACCTTTTGCATTCACGGCCTCAGCCCCAACACTTCATGAAATTGCAGGAACCAGTTCTCACATTACATCTTACCACCCTAGGACACAGGGAAAGGGGGTTGGCAAACATGTAGCAAGCATCTATGGGGCCCCCGGATGTGTGCTAGCTGAGAAGAAAGCACCACCTCCCAGGCCTCAGGACACTCACCATATGTTCTCCATCCGCCCTCCCTCGAGTCTCGGTGGAAAGGGTAAATCTGTGAGCAGAACCTGCTCTGCCCCTGTCAGACCTAAGATCGTGACTAACTCAGTCAGTAGATCTGGTCAGAAAAGGAGATACAATATTCATGAGTGTTGGTGCTGTGGCAAAAAGGGTCACTTTGCCATAGATTGTTGGCACAATCCTTCTGTGCCAAGGGCAAGGGTATGTCTACATCCTTTGGCAAAAGATAGCCTTCCTTACAAAAATCCTGTAGGAAGGCATGCTGTATTTTATGCTGACAAGAACCTAGGACCCAATGCCTATTGGGTTCCTAAGGTAAGGTAATTCTATTTTGCAGGATAGTCTAGGTACCCATGAACATGATGGGACCTAGACAAGAGATGTTCCAGGATTGCACTGGAATAAGGAATTTGGGAAAAGATATAATGCGCTACCACTTCATTCGGGAGCATGTGGAAAACAAAGATATCTCTCTCTGCTATGTCCCCATGGATAAGCAGATTGCAGATATCTTCACAAAGCCCCTAGACAAAGCTAAGTTCAGTCTCTTCAAAACTGAACTCGGCATGCTGAACTATGAAGATTGAAGACTGAAGGGCTCAAGGCTCTTGGTTAAAAGGAGATCATCTGCTATGAACTCAAGATCGAGCACGGATGCAAGAACTGAGGGGGAGCTTTGTGCTCCAAGTGAAGTCCCAGATTTGTAGAAGCCGAAAAGGGGAAGATTACCCTCTCGACTAAGGCTAAGGTGGCTGCCAATATTAAGTAGGTGGCTGCCAATGTTAAGTATGCTCTCAGGAAAATGGTAATTAATTTCACTCTCAGCTGAATTTTCATTTTATGATTTTCATTCTCATCTGTTCTATTCACCTTAGCTTATAGGGTTTAGGCTTCTTCAAATAGGGGGAGATTGTTGGGTATTGTATCCACAATGTACCTGATTTGAAGAAGCCCCTGAACAAGCTAAGTTGAATTGATAATGTATTTGATGATTTTCTATCAAGTTGTGCTTGCAGCTATTCCATGCTAAGTACACACCAATGTCAGGGTGCAGTGGGTCAATATACACGGGTCTGCGCAACGTAATTGCTCGTTGAGCAGATCAGTGTGTTGACTCATGTGTGCTCTCTATATTGGAGTGTACTTATTTTCAAGTACAGGGTTAAGGCAGATCAAGAGCAGAAGAAGGAGCAAAGATTGGTCAAAGACTAAGTATTCAAAGGAAGGAAGAGGAATTCTTCTAAGTCAAAATCGACGGGAATCACTAAGTGATTCTCGCCGAATTTGACAGGAATCGTTAGTGATTCCCGTCGATTCAACGAGAATCAGTCTGCATTCCCGCCGACTTCCTTCCGGCTGACAGTTATCCAACAGGAATTCTGCCAAGGCAGAATCGACGGGAATGACAAGTGATTCCCGCCGACTTCGACGAGAATCTGTCTGCATTCCCGTCGATTCGTCGAGTATCAGCTAGCCTCTCCCGCCGATTTCTTTCGGCTGACTGTTTTCCAAATAGGGATTCTGCTAAGGCGGAATCGACGGGAATCGTGAATGATTCCTGCCGACTTCGACGGGAATCACCAACGATTCCCGCCGATTTTGCCTTAGGCATTTTTCCTCCGTTCGCTAGACCGAACAAAGAGGTCGTGCGCTATTTTGGTCGAGGCTAGAGTTTCTCCTTGTGGGTCCCACAATGGACTTTAGGGTTGGCCTCAGGTATAAATACTCGCGTATTTTGAACCTCTACAGTAATCTATATTCTCGGAAAACGAAAGGAGGCCGAGCGTGACCTAGCGGATCGCGAAAACCGCCGATCGCCTGTAGCTGCTCGCAAAGTCGTCGCCGTCATTGATCGCTGATCTCAGTGCTTCTCTGATCTTCCGACGATAGTACCGAGGCAAGACGAGCATCTCACGCATCTCTCTTGAGATCTCTTATCTCTCGATTCGTTGAACGAGGTTAGTTCTTCATTCTGAATCGATTGAGACGACTGATCTGACTGAGATTGTTCGTAGACCTTGCTTGCTTTGTCAAGAAGTTTGGATCTACAAAGTATCGCCGCCACATTCACTTGCCGCCGCCGATCTTGTCAAGATCCTCTCCAAGAGAGAAATCCGGTTGTGGACTCTTCGTTACTTTCAAGAAAGCCTCAACGAACGAAGAAGGACAACGGATTCTCCATAAGCGTTGTTTGTATTCTCTTATACATTCTATTTTGATTTTGTTGTAAAGGAATTTTTATTCCTAGTTGTAAGGGTTGGGTGTAAACCGTGGTGGTGGAGTGGTGAATCTTGTGTTGGAAGGGTTCCTTCCGTAGTGTGAGGATTGAATTTCAATCTGTTTGGAGAAGTGACCGAGTCATCCCTTGGTGGGAGATAGGTCGAAGGGGGAAAGTGGACGTACCCAAATCGGGGAACCACTATAACTTTTTGTGTGTTTTCTGTGCTGCGTTTGTTAATTTGTGCAGGTTAATTTAATTCCGCAAAAGACCGCACGACACCTATTCCCCCCCCCCCTCCCATAGTTGGATTTAGTCGACACTAGATACTTTCAGAAGCATTTACAACCAAAAATTCTAAAATATGAAACAGTCGGTTTCCTGCCCTTTAAAATTTCGTAAGGTGTCTTATCATGGTTCTTATTTATGAGTGCTCAATTTTGTATGTGGCATGCAGTGTTGACGGCCTTAGCCCAGAAGTACTCCGGTAGTGAAGCATCACTCAACATAGTCATGCAGGTCTCTATGAGTGTTCTATTCCTTCTCTCAGCCACTCCATTCTATTGAGAAGTACGAGGAGAGGAAAACTCATGAAAGATACCCAAGCTTTCATAGAATTCTGTCATGTCCCCAGACTTGAACTTTGTTCCATTATCACTTCTGATTTTGACTATGGAGTAGTTGTATTCATTCTGGACCTGCCTGACAAAATTAGTAAAGATGTCGAAGGTATCTGACTTGTGTTTTAGAAAGAACACAGACGCAAAGCGTGAGTAATCATCAACAATAACCAACGTATAATCCTTACCTCCCAAACTTCTAACTTGCACTGGACCGAACAAGTCCATATGAAGTAGATGTAGACATCTATTAGAGTCTTTGCCAATAATGCTTTTAAAGGTAGCCCTTATTTGCTTGCCTTTTACGCAAGCATGACAAGGTCTGTCTTTGACGTACTTGACATTTGGAGCATCACGTACCAAATTCAGTGAAAATAATTTATTAATAGTTTTAAAATTAATATGTGATAATCTCTTGTGTCATTGGTCAACAAGAGATGCACTATCTTTTACCAAAAGACACACTGGTGTAGAAGAGTCTATACAAATGAAATTTATACAAAATATATTCCTGCTTCGAGTGCCTGATAGAATCGTTTCCATATTGTCAATAGACTTTATCAAGCACTTGTCAGCATGGAATTCAACAATGTATCCTTTATCGTAGAGCTGACTTTTGCTAATGAGATTGTGTTCCAATCCTTCAACATAAGCCACATTTGAGAAGGATACACTGCCGTTAGTGATCATACCGTAGCCTTTAGTGATTCCTCGGTCTGAACCTCCAAAGATGATCATTGGTCCGTTCAAAATTGGAGAGAAGTTCTGAAGTAGGCTTCTTGTCCCGGTCATGTGCCGAGAGCATCCACTGTCCAAATACCATATAGGAATTATGGTGGCCTTTGGACATACCTGCAATCATAACCAGTTTGCCTTAGGAACCCAAACACGTTTGGGTCCTTGGTCTCGTGTTAGAACACACCCCCTATGAGGATTAGCATTATGAGCGGTCTTTCTCATATTGCCAACTTGAGGAGTTGCAAAATTTCTGGAATTAAACCAGCAGTCGATGGGAAAGTGACCAATTTTGCCACAACACCAACAGTCAAACCTGTTATATCTTTGTCTTATGTTCTCCTGCTTGACCTTCTCAGATGGTGGTATGGCAGGGGCAGCATTCCTGGAGGAAGAAGCTTCATGGTGACGGCAATCACATGATTTCATCTCCTTCAGTGGCTTTTCCACAATGGGCTTTACCTTTGGTGCTTTCTTGATGTTATGACCAAGAACAAAAGGGTCATAGCTCCGAAGAGTGATCTCTTCATAAGGTGCCTTAAAGACACTTTCACCAATTTTTGAGGGCGAGTCCATCCTTGGTACCTTGACTTGGGCTCTACATAAGTAGGCCTAGTGAAGTGACCGTAGGAGGAGTCAAGATCAAACTTATTAATCAGAAAAAAAAACTTTCTGAAATGTAGTCTGATCTTGTGGAGCTTTCCCCTTTGATTTAGCCAAAGGCTTCTTGGCCGCCTTATTCTTTCGCTGAGCCTTATTCCTCCTAGAAGATTTACTAGGAGCCTCAGCATGGCCTAGTCCAACACCCTTAGTCTGAGAAGAGAACTCAACAATAAGATGAAGAACTACCTTGGGTTTAGAGAAACCTTCAACAAGTTTCTTTTCGGATTCAAGTAACCCTTCCAATCCCTTGATGATTTCATCTTTCAGATCGAGGTGCTTGATAGCCTTATTGAACTCATCAATTGCAGTATATAAGTCTTCTCTGAGTGAGTCCATCTTAATGATTTCCTCTCTCAGAGAGATTCCTACGGCCTTTAAAGACTTAATCTCTTTTGTCTGAGTTTTCATGACCTTTCGACATTTGTCGTAGGCCTTGATCAACTCCTTATACTAGGCCATGAGTTCATACTCATCGTCAGAAGAGTTGTCCTCATGATCATGATCAGAGACATCATATTCTGAAAGAGGAGTGTGAGAGTTTACCTTCCCAGTGAACTGGGGCTCTTGTTCATCATCTGTCTAAGCTATAAGCCCAAAGTAGGCTTCTTCTTCTTCACTCGACTCAGATGAGTCGGAGTCACTAAAAGTTTTGCCCTTCTTGGCTATCAGGCTCTTCTTTGTCCTCTTCTTATTGTATGAGGACTTCTTTTCTTCTCTCTTTCCACCCTCCTTCTTCTTGTGAGGGCAATCAGCAATGACATGACCTGGCTTATTAAAACAGTAACAAACGATGTCAGTCGAAATATGTTTGTTAGGTTTAGAACCATACCTATCATGGCTACTTGAGCCTTTTCTGTGTCGATCACCATCATGTCGTGATCTTTTGTAGGAGGCATCCTTGCCTTTCCATTGCTTCTTCTTGTTCAAGAATTTCTTGAATTGTCGTGAGAGTAGAGATAACTCTCCTTCAGATAGCTCTGAGCCTGAAGTGCTTGGCTCAGATGACTCCTCTTCACTTTCTTCTTGTGTTGGGGCAGGAGAGGTATCCTTTGACTTCCTTGAGATGTCTGTCTTTAGAGCAACAGACTTCTCCTTGGATGCAGACCTGCTCTTCTCTTCTTCAGCTTTCCTTGTGTTGAGTTGAAGCTCATATGACATTAGCTTTCTAAAGAGATTCTGAGGGTCTGTCTCAGCTAGCTTTCCAAATTCCCGGATAACACAAACCTTGTTATCCCATTCCTTGGTTAGGGATATTAGGAACTTGTCATTCAATTCTCCATTTGTGAAGACTCGGCCATAGACCCTGAGGCTGTTGACTATCTTGAAGAAGTTCTCAAAGGTGTCAACAATGGTGTCCTTGTGTCCTTGTCGGAAGGCTTTGTATTTCTGATTCAGAAGGGATCTTCTGTCATCCTTTACTTCTTCTGTGCCTTCCATCAAAGTGACGAGGGACTGCCACATCTCCTTAGTAGACTGGTAGTGGATCAGGTTCTGCAGCATTGAGTCATCGACTGCACTTGCTATTATATTTTTGGCCTTCTTATCTAAATACACAAGTGCAATCTCGTCTTTGTCTAGATCCATCAATTTCTTTAGAACTTTCTTTGTTGTATCTATTGTGGAGATGGTCATGGGAATGTAAGGACCTTCTTCAACGATCATGAAGATCCTAAGATCCACAGCTTCCATGAAAAATCTGATTCTTTCTTTCCACATGGGAAAGTTATTCTTGGTGCATAATGGAAGCTTGGCAAAATCTTTAGCCTTGTCCATGCTTGGAAAATCTCAAGAGACAACTAGAGATGGATCCGATCAAGGTGTTAACCTTTTAATGATCGACCTCCATCTGATACAAATTGAAAATGATCAGTTGTCTACCTAAATCACCTAGAGGGGGGTAAATAGGTGAGTTGTGCGTCTTTTTGCGGAATAAAAAATTTACCGAACTATGCACACAAATCTACCAAGCAATCACAAACGACAAGAGATTTACAGTGGTTCCCCAACCTTGGGTACATCCACTTTCCCTCACCGATTTAGCAAAGAACTAGACTCGGCTACTCCACTGTCTCAGATTATAAATCAATCTTATGCCTCGGAACAAAGTTCCTACAAACTCGATCCACAACAAGGATCTACACTCGGAAGATAAAAATTCCTACAACTCGGAGAGAAATCTCCTGCAAGAATTAAATTGAGAGTAATTGAATATACAAACAATAATCCTCAGATCTTGAATCTGTCGGCCTAGATCCTCTTCTTTTATCTTTGCGGCTCTATCAGAAATGTTGAAGAAGAAACTCGACAAGAATTAGATCTGAAAATGTCCTTTGACTTCACCTAATCTGAGAGATGATGAAGAACGAATAATAATATCGATCTAGAAGTCAATCTTTATCTGAATCTTGGTATCGAAAACCCTAGCGCTTGCATGAAGAAGATCGGCGGCGGCGGCTTCTGTTTTTGGAGAGAGAGAATGAGATTCAGAAAATACTTAGAATAATAATTGACAACACTCTTTCTTCTTATCTTCTTAGGGTTAGTCGGTTTGACTAGACCTTTATATAAGATCTCCCCTAACGGTCAACATTATCCTTAATGACGTACACGTGGACTAATCACGTCATGTCATTTGAAAATCCCGTCAAATCTGGACTTAGCGAAATTTCTGCAAAAACTGAACTTCATTTCTCGAGTGAAGTAGAACTGCTCGAGTAGTGAAACTTTTACTCGAGTGGATAGCGAAGATTACTCGAGAAGAAGAAATTCTTAAGTTACTTGAGAGGAATGAAGCATTCCTCGAATACAAGACTGGCTCTCGAGAAATCGACTTGAATTACTCGAGAAGAAGTTTAACAGAAATACTCAAGATGGATAAAATCATTACTCGAGTGGAATAGAATTACTCGAGAACTGGGAATCCACTCGATAAGTAAAATAAGACTTCTCGAGAACAAAGACTTAGAAAAATTCTGAGAGAAAATTTTTTGTCACTCGAGACATACTATCAACTACTCGAGTACTGGATGACTACTCGAGTACTAAACTTAGAAATATTCTGAGTTAAAAACCTGAACACTCGAGAGGTAGAGGCAAAGTCCACTCGAGTACTAGACCTGGTTACTCGAGAACTAGAATAGTACTACTCGAGAACCAATTCCTGTACTCGAGTACTAAGCTGACTTCTCGAGTGCTTCTGCTTCTTCTACTCGAGTATTAATAGACCACTCGAGTAAAAGACTTAGAAAATTTCCGACTTTAGAAAATTTTTCCTTCTTGAATCCAATCAGCACCAACTCTTCATTCATTAGTCCAAGTGTTTGAATATGAAGTGTATCCCAATAGAACTATACATGAGTCAACACCTTGGATCACACAATGAGGGATTATATTGTATGGTCCTGTGTTTATGACCCACTGTAGACTGACATTGGTCTACACTTAGCAATAGAACCTGCAAACACATAATTAAAATAGAAGATCAAATACAACTTAATTCATCTTAGTTCAAGGGTGACTTCATGCAAATCTGGGTTATTGTGGATGCAATACCCAATCGGCGGTGATCACACTCCTCTCCGCGCCTATAAATAAGACCCCACTGTCACATCAATATATAGATCAACCAGACAACACAAGAATTTTATAGCAATTCCCCAAACTGGCTACATCCACTCTTCTACCACCCTGGTAGGAATCTACTATCAGGTTTTTGATCAGGTGACTGCCACCACAAGATCTATTTATAGGGAGATCTCACAACCCTTTAGGCTTTTGATCAAGTGCCCAAAAACCAACAATAAACTTTTGAAGGGAGTTAATAAACCCTTTTTACAGGAGGTTAAGAGAGTTGATGGTGTCTTCTCTTTTCTTTATACAACAAAGAAGACTTGAGTGGATTCAATTGTCAAAGCTCCTTCTGAAATGATGAGATGTTCAGAAAGCCTGGAGCCTTGCTCAGGGTGTAGGTCTTCAGCCTTGTCTTGAAGAGATCCAGGAACTTGCAGACTGATAAAGAGTGGTTATCCTTGAAGATTCCTGGAGTAGAAGTCGGAGAAGACTCTTGATATGTGATGGTTGTTCTTCTTCAGCTTTCAGTAAGATCAAGGGAAAATAGAATGTTTTCTTGAACAGAGAAGAAACAGTTATTCTTTTATATGTTCTGTGTATCTTCTCTGTATTCTCATTACTGTCTAGCCGTCTGAAGAGAAAATCTCTTTTATATTCTGCTGTCAAAATTTTCCTTTTAAATTTGAATTCCAAGCATTAATTGCTGACTGATTCTAGAGAATGAAACGGCTGGAATTGTAACGCCCCCATCCATCGTATGGTATATAACAGAAGGTCCAGTTGGAACCCGACGCCATATACCACAGACAGTCAGAGGGGTTACAAAATAATACCAAATACTTAACTACTTGTCCTAACACAGAGCATTCTAGATGAAGCTTTTAAACGGTTAATAGAACCCAAAATTTGCACAAGCATGGCATGAATGTCCACCAACCAAAATAGGAATGAAATAAAACGAATGCACAAAAGAGTACATGGCCTTATGGCCTTACAAAATTTCTCTTAACAAGGTAATGTCTTACAAACATCGGCTCACAGGCCGGCCATACATGACAAAATAAAAATAGCAGTTCACTTGGGACTTCGAGGGCCTGCCCAGCAGCTTAGGCTTCAACCCGCTACTTGGCGCTTGGTTCTGCAGTACCTACAAGCAATCATTCCACTGCATGGTGGCAAACAGAGCAACGGTCAGCTAAAGCTGACCAAAATATAATGACCCCGCCCCCTTATTCGGGCGGCGGTGCTCCTTCCCTGCATAACGTTAGCCCAGCTAAATAATAAAGTGCATATAAAGACTTTCGCCACAGGTGTAGGCTCGCTCGGCCAAACACCCTGTGCACTCAGTGCACATTTACGGTGAATCCGGTCAATTCCGTGGCTTCACCACTATCCTTAGGATGGCAAGCTATGTGAGCATTTTTTAGTCCTTCCGACTGTAGTCCAAGACTACAAACTATGTCAACGGCCAGTTCCACTTTAGGGCCTCTAGCACCGAACCACATAGCCCAGGTCCGTATCCACCCGTCCGTTGTTCACGCTGCCTAGTCACTTTAAGACGTACGCGCGGGCCAAGCTTCACCCGGATCCTAAATCATTTCCAAACAACACATAACCCAGTTATGTTCAAGGCTCACTCCCCGGCCGCCAGGTTAGCAGAATTACGTTTCCACCTAGTTTTCCGGGTGCGCCTTGGAGTTAATCTCCAAGGATCCCTGCCTCACTCTACCGCGTAGAAACCCGAAAATAACGCACGGAGTCTTCTCTGGCTATTCATGCAATCCAACATCACCGATCAAGACAAACACGTCCGGGTAGGCTTCACACACAATGCCTATGCCCGTACTTCGATTCCGGACTCTAACAAGGGGAACTTCCCATATCTACCCCAAGGAACACCGCGCACTCACCTCACACTCGCGGGAGCGGGTTTTCCCATGCAAAGGAAGAAAAGCTTCAAGTGCTCAAGTTGAAAATCGTTACCCTTGAAGTCCGCTTCGGCGCCATGAAAAACTAGTCGGATAGAAAGCTTCGCAAAGGAATTCTCTCCACGGATCCAGTCTCGGTTCTCAGATTGGTGCTCTGATGCTCTGCCGGTGGCCGGATTCCTCCCTTCCTTCTTCCTTAATCTCTTCTCTCTCTAACTTCTTAGAATGAGGGAGTTAAAGATGGAATGAGGAAATAAACCTCTAATCCCGGACTAAACACAAGAAGGAACTCATCTGGGTTGTTAGATCTTATTTAAAGAAAACGAACGGCTCAGATTAGCCTGAAATCTTTAATCCTGGGCCGAACACGGCTTTGCACACGATCGTGTTCTAGGCCGTATGCCTCGATCCAGCCACACAAATCGAGCACAGAAAAGGACACGGGTTGGGACACGCCCGTGTCCCAACCTAACACGCCCGTGTCGGGTCATCTACACGCCCGTGACTAGGGGCCGTATCACCAATAACTGCCACGCCAACTATCATGTCGCTTGGTGGACACGGGTGACGACACGCCCGTGTCGGATTTGACATGCCCGTGTCAACCAGTACACGGCCATGTCTTCCAGTCGACACAAAACCCAAAATATTCCAGAGAAGTACACGGCCATGTGAAACGCTCGTGTCCCATGCCGTGTGCACTGACACGCCCTGGGACACGCCCGTATCCCAGGCCGTGTCCTTCACTGGATGACCCGAGCATGACACGGACGTGTCAAATGCCGTGTTCACCCTACCAAGATCCAAACTTGGTACAAACACCGCCCGTTTCAACTCTAAATTTCGGGGTGTTACAAATCTCCTCCCCTTAAAGAATTTCATCCACGAAATTAAGAAAAGGGTACACAAAACATTTTAAATATTACCTGAGTTGAATAGTTCGGGATATTCCTCCAACATTGCCTGCTCTCGCTCCCAAGAAAGCTCCCCACATCCGCAGTTATCCCAACGAACCTTAACCATTCGAATTTCCTTGTTGCGGAGCCATTTGACTTCAAAGTCTTCAATGCAAACTGGCTTGACCTTCATCGTCAACCCACTATCAATCGGCACTTGCTCGACAACAACGACTTGTGAAGGCTCTTGAACCACCTTACGCAACACCGATACATAGAATACATCGTGTAGTCCACTCAGCTCCACCGATAACTTCAATTGATACACTACTTCGCCAACACGCTTAAGGATCTCAAACAGTCCAAGGTATCTCGGACTCAGCTTCTTCAAGCGTCGAATCCGCGAGACACCCTTGAACGGCTTGATTTTCAGATACACCCAATATTCAACACTGAACTCCACAATCCTATGCTTGGCATTATAGTATTTTGCCTGCCTGTCCTGAGCGATCCTTAACCGTTCCTGAATCGTACGTACAATTGAAGTGGCTTCTTCCACCGCCTGAAGTTTGAATAATTTTGACTCGCTCGCCTCCAACCAAGACAACGGTGTGCGATACCTTCTCCCATATAGGGCCTCAAAAGGCGTCATTCCAATACTTGCTTGAAAACTGTTATTATATGCAAACTCTACCATGTGATCCTCCCAGTATTTTACGAAATCTAGGACGCATATACGGAGCATGTCCTCCATCGTCATGTTGACCCTCTCGGTCTGACCATCCATTTGCGGATGGAAGGCTGTGCTGAAACTCAGCTTAGTTCCCAAAAACTTATGCACCAGCCTCCAGTCATTGGACGTGAAGCACCCATCTCGGTCACTAACAATACTGTGGGGCACACCATGCAATCGTACAATATTATCCGCATATAGCTTGGCTAACTTTTCCACCAGATCTTCCTTTTTATTTGGAATGAAATGCGACACTTTTGTCAATCTATCTACGACCACCCAAATGGTGTCATTTCCCTTCTGCGACTTTGGCAAACCGTGCACAAAATCCATGGATATGTCGTCGAACTTCCATTCCAGGATAGGCAAGGACTTTAAGAAACCTCGGGCTTCTGGAACTCCGCCTTTACTAAGGCACATGTTTGACACTTTGCCACATACAGTGCTACATCCTTCTTCAGCCCTGACCACCAGAACAACTTCTTCATGTCCCTATACATCTTCGTGCTCCCAGGGTGAATTGAGTACTTGGTATGATGAGCCTCATACATCAACTCCTCCCAAAGATTATCCGCACTAGGAATGCATAGGCGACCGTCCTTCCTTAGCAGTCCATCCACAACTGCAAACTGGGAATTTTACCCATCCAACGATTCATCCAATGCCTGCTTCATAGTGCTATCCTGAACCCAAGCCAACCGAATCCTATCAGCTAGGTCGTACTACACCTCCGTGCAACATAATATTGCTTCGGCACGAGACTGCTTGTCAACACAAGAGATCTCCAATGCCTCCAAATCACGGACTAATCTCTCATCATGCACCGCCAACCAGTTGGCCTGCGTCGGAGCCCTACGACTCAAAGCATCCGCCACTGCATTTCCTTTCCCAGGTACATAATTTATCTTGAAAGTATAGTCTCCCAAGAACTCCATCCACCTTTGCTGCCTCATGTTCAAGTCCTTATGATCTAGTAAGTACTTCATGCTCTTATAATCGGTGTAAATGTCAACCTTTACACCGTACAGATAGTGCCTCCACAGCTTTAGAGCAAATATCACGGCCGCTAATTCCAAATCATGGACCGGATAATTTCTCTCATGGACCTTCAACTGTCGTGATCCGTACGTTATTACTCTCCCATGCTGTAGCAGAACACAGCCTAAACCACTGCCCGAAGCATCACTATAAATTTCAAATCCTTCGGACCCACTCGGCGAACATAAGATAGGTGTCGAGATCAACCGCCTCTTCAACTCTTCAAAAGCCTGCGCGCACTCTAGCGTCCATATAAACTTTTGATCCTTCCTTGTCAATGTCAAGAGTGGTAGCGCGATCCGTGAGAAATTCTCCACGAAGCGCCTGTAGTAGCCGGCAAGCCCCAGAAAACTCCAGACTTCTGCCACCGTAGCCAACTCAAGCCACTCCTGAATTGCTGCTATCTTCGCCGGATCCACCGCAATCCCTTTACCACTAACAATATGCCCAAGGAACGCTATTGAGGATAACCAAAACTCACACTTGGAGAACTTAGCATAAAACTGATTCTTCCTCAACGTCTACAACAGCATATGCAGATGCTTGAAGTGATCATCCTCACACCACGAGTACACCGAGATATCATCGATAAACACTATCACGAATTGGTCCAGGTACTCTCTGAACGTCCTGTTCATTAGATCCATAAACACGGATAGCGCATTGGTCAGCCCAAACGGCATGACCATAAACTCGTAATGTTCAAACCGCGTGCTGAACGCTGTCTTAGGGATGTCACATTCCTTTATCCTTAACTAGTAATATCCGGATTTCAGATCTAGCTTCGAATATACTGTTGACCCAACTAACTGATCAAATAGATCGTCAATCCTTTGGATCGGATACTTATTCTTTACCGTAAGTTTGTTCAACTCCCGATAATCAATACAAAGTCGCAAACTCCCATCTTTCTTCTTAACGAAAAGGACCGGTGTGCTTCAAGGCGACGAACTTGGATGCACATACCCTTGCTCTAACAACTCTTACAGTTGTACCTTCAACTCCGCCATCTCCTTAGGCGCTATCCGATACAGAGAGCGTGACACCGGTTTGGCACCCGGCACTAGATCAATTGTAAAATCAATCTCCCGTTGAGGAGGGGATCCCGGGAGATCGTCTGGAAATACATCAGGATACTCAGACACCACTACAATACTTTCTAGATTAGGATTAGGCATTGAAGCCTGTACTGAAATGACAAAGAGCTCAGCCCCAGACCGAACTGCCTTAATCACCTGAAGAGCCAACATCATAATCTTGCTCGACCCTTTCAAGCCCGCAAACCCGCTTAGTATTCATTCCCAACTTAACCTCTTTTCGGTTACAGTCAATGCAGGCTCGCTGCTCCGAAAGCCAATCCATTCCAAAGATTACGTCGAACTCCACTAACGGCAGCACCAACGCTTGCAAATCGAACTCCTGATCCCCAATCCGCAACTTTACCACGCAGATTCTATCCGCGCGCATTGAGCACTCATTGGGCAACAACACATCCAGTTTGTCCTTTTCCATCAAAGAAGGGACTCCGATGAGCGATACAAATCTTTCGTACAAGAAGTAATGTGATGCTCCCGTATCAAACAGGGCTCTCGCCGGACGATCGAAAATCAATACAAAGTCTGGCACCAACACAAATAAGCTAACACATACAAAGGTAACAGTTACAACAAAAAGCTAAACTGTAATAAATTTAACTCATACCTGTCACCGCGTCAGCTTTTTTGATGTCCTCTTGCAGGCCAAGGTTATAAACTCTAGGCTGGGCCGGAGCATGGTGGGATGCAGTCGACTCCGCCATCTTCCCTTTTTCCTCATAAGTTTCTCCTTGCCTCCTCTCAGACTTTGCACATCCGCTCCAACATTCTCTTGCAAAATGTCCCACCTTTCCACAGTTGTAACAGGCTCCTGGGGCTCGATTAGGGTTTGCCCCCGTCGTACCAGACGAAGGGGCTGAGCTCGAAGTCTTCTGCTTCTTATTCCATCTGCGGAAACCTAACTTTGTATTTGGAACTTTAAACTCTAACTTATTCTCCACTGGGTCCTTCTTCTCTTGCACTTTCCTTGCAACCCTTGCCAAAGACCGAGCCATATTTACCAAGGCTAGGAAGCCCTGCGCCTTAGGCCCACCAAGGAGTAGATGTAGGTCGCTCCATAGACCCTCATAAAATCGGTTGGTCTTCCTCTCTTCTTCAGTAAACATAGCACCAGCATAACGACCTAACCGAGTAAACTCGTGAAGATACTCATCCATGCTTCTCTCTCCCTGTGCCAAACCAAGGTGCCTATTCTCCATCTCAAGCTTTTGGGCGGAAGGTAAGTATCTATCCAGGAATAACCTTAAGAATTCCTCCATCTGTACGTCAGCAAGTTGTCTTCCCACTAAGAGATGAACCTCCAACTCGTCCCACCACATCCTTGCCTCACCGGCCAATAGGAAGGTCGCTATTGTGGTCTTCTGCCACTCTGCAGTTTCTGTGGCTGTCATGACCCTCTTCATCGTAGAGAGCCAATCCTCAGCTTGAGTTGGCAATCCCAACCCATCGAATACCGGAGGATTAAAGCTCATCACGTGCTTGAGCTGTTTCTCCGTGGCTCTTTTTGGTGCTATCGGATCAACTGCCCCATGCTCAACTACTCCTGGCACTGCCACTCTAATCGGTTATTGCTCATAAACAGGTGGTGTGTGCTGCACTTGCTGGGCATTTATCATGGCAAAAACTGCTTCAACCACCAATCTGATGGTTTCTGCTGAAGGAGGTGTTGTAGGCACGTCTCTTGGTGCACTAATTTCCGCTGATTGCGGACGCTTCGATTGCCCCGCACCGCTTCTAGACACCTATAACAGCATAAACCCTTGATTAGGCAACACACAAATTGTAAAATGAATCATTGGAACACTTAGGTTCCCAAAACAAGTGTATTTTTTTATTCCTAAGTGGACATTCATGGGTTCTTTTATGTTATAACGATGACGCACATACATGTGCTCACCATCCCTTAAAAGAATTCGCCACCGAATTCGATTACAAATGATCGGCACCCTAGTCTGATACCAAATTGTAACGCCCCCATCCACCGTATGGTATATAACAGAAGGTCCAGCTGGAACTCTATGCCATATACCACAGACAGTTGGAGGGGTTACAGAATAATACCAAATACTAAACTACTCGTCCTAACACAGAGCATTCTAGAGGAAGCTTTTAAACGGTTAATAGAACCCAAAATTTGCACAAGCATGACATGAATGTCCACCAACCAAAATAGGAATGAAATAAAATGAATGCACAAAAGAGTACATGGCCTTACAAAGTTTCTCTTAACAAGGTAATGTCTTAAAAACATCGGCTCGTAGGCCGGCTATACATGACAGAAAATAAAAAATAGCAGTTCACTTCAGCCTTCGAGGGCCTGCCCAGAAGCTTAAGCTTCAACCCGTTACTTGGCGCTTGGTTTCGCAGCACCTGCAAGCAATCATTTCACCGCATGGTGGCAAACAGAGCAACGGTCAGCTAAAGCTGACCAAAATATAACGACCTCGCCCCCTTATTCGGGTGGCGGTGCTCCTTCCCTGCATAACGTTAGCCCAGCTAAATAATAAAGTGCATATAAAGACTTTCGCCACAGGTGTAGGCTCGCTCGGTCAAACACCCCGTGCACTCAGGGCACATTCACGGTGAATCCGATTAATTCCGTGGCTTCACCACCATCCTTAGTATGGCAAGCTATGTGAGCATTTTTTAGTCCTTCCGACCGTAGTCCAAGACTCCCGACTATGCTAACGGCCAATTCCACTTTAGGGCCTCTAGCACCGAACCACATAGCCCAGGTCCGTATCCACCCGCCCGTTGCTCACGCCGCCTAGTCACTTTAAGACGTACGCGCGGGCCAAGCTTCACCCGAATCCTAAATCATTTCCAAACAACACATAACCCAGTTATGTTCAAGGCTGACTCCCCGGCCGCCAAGGTAGCAGAATTACATTTCGGCCCAGTTTTCCGGATGCGCCTTGGAGTTAATCTCCAAGGATCCCTGCCGCACTCTACCGCGTAGAAACCCGAAAATAACGCACGGAGTCTTCTCTGGCTATTCATGTAATCCAACATCACCGATCAAGACAAGCATGTCCAGGTAGGCTTCACACACAATGCCTATGCCCGTACTTTGATTCCGGACTGTAATAAGGGGAACTTCCCATATCTACCCCAAGGAACACCGCGCACTCACCTCACACTCGCGGGAGCGGGTTTTCCCATGCAAAGAAAAGCTTCAAGTGCTCAAGTTGAAAATCGTTACCCTTGAAGTCCGCTTCAGCGCCATGAAAAACTAGTCGGATAGAAAGCTTCGCAAAGGAATTCTCTCCACGGATCCGGTCTCGGTTCTCAGATTGGTGCTCTGATGCTCCGCCGGCGTCCGGATTCCTCCCTTCCTTCTTCCTTGATCTCTTCTCTCTCTAACTTCTTAGAATGAGGGAGTTAAAGATGGAATGAGGAAATAAACCTCTAATCCCGGACTAAACACAAGCAGGAACTCATCTAGGTCGTTAGATCTTATTTAAAGAAAACGAACGGCTCAGATTAGCCTGAAATCTTTAATCCTGGGCCGAACACGGCTTTGCACACGGCCGTGTTCTAGGCCGTATGCCTCGATCCAGCCACACAAATTGATCATAGAAAAGGACACAGGTTAGGACATGCCCGTGTCCCAACCTAAAACGCCCGTGTCTGGTCATCGACATGCCCGTGACTAGGGGCCGTGTCACCAATAACCGCCACGCCAACCATCACGTCACTTGGTGGACACGGGTGACGACACGCCCATGTCGGATTTGACATACCCGTGTCAACTAGTACACGGTCATGTACGCCAATCAACACAAAACCCAAAATATTCCAGAGAAGTACACGACTATGTGACACGCCCGTGTCCCATGCCGTGTGCACTGACACGCCCTGGGATACGCCCGTGTACCAGGTTGTGTCCTTCACTGGATGACCCGAGCATGACACGGTCGTGTGACACGCCCGTGTCACGGGCCGTGTTCACCCTACCAAGATCCAAACTTGGTACAAACACCGACGGTTTCAACTCTAAATTTTGGGGTGTTACAAGAATATCTTCTTAAATGAGTTTCCTCAACTACCCCAATAAAATAAACAAGTAATTAACTCTAATGAAATCCATAATTAATTCTGTCAAGAACGACTATACTCTTGAGAATATGAGCATTAATTACTCAGAGAATTACTGCCAAGAATAGAATAAAATGGGGACAGAAATAAGGAAAACTTCTCAATCTGGCTCGGGACAGAAATCGTCGACCTCTGAACAGAATTTGTCGACTGGAGTTCCAAGTTCGTCGAGCTGAGAATTCCTATTCGTCGACCTGAGCTCAGTGAATTTCATTCTGGAAATAACTTGCCAATTCCGCATTCCAAGTACGTCGAGCAAAGAATCTGTCTTGAGGAATAGATCGTCGACCTGAGCTCGAATATCATCGAGCTCAACTCAGAGAAAGATTTCTGAGTTTGTCGATCTGCGATCAACAATTATTGAGCTGAGTTCGAAGAACTTCGAACTAAAAGTCTGAACTCTGAATTCTTCTAAGTCTGAGTCTACCAAAGTCCTCTGTTGGCTGGTCCATGAAGATTGATACTAAAGACTAGCCTAAACTCTAGGACTAACAGACTTGACCCTAGCTATACAATGTGGGTCAAACACATCCTAATTAGTGAACCTAGCCCAAATCCAAACTAGGGATCCAACAATCTTCCCCTATTTGGGTGAGGTCACTAATACAAAAAAGAAATACAATCACAAAGCATGAAAACAGATATCTGGCGGAAAAATAAACATCTAGCAGATATATACAATAGGTGCTTCATGATTAAACACAGAATAGTTCAGAAAATAAACTAAACAAACAGTTACTTAGATTTCTTGGTCTTCTCATTGTCAGATATCTCAGATGGCTGTTGAATATGATTTCTCTGTTTGGGTTTGCAGCTTCTTTCTTAGACATAGTCATGTCAGATGCTCCAATAATATTGCATGAAGTAGCCCTTGGTACAACAACCTCAGGATGGAGACTCATATATTCATCTACATTGAAAAATTTATTGGCTTTGTCATACCTTTTGAGCTCTTCTTTTTTTTATGAAGACATTATGGAGTACTGAGATGGATCTTTTCCTTCTGCTTTAGCTTTGTTGATCAAAGAAAGTCCAATCAGCTCTTGAAATCTGACCATCTTTGTAGATGTCTCTTGTTCTGGATCTATAAAAGGAATAGGAGGTGATTCTGGCCTTTTAGGACTAGAGTCCTTCTTTGAGTCATCAAAAGATTTTGAGGAACTTTTCTTTTATGTAGATGGAGGAGGCTTGCTCTGAGTAGATTGTTGTTGTTGACTGCTGCCTTGAGAACTTGGCTTAGAGTGTCTCTGATATGTCTTAGTGATTGGAGCTGATCTGTGAGTCACACTTCTAGAGGCCCCAGCTGAAGGAGGAGGAGGAGGAGGGTCATTCCTGAATTGCCTAGGAGGAGACCTGTACCTTCTTCTCTTAATCCTTTCTTTCTGCTCATTTTTAGATAACCACATCCATTGTGGTATCCCAGGATAAGGTGTAATCTTTTGCAGAATATAGTAGGGAGTGTTATGAGTAGTATTGGGCTTGGTAACAGCTTTGGGAATAGCTTTCCTTTTCTTAACTATCTTCTTCTTAGCCTTAGGATCATCGGAATCTTCAGAATCCTCATTATCATTGTTGTCATCAGAAGAACTAGGAGGATTATCATATAAAGCATCAATCTGTTCAAATAGCTTAGATTGATCTTCCTTGTGAGCTACTGGCTGTACAATCTCAATCTCTGTACCAGCCATATTAGGAGCATTCTGAGCAGTTTCAAGCTCTTGTGCAATATCTTGAACAATTAAATCATCTAGCTTAGGAATTATACTTTCATCCATAATATAAGTTGGAGGTGAAAAACTTGGCTCAACTTTATCTGTTGTAACATCTGATGGTTCCACAATCATTGGGTCAGCAAAACTTTTCTTTAGTTGATTAACAACTTCAGGACTTATTGGGGAAGTATAGCAAATAATAGCCATAGACTGCTCTTGAAAAACTTTTGGAAGATAATATATAAGCATAAAGAGACTTCAATAAACTGAATAAATCCATCATGGGATTGACAAAGCCATCACCAACAGTTAAGATTTCTGGAAGATCTGCTGGCTCTTTTGTACAAATCATATAAGTATCAACTACTGTATCTATATATATATCTGTATTTGCTACTATATCCAACTGTACATCTGCTGTTATTGCTGCTACTGCTGGAGGAGAACTGACTGGAACTTCTTCATTGGATATCTCCCCCTTCCTGGTTTCAGAGGGTCCTGAAGCAAAGCCACCAGAAGAAAGGATAGTGGGGGAAACAATAATGAGAGAAGAGAGGGAGGAAATAGAATCAGCAAGAGGTTTAATAGCCTGTGCTATGAGATTTTTGAGGAGGGGAGTGATGAGTTCCAATAGAGGGGGAATCCAATTGTATGAACTCAGAGGGTGTCTGAGTAGATACAGATGGATGGATAGAAGAGGATTTAGGGAAAGTTATTGTATCAGGCATTGGTTCATCTGTGAATGATGGTGTGTGGATAGGAGATGATGATAAAAGATCAAAAGATGGAACTGATAGAAGGTTGGTGAGTGGTATATCAACAAGATGATGGGGTAATGGGGATGAGGGTGGTGTGGAGTGATCTGGAGATTGAATTGGAGTGGATTAATGTACTGGAGAGATAGGTGGTGTTGGAGTATGGATTGGTGATGTGGCAGGTTGTTGGTGGGGAGTATATGAAGGAATTGGATCTTGTGGAGGAGTAGGTTGTGGATGAGATGGAGGTGATGGAATTTGGATGGAGGGAACATATTCTGGAGGTGGGGGATTAGCTATAACAGCTCTTGTATCCTCAGAAGGTCTGGAAGAGGATGAAGCCTTAGATGGCTTAGAAATTTTCCTCTCCCATCTTCCAAACAAGGCACAAGTTAGCCTTTTGGAAGCATTTATGAATATGGTCTGGGAGACCATGGATTCAGCTGCTTTTTCCTGTAGGAAAATTCCAAGAATTCTTCCAAAACACACTTCCTTCTTACTATTCTTCTTCCTGATCAAATCAAACAAAATCCTGGCCCAATTTACTGCTATTTTATTGACTACAACACACATTATCAGAAATTGGTTCCTGGTAATGTAGTCATGGGCAGTATGCATGCCTAGCAAGACTTTTCCCACAACATCGGCCAAAAACTTATATTCAGCAGATAAGTTTTTCTTCAACAACTTGTTAGGGTTCTCACCAGAATAACCCATTTTATTTAACATTTCATCAAACTCAGAACTATCAATCTCTATGTCTTCTTCACCATTAACTAAACCAAAGATCTCGGTTAAAACATCGGGAGTTAAGGAAACCTGGTTACCAGAGATTGTGTCGGTCATGGTGTCGGCGTCTGGAGTAGTAGAAGTGAATACCCATTCTCTAATCTCTGTTGCTGCAATCTTTATTCTAGTATTCATGATTTGCTTCAACTGCTAGTCCTCAAACAATTGTAGTATGTCTAGGAAAATCTGATCAGAATGTTGGAAAGATTCAAAGTCGATATCGAATCCTGTGTCGAATTTCATTACCGAAAGCGAACTCACTGAAATCACCATTGGTCACCTGCAAAAGGAAACGGAAAGATCAAGTGCAATGGGAACAGAAAGCATGGGATGGAGCTCGAAGAAAACCTAGTTATAAGATTTTCAGAATATGAAGCGTCAGACTCCGTCCTGCGAAATAAACAAAATTCTTCGATCTGAGTTCGATGAAATATTTTATTGACAAAATAGTTTGTCGATCTCAGTCTGAAGAAGGGAAAACTTTTCTTCATTCTCAGGTCAACGAAAATTTTCTAAAGCAATATCGTCGATCTCCGTTCGACGAATAAAACTTCAAACAGAGAGTTCGTCGATCTCAAGTCGATGGATTTTCTCAAGAACTTTTCTCAATTCGTTGATCTCCGTTCGACGAATTGTGGAAAATTCTTCGACCTCAGACTTTGCTCTTTCACCTCTACTTGGTTTAGTAAAGACTGGTTTTCTAAGGTTGGGAGAGATTTTTTAGTCTTGAGTATGGCATCTTTTCCATCAACGAATTTCTCGTATAGAGCAATCAGAGAAGCACCGTCTGAAATTTCCCCACTGTCCTTGCTTTTCATGCTTTTGAATTGGAAAAGCCCTCAAATACCCACAAATCATAGTAGTTGTCTGCACCCTTTCCCTACGGGAAGTTTCAAGCGATAGCAAAGTTCTTCCTCAAACAAATAGCTACGGGAAGAGGATCTCTTTATACGTCTATACTAATTAGGATGATTTTGAAACAACAGCCTTTGGTTTGGCGTTAAATTAATGCTTCTCCATTTATCATACCTAGTTGATTCAGAAAGAACAAATGTTTCTTCTCATCCAAGGGTTTGGTGAAGATGTCTGCCCTTTGCAAATCAGTAGAGACAAAGGTAAGATTAATTTTCTTTTTGTCTACACACTCTCTAATGAAATGATGTCTTACATCTATATGCTTAGTTCTACTTTGATGCATTGGATTCTATGCATGGAAATTGTACTAGTATTATCACAAAGTAGAGTTGAATTATTTAAGTTGACACCATAATCTGGGAGTTGGTTCTGAATCCACATCATCTGTGAACAATAACTGTCAGCTGCTATGTATTCAGCTTCTGCTGTTAAAGTAGACACAGATGTTTGCTTCTTGCAAAACCAATACACTAGCCTATCACCAAGGAATTGACATGTTCCTGATGTGCTCTTTCTGTCCACTCTACATCTAGCAAAGTCAGCATCTGAGTATCCAGTCAACTCAAATTCTAACTCAGTTGGATACCAGAGTCCTAAATGTGGGCAACTCTTTATATATCTTAAAATTCTTTTTAGGAAAATAAGGTGAGATTCTTTAGGGTTCACCTGAAACCTAGCACAAAGACATGTAGCAAACATAATGTCTGGCCTACTTGCTGTTAGATATAATAGAGACTCAATAATGGCCCTAAATAATTTTTGATCAGCAGGTTTCCCATATTCATCAGAGTCAACCACAACATTAGAATCCATAGGTGTTCTCTTAGCTAAAGCATCAGCCATCCCAAACCTTTTTATTAGCTCCTTAGTATATTTGGATTGGGATATGAAGATGTCATCAGGTGACTGCTTCACTTGGAGACCAAAGAAGTAGGAGAGTTCACCCATGCTACTCATTTCAAACTTGGAATGCATAAGGTCAGAGAACCTTTTGTATAGTTTGGAATCAGTAGAATCAAAAATAATGTCATCTACATATATTTGTACTAACAAGATTTTATCATGATAATTCTTAATGAATAAAGTCCTATCTACTATGCCTCTAGAAAAGTTATGCTCTAAGAGAAAGCTAGCTAAGGTTTCATACAAAGCACTTGGAGCTTGCTTTAGACTATAGAGAGTTTTATGCAATTAAAAAACATAAGAGGGATGGGATGAAGAGATAAAACCAGGTGGTTGTTCCACATAACCCTCTTCTTTGAGTTCACCATTAAGGAATGCACTCTTGACATTCATTTGGTATACTGTGAACTTCTTGTAGGCTGCATAAGCTATAAATATCCTAATTGCTTCAATCCTTGCAATAGGGGCAAATGTCTGGTCATAATCAATGCTTTCCTCTTGTTTGTAGCCTTAAGCAACTAATCTTGCCTTGTTCCTGATGATAAGACCTTGAGCATCTAGCTTGTTTCTAAATACCCATTTAGTTCTAATGACTGGTAGTCTATGGGTCTTGGAACTAAATCTCAAACTCTATATATCTCAAATTGGTTGAGCTCCTCTTGCATTGCAATGATCTAGTGTGGATCTTGCTCAGCATCTTTTATAGATTGGGGCTTAGTTTGAGATATAAAGCAGGCATGCATCATGTCCTGGTGGAGTTGATGCCTTGAGTGCACACCCACTGATATGTCTCCAATCACTTGAGATACAGGGTGATCTCTAAGTGTGACTAATTCAGTAAGAGGAGTTGGTCCAGCAACAGCTTAGGAAATTAATTCCTCAAGTGGAATTACAGTAGATGTTGTTGGCTCTTTACTGTATTCAGTGACATCATCTTCACTTTATTCAATAACATGTGGAGAAGGATGTGCAACAGCCTTATTGGTGAGGGTTAACTCATCCAACTTCTCACACAAATTTGGTACCTGCAAAGTTTCACTAGTAGAAGGAATCTTCTCCTTGTAAAATATGTTAGTCTCATCAAAAGAAATATGTATAGTCTCTTCCATTTTCATAGATGATTTATTATAAATACTATATGTCTTGCTGACTTGGGAATATCCAAGAAAAATTCCTATTTCAACTTTGGCTTCAAACTTTCTAAGACGTTTCTTGTTGTTATTGTGAATGTAGCAAATACAACCAAAAACTCTAAAATAATCTACTTTAGGTTTCTTCCCTTTGAGTAATTCAGAGGGGGTCTTGCCCTTAAGCTTGTGAATCAAATTTCTATTCAGTATATAGTTTGTTGTGCTCACAGCCTCTGCCCAAAAGGATAGGGGCAAGTGAGCATCTGCAAGTAATGTGTCTACAACTTCAATTAGGGTCCTATTTTTCCTTTCAGCTACCCTATTTTATTGAGGAGTTCTAGGAGCAGAGAAACAGTGCCTGATACCTTCTTTCACACAGAATTCTTGCATGGGAAGAGACTCAAACTCAGTACCATGATCACTTCTAATCAATGCAACTGGAGTAGAATACTCAATCTTTATGCTCTTAAGAAAATCTGTAAGAACCTTGAAGTTATCAGACTTGTTTCTCAAGAAGAACACCCAAGTGAACCTTGAGAAGTCATCAACAATCACTAAGGTATAAGAATTCCCTCCTAGGCTCTGTACAACAATGGGTCTAAAAAGATCCATATGGAGCAAGTACAGAATCCTAGGTGATTCACTCTTATTAAGTGACTTAAAGCTATTTTTAGTTTGCTTGCCTAATTGACAAGCCCTGCAAAGGATTTCTTTCTTGTAGGGGAAAGTGGGCAATTCTCTAACAAGGTTATCCCTAGAGAGTTTAGAAATGTTTTTCAGATTAACATGTCCTAATCTCTTATGCCAAAGTTCATTATTATTACTAGTTTGATTAAATAGGCATATTTCAGATTTAGCAGATTTAAAGTTAACTACATAGATGTTACCTAATCTAGTACCAGTCAACACTACTTGGTTATCTACTGAAGTAATAATACAAGAGGTTTTGTTAAATGATACCTGAAACCTTTCATCACATAATTGACTTATGGATATCAGGTTGTGCTTCAGTTAACTTACATATGCTACCTTCCCGAAGGTGACAGCTCCAATTTTGACCTTTACATAGCCTTCAGTCTGGCCACAGTTGGAGTCACCAAATATTACTTTGGGTCATAGCTTAAACTTGTAGTTTAATAGATTGTCCTTGCTTCCAGTCATATATTTTGAATAGCCACTATCAAGATACCACTGTTGCTCTGTGGTGAGATAGTCTTTCACCTATAATTAAACAAATTATCTATTCTTGACCCAGGTTACCTTGGGTCCTTGTTTATTTACATAATTAAAAATGGAAATGTAAGAGTATTCAGAATGATTTTTATAACCTCAGGGGTGAAATCTTCTAGGTGGAATTATCCACTAGGTAAATGGATTAACATATTCTCTTGGTTGATTAACTGACCTGTAAGAGTTAAAGTTTCTGTTATTCTGAACTAGGGTCGACAAATTCTGGTAAGTTCGTCGATCTGAGGTTGACAAATGGGGATGAGTTCGTCAAACTCCGCTCAGAGAATGAAAGTATTCATTTTCTGGGCCCCAATATCGTCGGTCTCGGCTCAAAGAACCATACTGGTTTCGTCGATCGTAGTTCAGAGAATAATTATAATAAAAATTTGTGTTCGGAGTTCGTCGACTTGAGTTCGACGAACCGTACACATTTCGTCGATCTGAGTTCGACGAAATCTGCTGAACATTGTTATATTTAGGATTTTTCTTGTTCTTTCTTTTTTTCTTATTCTTCTGTTTTAATTTTGTTTAGTTAACATTATGATCATCTATCTTTTCCTTGCCTTTTTCAGAAACAAATTTAATTGGAGTTAGTATGTTTTTTTGAATCAATGGGGGTTGGCTTGATGAAGCACCAAAGCCCAGCTTGCACTTAAGTCTGGCATTCACTGTGCTTGTGATGTCCATTAACTTGATGCTTGTCCCATTTAGAGATTCTTCAAGTTGCCTTGCCTCAGTTAATTCAGTTTTTAATGTGATGATCTATTCATTTGCTAAAGTTAATTCATCTTTAAATTTAATGTTTTCAGAAATGAAATTATCTTGTTCAGTCAATTTTTTTATAATTTGTTTAATTTATTTTTCAGAATTAATTAAATCAATACATAGAGATTTAAACTCAGTTCTAAATTTTTTTGAATTGAAATCAAAAGAAGACAGTACCTGATCCTCTCCAGATAGAGGTTTTTCACTGTCTGATTGCTTAGCTTCAGATAGGCTGCTTGATGCATCAATGGCCATCAAGCAAATCTCCTTTGCTTTAGCCTCTTCTTTATCTTCACTGGAGCTGGAAGATGAAGATTCATCTTCAGTTTCACTCAAGGTTTCAGCCACAAAGCCTTTCTCATTTCTCTTATGCTTGCTGGAGGAGGGCTTGCTGTAGTGTTGCTTCCTGGGTTCCTTTTCTCTTCTTCTCTCCTTCTTTTGGTTCTCTGGACACTCTTATATAAAGTGTCCTGGCTTCCTACAACCAAAGCAAACAACTTCTTTAGTTGGGGTCTTATCATACCTTGGCTTGTCATCTTGTCTGGATGACTTCCTTCTAAAGTCCTTCTTGCCCATTTTGTAGAATCTTTTTGCTAGGAGACTCAGAAATTCTTCACTAACTAAGGGAGCTTCTGTTTCTTCAAATGCATTGAATGTAATGCTTAGCTCTTTTCTTCCTGGTGTGGAGGTCTTCTGCTCAGCATCTTCTCTGGTCTTCATCGGCAGCTCATAAGACTTGAGCTTTCCCAATAAAGATTCAGTGGAAATCTCATTCAGACTTCTGGATTCCTTGATTGGCCAGATTCTGGAATCCCATGAGCTGGAGAAGCACATGAGGATTTTATCATTGACCTCTGTGAGAGTTATTTCCTTGTCCAGAGTCTTTAGCTCATTGATGATTAAGCTTAGTCTGTTGTACATGTCACTCACAGACTCTGACTCAATTTTCTTGAAGTTTTCATATTGAGAGAAGAGATTGGATCTCCTATCCTTTCTCTCATCTGCAGAACCTGCAACCATCTGGTTTAGGGAATCCCAAATGTCCTTAGCTGAGGTGAACTCTGCCACTTTCTGGAAAATGTCATCTGACATTGTCTAAGCCAGAATATTCATGGCCTTGGCATCATCTAACTTAGCCTTCTTTTGTGCATCTGTCCACTAAGGTGGTAGAACAGCATGGGTGTTGGAACTTGCAGTAGATGTAGCCACTGGAATTGGTGGTCCTGTCAAAATAGAATTGAAAATATCTTCATCAATAGAGTTCATATATAGTTTGATTCTTGCCTTCCAGATAGCAAATTTATTCAGTTTGCAAACTGGATGTCTGGTGCTTGCATAATCTTTATTCTATGCCATGATATAAAATAAATAGAAAAACTAGAGAAAAGAGAATCAGATCTATCAGGGATCTTTTGGTTCAAGTGTTAGCTTGTACAACCAAAGGAACACCCCTCCGATATCAAATGTAGGATCAAGCGCATACCCAATTGTTCCAAAAGCCCGGACTGTTGGAAAGGGTGCTACTTAATTTCTTAAATAAGTAGTAGAGCACCACGGGTCAAGTGAAGGAACGCCAGACCCAACACTCCCTAACTCGCCTGGCTCGACCGTTTGCTTAGGCGGGTGCGAGTTTGGCTACCTCGAGCCCCCCACTCTGCCTTGTCGAATCCACTCGACGAACACTGCGTTATATATTTTCAATAATAGGAAAAACACAAATAGTTTTTTTAGAAACCTTAGAGCATTAGAGAACAATTGAATGCATCAGGCCCTTCATCTGGGTATTCAGAAGAGATTTATGGCATTGATTTTAGATTTTATCAACCAAACATATTATAACATCTCTATCCCCATCTATTCATCAACAACCCCCCCCCCCCCCCACCCAAAAAAAACTTATATTATGAGCCTAAGTAAATTGATTTGATATTACCCATCTTATGTCAGATAACTGGGGAGTTACTGAAAGGAGAGATTCTAAAAAATGAAGTTGGGATCATAACACCATAAATCTCACAAGCCAGCTTCATTCGACGCGCTATCAGTGCTTGTGTGGAGATCCATACAATTGATAAGTATCAGGTTGTTTTTCTATTTTACCAACTCCAATATTGTAATGTTTACATCGTTAAGAATATGTTAAGAGAGCCATGGAAAGGGGGTTACTTTTCTGCATGATTTGTTTTAAATGTTTTTTTTGTTATTGTATAGGGAAGTGATAACATTCACTATTGAATAAAACTGAAGGAAACAATAACAGTTTAAAGTTGAGGATGTTTCGAGTATACAACAAGTATACAACAGTGTAATATGCTTTTGGCCTTCGAGCAACTTTTGTTGAAGAACTTCGACTTTCGTGTGATGGTGGTGTTGATTTAGATCGTTAATCCAGTGAGAGAGGAGAAATATGTCAGGGAAGTTCAGATTGTTCAAGCTCCCCAACATTTGGCATATCTAATCACAAGATTTTGGTGCTACAAGCAGTCCATCCAGCGTTTGGTTCTACCAACGCACCTGCATCCACAACCCCGACATTCGGTGCTCCAAAAGTCCAAGTACATAGTTGTTTCTATCTAATCAAAATGCTTAAATACTTAACAACAAAACTTTTTAAATTAAAGATTACCTCCTATATAAGTCATGTATGTATTTTCACAAAAAGAATTTTTGAAGCGTGGATACTGTGTACTGAACATGCACACAACCTTGATCTTGTGCATATTTTTTGTGTTGGTTATTTTCATTTATTGTAGACATTAGTACCATTCCACAATGTTCTATTTCATTTCATCCTCTAACCATACTATTTTCAAGTTTAATCTGATGTCATAGTTTCAAATTTTTAGCAACCATTTTTTGATTTGCACTTCTTCATTCTTATTAGATTCAATATTTTACAATCACTATTTAAAAGCATAAATTTGTGAATCATCTACTACAATGATGAATACATGCATTTGTAAATCATATTGCTGTATAGATATTATGTCGTCAAATTCTTCATTGTTCTTGCAGTTTAGATACATTTCATATGTTGGGACAACTACTACTTGTGAATCATTATATATGGGTGTTCCATGTGTCATTTTGGCTGGATCCGTGCATGCTCATAATGTTGGTGTGATCCTTCTTAACAATGTTGGTAGGTTTTTTTTCTCACTAAATCAATGTATTGGCTTTTGAAATCAATTTTTATTATTTTTGTTTCATATATTTGCTTAGACGTATATCATATTTTTGAATTCCCCATACAAACTGTGTTACCATGTGTTTGCTCTTCTGTAGAAAGTTGTGGGGTTGAATACGTGCCATTAATTCATGTTTGTTGTTTTGTCATATCTCATGAGTTTTAATTTAGATTACAATCGTCCTCTACTCTGAAATCTACAAAAAATTCATATTTTTGTGTGTAAATTAAGCTATGTTCTGCTGGTTCCAAATTTTCCTTCTATTCAGTAAACTTCTTCTTGATGTTGTAGATCAAATTATGGCCTGTGAATAAAATATTCATCTTAATTTTACTAAAAAAACATTATGTCTTGAGAATTTCCTAAAGAAAATGTGAAAGAGTTTATTTCAAGAGCCTAAACACCTAGAGGGGGGGTGAATAGGTTCTAATCTTTTGTGTCTTTTTAATTCTTAGGCAAACAGTTATAAGACTTCTTTCAGCACAGATTAATCAATCTACAGAAAATAAACACACCACAGTAAACATCAGACTTATAGTGGTTCCCCAAGATATGGGTACATCCACTTTCCCCCTTCGTCTATCCAGCAGATAACTGGATTCAGCCTAACTCCCTTCCACTGGCTCAGATCCACAGATCTTATAAACTCAGAACCAAAGATGGTTCCTACACCTCAAACTTAACACAAGTCCTACCTCAGATTCTTCTCTAGAATCCTACCTCAGGCCTCATCCCTACCTCAGCCTTTATAATCAGGCTTACAACTAATACTTTCCACAAGTCCTACCTCAGGCCTACAGCCCTACCTCAGCCTTTATAATTTTAGGCTTACAATCTCAGATCTAACAGAAGATCCTACAAGAATTTGTGAGTAAAGAGTAACTGAAAACTTCACCAGCTAGATTTCTCTGTTGATGTTGTCTTCTTGATCAGTTCTTGTATTGACTGATCCTTTAGATCCAACCTAACTTAGCTTTTTAAAGCTTCTTGATTAGAACAAAATAAGTTGGATTTTCTCTGTTGATGAAGATGATCTTCAATCAGCTTCTTCCTTAAATTCAGATAGAACTCTGAATCTTTCTTGTAGACAGCCCTTGATCTGTCAGAATTCTTCTTATTGATGCCTCACGTTGTTGTTCATTTATGTTGTCATTTCCATTCTGTCTCTTATATAGAGCTTGCTTCATGGTTAATGGTTGATCCGGTTCATAACAAACTTCTGACAGTTCTGACAGTGGTGTTCAGACCGGCTAATTATGAAAGCTATCAAGTCACCAGTCACGTCACCAGGTTCTTCAATGTATTTTCAACTCAGCACACAACACTCAGCAGACTGCTTCACATGTGTCGACACATATAGACTAAGTGTCGACACAAGTCTTCATGGTGTCGACACAATTACTCCAAGTGTCGACACAGTTATACTTCTGCTTCTCGACACTGCTTATGTTGAATGTGTCAACACAAGTCCTGTGTGTCGACACAGCAGCTTCTTGTCTCAACATTTATGTTGTAGACAGTTGGTGTTGAGTGTTTGTCAAATGACGTTGAGTGTGTGTCGACACAAGTCCTGTGTGTCAACACAATTACTTCTGAACTCGACACAGCCTTTTGAGAGTTGGTGTGTCGACACAAGTCCTGTGTGTCGACACAATTTCTTCAGGTATCGACATATCTCCTGAATGTCGACATAGCTTTAGTTTTAAGTGTCGACACAAGTCCTGCTTCAGATGTCGACACATTTCTGGATGTCGACACAACTGCTTCTTTAGGTGTCGACAAAGCTTTGAGTGTCGACACAGCTTTTTTATAAGTGTCGACACAAATTCTGGATGTCGACACAACTGCTTCTTTAGGTGTCGACAAAGCTTTGAGTGTCGACACAGCTTCTTTATATGTGTCGACACAAATTCTGGGTGTCGACACAACATCCCTGAGTGTCGATATAATTTTCATGTGTGTCGACACAGCTTGTCTAAGTGTTGACATAGGTTTCCTGAGTGTCGACACAGTTTCTTCACAAGTGTCGACACTTGTACTTAGAAAATTTTCCTTCAAATACTTAAACCTGCACAATGAAACTCAAACTCCTATCAAATACAAATTGATGCATATCATTGACTAAGTTGTGGCTTCTCCAAATCTAGTACACATTTTCCAATGTACCCAACAATCTCCCCCTATTTGGAGAAGTCATAACTCTTAGTCAAAGATATACATCTATTAAGATAAAACAAAATTGTAATAGAAGTAAAAACATTTCAGAGCAGGTTATCACATAATCATTGTAAACAACAAACACTTAATACTGAAATAAATTTCATTAATCAGAAAAACTTTGGTTTACATGAATTTCTTATAGAACAAAAGAAATAAATTAGTACATTGTTCTATTACATAAACCTAGCAATCCTATTACTGACTAGGCTCCTTAATAACTATTCCTTTGCCAGACTTGATTTTAGCCTGCACAGAAGGTTCAGCAACCTCAGCTGGCTTTTTCCCTTTTAGAGCTTTCTTCTTTAATTCTTCAGCCTTGATCTTCTGTATTTCAAAATAGTGGAATGATTTGGGAAAGTACTTGCTTGGCTCTTGAGTATTAGCAGGTAGCTTCCCAGCATTAGCACTTCTTATATGTTTAAGAATTACTTCTTGTACTGCTTGATATTTATTCCACTCTTGTTCAGAATACCACTTACCCATGTCATGGGTTTTATCCTTTACAGCTTTCCAGGCAGTAAGTATGATGTTTCTAGAAGTTGGGCTCCACTGCTTAAAATCTGGTTTCAGCTCAGCCTGCTCTCTGAATCTCTTCTTGGAAAGTTGAGCTTCCTTCTGAGCTTCTAATGCAGCTTTTGACATTTCAACCTTTTCCAGAATTACATTTTGTGCCTCTGGTGGAGGACTATACATTTTCAGCACTTCTTCTTGAACCATCTCAAAATCAGCTGGGGGGTAGATCACCTGAGCAACTTTAGGCTGATCTCTTTCAAAATATTCAGGTTGTATCTCAAACTCAGCTACATTAGCATCATCACAAAGAGGAGGATATCCAAGAGTAGCTCTGATGCTATTAGTAGTCCATTTAGCATGGTCAGAGTTGGCTTTGACTAGTAATCTCTCCCCCTTTATGACTTCTCTTGCAACATGATCTCTTAAATCTTCTTTCTGGAATCTGACTTGATCAGCTATATATTCAGTTCCCTCTTTAAAATAAGCTCTAAATTTTGTCAGGAAAGTTTTAATTTTCTTATGATATTCTTGAAATGTAGTTTTGACACCAGATATATCTTCCTGTATTTGCTTGGAGATTTCAGCCTTTAGAGTAGTGCTAGAATCAGTGAGCTTTGTCAATATTTTATGATGTGAATCCTTGAGATTTTCATTCATCCTTAACTTATTCTCCAGTACATATCCTTGTTTCACTTCAATTTCATCCACTTTAGATTGGATATCTTATTGTTGTTTGGCCAGGAACACCACAGCATTACCACCTTTATGGAAGCAATCTGTCATCTCTTTCTTATGTTGATTCACTTCAAATCTAATGGATTTGATGTCCTGGGCCAATTTAAATTGTAACTCCTTATGAGTTTCATCCACATATTGCTCTATAGACTGTCTTTGGTTATCCAGTTTTATTTGCATCTTGACCAGTAGATGGTGTTGTTCTCACTTGCAAAGCCTTCTTGTATCCAGAACTCTTTTTCTTTAAAACAGTTAGCTTCCTTTTCTTAGCCAATGTGGTTTCTTCATCTTCAGAAGATTCAGTTGTACTATTAATATTAATAGTATTCTTTTCAGTTGGGGTTTCCTCCTCAGTATCCTTTGATAACTCCCCCTCAGTCCTTGGAATATCTTTTCCTTTCTCAATATGCTCCCCCTCAGTCCTATCTAGTGGAAGATCAAGAAATAATTCTTCCGTTATAAATTCCTGCTGAAACTGTACAGAAGGAATAAGATTAGTTTTGGTTTAATGACTTCATTTTTACACAAAAGTTTCCCCCCTAAACAATTATTGAGAAGAATACTATCATATATCACTAAACTGTGGAGAAGATACTTACTGGCTCATTTTGAGCATCTGTCTTATCAGTTTCTTCAACTGTAGTGTTGATTTCAAATACTACCTTCATGATTCTATCTGCAGCTAAATAACTGTCTAGGACAGCATCATCAATACCTCTCCCTTGGGCAGGCAACTCAGTTTCTTGTTCAAAGTGTTCTCCCCCTTGAGTGGAGTCAACTTGTTGCTCCTGGGGCTCACTGTCCTTTACTTGATCATGTGCTTCCTGTTGGTGCTGGTCTTCATCAGAACTAAAGACCACTTCCTCTTCAGAATCACTAGAGGAGTCATCCTGTACAACCACCTTCTTTTTCTTCTTGTCTTTCTTAGTTTGCTCCTTAGGAGCAGGGACTTCCTTGGTCAGAACTCTGTCCCATCTTGACAGTATCCTCGCATCCATTTTCCTTATTTGATTTATCTTAGATTCATTTGCTTGTTTTAGAACATTTGGAATTACTGATGTTAAGCATAAACTGAGGATCCTTCCCAGGTTAGGTTTGTTAAATCCTTCTTGTATTTTATCAAACACTACTGCTTCCCAGTCAGTGTTTATCTTGAATATAATCCTCACCATAAGATTGAACATGTGGGCAGAAATCCTATCATGTCCACCAGTCTTGCAGATAATCACTTTGCCCATAACTTTTGAAAGAAATTTTCCTTGGGAATTCATCCCTTTTCTATTGATAGACGATCCAATCTTAATACTGGGACTCAGTCTACACCAGCATAAAGCTTCAGTTATCTGGGAAGGAGATATTTCGTCTGTATCCTTGATCAATGGTAGATGTAGTGCTTTTCTGATAGATTTAAATGTGAGCTTCAACCGGGTATCTTGAATATACACCTTGATTTTCTTTCCTTCTCTGTCTATAGTAGTGGTTGAGTAGAACTCCTTGACTTCCTTTTTCCATATTTTGGTCGGTTCAGAGACCAAAAATTCCAATCCATTTTCAGAAATTAGGGCAATAACTCCCTGAATTTCATCAGAAGCAGTCGTGAATCCTTCGCGAACCAGCTCATAACCTTCATTAACCTTATCTTCTTGGTTTGGCGCTATTTACGTAAGTGCTAGAGGAGAAGAGAAGAGAAGGACTATGTCGACAGAAGGTGTAGAGTCAAAAATTCTGATAGCGTAGTCGACCAAATTTTGGCTCCACCTATTTATAGTACTTGAGTCAAGGGCAGATCAAAAGTCGGGTCTAAGTCGACAAATCAGTTTTTTGTGTCGACAAAATTGACCTAGGTCTTGACAGAACTTAAGTTTAGTCGACACGACTATGTGTCGACATACTAATGTCTAAGTCGACAAAACGAATTTTAAGTCGACACATCTATGTGTCGACATACTTGAGTCTGTGTCGACATACTAATGTCTGTGTCGATACTGACCACTTTAGTCTCGATAGAGTTGTGTCGACATCAACTTTTTTTGTGTCGAGACAGATATCCTTTCGACATATAGTCTCGACAAGGTTGTGTCGACACCTATTCTTCTGTCGACACAGATATTGTTTCTGTGTAGACATATCCTTGTTCTGTGTCGACACAACACCCTGAGTGTGTTGACACAACTTGCTTGTGTTGACACAAACTTTGTACTTAGCCAAATTTCAACAGAAATTTGGTGCTTACATATGCTACTAATGGAAACTTGTGTTAACCTCGTCTAGGTTCAACATACATAATTCAATTTTGAAATTAATGAATTTAGTTTCATCCAGTGGTTTTGTAAAAATATCAGCTATTTAATTATCAGTTTTTACAAACTCTATATTAATATCTTCCTTCTCTACATGTTCTCTGATAAAATGAAACTTAATATCTATATGCTTGGTCCTACTGTGTGATACAGAATTCTTAGCAATTGAAATAGCACTTGTAGAATCACAAAATAGTGGTATTCTACTTACCTAGATGTCATAATCTTCTAGTTGATGCTTTATCCACATCAATTGTGCACAGCAGCTACCTACAGTTATATACTTTGATTCAGCTATTGATATAGCTACACTGGTTTGCTTCTTGCTTCTCCATGACACCAGCCTCCCACCAAGGAATTGACAGGTTCCTGTGGTACTTTTTCTGTCTTCTTTCCATCTAGTAAAATCTGCATCTGAGTTAGTAGAAAATCTCTATTCTTATGGTACCAAAGGCCTAGATTAGGTGTGCCATTAAGATATCTCAAAATTCTTTTAACTGCAGTATAATGAGATTCCTTAGGGCATTCTTGATACCTAGAACAGACACATGTTACATACATGATGTCAGGTCTACTAGCAGTCAAGTATAGTAGGGAGCCAATTATCCCTCTATACAAAGACTCATCAATAGGTTTCCCTGCTTCATCTTTGCATATAGGCATACTTGTTCCCATTGGAGTTTTCATAGTATAAGTTGAGTCCAAACCATACTTCTTAATCAACTCCTTGGTGAACTTAGACTGGGATATGGACAACCCATTCTCAGTGTATCTAACTTGAGTCCCAAGAAGAACTTCAGCTCACCCATACTGCTCATCTCAAACTTCCCTTGCATAAGTTTGGCAAACTTCCTACAAAGGCTATTTTCAGTAGAACCAAAGATAATGTCATCCACATATATCTGGACTAGTATTATCTTACCTTTTGATTCCCTATAGAATAGAGTTTTGTCTATCTTTCCTCTAGAGAATTTATTCTCAATGAGGAAGGTAGATAAGGTTTCATACCAAGCCCTTGGAGCTTGTTTCAAACCATATAGAGCTTTCCTAAGCCTATATACATAATCAGGACAGTGAGAGTCTACAAAACCTGAGGGTTGTTCTACATAGACTTCTTCTTTTAAATCACCATTCAGAAATGCTGATTTCACATCCATTTGATATACTTTGAACCCTTAATAGGCAGCATAGGCTAAGAATAGCCTTATTGCCTCCAGCCTTGCTACTGGAACAAAGGTTTGATCAAAATCAATACCTTCCTCTTGCCTGTAGCCTTTTGTTACCAGTCTAGCCTTGTTCTTGACTATAGTGTCATTCTCATCAAGCTTGTTCCTGTAGATTCACTTAGTTCCTATTATGTTGTGATCCTTATGTTTTAGAACTAGTTCTCAGACCTTATACCTTTTGAACTGACTGAGCTCTTCTTGCATTGCATCAATCCAGTTGGTGTCTTGCATGGCCTCTTCAACCTTCCTGGGTTCTATCTGAGACAAGAAGCTAGAACATAGAACTGTGTTCATGCTCCTGCTCCTTGTTAGAACACCCTGGCTTGCACTACCAATGATCTGGTGAGCTGGATGATCCTTCAGGTGCCTCCTTGCTGGAGGAATTATGTCAGCATTATGGCTATCTCCAGTTTCCTCATCTTGATGTTCTATATTTTCTTCTTCATCCAGGGGGACTTGATCTCCCCCTGGATAGCTGGCATCTTTATCCTCATCCAGTTTAGTAGGAACATCTTCATTGATGGTTAGTTTGTCCAGCTTATCTGTTAGACCTGTAGAACTAACTGAAGAACTAGACAATTCACTGTTAATAAACATTGACTCATCAAAAACAACATGCACAGATTCTTCTACAACTTGAGTAGTCAAGTTGTAGATCCTGTATGCTCTACTATAATTGATGTACCCAATAAATATCCCTTCTAGGAATTTGGCAGCAAACTTAGTTTGGTAGTGTTTACCATTGACTAGTACAAAATACTTACTACCAAAGATTATGAAATAAGATATGTTTGGTTTTCTGCCTTTCAAAATTCGGTAGGGAGTCATCTTGTATTTCTTATTGATGGAGGCCCTATTGAGCACATGACAAGCAGTATTTACTGCCTCAGCCCAGAAGTATTCAGGGAGAGTAGTGTCATTCAGTAGAGTTCTACTGGCTTCAATTAGAGTCCTATTCTTTCTTTCAGCAACACCATTTTGCTGAGGAGTTCTAGGTGAAGAGAATTCCTGGTGAATCCCAAGTTCTTCACAGAATTTTGTCATACATTCAGACTGAAATTCAGTTCCATGGTCACTTCTGATTTTGACCACTGAGCTATTGTATTCATTCTGTATTTGTCTGACAAAAGTCTGGAAAATAGTTGGGGTTTCAGATTTCTGCCTCAAGAAGAAAACCCATGTAAATCTAGAATAGTCATCCACAATAATAAGTGTGCATGCTTTCCTACCAAGACTATGGACTGGCATAGGACCAAACAAATCCATATACATTAGATACAAACATCTCTTTGAATCTTTGATGTCAAGTGACTGAAAAGAGGACTTAGTCTGCTTGCCTTTTTGGCAAGCTGAACACACACCCTCTTTTATGCACTGAACTTGAGGACCATTCCTCACTAATCCCATGTTGAACAGCAGTCCAATTGACTTATAGTTTAGATGAGCTAGCCTCTTGTGCCATTTGACACATAGAGAAGCTTTCTCTCCTGCAACCAAACAAATAGGTGAGTTGTTAGACTCACACTCTAGGTTAAGGTAATACACATTTCCTTTCCTAGTGCCAGTCAAAATGATCTCTTGATCACTTGACCTTTTTACTAGGCACTCCCCTTTGAGGAAAGAAATATCATAACCTAGATCACTAAGTTGACTTATACTAATCAAGTTATGTTTTAGACCCTTTACATAAGCCACTTTAGTGATTGTAATTGAATCACAAGATATGTTACCAAATCCTTTGATGATTCCCGTTTCTGATCCACCAAAGATAACTTTTGGTCATTCTTTATGGGCACATAGTCCCTCAACATTCTCCTTGTTCCAGTCATATGTCTGAAACATCCACTATCCAAGTACCATATAGGGGTATGGTAACTTGGATTTACCTACAACAAATAAAGAATCACTTACCCTTAGAACCCAACTTGCTAGTGGGTCCTAGGTCCTTGTTAGCTTGAAATCCTGTGACTGATCTAACAGGAATCCTACTTTTGGTTTTAACACTTAAGTTAAACCAGCAATCCATGGCAAAGTGTCACACCTTGCCACAACACCAGCACTCAAACCTATTATACATATTCTTAGGTACAGGCCTTCTTACTTTGTTGTCAGTAGACTTATTAAGTGGTTGTGCTGGAACAGCATTCTTTAAGAACTCCTCTTGAATATGATGGGAATGCCTATAGATTGGTCTATTGGCATTAGCACCCTTGCTCATGAAATTTTCATGCTCATAGTGACCATGTGTAATGTTATGATCATACCTGTTAGTAGGATTCACTACCTTCTTAAAGAAAATAGGGGGATTAACAGGTAGAGGCTGAACTGTGGCTTTACCTTTCCTATGAGAATTGGTAGCCCTAGTTCTTCCCTTAAAGCCTAGACCAGTCTTTCCTTTTTGTGAAACAAAATTATCTATCAAAGGTAAGACTGATTTTGGTTTGGAGAATTTTGCCACTAGCTCTCTCTCTCTTGCTGAAGTTTTCCCTCCATTTTCTTGATATGATTCTCTTTGAATGAGATTGTGCCCATCTGAATAACTGTAATGTTTTTCAATTTGGCAACCTCATTTAGTTTTTGATCCAGCTGTTTTGCTGAAACTGCTGCAGCCAGCTTAAGAGACTCAATCTCTTTGGCTTACTCTTTAATAAGAAACTCGCTCTTCTTTAGAGCATGCAACAACCCACCATACTCATTAATGAGTTGGTGAACATCCCCCTCAGACTCAGATCCATCCATTTTTTTTGAAGAAGATGCTTCTGATTCTGATCCAGTAAAGTAATCTGAGACTAGGGGTGAATTGTTTACCTTACTTGGTCCAAGCTGATCCTAGCATTTATCTTCTTCAGATTGAGCCATCAGCCCTTTACAGCAATATTCTTCCACTCCATTTATGGAGTCCAGCATCTGTAGGAATTCTAGTTCCCTAGAATCCTCTTCTATTAAGAAGAGTCCAATATATGCTTCTGCCTCTTCCTCTTCAGATTCTGAAGATGAAGAGTCTGTCCAACTCTTCTCCTTCTGAGCCACTAGAGACTTTTCCTTCTTGCCTTTGACCAACTTCTTCTTCTTGTCCTTTGACTCTTTTCTTTTGTCAGGACAGTCAGCTATAACATACCCAGACCTGTTGCAGCAATAACACACAATCTTAGAATTAGATTGTTTACCAGGTTTAGAAGCATACATGTCCTCCTTAGGTGTTTTCTTCTTCCTGTAGTATTCATCCTTTGAATAGGATGTAGATGAAGGTCTGGTTCTCCAATTATTTTTCTTCATGAACCTTTGGAATTGTTTTGTGAAGGCAGCAAAGTCTTCATCAGATGTATGACTATCTGATGTACTTGTTTCAGGAACACCTTTATCTGCTTCAGTACTCCTTCTAGGTGGAGAAGGAGATTTTCTCCTGCCCTTCCTTGAGCCCTCAGCCTTAAAGGCTACTGACTTTTCTTTATATTCAGATTTGCTGCCCTTCTCTTTCTCTTTCCTAACAGTAAGCTGCATTTCATATGAAAGCAGTTTTCCAAAAAGTGTAGGTGGTGGTGTGCCAGCCAGTTTGGCCACTTCCCTGATGGCACATATCTTAGTGTCCCAATCCTTTGTTAGGGACCTAAGAAACTTGTCATTAAGTTCATAAGTACTGAAGACTCTTCCATATGTCGTCAGTTCATTCACTATTTTGAAAAACTTTTTATAGCATTCAGCTATGCTGTCAGTTTTATTCTGCCTAAAGCTCTCATATTCTTGATTTAGCATAGACTTTCTGTCCTCTCTGACTTCTTCTGTGCCTTCCATATAGACAATCAATGTATCCCATATTTCTTTGGAAGTTTTACAGTGCACAAGATTCTGGAATGTTGCATCATCTATGACACTTACAATTATATTCTGAGCACTTTTATCTAATGTAGCCAAGATGATTTCATCCTTAGTCATCTCTGAATAACTCTTTGGAGTTTGAATGTTTGCATCAAGAACTAAAACCTTCATTGGGATGAAGGGGCCTTCCTGTACTGTGATATAAATTTTTGGATCAGATGCTTTCATAAACAGCCTGACCCTTTCTTTCCAAATGCCAAAAGATTCTTTCCTACATAAGGGCAATTTCATAGATCCAAATTCCTTTTGATTTTCACTTGAACCCATTTTTGTTATCTATTATTTGCCTTGGAGAAATCCTCTGACTGTTAGATCAAATTTTGAGCAACCTCACTTTGATACCACTTGAAAGACTTTATTTCAAGAGCCTAAACACCTAGAGGGGGGTGAATAGGTTCTAATCTTTTTGTGTCTTTTTTAATTCTTAGACAAACAGTTATAAGATTTCTTTCAGCATAGATTAATCAATCTACAGAAAATAAACACACCGCAGTAAACACCAGACTTATAGTGGTTTCCCAAGATATGGGTACATCCACTTTCCCCCTTCGCATATCCAGCAGATAACTGGATTCAGCCGAACTCCCTTCCACTAGCTCAGATCCACAGATCTTACAAACTCAGAACCAAAGATGATTCCTACACCTCAGACTTAACACAAGTTATACCTCAGATTCTTCTCCAGAATCCTACCTCAGGCCTCAGCCCTACCTCAGCCTTTATAATCAGTCTTATAACTCAGACTTTCCACAAGTCTTATCTCAGGCTTACAGCCCTACCTCAGCCTTTATAATTTTAGGCTTACAATCTCAGATCTAACAGAAGATCCTACAAGAATTTGTGAGTAAAGAGTAACTGAAAACTTCACCAGCTAGATTTCTCTGTTAATGTTATCTTCTTGAGCAGTTCTTGTATTGACTGGTCCTTCAGATCCAACCTAACTTAGCTTTTCAAAGCTTCTTGATTAGAATAAAATAAGTTGGATCTTCTCTGTTGATGAAGATGATCTTCAATCAACTTCTTCCTTAAATTCACATAGAACTCTGAATCTTTCTTGCAGACAGCCCTTGATCTGTAAGAATTCTTCTTATTAATGTCTTATGTTGTTGTTCATTTATATTATCGTTTCCGGTCTGTCTCTTATATAGAGATTGCTTCATGGTTACTGGCTGATCCGGTTCATAACAAACTTCTGACAGTTCTTACAGTGGTGTCAGACTGGCTAGTTATGACAGCTGTCAAGTCACCAGTCACGTCACCAGGTTCTTCAATGTCTTTTCAACTCAGCACACAACACTCAGCAGACTGCTTCACATGTGTCGACACATATAGACTAAGTGTCGACACAAGTCTTCATGGTGTCGACACAATTACTCCAAGTGTCGACACAGTCATACTTCTGCTTCTCGACACTGCTTATGTTGAATGTGTCGATACAAGTCCTGTGTGTCGACACAGTAGCTTCTTGTCTCGACATTTCTATTGCAGACAGTTGGTGTTGAGTGTTTGTCAAATGGTATTGAGTATGTGTCGACACAATTACTTCTAAACTCGACACAGCCTTTTGAGAGTTGGTGTGTCGACACAAGTCCTGTGCGTCGACACAATTGCTTCAGGTGTCGACATATCTCCTGAATGTCGACATAGATTCAGTTTTAAGTGTCGATACAAGTCTTGCTTCAAATGACGTCATATTTCTGGATGTCGACATAACTGCTTCTTTAGGTGTCGACAAAGCTTTGAGTGTCGACACAGCTTCTTTATAAATGTCGACACAAATTCTGGATGTCGACACAACTACTTCTTTAGGTGTCGACAAAGCTTTGAGTGTCGACACAACTTCTTTATAAGTGTCGACACAAATTCTGGGTGTCGACACAACATTCCTGAGTGTCGACACAATTTGCCTGTGTGTCGACACAGCTTGCTTGAGTGTCGACACAGGTTTCCTGAGTGTCGACGCAGTTTCTTCACAAGTGTCGACACTTGTACTTCGAAAATTTTCCTTAAAATACTTAAACCTGCACAATGGAACTCAAACTCCTATCAAATACAAATTGATGCATATCATTGACTAAGTTGTGGCTTCTCCAAATCTAGTACACATTTTCTAATGTACCCAACAAAATGATGTTTTGATCTTAGTCCTCCCTCAGTAGTTCCAATTTAGATTTCAATCATACTTTTAGTGTTAGTTTCTTTAAAATTTATGTTACTGAGTGGGGGGTCTTCCTTGGAAGACTATGGACAAGCGGATTCTACTCCACCCTAATGAGAGAGATAGTCTCCAACTACCCTGATCTGGTACACAGAGTTGAAGCCCAGATTATGGCTAATGAAACAATCGAAGCCTACCACTGACAATTTGAAAGAGTAGGAAAAACAAGCCCCCATTGTCACGCTTAAAAAACAAGTCCCTGACACTAATGTTCGATGAAAATTGCCAAAGATAGCGCGTGATGCGCAAGGAATGTGAAGCACAAGATACTCATGGATCACCACAACTATAACACCCCATTTTTCTAGAACTTGAGGTTCTGGGAGCTACCACGCAGCGGTAGGTAGCTACCGCCCGACAGTAGTCTTCATTCGTTGGGACCAGGGCATTGAGACGAATCGTCGAGTGGTAGCGCGCGATGTTAAGTAGCTACCTCCCAGCGGTAGCCCCTTAGCGTCGAGATGAAAGCATTGAGAAGAATGTGTTGAGAGGCTACTATGCGGTGGTATCGCTACCACTGGCAGTAGTGGGGCGTTCTGCAGAGATAGGCGGGTATGTGAGCTGCCGCGGCGCGGTAGGTAGCTGTAACACCCCAAAATCTTAAGATGGAGTCAGGCTGGGTGACACAGCCTAGGACACGGGCGTGTCCCAGGGCGTGTACTTTTCTATAGGCGTCGACTCGAGTTCTCGAGAACTGATCGTCGAGAGGCGATACGGCCTGGGACACGGGCGTGTCCCAGGGCGTGTCCTGCTCGGGAGAATATTGAGTGGCGCTGAGAGGAATGGCATTGAGTGGCGTTGAGTGTGGAACATAGCCTATGACACGGGCATGTCATAAGGGTGTGTTGGGCACACGACCATGGACACGGGCGTGTGCCTTAGCCGTGTCCTTCTCGGGTGATTTGGGCTTGTGTTACAAAGGGTGACACGGCCAGTCACCCGGCCGTATCAAAGTTGATACGGGCGTGTCTTCCCTGTGACACGGGCATGTTGGAGCCCATGTTCTGGTTCTTTTTGAGTCGGTTCGTACACCGCTTGGGGGACACGGCCTGGGATACGGGCGTGTCATAGGCCGTGTCAAGTCAAATATGGAATTTTGGGCAGATCTTGGCCATCCAATTATTCCTATTTGGATCCAATGGCCCAGGTCCTTTGCTGCAGTGATAAGGCTGAGTGTTAGCCTCTTCTCTCATTCTTATCAAGAGAGAAAAAGAGAGAGAGCTTGGAGGAAGGAGAAGGAGGAAAAGAGCAAGGCTTTGGTGGTGCTCCCGCGGTCCGATTCGAGATCCGAGGCTAGTTTCGTGGAGGCAAAGCTGCTGCGGTGCTTTCCAACCGGCCAGATTTTCGATGGCTCCCAAGAGATCGTCAAGGGTAACGATCTTCCTTCTTGGACATGTGAAGTCCTTCTTTATGCATGAGTAAGGAATCCTCTCCACCAAAATGTGGAATGAGTGAGTGATTCCGGTGGGTTGATAGGTTCAATCCCCTGTTAAGTCTGCATATAGACCCGGAAGAGTATAGTACGGGATAGACATGCTGTGTGAAGCCCATCTGGACATGTTGGTCTGGATTGGTGATGTTGCATTTACGCACCGGAGAAGACTCCGCGTATACTCGTGTAGTTAGTAGGGTCGTTGGGTTATGCCTGTTAAGGGGAGTAGCAGGAAGTACTGGAATGTGGAACTCCAGGAAAATGCTCTTGTGTTGTTTGTGTTGTGGCTACAATGTAGCCAGTCCTTGATGGACGATGAAGCCAGTCCTAGTTGGACAGTGTGGCTATTATGACGCCAGTCCTTGGCAGATGTTATGGCGATTGGGAGCTGCAAGCTCTAAAAGGTTTCGTGTCGAACAGGAAAGGTGAAGCCGACCCGTGCCTTTTATTATAGTTGCAAGTACGATGTGCTTGGTGAGGGCAAGGCGATTTTGAGCAACGGGGGTGGTGGATCTGTACCTGCGTTATGTTGACTGTACAAAGAAGTGCCAAGGCATTGGGCTTTCGTCAGTAGCATAATGAGAGTCTTAGGCCTGCGTGCCATTAAGACTAAATGCTCAATGGTGTTGATCCCGGTTCGCCGGTGTACCCAAAAGTGTGCCTGAGAGCACAGATCGTCGGGCCAGGTGGCCGACGGTTGTGATGGATTGATTGTGCGTGAGAGCACAATATGTATATTATCTGTCAATTGCTATATTGCTCTGCAGGGAAGGAATGCCTCTGCCCCGGGAAAGGGGTAGGATTGTTATAAATTGGTCAGCTGAATGCTAACTGTTGCCCTGTTTGCCACCTTCTGGGTGGATTGTCCCTGTGTAGGTGCTGGAGAGCCGAGCAAAAAATGAAGGGTTGATGCCCCTGCTACTGCTGTTGCCGCTCTTGTTGTTGCTGCTAGCCCTTGAAGGCTAGCTTTTGTATTTTCTTTTATTCATGTATGGCCGGCCCGCGCGCCGATGTCTGTAATCCATACTGTTTAAAGAGGAACTGTAAGGCCTTAAGGCCAAACTGTAGTATTTGTTATCCCCTCGTTTGAGTGGTTGTATATAACGTTGGTTTATATATATCTAGTGGATATTCCTGCTATGAGTTCAACTAATTGTGTATCTATTCCGCAAGCATGCTCTGTGTTAGGATGCATTGATGGTATTATCTTGTGACTTCACCGTCTGTTTGTAGCATATAGTGTGGGGCCTCGGCTGAACCTTTTATTATATATTATTTAACGGGTGGAGTCGTTAAATTTTGGTATCAGCTTGTCTCGGTCTTCCTCTTTCGAATTCGTGGTCGAATTCTTTTGTGGGGGGGGGCGAGCACGTGTCTGTGCGAACCGCTGTAATGCTAGTGAACTTTGGAATATCCACTAAGAAATGCAAATATCTTGTTTGAGGAATCTGCGCGTTCCTACTTTGTTGTTATTTCTTACGTATTATCGCTAATGTGTGTCTTGTCCACCCATAGGTGACTCGTAGTGGTGTTGGGCAATCTGAGCCCCAACGATCTGATGAGAGTGCGGCACCAGCTGAGGTACCAACACCTCCTCCATCTGCGGAAACTGTTCGATTAGTTGTTGAGGCTCTATTTACGATGATTCGACCAACCGGCCAGATCGTGTTGGTGTCCGACCCGAACCGGTTGATGTTGTGGATCCGCGAGCAGCTGAACGACAATTGAAGCAATTCATGAGCTTCAATCCGCCTACGTTCATGGGACTGGGATCCCCAACGCAGACAGAGGACTGTTTATCGCGAGTCAAATGTATTTTGACGGCGATCAGGACGGAGGAAACTCAAAAGGTCACTTTGGCCACCTTCTTGTTTGAAGGAGAGGCGAGGTTATGGTGGGACGAGGTTGAGTTACACCATTTGGCGGGCAGGCAATTGACTCAAGTATCGATTGAGGAGTTCTCTCGTATGTTTTTGGCTAAACATCTTCCAGCGGCACAACGCATTGCTATGGAGAACGAGTTCTAGCGGTTAACGCAAGGAGAAATTAACGTTGATGCGTACCTACATGAATTTACAAGATTGGGACGGTATGTAGGAACAATCTTCGCTGATAAACAAAGAAAAACAAATCGGTTCTATGAAGGATTGCGGAATGAGTTGAGGTTCCTGCTTTCTAGTTCAGTGAACCAGGGATTTCAGGCTTTGGTTGATACGGCGGGTGCGCTGGAAAAGGACATGAAGCGGGTGCAAGGCAGGAAGGACTTGGCTGTGGCAAAGCCCGAGTTCAAAGCACCCCGCTCTAGCAAATTGTACTACCAGAAAAAGTGGGGCAAGCGGTCCAAGCCTTCGGGGCAAACTTCTGGGACGGTTACATCGGGAGCAACGTCAAGGCCGGAGTCCCGTGCATGTTTTACCTGTGGAAAAGTGGGGCATTTAGCCCGTGATTGTCGGGTTGCTCAAACCAAAGAAGAAAAGAAGACGGGTGCGTCTTATGCTGAGAAGGGCAAAGTAGTGGTTGATTCCTCTGCATCGCAGGTGCAGCCCAAAGTCTACAATCTTGGCCAACAGGAGGCTATCAAGCAAAGTGACGTCGTCACCGGTATGAGTTAAGTTAATGCTTGTTGTATTGATTGCATATTTTGTATGTAGCTTGTGCATGATGTGTGTGCTACAGGATTTGTCCTGATTTGGAACAATCTGGCGAGAGCCCTATTTGATACGGGTGCTCGCATTATTTTCTGTCTAAGGACTTCATAACTCGAGTTGGAGTACTGAGTCATGTGACGACAGATGGTGTAAAGGTATTACTACCGAATGGTTGTATCATGCTTGCGGATAGGACTTGCGATGTGGACGTGCATATAGGAAATCGAGATTTCGGATTGAGAGCATCTGTGCTGCCGCTATCGGAGTTTGATGTGATCTTTGGCATGGACTGGCTCTCGGAGCATCGTGCCTTGATTGATTTCACTTCCAAGGAGATCACACTGGGCTAGAATACCGAACTTGAGACGAAGTTTGCTGGTATGCGAGGAGTAGGCGGGACCTTATTTTCTGCACTCCAAGTCGTCAGTGTTGTTCGGAAGGGCGCAGAGTTATTCTTCACGCTTATTCAGGCTGTTGAGCCAAAGGCCAGTGTAAGTGAAGTTCCGATTGTGTCGGAGTTTGCAGATGTGTTTCCTAAAGATCTTCCTGGGTTACCACCCCAGCAGGAGATTGACTTCGCGATTGAGTTGGTGCTAGGTGCAAAACCTGTGGCCCGCTCACCATATCACGTTGTGCCAAAGGAAATGGCTGAACTTAAAGTCAAATTGCAAGAATTGTTAGAGCAGGGATACATACGCCCAAGTATGTCACCTTGGAGCGCGCCTGTTCTATTTGTGAAAAAGAAAGACGGTAGTTTACGTTTGTGTATTGACTACCGCGAATTGAATAAGCTGACGGAAAAGAACAAATATCCGATTCCACGGATCGATGACCTATTTGATCAGCTAGCAGTGTCAACCATCTATTCAAAGTTGGATTTGAAATCGGGATATTATCAATTGCGGATTCGGGAAGGCGATATTCCCAAGACAGCGTTTGGGACACGATATGATCATTATGAATTCACGGTGATTTCGTTTGGCTTATGTAATGTGCCTTCGGTATTCATGGATCTAATGCACCGGACATTTCGAGAGTACTTGGATTTATTCGTAATTGTGTTCATTGATGATATTCTTGTGTACTCTCAGTCGGGAGATGATCATGCAAACCATTTGTGGTTGGTATTGCATACCCTGCGGAGGAATAAGCTGTATGCCAAGTTCTCAAAGTGTGAGTTCTGGCTATCGTCAGTGGCTTTTTTAGCCCATGTGGTAAGTGGAGAGGGCATAGCAGTAGATCCGGCAAAGATAAAAGTCAGACGGGATTGGCCAGTGATGTCTTCAGTTTCCGAAGTCAGGAGCTTTCTTGGCCTGGCATGCTACTATAGACGGTTTGTATAAAACTTCTCACGGATTGTTTTACCTCTGACCACGTTGATGAGAAAAGATCAAAAGTTCGTTTGGACACCGGAGTGCGCGCGAGCTTTTGAAGAGCTGAAGAATCGTTTGACCACGGCGCCTGTGTTGACATCACCATGTGGTACAGACGGCTATGAGATCTACAGTGATGCTTCAGGGAGCGGCTTAGGCTGCGTTCTTCTACAATTTGGTAAAGTAATTGCGTATGGCTTACGCCAGCTAAAGGTGCATGAACGAAACTACCCCGTACAAGATTTAGAGTTGGCGGTGGTAATCTTTACGCTAAAGTTGTGGCGGCACTATCTTTATGGCGTTAAAGTAGATATCTATACAGATCATAAGAGCCTAAAGTATTTGTTAAATCAGAAGGATCTGAATATGCAACAACGGAGGTGGATGGAGTTCCTTGGGGACTACACTTTCGATATTCACTATACTCTCGGGAAGGGAAATGTGGTCGCTGATGCTTTGAGTCGTAGGACGCCAGTACGGGCAAACTGGTTGCAGAGGCATGATGTGCGGCTAATCTAGGAGTTGGAAGCGTTAGAGATATCTTGTGTTGACAAGGATGCTACGACCGACGCATGTTTGAACTGGACAGAGGTACAATATGACCTTGCGGACAGAGTTCGGCGAGCAACGGAGCTTGATAAAAGTCTCCAACGTTATGCAAAGGATGGTCCTGGTGACCAATTCTTCTGGGATGATGGATTGTTGCGAAAAGATGGTTGATTGTGCATCCCAAGTACGGGGAAGTTGAGAGAAGAGTTGATGTACGAAGCACATTTTGTCAAGTACTCAATTCACCCTGGGAGCACAAAAATGTACAGAGATATAAAAAAGTTGTTCTGGTGGCCTGGACTAAAGAAAGTCATAGCCCGTTATGTGGCAGAATGTCACACTTGTGCTTTGGTAAAAGCGGAATGCCAGAAGCCTGGTGGTTTCCTGAGGTCGTTACCGATTCCGGAGTGGAAGTTTGATGATATTTCAATGGATTTCGTGCACGGGTTGTCGAGATCTCAACACGGTCATGACTCTATCTGGGTGATTGTAGACTGGTTGACAAAAGTGGCTCACTTCCTTCCAAACAAGAGAGATGATTCAGTGGAAACCTTGGCTAAACTCTATGTGGAACAGATTGTTTGACTGCACGGTGTTCCTCGAAACATTATCAGTGATCGTGATGGGCGATTCACCTCAACTGATTGGAGGTTAATTCATCAAATGTTGGGTACAAAATTAGGATTCAGTACAGTCTTTCATCACCAAACGGATGGCCAGACTGAGCGAACCAACAGGACGATGGAAGATATGCTTCGTATGTGCACCCTAGATTTCGGTAAGAAATGGGAAGAGTACATTTATTTGGTTGAATTTGCCTATAATAACAGCTACCAAGAGAGCATCAGTATGGCACCGTTTGAGGCTCTATATGGTCGTAAATATCGTACACCATTAGCTTGGGCGGAGGAAGGCGAATCAAAGCTGAATGGGTGAAAGAAAGTCGAAGAAGCTACCTCAATAATACACTCTATTCGGGAGAGGCTATTGATAGCTCAAGATCGACAAGCAAAGTACTACAACGCTAAGCATCAAAACGTGGAGTTCGCGGTGGGCGATTGGGTCTATTTGAAGATCAAACCCTTCAAAGGCGTATCTCGGATTCGGCGGTTGAAAAAGCTAAGTCCCAGATACCTTGGTCCGTTTGAAGTGGTGGAGCGAGTCGGGGAAGCTGCTTATCGGCTAGCGCTTTCAACAGAGTTGAGTGGATTGCATGATGTCTTCCACATCTCAGTACTTCGCAAAGCCGTCAAGGATTCAGCTCAAATAGTTGAGAATGATCGTGTACCAGTCGATTATGGGCTAACGAGGAAGGTTAGACCCATTCGGATCGAGGATCGAACCGATAAACAGTTGCGGAACAAGATAATCGGGATGGTCAAAGTCCGGTGGGACAATTGTGGCCGAGAGGAGCTAACATGGGAGCGTGAGAAGACCATGCGAGCTGAGTTTCCCGAACTTTTTTTATAAACTGTTGACCATGTACATTTTTTATAACAGTTCTTTTAACGTTATAGCTTTGTGATTCCTGTTTATTTGTTGGGTACAAATTTTGAGATGAAATTTATCTTAAGGGGGGAGGATTGTAACACCCTGAAATCTTAAGATGGAGTCAGATTGGGTGACACGGCTTGGGACACAGGCGTGTCCCAGGGCGTGTCCAGTACACACGGCCTGGAACACGGGCGTGTCCCAGGACGTGTCCCAGGGCGTGTCCTTTTCTATAGGCGTCGACTCGAGTTCTCAAGAACTGATCGTCGAGAGGCGATACGGCCTGGGACACGAGCGTGTCCCAGGGCGTGTCCTGCTCGGGAGAATATTGAGTGGCGCTGAGAGGAATGGCATTGAGTGGCGTTGAGTGTGGAACACGGCCTGTGACACGGGCGTGTCACAGGGGCGTGTTGGCCACACAGCCATGGACACGGGCGTGTGCCTTAGTCGTGTCCTTCTCGGGTGATTTGGGCTTGTGTTACAAAGGATGACACGGCCAGTCACAAGGTCGTGTCAAAGTTGATACGGGCGTATCTGCCCTGTGACATGGGCGTGTTAGAGCCCGTATTCTGGTTCTTTTTGAGTCAGTTCGTACACCGCTTGGGGGACACGACCTGGGACACGGGCGTATCACAGGCCGCGTCAAGTCAAATATGGAATTTTGGGCAGATCTTGGCCATCCAATTATTCCTATTTGGATCCAATGGCCCAGGTCCTTTCCTGTAGTGATAAGGCTGAGTGTTAGCCTCTTCTCTCATTCTTATTAAGAGAGAAAACGAGAGAGAGCTTGGAGGAAGGAGAAGGAGGAGAAGAGCAAGGCTTTGGTGGTGCTCCCGCGGTCCGATTCGAGATCCGAGGCTAGTTTCGTGGAGGCAAAGCTACTACGGTTCTTTCCAACCGGCCAGATTTTCGATGGCTCCTAAGAGATCGTCAAGGGTAACGATCTTCCTTCTTGGACATGTGAAGTCCTTCTTTATGCATGAGTAAAGAATCCTATCCACTAAAAGGTGGAATGAGTGAGTGATTCCGGTTGGTTGATAGTTGTTATCCTCTGTTGAGTCTGCATATAGACCCGGAAAAGTGTAGTACGGGATAAGCATGCTGTGTGAAGCCCATCTGGACACGTTGGTCTGGATTGGTGATGTTGCATTTACGCACCGGAGATGACTTCACGTATACTCGTGTAGTTAATGGGGTTGTTGGGTTATGCCTGTGAAGGGGAGTAGCAGGAAGTACTGGAATGTGGAACTCCAGGAAAATTCCCTTCTGTTGTTTGTGTTGTGGCTATGATGTAGCCAGTCCTTGATGGACGATGAAGCCAGTCCTAGTTGGACAGTATGGCTATTGTGACGCCAGTCCTTGGCGGACGTTATGGCGATTGGGAGCTGCGAGCTCTAAAAGGTTTCGTGCCGAACAGGAAAGATGAAGCTGACCCACGTATTTTATTATAGCCGCAAGTACGATGTGCTTGGTGAGGGCAAGGCAATTTTGAGAAATGGGGGTGGTGGATCTGTATCTGCATTATGTTGACTGTATAAGGAAGTGTCAAGGCATTGGGCTTTCGTCAATAGCATAATGAGAGTCTTAGGTCTGCACGCCATTAACACTAAATGCTCAATGGTGTTGATCTCGGTTCGCTGGTGTACCCAAAAGTGTGCCTGAGAGCACAGATCGTCGGGCTGGGTGGCCGACGGTTGTGATGAATTGATTGTGCGTGAGAGCACAATATGTATATTACCTGTCAATTGCTATATTGCTCTGCAGGGAAGGAATGCCTCTGCCCCGGGATATGGGTATGATTGTTATAAATTGGTCAGCTGAATGCTGACCGTTGCCTTGTTTGCCACCTTCTGGGTGGATTGTCCCTGTGCAGGTGCTGGAGAGCCGAGCATAAAATGAAGGGTTGATGCCCCTGCTGCTGCTGTTGCCGCTCTTGCTACTAGCCCTTGAAGGCTAGCTTTTGTATTTTCTTTTATTCATGTATGGTCAGCCTGCGCGCCGATGTCTGTAATCCATGTTGTTTAAAGAGGAACTGTAAGGCCTTAAGGCCAAACTGTAGTATTTGTTATCCTCTCGTTTGAGTGGTTGTATATAACGTTGGTTTATATATATCTAGTGGATATTCCTGCTATGAGTTCAACTAATTGTGTATCTATTTCACTAGCATGCTCTGTGTTTGGATGCGTTGATGGTATTATCATGTGACCTCACTGTCTGTTTGTAGCATATAGTGTGGGGCCCCGGCCGAACCTTCTATTATATGTAATTTAACGGGTGGAGTCATTATAGTAGCTACCGCCCAATGGTAGCAGGTAGAAGCAGTTCCGTAGTTTGTGATTTCTGGACGTCCGATCTTCTTGGGATTTAATCCTATGGCCCAGGATGCTCCGTCCATTAGGCATAAGAAGGGTTGAAGGGCTCTTTTCCTCTCATCTTCTCTTTTTGAGTGAGGAATTAGGGTTTTGGGAGAGAAAGAGTTGGAGGAGGAAGAAGGTATATCTTTCACCATTGACGAAGCTTCGGAGGACCGTTCATCGATCCGAGGCCGTATTCGTGGAGATGACTTGAAGCCGCACACTTTCATCCGTGCAAATCAAGATCTCCATGGCTAGGAAGAGGATTCGTAAGGTAATGACATTTCTTGTATCGATTTTAGAATGCATGCACGACATCTGTTTTGTTTTTTGCTTTCTTTCAAGCTTTTAGGCACCAAATCTCTCAAATAAGAGGGGTTCGGGTCGCCATGGTTCAAGAGGAGCCACCGGGTCGATTGAGTCCGTCCCCGACATATTGTTGCATTAGAAATTCGCTCTGTTAGTGGATTATGCATTGTGGGTGAAGCCATATTCGCGACTGGTGGTCCGATTCGGTGATGTTGCATGACGGACACTATAGGGATTTTGATAAAAATCCGATTGCGGTGAAGATGCCATTTGCGATGCTCTCTGTTTCATGTGAGAACGAATGGTGATTTAGGGCAGAAATGTTGTGGTTTTTGAATGGTATGCAAAAGCTTGACTCTGTCTCTGTGGTCGGCTGGCTAGCCTGTGACGTTACAAGTTATGTGTGGAGATTGCCCCGACGAGACAAATCCCTTTCTGTGAAACTAACGAGAACGTCAGGCTTTTGGACAAGCCTGGGCGATGAAACCCACGAGCGGGCAGGGTCAAGCAAGGGTTCTTAGCATTATTTTTGTTGTGTGACGGAACTGACGTAAGAGTCAGAGCTTGCAGGCAATCCCGAGTATTGAGACCCATGAGTGGTTGGGGCCTAAGCAAGAGTTCTGTATTGCGGCTTGAACGCTGATGGGGGAATTTGGAAGTACCTGTGTGTATATTGTGATGTGTTGATGAGTGTGGATATGTTAGAATAATTCGCGCTATAGGGTGCCTTGGGTGAAACCTAGGTTTGCATACATGCTGCATCGTAGACCCCTTTTATTTAATGCTCAACATAGAAATGTGTTTGATGTATGAGACACCCCAAACATGTACTTTCTATGTTTATTCATATTTAATGTCATATGCATAGGAAGTGCTAACTTACAGTGAAAGTTTTTGAATACAAGGGAAGCTAATCACCTAGAGGGGGGGTGAATAGGTTATTGTAGTCTTTTGTTGAGTCTTTAAAATCTTCTTTGACTTATGTCCTACTGTGTATACTTATTTCAGCTTTCAAGAAAACAATATTCAGCACAACAAAACACAATACACAGCACACCAGATTTTATTGTGGTTCCCCAGTGTATGGGTACATCCACTGTCCCTCTCCACCTTTCTAATAGTATATTATACAAGGCTCTTCTCCAAAAACTATGGCTCCTCGGAGATTACAGCACGATCCCACTGGATCAGTCAGTCTCCACTGAGACTTACAATACTAGCTCATAGCCTACCACACAGTAATCACCTGACAACCACACAAAGGCACAAATACCATTTACACAGGCTTGGAGAAACAGCCTCACACAGATTCACACAGGAATCCAATCACACAACCTTTATAATTTAGGCTTTAAAATTAGATCTCACAGATCTCAAACAGAGCCTAATCAATCTAGGCCTCACCACAGATCTTTCACAGATTCACTGATTTTGAAAGTGTTTGTTGATTTGACTCAAAAGAAATTATTCTCTGAGTCAATTTCTTCCTGGGCTAAGAAATTCTCAGACCTATCTGCTTCCTAGCAACAAGGATGACAATCTTTAATCTCAATGCTTTTGAAAGAAGTTTTTGTCTGTTTACCCTTTTGGCATGCAGAGCAAATACCTTTCTTAGACCATTTCATGTTAGGACCATTCCTAACTAGCTCTTGACTATAGAGCTTTCCTATAGTCCTATAATTCAAATGAGCTAGTCTCTTGTGCTATTTGATACAATATGATGCTTTCTCATTTGCAACTAGACAAATAGGGGAGTCAGATGATAAACAAAGAAAATTAAGACAATAGACATTCTCACTCCTAGTGTCAGTCAAAGTGACCTCTTGGTCACTTGATATTCTTATATTGCACTTATCCTTGTGGAAAGAAATGATATAGCCAAGATAACATAATTGGCTTATGCTTATAAGGTTGTATTGCAACCCTTTCACATAAGGCACTTTTGTGAAAGTGATTAATCCATTAGTGATCTTACCATAACCTAAGGCTGAGCATATTATTCGAAACTCGAAAATCGCTCGAAAATCGTTCGAAAATTGAGCCGAATCGGAATCGGTTAAAATTGATTCGACTCAATTTGAGTCGATTCAATTTGACTCGAATCTGATTTCGAGTCGATTTCGAGTCAGCCCTGAATTGCTCGAAATATGATTCAAATTAGCTCGAAGTATGATTCGAATTAACTCAAATTAATTAAAAAATTATGTGTTTATTAATATATTCTTATTTTAAGATTAAAAATAATAAAATTTAAAGCTAAATAAAAAAATGAAGGCTTTGAGTGTTTCATTTGCTAAATTTATAGATTGCCCAATTATATTTAGAGCAAACTAGGAATAAAATGAAAAAATGCTAAATTTCGAGCCGACTCGATTCGATTTCAAGCTGACTCGATTCGATTTCAAGCCGACTCGATTCGATTTCAAGCCGACTCGGAATCGAGTCATTTCGAGTCGAGCCGACTCGGCTCGAAATCAATTTCGATTTCGAGCCGAGTTCAAGTCGAAAATTTCGATTTCGAGCCGAGCCAAAATCGCTCGAACTCGACTCGATATCAGCCCTACCATAATCTTTGGTGATCCCTTTATCTGATCCACTAAATATCACCTTAGGTCCATCCTTTACTGGAATGAAATCTTTCAGGATGCACTTTGTTCCAGTCATGTACCTGGAATAACCACTGTTCAAGTACCATATAGGGGTATGGCTACTTGGACTCACCTGTAAGAAATAAATTACTTATCCTTAGGACCCCAATTCTCATTGGGTCTTAGGTACATGTTAGGCTTAAGATGAACATGTATGTCTGTAGCTCTTCTGACAGGTAAGTGTACATTATCTCTCTGTACACTATTGTTGTGCTAGCAATCAATGACATAGTGGCTCACTTTGCCACAACACCAACACTCAAAGATGTTGTATCACCTTTTAAGGGATGGTTTAACAGCATTGCTGTCAGTAGCTCTTAGTCTAGCAAGTACAGCAGTAGACTTTTTCTTGAGTGTTGGAGCTGGTACACCAAACCTAAATGGTCCATGATGGGTCATTTGAACCTCCTCATGGGCTGCCTTGTAGCTACTAGCACCCTTTCCACTCCTACCACCATAGTGGTGAACAAATTTGTTCTTCCTTTTGGAATTACCAGCTCTAGTGTTCCCTTTGAAGCCTATCCCTGCCCTATCCTTTTGGGAGGAGAAGGAATCTATCAAAGGCAACACAGTGCATGACTTTGAAAACTTAGCCACTAGCTCCTCCTTTTGGAGCTTACTTTCTAGATTCCTGATAAAATCATTCTTAAAAGTTATGGTGCCCATCCATCTGAATAACAGTAATGTTCTTCAGCTGGCTAACTTCTCTAATTTTTTGTTCTAGCAAAGTTATTGTTTCAGAATGCTGAGAAGCAGCAAGCTTCAGAGATGCAATCTCCTGAGCCTGTTATTTGATCAGCAGCTTACACCTTCTGAATGCTTCCAGAAGTTCACCATATCTTTCAATTATTTGATATATGTCTTCCTCAGATTCAGAGCCATCTTCATCTCTTAATGAAGAAGCACTTGAATTTGATCCAGTCACATATTTGGACTTGGATGAAGAGTGTACCTTAGATGGTTTAGGCTTATCCTGACAGGATTCCTCATGTGATCTTGCCATCAACCCAATGTAGGCTTCATCATCCTCTTCTGATTCTGATGAGGAAGACTCAGTCCAGCTTTTCTCCCTTCTTAGCAATGAAAGGTTTTCTCCTTCTTGCTTCTCTTGTGGTGATGATTCTTTTCACCAGCTTCTTTCTTCTCAGGACAATCAGCCACAACATGACCTGACTTACTAAAACAGAAGCAAACAATCTTTTTAGAAAAATATTTACCAAGTTTTGGATCATATCTGCCCTTTTTGGAGGGTTTCTTCTTATTTCTGTAGTAGTGCTCTTTGTGTTGGAAGGAAGAGGTAGGGTTTGCTTCTCCACCCCTTCTTTTTCATCAGCCTCATAAATTGCTTTGAGAAAGCAGCAAACTCCTCATCAGACATATTACAGCCTGATTCCTCTTGATCTGAATCTTCTGACTCAGCTGGCCTTCTTAGGGGAGAAGGATTCTTCTCCTTGCTCCTCTTGGAGCTATCTGCCTTGAAGGCCACAAAAGTTTCTTTGGCCCGACCTCTATTAGTCTTCTCTTCTTCCTTTGCTGTCAGCTGCATCTCATATGAAAGCAGCTTACCAAACAGTATGGATGGTGGAGTATCTGCCAGCTTTGCCACTTCTCTAATGACACATATCTTAGTGTCCCAGTCTCTAGTATGAGACCTAAGAAACTTATCATTTAGCTCATAATTATTAAAGGCCCTACCATAGGTCTTTAACTCATTGACTGTACTGAAGAACCTTTCATAACAGCTAGTTATGGTCTCCTCCCTGATCTGTCTGAAAGCTTCATACTCTTGATTCAGCATTGACTTTTTATCATCTCTCACTTCCTCAGTTCCTTCCATATACACTATCAAGGTGTCTCACATTTTCTTTGAGGTTTTGTAGTGCAACAGGTTTTGAAAGGTGGAATCATCTATGACACTAACTATGATGTTTGTGCCCTCTTATCCATTATTGCTAAGATGACTTCATCCTTAGACATTTCAGTTTACTTCTTTGGAGTCTTAAGATTTGCATCAAGGACAGATATCTTCATTGGGATGAAGGGTCCTTCTTGAACTGTAATATAGATCATAGAATCAGATGCTTCCATAAATAATCTGACCCTTTTCTTTCCATATACCAAAATTTTCCTTCCTACAGAGAGGAAGTTTCATGAATCCAAGCTCTTTATGATTCTCTCCTGAACTCATCTTAACTTCTGACAGCTACCCTGGAGATCTCCTCAGACTGTTAAGTCTTTTCTTGAGTAACCTCCCTCTGATACCACTTGAAAGTCTTTGAATACAAGAGTAGCTAATCACCTAGAGGGGGGTGAATAAGTTATTGCAGTCTTTTGTTGAGTCCTTAAAATCTTCTTTGACTTATGTCCTACTGTGTATACTTATTTTAGCTTTCAAGAAAATAATATTCAGCACAACAAAACACAATACACAACACACCAGATTTTATAGTGGTTCCCCAGTGTATGGGTACATCAACTGTCCCTCTCCGCCTTTCTAACAGTATGTTAGACAAGGCTCTTCTCCAAAAACTATGGCTCCTCAAAGATTACAGCACAATCCCACTGGATCAGTCAGTCTCCACTGAGACTTTCAACACTGGCTCACAACCCTCCACACAGTAATCACCTGACAACAACACATAGGCACAAATGCCATTTACACAGGCTGGGAGAAACAGCCTCACACAGATTCACACAGGAATCCAATCACACAGCCTTTATAATTTAGGCTTTACAATTAGATCTCACATATCTCATACAGAGCCTACTCAATCTAGGCCTCACCATAGATTTTTCACAGATCCACTGATTTTGAAAGTGTTTGTTGATTTGACTCAAGTGAAATTATTATCTGAGTCAATTTCTTCTTAGGCTAAGAAATTCTCAGTCCTATCTGCTTCCCAGCAACAAGGATGACAATCTTTGACTATCTACTGCTTGTGCTGGAAGTTCCCTCCACGTCGCATCCAAGAATCCGCCACCAATACTGACGCCTAGTGACAACCACTCAAGCTAACGCATAACGTCAAATCGGTACATTCATACAATGGGGAATATGAAAAGCAACACACTTCCGCACCAACACAATGCCCAAAGCGCAAAGCAGGAGTACGTTCCTGCAAACATGCTGCAAACGCCAGATAACAAGAGCAAGGGCGATGTGTGAGCAATCAACCACAAGAATCACAGTCTAGGCATCTACCACACAAACTTCAACTCACGAAGCAGACACGTGTGGAACCAAGTAATCAGTGCATGCACCCAGGTCTAATGGAAAGGACTTCTCACACCGCAGACAAAATAAATTTGTTATGCGCGCTTCGAGATCTAATTCAAAGTCCACGATCCCAAAGCAAAATAATAAAGGTCAAAAATTTCCAGACTCGTCGCTTTGCGAATCACGATCCGCGAAAATTTGGGGACAAATTATAGGGTTCCTCCAAAAGATTTACGTGTCAAATCGGTAGGACTGCGATAGAAATACTCAAACAATGTGACCCGACCGAGCAAGTCATGCACGTAAGTTACGCTCGCTCAAAACGACCAAAATCACCCTAAAAGAGGAGGCAGAACCAAGCATGCACACACACACACACACACAACCTACACACGTGGTGCACGCCTTTCTTGTGCGTGCTAGGGCCCTGCGCATGCGTCCCTCATGCCAGCACTAGAGCGTGTCCCTCGCGCACGCGCGCGGACGTCGGCACGTGCCTTGCACGCACGCGCTAGCATGCGCACGCTAGCGTCTGCTGGCCAGCTTGGTCGCCTCTGACCGCCGCCGTCGGCGGGCAACTTTCTGGGGCCGCTCGGACTGCCCGTATCGCCGGGGGGTGGTCATCATTTTATAAAAATTGATGATTCAGGTGACCGAAACGGAGTGACGCCATTAAGACTCATCCTGGCGCAATTACCAACATATCCCTTCAGAAAGCTATAAAAAGCTCTCATGCCTTCATTTAATGACAAACAACTTTATAAACAAGAGAGTTCTGCGATTTTCAAGCAAAAACAAGAGACTTAGATCATTCCTCTGCTCAGAATTCACGTTGCACCCTCTCTAGTCCGTTCAGCGCTCGGTTGGACGCTTCGAGAACCGCATAAAAGGCACAAGAGAACGCTCTCACGGGCGCTCTCAAGGACGCATGATCGAAGCTCCAGAGAAGCATTTTTTCCTTCTTTTTCATTGTACTCAAAACTTGTAACGAAGAGGTTACATGTCACCCTCTAAGGAACTTCAGACATTTGCAAACAATGCTAAATAGTGGATTTCGGCCCGACACACAACGTAGTTTTGCACTCTTTACGGGTTTTCCACCGCAAAAAAATAACTTGTCACTGCTGGTTGGTTTTCTCTTGATTGTTTGCACGCCCGATCCAACTCAAAGCTAATGCTGTCGGATTCTTTGGACATAAGAAAAACCAGGCAACCCGCAACAAGAATTTTATTTAGTCGACTGTGACGCTTGTAGCGTGCCCCAAAATCTTTATAGGCATTTCAAGAACAGTGCCAAGAGGTCATTATTTGAATCACCACGAATAAATTGCCGCAGATTTTTTCAAAAAACACGGCCTTATTTTATAAAAGAAACTTGGCTTTTTCTCATTCCAAATTCTTCTCCATTCATACAATATCAACACAATCATTCAAGCACCATGCCAAACATTCCAGCAATTCTCCTCGGGCAGTTCAATGCTGTTATGGACCAACAGAAGCGGACCAGTTTATAGGTCTATTCAAGGTTCAAGTCATCCTGCTGTCCAGACCAGTTGGTCTCTCAAAATGCCACTGATCAGGTTAAGGCTCCGTTTGGGAGGATTTATTTTCACCGGTCAAGCGGTTACGGCCGCATGAACCTAATCTTAATTATGGTCTGGTTCATGCGGTCGTAACCGCTTGACAGGTGAAAATAAGTCCAGCCAAACGGGGCCTAAGACTCCGTTTGACGTAGTTTTTTTTTGCCCAATATGCCTAGGGTTACTCGGAACTATTTTGCGGGAGCGAGAAACAACTAAACAGGGAATACCTGTTTGAAGAGTGAGGACAGAAAACCGCGCAGCTGTGCCTGTCCGTCATCATTGCCGTCGCAGATGTGCCTCGTTGATCACCCGTCGCCGTCACAGAAACCGCGCAGCCCGGCGAAGAGGAGAAGAAGTTTCGCGCTCGCTCCCGCTCGCTGCGAACGAACCCTATTTCCCCGATTTCTTTTCTGAGTGTGAGCGGCCGCTCACTCTCGCCCCTTATTAGGTCCGCCCCTGGGTATGCCATTATAAAAATGAATGAAATTTCATAGATAAGAATGGATGTTCACGAACGATGATTCGTAACCGCCGCTTTCAAAACCTCCACCATCAAGAACGGGGGAGGGTGGTGTAAAGTACATACGCTGCATTTTATTTTTCAATGTAGGTATCCAATGGCTGCGAGTGAATCACATTTTGCGCGGAGATGCACATCTTAAATCGCGATGTGATGCACTCACAGTCATTGAATTGCGCACTACACCGTAAAGTACATCACATCCCCATATTCCCACCAACATGTCAAATTGATTAAAAAACAAAATATTGCTTTTAAGCTCACATGATGAAACCGTCCGACCACTCAGCTGTTTCCACGTACCCCTATAATATCAGCGGCGAGAGGCAGGCGGCCCGGCGGGTTTCTAGACCCACTCCAGGAGAAAAGGCGTCGCCATTGACTAATTGGAGTGCTTACGGCAGAGTCTGGAGCCATTTGAAGTCAGCTTTCTCCACCTTTCTTTGAACTTTTGCTTTCTTTACCATCTTCTAATCTTCCAGCTTATGTCTAGGCGGGAGGCGGCCAACAGGGAACGGTCGTCCGCTTTTAGATCCCCTTCCTCGCTTTTTAATTTTGTTTATTTTTCTAATGTGTTTTTATTATTAGAGTGAAAATTCATGGAAAATTAACGCTTCATTCGGCGCAGCGTTTGGAGCTTTTCGTTTGGGGCAAATGCCGCCGCACGGCGGATAAACAAATGGTCACTTGCGACGTTTGCTTCGTTTGCACCCGCCGCGTCATAGAAAATGGAGGAAAACGGAGGTATTCCAACCGCGACCTTCCCCCTATGATTCCAAAAGCACCCCTCCTCCCGTCCTCTGAGCAAAAAGCCAAATCAATCGAAGCCTAAGACTTCATTTGATTTAGCGGTGGCGGGTCGATCCGGCGGGTGGAAACAGAGTATTCGAATCGGAGGGGGAGGTGGCTGCTCTAAACGGAATTTTTTGGGGGGCATTTCTCAAAGCGGGCGAGTGGAAATGGAGCAAACGCCGCCGAAGATTCATTTGTTTACCCTCCTTCCGACGGCGTTTGCCCAAAACGGAGCAGCGAAACGCCCAAACAGAGTGTTCGAATCGGAGGGGGGAGGTGGCTGCTTCAAACGGAGCTTTTTTGGGCGTTTCTCAAGGCGGGCGGGTGAAAACGGAACAAACGTCGTCTGTGATTCATTTATTTACCCTTCTTCCGATGACATTTGCCCAAAACAGAGAAGCAAAACGGTCAAACAAATAGAGCCACACAAACTTAGCTGTTTGTACTGAACAAAAAAAAAAGTAGAAGAAGACAACGTGGGGTTAAAAACAAATAATAATATGGATTTAATCTGGGAGATGAATAAATAAAGTTTATTCTTTTAATCGTTTGGGAGAAAAAAAAGCGGGTGTGAAGAGTCAACCGGTCCGCCTCAAACTTAGCTGTTTGTTCACACTATTCCTCGCTATAATTTCTTAGGCTTTGGGGGAGTCCACATGAGCTGTATTTTCTTCATCTCTTCTTTTTGTGGGAGGGGAGTTCACTGATTCGGCTTCCGTTTTTGGTTCTTCTTCACGACAGATCGCCGATAATGGAAGGCGGAGGGGACACGCGCAGGTGCATCTTCAATACTCGCAAGTGCTCTGTTTTCTCTTCATCAGCGTTGGTGTGAGTGGGGGAAGGGGCGAGGTTAGGCTTCTGAGGGTACGCTAGCGCTAGCGTTTTGTTTTCCTGCTTGCCTTCTTTCTGCCCTGCAAAATAATAGTCTGCAGTCTGTACTGAAGGAGCTGCAGGCAGGCAGGCAGGCAGGCATTAGTTCATCATCCTCTGTTATCTTCCTCTTCTCCTTCAGTTTCAGATCTTAATTTCTCTCTTTTTCCAGCACAAGTTATTTTCCTTGCATGCGGAGATCGAGGGTATATTATAGCCGGAGTTGAGAAGCAGAGCTGTGGAGCCATTTAGATCTGACTAGACTTGAAACGAAAGTTTCGTCAAAGAATGAGTTTTGGAGGATTATTCGACGGCGACTCTGGTGGCCGGCGGCTGGTGGCAGATTTAGTTTCGTACGGAAGCACAGCCACGCCGGCCGGCGTTCGCACTCAACCGCTTCTCCTCTCCAACCCAACTGTGTCAAAGCACATGCTCGGCTCAACTGGCCTCTCTCTCGGCCTGGTGAGCTGCTCCGCACTACCTTCTCAACTCAAAGATTCAATTTTTATGCTACCTGTTTAATTAAATTAGCGAACTTTTCGTTGGTTTTTGTGAAGCAATCTAATCTTAGGGGAAAAGGAGAGTTAAGCCGGCTGGGCGCCGCTTCCGCCGCCGGCGTTAACAGCGAGCTTGACGCGCTTTGCAGGAACAAAGACGATGAAAACGAGAGTAGATCCGGGAGCGATAACCTGGAAGGAGGCTCCGGCGATGATCTCGAGCAGGAGAATCCCCGCAAGAAAAAACGCTATCATCGCCACACGCCGCAGCAAATTCAAGAGCTCGAAGGGTAAAAAAAAAAAAGAAACTCTTTTGATTTGCTTCTTTTATTATTAATTAATCACAGTTTCTATTATATATTTGATGATGGATCGCAGTCTGTTCAAAGAGTGTCCTCATCCGGATGAAAAGCAAAGATCAGAGCTCAGCAGGCGGCTCGGGCTCGAGAATCGCCAGGTCAAATTCTGGTTCCAGAACCGGCGAACTCAAATGAAGGTATTTTAATCTTATTAGAAGGAAAAAAAAAAAGAGATCTTTTTTTTTTCTAGATTGTTGATGATTCTGATATACGTGTGTGATCTGATGAAGACTCAACTGGAGCGGCACGAGAACACAATCTTGCGGCAAGAAAACGACAAGCTTCGATCGGAGAACATATCCATAAGAGACGCAATGAGGAGCGCAATCTGCAGCAACTGCGGCGGCGCCGCCATCCTCGGCGAGCTCTCGCTCGAGGAGCAGCACCTGAGAATCGAGAATTCACGGCTGAGAGACGAGCTCGACCGGGTCTGCATCCTCGCCGGAAAATTTCTCGGCCGGCCGATCTCCACATTGATGCCGAGCTCATCGCTGGAGCTCGTTGTCGGCGGAAATAGCGGCGGTTTCGTTGGTTTTGGCTCCGGCGCACCGGCCTTCTCTTCGATCACCGATTTAGTCGGCGGCGGCGGCGGCGGAGTGTCGAACTCCATGGGGACAGTCATCACGCCTCCGTCTCGCACGGCCGCCGCCGCGGACGGCTCCTTCGAGAGATCATTGTTTCTGGAATTGGCTCTGTCGGCCATGGATGAGCTTGTAAAGATGGCTGAAATGGGAGAGCCGCTTTGGATTTCTGGGAGTGAGAGTGCTGGGAAAGAGGTGTTGAATTTCGAGCAGTACGAAGAGATTTTCCCCCGCTGCGTCGTCGGCGCCAAGGCCTCCGATTTGGTGGCGGAGGCTACCAGAGAGACGACGATGGTCATCATCAACAGCCTTGCGCTTGTTGAGACTCTAATGGATGCGGTATTACCTACCGCCTTCATATATATTCTCTCTGCATGCATAAGATTTGAAAAGTTACTTCCTTTTCAAATAAATATTAATGAATTTCTTAATCAACTTATTAATCTATTCATGATTATTGAATAATGTTAAATAACTGCTACTAATTAATAAGTAAATGAAATGAATGGAAAACTGTAGGCTCGGTGGGCGGATATGTTCCCCGGGATGATAGCCAGAACAACCACAACTGATGTAATTTCTGCAGGGGTCGGTGGTACAAGAAACGGAGCTCTTCAGCTTGTGAGTTATTTAATGCTTGATTTTTATGTAATTGTTACTATGAATTTGTGAAAATATTGCATATATATATATGTGTGTGCAGATGCATGCGGAGTTGCAGGTTCTATCTCCTTTGGTTCCAACGAGGGAGGTGAACTTTTTAAGATTTTGTAAGCAGCTGGCTGATGGTGCGTGGGCTGTTGTTGATGTCTCCATTGATGGAATTAGGGATAACACTTCTTCTTCCTCTCCTTCTTCGGGGCTTAGTTCCAAATCTCGCAGGCTTCCTTCTGGTTGTGTGGTGCAAGACATGCCCAACGGCTATTCCAAGGTATGAATATTTATCACTGACGGTCAAAGTTCCTGTCTTTTTTTGGTATTTAGACGCCCAAGAAGATAGTATTGGATTTAATGAAAATTTTACAAAAAGATTTACTTTTAAAATGAAAAGTTTGTATTTTGAGGGTAAAAATATCATCAAGTACTAATCTATCATCAACGGCTATTCCAAGGTAGCATATTTATCACTGCCGGTCAAATTTCCTGTCTTTTTTTTTGGTATTTAGACGCCCAAGATGGTAGTATAGATTTATTAATGAAAATTAACAAAAAAAATCTTCTTTTTAAAATGAAAAGTTTGTATTTTGATGGTAAAAATATCATCAAGTACTAGTCTTTAATTAAATATTTTTAAAAATTAGGATAGTATTGGATTTAATGAAAATTTTACAAAAAGATTTTCTTTTAAAATGAAAGTTTGTATTTTGAGGGTAAAAATATCATCAAGTACTAATCTTTCATTTATTTATATTTTTTGAATTAAGATAGTATAGATTTAATGAAAAATTAATAAAAAAATTTACTGTTCAAATTGAAAGCTTGTGTTTTGATAGCAAAAAATGTCATCAAGCAGACCCTAACCTTTCATTTAAGTTTTTGTTGAAATAAGTTCCTAGAAAAATTAATAAAAAATTTTACTTTCAAAATGAAAAGCGTGTATTTTGATAGTAAAAACTAACATTAAGCAGACAAGCACTAACCTTTCATTAATTTTTTTTTTGAATTAAGTATAGATTTAATGAAAAATTAACAAAAAATTTACTTTTTAAAATGAAAAGTTTGTATTTTGATGATAAAAATATCATCATATACTAACTTTTCATTTATTTTTTTTTGAATTAATAAATGTGGGTAATATAAGTATTATATTTTTCTAAAATTTTATTATTTTGTCCACCTAAATAATGCAGTGGACCTTTCATCCTTGTTGCACCGTACACAGTAATTTGACTTATCAAAGCTAGGCGAAGCCCGGCATGAATAGTCATTATCTGTCACTATCTACAATGTGTTTACATATTATGTAGCTACTTTTTAATTGCTCGAAATTATTAAATTATTATAAAAAGAAATTGTTGTAATACAGTTTCTGAGAAGTCAATCCCTGGATTAGATTAGTCTGGTAATTTTATTTAATATATACGAGTGACAGGCACGGGCCTCCGGCCCGATGGCTACGCGCCACAGTACCCGGCCAACAACGGCGGGCTTCGGCCGCCACGCGGTGGGCTTCGCAAAAGTACCGAACCACCTCCTTTTTAAAATTAATAAAAAAATAAATTAATTCGTCTGGCGCTCGGGATTACTTCGTCGACCCATAACGATAATTTAAGAAAAAGATAGTATACTTATACATAATAATGAATTATATCATACATATATTTATATAAATTTCTTTTATAAAAATACATAAATTATAACATTATAAGTATAAATTATTTGAAATGTTAGCATAATTGCTTACTTGGCTCATTGGTTTGAGTTGTTCTTGCTGTCCTTGAGGTCCTGGGATCAAAACCGGACAACTGCATTTAAATTAAAATTTAATTTTAATAGCTGGCTCCTCTCCCCAATTTTTAAGATTTATAGGGATAAAATCGTAATTTCACATAGGTTTAGGACACCCTAGTGGTAGGTTTAGGAGACCTATAAAAAAGTAACGGACGGCCATGATTGATCCGATGATCGGACGGCTGAGATTTCATGATCGTCCAGATCGGATATTTGATCAGACGGCTGCTGAATAATGCATTCATATCGGACGGTTCTGATTAATTCCATGAATTATAAATTCATTACTATCGAGAGACCACGATACTTCTTTATTATATAGTATAGATATATATTAAAATTTTATTATACATATTATGCGGGCATCACGGTGGCTCTCTCTGTCCACATTCAATACACGTTCATGTCATCTTCCCCAACGCTTCTACCGAGGCCTGAAATCTGACACGTAGGCGATATTATTTAATAAAATAATAATAATGATTTTTATTATTTCCATGTTTCTATTCCATCCTTCCATGGTACTTGATTTGATTCCCCCTCGTAATTCTTGCTCGTATTATTTAAATTATTAAAATAAATAAATATAAATTAAAAATAATAATAATAATGAAGCGCCCCATCCCGGGGCGTTAATAGTCAAAGCTTGGCGGGATCTGAGATTTCGTCAACCTGTGAACACATGCGCGGCTAAAAGGTTTGGTTTTGTCGTGTTGCGTCGGTGAGGTGTACCCCCGTCCCGTGCTTGTCTTTTCCTGCACCAGCAGTAATAATACGGATTTGTGATTTGTCCGTGTGGGTTAACGGCGGTGGCGCAGGTGACGTGGGTGGAGCACGGCGAGTACAATGAGGAGGCGGTGCACCAGCTTTACCGGCCGTTGCTCCGATCAGGGATGGCGCTTGGGGCGCAGCGGTGGGTCGCCACTCTACAGCGGCAGTGCGAGTGCCTCGCCATCCTCATGTCCACCTCTGTTTCTAACAGAGACCACCAAGGTATGGCTGCATAAACATTTTCTAAATAAAATGCAAATAGTTTCTGTCACGTGCCTTATATTTTTATTCCATTTATGTAATTCTTGTTTATTTATTACACATCAAAATTTTTTCTGAGTGAGGCACAGCTAGAAGCAATACTGAATAGTAATAATCAAGATTTTGAAAAAAAAAACTGAACCAGCCGTTACCGGACACCTAGCCGATCCGGTCCAGGTAGGGTTGTTTATAAATAGTATAGTTTGTGAATAATTCGAGATACGATTTGTGAAGATTCGATTAAAATCTGTATTCGAATTCTAGATTCGAATAAATTTTGAATCCGAATCTGAATAATTTTCTTTCTATTCGGAGGATTCGTGAATACTATTCGGAGGATTCGTGAATACTGGAATATATATTAATTTAAATAAATACTAAATATAATTATGTTTTAATATTATATTAAATTAATTATTATAAAATTTGAATTTGAATGCATGTTCGAATTTGAAATCGAACTTAAATTTGAATCTAACATTTCATGACGAATCCGACATTTCATGACGAATCTGAATCCGAATATTCAATTGAATCCTAATCCGAATCTCTGCATTTTATGTCAAATTTGGATTCGATTGAAGAGTTATTCGGTTCGATTCAGTTCGTCAACACCCCTAGGTCCATGCAAGAAACCCGCTACACTTGCGGTCCGCTTAAGAACCATGGAACCGGGCGAGGGGGCTGCAGACCGGCGAACCGGAGCCTGTTTTGGAAGCCTAGCCATGTTTTCACCCGTGTTAGGTTGTCTCAGCGTTTTTATTTTTACTTATACAGGTAATGTATTATATTTTTTTAAAAAATAATTACATAAATATGTATAATATATATACATATATAGAGTATCATATTTATTATATTTATTTATATGTATAATTGTATATTATACATGTAATCTTATATTTGTAATTTTAATTTAATTATTGATATTTTATAAAATTATATTTAATTTTGTTTTTCATAAATTAACACCTATAAATATAAAACTTCAAATATGTAATAATAAATATAAATTACTATATAAAAATACTCAAATACCTTATAAAAATGTGTATAAAACTATAAAAATATGTATAAAAGTATACAATTTAGTAATCTTATATATTTATAAATAATTTTTATGTTTTTATTTATATTATAATATTATGGTTCAACCTCGGTCCAACCGGTCAGACCTTGATTAATAATGCTATTGTATGGTTGAATATATAGATTTGGAGCTAGAACTCACCATTGATTGATTAATAAGAAAATATTATATTGATTTACACTCAAATGCATTATTTTAATTGGATCTAATGCAGTTACATTAGTATTAGGATTTTCTTCATTTGAGACCAAATAAATAGTATTTATTTGATGGCCAAGATTTTTTTTCTAGGAGATTCAACAGATTAATTAATCACATCTTTTTATTTTTTTTATATATATACTAAAAAAATTGACGCTTTAGATAAGTAATGAGAGGATCATAGCCATCAAATGAATACGATCCAATTCGTCTAAATGGAGTGGATCTCGATTTGTTATATTAAGGCTTCGTTTGGGGGGATTTATTTTCACCAGTCAAGCGGTTGCGACCTCATGAACCGGACCTAAAATAAGTCCGATGAAACCGCTTGACCGTTGAAAATAAGTCCTCCCAAACGGAGCCTAAGACATGTGAATTGTATTTTTGGATTGAGAATTACTTGAAAAATCATATCATTTTGTTGGTTGTAATGATAATTATGTAAAGAAAAGAGAATCATGTAATTAGTCTCACAGCTCATAGTCCCACAAACATTGATTAGGTGTTTTTCAAACATCAAACCCTAGCACTTTCAGGGTATATATTATTCACAATACATATCTCTAAAGTGCAAATATAATGTGGAGCACCCCAAGGTATTGTTTATATTTCACATTAAAAGCTAGAAATAATTATGAGAGAAAAAGTCAAAAACTAAAAAGACGATTTAATATATAATTCCCATTATTAATAAATGGATGGACTGAGGACACCAAATTATTTAAAACAACAACAAAAGAAACCCATCCCGTACTGGCGTACACGGTGGTGGAAGGCATATTAAAAATAATCGGCGTCGGCGGCGGCCGGCTGAGGCGCCGGGGCGGCGGAGAAACGGGGATCACAGCTCATATCGAACAAATAATTCGCGGACTCACGATACGGCAAATCCTTCCGCGCGCACTTCTCTATAAACACCAAAAACAACTCGCAGCATTCCGGCTGAAGATTCTTCAGATGGCCGGTGAGGAACTTCATTATATCCTTCTCCGGAAAGCAGAGTAAGAAGGTTCTGAGGACCTGCTCGCAGTAAACGCTCGGCCTTGGAGCCAGCGGCTCGACATGAAGGCTTCCTCGAGGGGCCTCCGTCGCCGAAGCCACGACGGCCAGGACGAGGAGGAGGAGGGCGGCGGCGGCGCAAGTTGTTGCTGAGGATGAGTTGGCCATGGATGCCGCCGGCGAGATTAATTAATTAAAGTTTCCTTTTGTTGGATGAGGGAGAAGGAGAGGGAAGGGAGGGGATTTATAGGGAAGGAGAGGGCGGGGGGTTATGAGACTATGAGAGTTTTTTAGAGTGGTTTTAATTTTACACGGTGGTTTCAAGTTTCATTAAGGCTAGTGGAGCAAAACCGCTTCAGGATCCTGCTGTTTTTTCTGTGTGTGTAATTATGAACAGTTTTAAGCGGGGGATTAAATACGGCCGTATGATCCGAGATTTTACGGTTGAGTTGTTTTCGCGAAATACTGGAGTATTGAAAAATACTGTCAGTATTTCAATCAATACCGTTATTTTTCTGATCTTAGGTGGGAGAAACGCGCCTAAAATTTTTGTATGTGATTGTTACAAGCAACTTTATTTTGAATAAGCTTAAATAGATTTTACACACACATCAAAAAAAAAATTATATGTGCGGCTTGAATTATTAAGATCCTTCGCATTTACGATTATAAATTGTAGCATAGAGCGAAAAGTTTTAAGTCATTATCGAAATCCTCTTTGAGTCATAATCTTTGGATTGAATTCTTGCTTGGGCAATAAAAAGTGTACGAGATTTAAAACATATACGTTTATGAAATTCTTATGTTTATGTGTCTATTCTATAGGATTTCTTGGGCGGACGTAGTGTTTGAGAAATCTCTTTGATTACAATGTTGAGTTGATGTGATCTTTAAAACACATGTGTATCATGCTTTCACCTATCGGCCAATGATATTGACACTCCAAGCAGGTCATGTGTTTCCCGTGCTAGGAAATTTCTAGGAAAGTGATCAAGACAAATGAAATGACTATATATTTAATGTTTGGGTTATGGCTTGGATGGACACACCACTGATTCTCATCTTGGAGAAAGAGACCGTTGAAGGTGGATTCATGGAGAAGAAGAAGGCGAGGGTTGTGGCGAGTTGCAGTGAGCGCGGCAAGGCTGTAGTGGGGGCAAGCAGCGTAGCGAGCAACATGCTTACACGCGAGCTGGACATTATTCCGTGTTGACTTCTCCGGCGGCGGCGGCGGTGGTTGGTCGTCTGACGATGACGAAAGTTTGTTGAAGCCAACCTTGTGCGTCTTTCTAAGGATTGCAGTCCAATATCATTGTCAACCCGCAAATCAAGGTAATTTGTCTCATCTGCGGTGTGCATGTAATGGATTGGTAATTTTGTCCACCCGCGGATGGCAGTCATGAACATGAGAATTAAATTGTCATTCGTTACCGCCCACTTAAGGAACTTCATCACCTTTTATCTTCAAACAGATGATGTCTGTTAAGTTATATATCCTTAACGAATGACGCTTTACCCATGAGTTTATGATCGCCACCACCCTGCCAAGCAAAGCCTTAGTTTATGACGCTTTACCCATGGTGGTGTACGGCCTTCGACCAATTATATTTATGTAATTAAAAGCTAGAAATAATTATGAGAGAAAAAAGTCAAAAACTAAAAAGGCGATTTAATATATAATTCCCATTATTAATAAATGGATGGACTGAGGACACCAAATTATTTAAAACAACAACAACAAAAAAGACCCATCCCGTACAGGCGTACACGGTGGTGGAAGGCAAATTAAAAATAATCGGCAGCGGCGGCGGCCGGCTAAGGCGCCGGGGCGACGGAGAAACGGGGAACACAACTCATAAACTCATGGGTAAAGCGTCATTCGTTAAGGATATATAGTAATTTATATTTATTATTACATATTTAAAGTTTTATATTTATAGGTGTTAATTTATGAAAAATAAAATTAAATATAATTTTATAAATATCAAAAATTAAATTAAAATTACAAATATAAGATTACATGTATAATATACAATTATACATATAAATAAATAAATTATTTTTTGATGTGCGTGTAAAATCTATTTAAGCTTATTCAAAATAAAGTTGCTTGTAACAATCACACACAAAAATTTTAGGCGCGTTTCTCCCAACTAAGATCAGAAAAATAACGGTATTGATTGAAATACTGACAGTATTTTTCAATACTCCAGTATTTCGCGAAAACAACTCAACCGTAAAATCTCGGATCATACGTCCGTATTTAATCCCCCGCTTAAAACTGTTCCTAATTACACACACAGAAAAACAGCAGAATCCTGAAGCGGTTTTGCTCCACTAGCCTTAATGAAATTTGAAACCACCGTGTAAAATTAAAACCACTCTAAAAAACTCTCATAGTCTCATAACCCCCCGCCCTCTCCTTCCCTATAAATCCCCTCCCTTCCCTCTCCTTCTCCCTCATCCAACAAAAGGAAACTTTAATTAATTAATCTCGCCGGCGGCATCCATGGCCAACTCATCCTCAGCAGCAACTTGCGCCGCCGCCGCCCTCCTCCTCGTCCTGGCCGTCGTGGCTTCGGCGACGGAGGCCCCTCGAGGAAGCCTTCACGTCGAGCCGCTGGCTCCAAGGCCGAGCGTTTACTGCGAGCAGGTCCTCAGAACCTTCTTACTCTGCTTTCCAGAGAAGGATATAATGAAGTTCATCACCGGCCATCTGAAGAATCTTCAGCCGGAATGCTGCGAGTTGTTTTTGGTGTTTATAGAGAAGTGCGCGCGGAAGGATTTGCCGTATCGTGAGTCCGCGAATTATTTGTTCGATATGAGCTGTGATCCCCGTTTCTCCGCCGCCCCGGCGCCTCAGCCGGCCGCCGCCGACGCCGATTATTTTTAATATGCCTTCCACCACCGTGTACGCCTGTACGGGATGGGTTTTTTTGTTGTTGTTGTTTTAAATAATTTGGTGTCCTCAGTCCATCCATTTATTAATAATGGGAATTATATATTAAATCGTCTTTTGAGTTTTTGACTTTTTTCTCTCATTATTATATTTTTTTAAAAAATAATTACATAAATATATGTATAATATATGTACATATATAGCGTATCATATTTATTATATTTATTTATATGTATAATTATATATTATATTACATTTATACATGTAATCTTATATTTGTAATTTTAATTTAATTTTTTATATTTATAAAATTATATTTAATTTTATTTTTCATAAATTAACACCTATAAATATAAAACTTTAAATATGTAATAATAAAAATAAATTACTATATAAAAATACTCAAATACCTTATAAAAATGTGTATAAAACTATAAAAATATGTATAAAAGTATACAATTTAGTAATCTTATATATTTATAAATAATTTTTATATGTTTTTATTTATATTATAATATTATGGTTCAACCTCGGTCCGACCGGTCCAACCGGTCAGACCTTGATTAATAATGCTATTGTATGGTTGAATATATAGATTTGGAGCTAGAACTCACCATTGATTGACTAATAAGAAAATATTATATTGATTTACACTCAAATGCATTATATTTATTGGATCTAATGCAGTTACATTAGTATTAAGATTTTCTTCATTTGAGACCAAATAAATAGTATTTATTTGATGGTCAAGATTTTTTTTCTAGGAGATTCAACAGATTAATTAATCACATCTTTTTATTTTTTTTATATACATACTAAAAAAGTTGACGCTTTAGATAAGTAATGAGAGGATCATAGCCATCAAATGAATAGGATCCAATTCGTCTAAATGGAGTGGATCTCGATTTGTTATATTAAGGTTTCGTTTGGGGGGATTTATTTTCACCGGTCAAGAGGTTGCGACCCCATGAACCGGACCTAAAATAAGTCCGATGAAACCGCTTGACCGGTGAAAATAAGTCCTCCCAAACGGAGCCTAAGACATGTGAATTGTATTTTTGGATTGAGAATTCCTTGAAAAATCATATCATTTTGTTGGTTGTAATGATAATTATGTAAAGAAAAGAGAATCATGTAATTAGCCTCACAGCTCATAGTCCCACAAACATTGATTAGGTGTTTTTCAAACATCAAACCCTAGCACTTTCAGGGTATATATTATTCACAATACATATCTCTAAAGTGCAAATATAATGTGGAGCACCCCAAGGTATTGTTTATATTTCACACATTATTATAAGTAGCTTCTCATCTAAGATCATAACTAATCAATAAAATAATCATTATATTTGATAAATTTCTTTCCATTTCTTCAAAAATTTATTAATTAGCCCTTCAGGAAGGTCAACATTGTGTGAATAAACATAAAGAGCGTCCCAAAAAAGACTCTTGGATGGAGGAAGTTGTGGTCTCCTCTTCTCTTCCATCTTTTGGCTTTTTGGCACATTGCATCCCCAAATTGCTATTGTTTGGCATTTTGCATCCCAATATTTTAAATATGGCACTTGGCATTTTCCATTTATATTTATTTTGACACTTTGCACCTTAGGGCATTGTAATGAGGGGTATTTTCATCCACCATTCTTACCGATAGCATATACACCTCATTTCTTTTCAGCGCCCCCAATTCCTTCAGGCATGGCTCCTTTTATTTAATAAATTTTTCGTCTCATCTGGACAAAAAATACCCTTTAAATTTAAGTCTGGGGTGCAATGTGTCAAACTAAATGCAAATGGGAGGTGCAATGTGCCATATTTAAAATTTTGGGATGCAAGTGCCAATGGGGAGCAAATGGGGGTTGCAATGTGCCAAAAATTCTAATCTTTTGAGTTTGATATATGATGAGTTTACTTGGTAGTGTGTCTGATGAAAATTTGATTTTGGTTCATTCCCCCAACAAACAATGTTCAAACCATTGATTCGGCTAAGATCATGGCTTCGATTGGCTTGACGTTTTTTCTCTGAATTTGGACAAAAACGCTACTATCATAGAATGTACGTTTAACATGACAACGGTTATGACCGCCACCGAGAAAAAAATAAATAGTTTCGAACATAAAATTGGATGAAATTCCTTAGGTGACCAAGTTTTTGACAACAATTACGACCGCATTCATGACCTCTACCGCCACGCCAAATGCAGCCCAAGTCTGTCGGGATTTTTGTTGGTTCCGGTCAGAATCCGCTTCAGTTAATTTTGAGGTCTCGCTGAGATCTAAATAGTGGGTGCCCTGTCTTGCCTCTTGCCCGATAGAGAGCAGAATCGCGTCCCTTCTCTGAGTTTGGCCAACGACGAATTGCCCCCTCTTGTCACGTGAGTAGGAATCACCGAGTCCCCTCCTTGTTCCTGTTCGAGGAAGGAAACGCCACCCCTCCTGTTCACTCATGTTCACAAGTAGACAGCCGGATCTTGGAGGAAGTGTACTTGTCGGAGGGTTGGATCAACTTCACGACAGTGACCTTTGGCAGCAAAGTTCAGAAGGCTATCTCACGTACCTAGGCTCGTCAGATTGTGCCGTTGGAGGGGGAGTGCGTTCGAGTGATGTCGAAGGCATGCACGAGTGTAGTTGGCCTCGACAACGATTTCTCTCTGGTGGTGGCATTGGTTGGTCATTTGTCTAACGATGATGGTTTGTGTGTGAAACTTATGCGTCTATAGTGTTACGAATTGCAGGAAGTATTTATACTATTTTTCTCCTATTGTATGCACTGATTTTTCTCCTATTTTTTGATGATGTTTTAAAAAAAACTCATTTGAGTATGAGTGCTGGTTGTTTTGAAAGCTTCCATTTGATTTGGGTGGGGGGTTTGGTTTCAGATCAAATAATAAATATTTTCTTAGTATATGGAGTGCAAAGGCATATTAGAGGGGTGTTGACTCAAACTTTACCTCAAACCCTAGTTACAATTAGTTTATTTTTGAAGCTTACTATTGTCATGCAAAACCAGAATCAATGCTCTTGAATTTATGAATGAAAATGTAATGGCTATTAACCGTGCAGCGATAACGGCCACCGGAAGGCGGAGCATGCTGAAGCTAGCTCAGCGCATGACCGACAACTTTTGCTCCGGTGTGTGCGCATCGTCGGCTCGCAAGTGGAGCCGTCTGGCTAACATGGGGGGACGTATTGGGGAGGACGTGCGTGTGATGACGCGGCAGAGCATGGACGACCCCGGCGAACCCCCCGGCGTCGTACTCTCCGCCGCCACCTCTGTTTGGCTCCCCGTCTCGCCGCACCGGCTATTCAATTTCCTCCGCGACGAGACCCTTCGAAGCCGGTGGGATATCCTCTCCAACGGTGGCCCTATGCAGGAGATGGCTCATATTGCCAAGGGCCATGACCAGGGTAACGCCGTCTCTTTACTCCGTGCCGGTGTAAGTTTTCTCTCTCGTCCATTACTTCACTCAGTTTGAGAACCTTTTTGCAATGAGTTTAATGCGAAAAAAATATTTAAATTGTTAATTATACTACTATATTACTATTATGCACTAATACTTTTTATGTATAAAAATATATGATTTTCTAAGCCAAGTACATAATGGATAATGCTCCAATATTTGCTAATCAAATTAATTTGGTTTAAAAGTTTATCTTTTGGTCTTTAGAGAAGATAAAAACAAACCAACCACGACAATACTCTGACTGTGACAGTACCCCGACCGTGACAGTCGGGGGGACCATAATGTCCCACGCGGCAGTACTTTGCTCACCACATTGCCCCGACGCAATGACGCTCTCACCGCTCGGAAACCCCTTAGATCCATACTCCACTCGCCGTACATTTTTTCAGTGTGCACAGGGGTTTGCAAGCGGCGGAAATAGCATATTTTTTGTAGGTAAAAGACTTTGCATATTTGATAACACATTTTTTAAACGTAAAGAAAAAACACAAATTTTTAAAAATAGAAATTTTATAATAAAAAGAGGTAGAATTGAAAAGTTGAATGTTTCAGCCGAGAATGTTTTTCCCTTTTAATATATAGTATGGATATTATTTTCTTCTCATTTTAAATTACAAAGGATAATGACATTGCCATTAAGCAGGCGGTGACCGCAAACCAGAGCAGCATGCTGATACTACAAGAGACGTGCACGGACCCGTCGGGGTCCATGGTGGTCTACGCGCCGGTGGACGTGCCGGCGATGCATCTGGTCATGAACGGAGGAGACTCCGCCTACGTAGCGCTGCTTCCATCGGGTTTCGCAGTGATGCCTGACGGGACGACGGCCGGCAAGATGGGGTCGGGTTCCCTGCTCACGGTGGCTTTTCAGATCCTGGTCAACAGCTTGCCAACTGCGAAGCTGACCGTGGAGTCCGTGGAGACGGTGAACAACCTGATATCGTGTACGGTGCAGAAGATCAAGGCGGCTCTCCAGTGCGAAACCTAAGGGCCAAGTCCGAAGGAAGAGAAGATGAAGAACGAGGGGTTGAGTCAAGAACGAACCGCGCAAAACCTTTGCTAAGTGGTGAGGAAGCTGCCGCCACATTTCGTATTCTTCAGCACCGAGCAATGGTGGTGGTTCGGGTATTGACTCGGCTTAATTATCTGTGTGGGTGATGCTCAAAGCTCACCTACCATAATCTTCTGAACTACTGTTCTTTGTTTTATTAGGTCTATGCCTCTCTCTCTTTCTCTGTGCTGTGGTGTTCATGTATTTTTCTGATTGTCATTGTTGTGGTTAATCAGTGGTGTGTTATGAATAAGTTTATTATTCTGCCTCTTTTGAGTGTGGCAATGATGATCTCGTGAAGAAACTTAATATAAGCAGCTGTTGATCCTCTTCATCAATATGAAATGATCAACTGCGTTTAGTGTTGGAGGTTTTAAGTTCTACTCTAGTAATAAAAAGATAATGGGGGCCGGGACTTGTTGAGATTTGAGAATTGTTTCATAATGTGAAAATAATGTAATCTTGTTGAGTGGCTCTCGAAGGCTTCTTTAAAGAAGATGTTTGTTTGAGGTATGTTTATATAAATGGCATCGGTTTTTTAACGAGTTTGGTGTGGATCCGGTAGGCATCCGTCCATTAATCCGTTGGGAATTTAGGGTTATGTCTATAATTATCTCTGCTAAGGACAATGTGGAGATTGTTTCAAATTTGATGATCACACAAGATGTTTCGAGCGTACAAACATTCTCGAAGTTTTTTGTTGGTGTGCCCTAGCCCCCCTCCCCCCTCCCTACAAAGACCCCCCTCTCTCGTTTTTTGCGGTTTTTCTCCCTATTTTGCCGATCCAAGGTACGATCATGGAAAGTCTTAGCCGGTGCAAGTTTTGAGAGCCGCCCCTGTTCTTGGTTTTCCTCCGTGCGCTACTCAAGATTGGGAAAAAGGAAGTCCCGTCGCCCTCTCCTCCTAGAGTGCCGTTCGCGATTTGTGTTTTCCGACGCTCCTGTCCTAGCTTGCAAGATCGTCGATTGAGCGTCTCGCTGCCTGTTGCTCTCCCGCTCGAGAGAAGAAAATAGTGATACACGCCATCTTCCTCGATGCCGACGAAAGTTTTTCTCCCTATTGCTGATCTCAGGCCGCTTGCATTTTTTGGCCGTTGTGATCTTCCACCGACCATGAGTCCTCCAGGTTTGTCGATCCCGTCATGTCGAAGAACAAAATCCCGCTCAGGATTTTTCTTAGGCCTGCCGTTGCGCGCTTCCCCATCGACGATCACGTAGGATCGCTGCTCATTGCTGGCGATCTCAGATCTGTGCATTTCTTATTGCGATCTAGGGCTGCCATAATTTTTCTTTCTTGCTGATCCAGCGACGGCCGCTCTGCTGACTTGAAGGAGATCCCATCTTCCTCACTTCTGTTGGTGTTCACGATTCCTATTTTCTCTCTGGCGCTCTTGGCTGGTGGTTATTCTGTTGCCTAGATTTACTGTTGAGCAAGAAGGTTGGAGAATCCAGATCTGATTAAGGGATTCCTGTCTATTTGTGGCCTCGATTGCTAGTTCCTTTATTTATAAATCTGGACTAGAATTGGGATCTCTTAGTGTGGCTTACTGTTCGGTAGAGACATTGTGGAAGTTCTGCTGCTCGATGCAAGTCTTTGGCGACTGTGTTCAGCTGGAGAGGAGCAAAATCACTTTACTGGTTGCTAGTGGAATTAGAGTTTTAGGAAAGGAACCTACAATGTCTAAAGGAAGCAATATCTCTTCTCATGTGCCGATGATCAAATTGTAGAAGTTCTCAAACTCAGAGTTCAGTGTCTGAAAGCGGAACACCCAGTTTGGTATAAAGTATCTAAATATATTTTATACTAAGCAATCCAATTTTACGTTTTATGCAGGAAGAGACAATGAGGATCAGTGGATCAGCGACAAAGATTTTTATCGCGACTTTCTTCTCAATTGTCTCTCGAATAGACTGACATAAACCTATAATAAGATGAAAATTGTAAAGGAGATTTGGGATGCTCCAACGGAACAGTTCAAAGAGGAAGAAAATATGTCAAAGATGCATTTGATGGACAAATTCATGGTTTTTACCTTCTTTGAAGACAAGGAGATACTTTCACATATTGCAGATTTTGACTCTCGTGAACAAGCCCAATAGTGAGAACATTACTCTATCAAATGGATTTGTTGCAGGAGCAGTCATTTTAAACTCTCATTGACATTAAACTCCTTCAAGATAGAGATGAGTCGGAAGAAGATGTCGGTTAGTCTGAAAGACCTCAAACGTTTCATTTGCATTAAGGATAAGAACCGTACTAGACACACCCTAGAGACGGTTAGCAAACAAAACTCTACTGCTAATATGGTCACACATCCTAAGCAAAAGCCTAAGCCTAGGAAGACTAAACCGCCCATCAGTGCACCCGCAGTTGCTGACTGTTGAAACCAAAAACTTGGTCTCTGTGGAGTTCGACCCTTGGGGAAGGGGTGACCTCACACCTACTACACTCGGGGGAACGTCACGGACCAAAGACTTGGGAAACTAGGAACGGACCCTCGGCTCTAGCGTGGAGGTCCCACCACACACCCGGAAGGTCACAAGAACACTTCCCCTCCCTTACCAATGAGAGCTGGGTACCTTGGAGAGTTCTCTCAACTCTACCAAGAAGAAAGCTAGGGAGGAGGAAGCCAAAAGCCAATGCCTCTCCAAAGGTACCCAACGGGGTCTATTTATAGTTTTTCCAAGTCCTGAGTTTGAAAAGTCCAAAATGCCCTTAGGGAAAAAACATGGCAACAGGAGGTCCAAAAGAGGGGAGGTGGAGGCTAAACCATGCTCCTCCCCCTTACCCCACTTCGGACATCCGAAGCGAACTCGCCCAAAGGCTGGGCGCCCGGGCGAGCTCCAGGCCGCCGGCCGAGCTCGCCCAAGGGCTGGGCGCCCGGGCGAGCTCCAGGCCGCCGGCTGAGCTCGCCCAAGGGCTGGGGGACCGGGCGAGCTCCAGGCCGCCGGCCGAGCTCGCCCAAGGGCTGGGTGCCCGGGCGAGCTCCAGGCCGCCGACCGAGCTCGCCCAAGGGTTGGGCGCCCGAGCGAGCTCCAGGCCGCCGGCGGAGCTCGCCCAAGGGCTGGGCGCCCGGACGAGCTCCAGGCCGCCGGCCGAGCTCGCCCAAGGGATGGGCGCCCGGGCGAGCTCTAGGCCGCCGGCCGAGCTCGCCCAAGGGCTGGGCGCCCGGGCGAGCTCCAGGCCGCCGGCCGAGCTCGCCCAAGGGTTGGGCGCCCGGGCGAGCTTTAGGCCGTCGACCGAGCTCGCCCAAGGGGCTGGGGTGCAGGGGGGGTGAGGCCTTGGCCTCCGTCCGGAGTACTGCTTTTACCTCGCTCATAACAAGCCCGGGGGAGTGTAGATTTTTCCTCCCCCTACTAGTATATTTCCAAGGCCAAGCCAAAATTGGCCACCAAGAGTCAAAAATCTCTAAAAGCTTAAAAACATAAAACTGGCCCAGCGCCTGCCGAATGGACCCTACTCTGCGAATACGGGGTTGTACACTGACGCCAACAAAAAGATAAAAATTTTAAAGGCAAGTGTTATAGCTGCAACAAGTGGGCTCACTGTGCTTCCGAATGCAAGCAACCTAGAAGAGGAGAATTCGGCTCACCAAACACTGATAAAAAATCAAACATGCTTTATCAAACTACGCCTGCCAACTTTATTGCCATGGTTGAAAAATGCAAGACCAATATAGAGTGGTGGCTAGATTCATGCGCATGCTGTAACACCCCTATCTATCGCAAAGTATATAACAGTAGGTCCGGTCGGGGCCCGACGCCATATACTACGGACAGACCGGTTGGTTACGTATTGAAACCATTCAACCAATCACAACGTCCTACACAACACCTAGCGGAAGCAATTTATTAAGGTTGCTGAAAGACAGATCTATCCTAGAGATTAGAACAATAACACACACAACAAGACTACAAGAAATAAAAATTGCAATCCAGACGACACAAGAATTTTATAGTGGTTCCCCAACAACTTGGGTACGTCCACTCTTCTACCACCCTTGGTAGGAATCCACTCAGGATGAGTTGATCAGGTGTCCTGACACCAATGAGCTTTTGACCAGGTGCTCAAAAACCAAAGCTAGATTTTTTGATCAGGTGTCTTGCCACCACTGAGTTTTGATAAGGCTCTCAGAACCAAACAGAACTTTTGAAGGGAGTTCAAGAACCCTTTTACAGCGGGAAAAGAATAAAGAAAAAGGTGAAGATGTCTTCTCTGTTCTCAATTAAATGAGAGAAGCACAAGTGGATTGTTGATGTCAAAGCTCCCCCTGAGAAGTAGAATGGTTCAGGAGTGGAAGCTTTGCACAGGGTGATAGGCCTTCAATGGATGACTGCTCCAGCAAATGATGATTTCAGCAATGGCTGAAATGTGAGTTGTCTTGGAGAGTAAATAATGAAGCCTTGATGATGATCTTCTAGTAAGCCTTCAGACTGATGTAGAGAAGTTGTTTCTTCAGGCTTCCTGGAACAGTAGATCTGAGAAGAGAACTTTGTTGTACAGGTGGAGTTGAGTTCTTCCTGGAACTCTGATTCCTGTATCTTATTTTCACTGTATTCTCTCTCTGTTTTCACTTTTTTGATTCACTAAACCTCTGAGTATATATTCTGATAAAGAGCAACGGACATTTGAATTCAGCATTTATTACTGCTTCCTTTTGGATACTCCAACGGCTATAATACTCATAAAAGCATTCCTGTAATAGTCCTTTAATATAGCTGTATTGGAATAATAATAGCTGTCTTTAATAGGACAAAAGATATCCAGAAAATCCGTCTGGAAACTTGCATTCAGATTTCTGGCAGAAAACGTCGAACGGAGATCGACTATCGTCGATCTGAGCTGGCAGATATTGGAGTTGGTCTGTGACAGAAATCGTCGAACGGAGCTCGGAGAACGTCGACCGGAGCTCGACGTTCCAGCATAGGTTAGCGTCGAGCGGAGCTCGACGTTCCAGCATAGTTGAGCTTGGAAAGCGTCGACCTGAGCTTTAGATAAAACGTCGACCGCAGCTTGAGATAAAGCGTCGACCAGAGCTCGACGTTACAGCAAAGATTAAGCTCGACGATCTTCGATCGGAGCTCGATGATCGTCGACCTAAGCTTAATGTTGAATTCTGTTTTCTCTGACTGATTTCTCTTGGCTGATTTCTCTTGGCTGATTTCTTCAATCTCTGAGAGCCTCACAACTTATGACCCTTAGCTATACATGATGGGTCGATCTAATAAACTGAAAGACATAGTAATCCTGACCCAAATCCAAATTAGGGTGTTCCAACAATCTCCCCCTATTTGGGTTAGGATTACTATTTACATGAAAATGAAAATATTACAGTAAATATTACAAGGCATAAGGCATAAAAAGAAAAACTTTGCAATTCTGGCTTCTGTTGCTAACTGCTTCTGGCACTATAAACTCCCCCTATGTTGATGCAGTAATTGTGATTGGAGGAGGCTAAGATGACTTTGAAAATTGGATCTTGATTGAGTCATCCAGCTAACTCTTATATAGAGTTCCTGCAGAAAGCTATGGTAGAGATTGCTCTCTCCTTGAAAAAGAATATGTTAGCAGAAAAATGATATTTGTTCAGCAAATTTTATTAGGATTCTGGATTTGAAAAACAAAGTCTGATATCTTCCTTCCTATAGAATTTCTTTTCATCAGAAGAGATTCAAACTCAGTGTCATGATCACTGCTGACCAATGCAACTAGAGTAGAAGACTCAATCTAGATGAATTTAGAAAAAGATCTATAAGAAATATAAAGTATCTGACAAAGAATTCACATACAAAGATCCTAAAATAATTTTGAACAAAATATCAAAAAAAAAATATAATCAGCTTTAAGAAAAAGAAATACTTCCTAATAAATTTGTTCCAAATGGTGGAAGGATTTAAAAATATTCTAAATAATTTATCCTTATGTTTATAAAACAAATTTATGAAAAAGCAAACTGAGTTCTCAGATTTGAACTCATTAAAATATTTTGAAAACATTTCTCTGCGAAGTTTGATTTCCTTCTTAGGTTTTATTAAAACTTGGCAATAAGATTGAAGTTCTAAATTAACTAAACTGAACACAGAATTAGATATTACCTGAACCTTTTCAGGTTTTGATTTTCCTTCTGTCAGTTCAGCTTCTGAATTGCTGCATGAAGCATTGATGGCCATTAAGCAAAATGTTTTGGCCCTTGCTTCCTCTTCTTCATCTTCAAATGATGATTCATCATCTGATACATCCCAAACAACATCTAGGGATATTGATTCTCCTTCTTCAAATAAGATGTTGTGGCTTCTTTCTGTTATTCCATCTACTGGTTCAGAAGCCATTTGATGGAGGGAATCCCATATCTCCTTAGCTGTTGAGCATTCAACAACTTCTTGAAACAAGTCATCAGATAATGACTGTGCTAGGATATTCATGGCTCTGGCATCAGCTAGCCTGGCCTTTTTAGTTGTTGTTGCTGAGTTTGGGAGACCTGTCATAATAGAAGGAAAAATATCTTCATCAATAGAGGTCATATATAATTTAATTCTTGTCTTCCAAAGTGCAAATTTGTTTATGTTGCACTTAGGAGGTCTGGTGCTAGAATATTCCATATTCTTGCTATGTGAAAGAAAAAGCAGAGTAATTAATCTAACTAGGATTGATCAAAAGAAGGATCTTTTGGTTCAGGTGTTAGCCTGTATAAACAACCAACCTATGATGGTTTAGTTGTTGTATAACCAACCTGGCTCTGATACCAATTGAAAGACAGATCTATCCTAGAGATTAGAACAATAACACACACAACAAGACTACAAGAAATAAAAATTGCAATCCAGACGACACAAGAATTTTATAGTGGTTCCCCAACAACTTGGGTACGTCCACTCTTCTACCACCCTTGGTAGGAATCCACTCAGGATGAGTTGATCAGGTGTCCTGACACCAATGAGCTTTTGACCAGGTGCTCAAAAACCAAAGCTAGATTTTTTGATCAGGTGTCTTGCCACCACTGAGTTTTGATAAGGCTCTCAGAACCAAACAGAACTTTTGAAGGGAGTTCAAGAACCCTTTTACAGCGGGAAAAGAATAAAGAAAAAGGTGAAGATGTCTTCTCTGTTCTCAATCAAATGAGAGAAGCACAAGTGGATTGTTGATGTCAAAGCTCCCCCTGAGAAGTAGAATGGTTCAGGAGTGGAAGCTTTGCACAGGGTGATAGGCCTTCAATGGATGACTGCTCCAGCAAATGATGATTTCAGCAATGGCTGAAATGTGAGTTGTCTTGGAGAGTAAATAATGAAGCCTTGATGATGATCTTCCAGTAAGCCTTCAGACTGATGTAGAGAAGTTGTCTCTTCAGGCTTCCTGGAACAGTAGATCTGAGAAGAGAACTTTGTTGTACAGGTGGAGTTGAGTTCTTCCTGGAACTCTGATTCCTGTATCTTATTTTCACTGTATTCTCTCTCTGTTTTCACTTTTTTGATTCACTAAACCTCTGAGTATATATTCTGATAAAGAGCAACGGACATTTGAATTCAGCATTTATTACTGCTTCCTTTTGGATACTCCAACGGCTATAATACTCATAAAAGCATTCCTGTAATAGTCCTTTAATATAGCTGTATTGGAATAATAATAGCTGTCTTTAATAGGACAAAAGATATCCAGAAAATCCGTCTGGAAACTTGCATTCAGATTTCTGGCAGAAAACGTCGAACGGAGATCGACTATCGTCGATCTGAGCTGGCAGATATTGGAGTTGGTCTGTGACAGAAATCGTCGAACGGAGCTCGGAGAACGTCGACCGGAGCTCGACGTTCCAGCATAGGTTAGCGTCGAGCGGAGCTCGACGTTCCAGCATAGTTGAGCTTGGAAAGCGTCGACCTGAGCTTTAGATAAAACGTCGACCGCAGCTTGAGATAAAGCGTCGACCAGAGCTCGACGTTACAGCAAAGATTAAGCTCGACGATCTTCGATCGGAGCTCGACGATCGTCGACCTAAGCTTAATGTTGAATTCTGTTTTCTCTGACTGATTTCTCTTGGTTGATTTCTCTTGGCTGATTTCTTCAATCTCTGAGAGCCTCACAACTTATGACCCTTAGCTATACATGATGGGTCGATCTAATAAACTGAAAGACATAGTGATCCTGACCCAAATCCAAATTAGGGTGTTCCAACAGTTGCAAAGAATAAAGAACCCTGCCAAGCATGAATGTCCACTACTCAAACCCATAGGAATGTATAATACACAAAACGGAAATAGCCTTATGACCTTACAAGAGTTGCTTAACAAAAGTGTCTTCCAAACCACGGCACGGAGGCCGACCACACATGAGTACAAAAAGGAAAACACTCAAAACTTGGCCTTCGAGGGCCGGCACAGCAACTTGGGCTTTAGCCCGCTATTTACCTCTCGGCTCCGCAGCACCTGCAAGCAACAATCCACCGCACGGTGGTAAACAAAGGCAACGGTCAGCTATGCTGACCAAATTATAACGATTCCGCCCCCAAACCGGGGCGGCAAAGCTTCTTCCCTGCACTTGTTAGCAAAACAAGCAACACATCAAAATAAGCATCACATCATAGGTGCACGCTCACACGGCCGTACACCCCGTGCTCTCAGGGCACTTACTCGGCGGGCCAGTCCGAACCCCGTCCGGTCCTTGACTCCGCCACCACCCCCAGGCAACCTCGTGAGCATTTAGTCCTTTCAGCCGTAGCCTAGACTCGATCTCCAAACCTCGGTAAGTCCCACGTAAAACTTTAGGTCGCTTTAACCGAGCAGGTGGAGCGGGTAGGGGTCCACCAATCCGTTGCTCACCCCGTCGTTGCCATTTGGCCTTTGACGCAGACTAAGCTTCCCCAGTCCCAAATACCGTTCAAACATGGTACATAGCCCCGCTATGTACCCGGTTGGCTCCCAGGCCACCGATATGACAGAAATGCGTTTCCGTCCAGATTTCCGGGTGCACCTCGGGGTTCATCCCCAAGGATGCCTGATGCATTCAAACATGGTACATAGCCCCGCTATGTTCCCGGCTGGCTCCCAGGCCACCAACATGGCAGAACCTCGCTTCCGCCCAAATTTCCGGGTGCACCTTGGGGTTAATCCCCAAGATTCCCTGATGCATTCTACCGCATAGCAACCCGAAAATAATCAAAAAATGCTCGGAGTCTTCTCCGGCTAAAAATGTACATCAAATCATCACCGATCCGGAAAACACGTCCGGGTAGGCTTCACACAGCATGCCTATGTCCGTACTACGATTCCGGACTCTAACAAGGGGGACTTCACATATCTACCCTAAGGAATACCACGATCTCGCCGCACACTCGCGGGAGAGGGGTTTTCCCATGCAAAGGAAGAAGAGCTTCACATGCTCAAGAAGAGAATCGTTACCCTTGTGCTTTTCCTCGGCGCCATGACGATCTAGCCGGATGGAAAGCACCGTATCGGCCTCGCCTTCGCGGATCCGGACTCGGATCGTTATTTGGAGCTCCGAAGCTCCGCCGGTGACCGGATCTAGCTTCTTCTTCCTCCTCCAAGCTCTCTCCTATCTCTAACTCTTAGAGAGAGAACCAACCAAAGAGAATGAGGGTTTCTAAACCCTATTCCCGGATATAACATCCCAGCAATCGCCCCCCACCGTTGGATCCAAATCCAAGGGAACGAACGACCACGATTAGGCCTAAAATACAAAATCTGAGGCCGAACATGGGATGCAACACGGCCGTATGCCTGGCCGTGTCACCCACTTGCCGTCTCGACCGACTCGAAAACCAGCACACGGCATTCGACACGGCCTCCGACACGCCCGTGTCACATGTGATACGCCCGTGTCGAGACCCGTGTCACGCCCCCCCGTGTGCAATCGGCCAGCTTTCCCAACCCGAGAAGGACACGACACCCGACTCGCCCGTTTCTCATGTGACACGCCCGTGTCTGGGCCCGTGTCATGGCCCGTGTGCATGACTCAGAAAACTGCCCAAAGTGACACGCCCTGGGACACGCCCGTGCCCCAGGCCATGTGCCTCAACTCGACGATCTCCGATCGTCAACACGTCGACCACATGACCCGAGGCCGAACACGCCCGTGACACGCTCGTGTCACGCCCGTGTCACGCCTGTGTCACGCCCGTGACATGACCCGTGATACCTGCTCCAAGTCCCAGACTTGGCTTAAAAAATCGCCCGTCCCTCTTTTGAGTTTCGGGGTGTTACAACTCTCCCCCTCTTAAAAGAATTTCGTCCACGAAATTACCAAAGGATAGAAAACAGAATCTCTCAGCGGTACCCAGGCGGAACAACTCCGGGTACACTTCCAGCATAGATTGCTCTCACTCCTAAGAGCTCATGGCTAACACAAAAGTCCCACCGGACCACGACTATCCTGATCTCCTTGATACAAAGTCGCTCGACTTCACGGTCTCCAAAACGAACGGGTTTGACTCTAGTCGTCAACCTTTCGTCCACCAAAACTTGATCACTCACGATCAAGTTCGAAGGCTCTTGCGCCGCCTCACCAAACCGCTCTAGAATTCTCTAGTGGTCCACGGTATACCGGGCTCAGCTTCCCCAAGCGTCGCTCTTGTGAAACACTCTTTAACGACTATAACTTCCAACACGCCATCCGATAACTCATCATTCCGTTACGTGGCGTTAAAGCACTTAGTCTGCCTCTCCTGAGCGATTAGCAAAAGTTCTCATATGGTTCTCACCAAAAAGGGTAGTGTTTACCACCTCTTACTTTAAGTACAACTTCGTGTCATCCGTTTCTAGCCTCGACAACGGCATGCGACGACTTCTACCAAAAATGGCCTCGAAGGGCGCCATTTGTATGCTCGCTTGGTAGCTAAAGTTGTACACAAACTTTAACAAAATAGATGGCCTTCCCACTGCTTCCCGAAGTCCAGAACGCACATGTGAAGCACGTCCTCCAACGTCCTGTTGACCTACTCGGTCTGCTCGTCCGTCCGCGGATGTAAGACTGGACTAAACTACAACTTAGTCTCCAGCACTTTCTGCAACCACCTCCAATCATTGGACGTAGAACACCAACCTCGATTTCTTACGACGTTGCGGGGCACACCGTGCCGCCTAACGATGTTATCCATAAACATTTACCAGTTACTCCACCGACTTATCCTTCCTATGCGGAATGAAGTGCGACACTAGTGTCAACACAACTACGATCACCCAAACAACATCGTTACCTCACTGTGACTTTGGCAAACCATGCACACAGTCCAGTCGAACTTCTATTCCGAACTAGGCAAGGATTCAAGGATCCCCCGGCACCTGGCACACTGCCTTCACTAAGGCGCAAGGCTGGCACTTTGCCACATATAGTGCCACGACCTTCTAGAGTTCTGGCCACCAGAGCACTTCTTCAGATATCGGCACAACTTTATGACTCCTAGGCGAGTTGAGTACTTGATATAACGTATCACAACTCCACCCATAGATTACCCATGTTTGGGCCGCACACACGATTACCTTCATACAGCTACACAACCATAGTCTGCCAAATACGATCAACCAGGTCATACTGGACTTCCGACCAGTTCAACAATGCTTCGGCGCTAGTCCGCTTGTCAACACAACAGATCTCTAATGCTTCCAATTCCCGAACTAGCCTCTCATCATGCACCGACAACCATTCGGCTTGGGCGGGAGCCCTGCGACTCAACGCATCCGCAACTGCATTGCCCTTGCCGGGTGCATGATGAATCTTGAACGTATAGTCCCCCAGAAATTCCATTCATCTCCGCTGCCTCAAGTTCAGATCCTATTGATCCAACAGGTATTTCGTGCTCTTATGGTCGGTATGAATATCGACCTTAACGCCGTACGAGTAGTGCCTCCACATCTTAAGCGCAAATATCACGACCGCCAACTCCAAGTCGTGGACCGGATAATTCCTTTCATGCACTTTTAGCTGACGCGATCCATAAGCTATCACTCTCCCAAGCTGCACCAGCACGCAGCCCAAACCACTACCTGAGGCGTCACAATAAACCTCGAAGCCCTCGGTCCCACTCGGCGAACTAAGCACTGGCGCCGTGGTCAACCGACTCTTCAGCTCTTCAAAAGCTTGCGCACACTCATGCGTCCACACAAAACTCTGATCTTTCCTTGTCAAAGTCATGAGAGGTAGCGCTATCCGCGAGAAGTTCTCCATGAAGTGCCTGTAAAAGCCGGCAAGCCCAGCAAACTCCGGACTTCCGCTACCGAAGACAAAACAGGCCACTCTCGTATTGCAACAATCTACGCCGGATCCACCACAACTCCTTCCCCACTGACTACGTGACCAAGGAAGCCACTGAAGATAACCAAAACTCGCCTTTGGAGAACTTTGCGTATAGCTTGTTCCTCCTTAGCGTCTCCAAAACCAAACGCAGATGCTTGAAGCGATCTTCTTTGCACTGCGAGCACACCAATAGGTCGTCAATAAAGACGATCATAACATGGTCTAAGTACTCCCTGAACGTTCTGTTCATCAGATCCATAAACACCGATGGTGCATTAGTCAGCTCGAATGACATGACCATAAACTCAAAATGCTCATATCTTGTGTTGAACGCTGTCTTTGGGATATCGCTTTCCCTGATTCTCAGCTGATAGTAACCAGACTTAAGATCCAACTTTAAGGACACCGATGACCCACCCAACTGATCAAACAGATCGCCAATTCTTGAGATCAGGTACTTGCTCTCTTTTATCAACTTGTTCAGTTCTCCATAAACGATTCAGAACCGCAAATTCCCGTCCTTCTCCTACCCGAAAAGGATCGGTGTGCTCTAAGACGACAAACTTGGACGCACATGACCTTGCTCCAGACACTCTTCCAGTTTAACTTTCAGTTCTGCCAACTCATTAGGCGTTAGACGATATGGAGAGCGTGACCCAGGTTTGGCACCTGGCGCCAGCTCACTCGAAATCGTTCGCTCGCTATGGAGGGACTTCAGGGAGCCCATCAGAGAAACATATCAGGATATTCGGATACACACAAGATACTACCCAATATAGGCTTAGGCTTCAAAGCCTCCCATGGTGGCAGTAACGACGCTTGCACGTCGAATCCCTGACCCCTAAACCGTAATCTTGCTACACAGAAACTCTCTTCGCGCGCATTGAACATCCATTACGCCACAACGCATCCAATTTGTCATTTGCCATCGAAGAAGGTTCTTCCATGCACGATATAAATCCTTTGGACAAAAGGAGCGTGAAGCTTCTGTATCGAACAATGCTCTCGCCGGATTGCCAAAAACAAAATCCAAACAAAGCCTAGAACCTCCAGTCCTAAGTTAACACGCAAAAGGTAACAAGTATAAGAAGCTAAATTGCTATCAATTAAACCATACCTGTCTTCCCGACGATCGGCCACATGGCCTCCTGCTGGCCAAGGATGTCCATTCCCAGTTGGGCCGGAGTAAACAGCGGTGCGGTAGACGCCATCGCCTTTCCCTTCTCCTCAGATATTGACCCCAACTTTTTTTTGGACATTGGGCGTCCACTCCAACAATCCCGGGCATAGTGCCCCGGCTTCCCACAGACAAAGCATGCATCTGGGGTTTGGACTATAGTCGCTCCGGATATGCTAGAGGAAGGGACTAGACCCGACCTCCTAGTCTTCTTGTACCACCTACAATACCCAGATTTTGAGGTTGTCAACTTGACCACCGAATCCTTTGCCATAACATCTTTGACTGCTCCTGCCAAAACTTTCCTTGTCTTCTGAGCATTCTCCCAACACTCTCTGGCGAGGTGCCCTTTCTTGCCACAAGAATAACATTTGAGGGTAGTTTGGGTAATAGATGACCCAGCCTCTTTCCTCGGCGTCTTTCGATAGGCAGTCCTTATAGGATCTGTAGGGTTTGGTACCCTATACACTGATACTTGGTGAGTTTTCCCCAACTCCACTTCCAAAGCTCTGGCCGATTCCACCAAAGCTCGGAATCCCAATAACTTTGGTCCTAGCAGTAAGATACGCAACTCAATGCGCAGACCGTTATAAAATCTATCCACTCTAGATTGCTCGCTTTCCCATTCAAGGCCTGGGTATCTCCTTAACAAAAGAAACATCTGCAAGTATGCATCAACTGAATGCGGTCCCTGCGCCACAGTCATGCTCAACTGCTGCTCTAAATGACCCCCAAATGCCCTTTGGTCCAACATACCGCTCGATGTTGGGGCCATCTCAGGGACAAATGGTTGCACATTACTCCCATGATGTGCGTTGGTCACAGCGAACACCGCTTCAACCACCCTTCTTATGGTTTCCAAAGACGTAGGGGTCTCGGCACGTCGCTGGGTGCAGTACTTTTCTCAGAAAGTGTGCATTCAAACTGTCACGCGCCACTCTTGGACACCTACAATCGTACAGAACACCAATAAGGGATCGAACAAAATTGCAAAAAGCAATTATAGGAACACTCAGGTTCCCCAAACATGTGTATTTTCATTCCTAAGTGGACATTAATGGGTTCTTTTCATGTTATTACGATGACGCACATACATGTGCTCATCACCCCTTAAAGTGAATTCGTCCACGAATTCATTTAAGCGTGACCGAAACCAGTAGTCTGATACCAATTTGTAACACCCCTATCCGTCGCAAAGTATATAACAGTAGGTCCGGCCGGGGCCCGACGCCATATACTACGGACAGACCGGTTGGTTACGTATTGAAACCATTCAACCAATCACAACGTCCTACACAACACCTAGCGGAAGCAATTTATTAAGGTTGCAAAGAATAAAGAACCCTGCCAAGCATGAATGTCCACTACTCAAACCCATAGGAATGTATAATACACCAAAACGGAAATAGCCTTATGGCCTTACAAGAGTTGCTTAACAAAAGTGTCTTCCAAACCTCGGCACGCAGGCTGGCCACACATGAGTACAAAAAGGAAAACACTCAAAACTTGGCCTTCGAGGGCCGGCACAGCAACTTGGGCTTTAGCCCGCTATTTACCTCTCGGCTCCGCAGCACCTGCAAGCAACAATCCACCGCACGGTGGTAAACAAAGGCAACAGTCAGCTATGCTGACAAAATTATAATGATTCCGCCCCCAAACCGGGGCGGCAAAGCTTCTTCCCTGCACTTGTTAGCAAAACAAGCAACACATCAAAATAAGCATCACATCATAGGTGCACGCTCATACGGCCGTACACCCCATGCTCTCAGGGCACTTACTCAGCGGGCCAGTCCAAACCCCGTCCGGTCCTTGACTCCGCCACCACCCCCAGAATGGCAACCTCGTGAGCATTTAGTCCTTTCAGCCGTAGCCTAGACTCGATCTCCAAACCTCGGTAAGTCCCACGTAAAACTTTAGGTCGCTTTAACCGAGCAGGTGGAGCGCGTAGGGGTCCACCAGTCCGTTGCTCACCCCGCCGTTACCATTTGGCCTTTGACGCGGACTAAGCTTCCCCAGTCCCAAATACCGTTCAAACATGGTACATAGCCCCGCTATGTACCCGATTGGCTCCCAGACCACCGATATGACAGAAATGCGTTTCCGTCCAGATTTCCGGGTGCACCTCGGGGTTCATCCCCAAGGATCCCTGATGCATTCAAACATGGTACATAGCCCCGCTATGTTCCCGGCTGGCTCCCAGGCCACCAACATGGCAGAACCTCGCTTCCGCCCAAATTTCCGGGTGCACCTCGGGGTTAATCCCCAAGATTCCCTGATGCATTCTACCGCATAACAACCCGAAAACAATCAAAAAATGCTCGGAGTCTTCTCCGGCTAAAAATGCACATCAAATCATCACCGATCCGGAAAACACGTCCGGGTAGGCTTCACACAGCATGCCTATGTCCGTACTACGATTCCGGACTCTAACAAGGGGTACTTCACATATCTACCCTAAGGAATATCACGATCTCGCCGCACACTCGCGGGAGAGGGGTTTTCCCATGCAAAGGAAGAAGAGCTTCACATGCTCAAGAAGAGAATCGTTACCCTTGCGCTTTTCCTCGGCGCCATGACGATCTAGCCGGATGGAAAGCACCGTATCGGCCTCGCCTTCGCGGATCCGGACTCGGATCGTGATTTGGAGCTCCGAAGCTCCGCCGGTGACCGGATCTAGCTTCTTCTTCCTCCTCCAAGCTCTCTCCTCTCTCTAACTCTTAGAGAGAGAACCAACCAAAGGGAATGAGGGTTTCTAAACCCTATTCCCGGATATAACATCCCAGCAACCGCCCCCACCGTTGGATCCAAATCCAAGGGAACGAACGAACACGATTAGGCCTAAAATACAAAATCTGGGGCTGAACACGGGTTGCAACACGGCCGTGTGCCTGGCCGTGTCACCCACTCGCTGTCTCGACCGACTCGAAAACCAGCACACGACATTCGACATGGCCTCCGACACGCCCGTGTCACATGTGACACGCCCGTGTCGAGACCCGTGTCACGCCCCCCCGTGTGCAATCGGCCAGCTTTCCCAACCCGAGAATGACACGGCCTGCCACACGGCACCCGACACGCCCGTGTCTCATGTGACACGCCCGTGTCTGGGCCCGTGTCATGGCCCATGTGCATGACTCAGAAAATTGCCCAAAGTGACACGCCCTGGGACACGCCCGTGTCCCAGGCCGTGTGCCTCAATTCGACGATCTCTGATCGTCAACACGTCGACCACATGACCCGAGGCCGAACACGCCCGTGACACGCCCGTGACACGACCCGTGATACCTGCTCCAAGTCCCAGACTTGGCTTAAAAAGTCGCCCGTCCCTCTTTTGAGTTTCGGGGTGTTACACATGCTACATGTCACGTTTGCAACGATTATACGCTATTGAGGGATGTCACTGCAGGTGAAGAAACTGTTACTATTGTAAATGAAGACGCTACTCAGGTACTCCATGTTGAAACCGAAAACTCGGTCTCGAAGAAGTTCACCCTTGGGAAAGGGGTGATCGCTCACCTACTTCTCTCATGTAAGCTGATGATTATTTTCACAAAGCCTAACCTTGATGTGGAGTCATTCTACATTTTATCATAACTATGTAGATGGGCATAAGCTAGATTGAATTATCTTTCAGGCAAGTGCACCTATCAATCATAGTATAAGAGAAGATTACATCTCGTATCGTATTCCACAGGGTCCTTTCAACTACTTGTACTCACTCTCACTCTGTTATCATACCTACATTTAAAATTTCGTTCTAACATAGATTAATCCTAACTCTGACTACTTGGATAAAAATTGTATTGGAGAGTTATAAAAATAATTTCAAGCCGAAAGTTAAAGGCGTTCAATGAACATCATCATTTTATGTAATCATGAAATAACAAATCTATCAAATTCATTGTATTGTAAAGGGTTAAACTAATTATCAAATTCTCTCTCGAGCAATTTGATATTTAAATCTAAGTTAAGTAAATCTTCTCTCGAACAATTTACAATACTCAAATTTGCATTGAATGAAATACCCTATCTACTACATAGATTCATGGAACTTTATCTCTAAAATACCATAATTCCATCGTTTCGTATTCTAATTTTCCAAGAAACATATCTCTCGATCATGAATTTTAGATTACAAAGAGAAATAACACATAAATATGAAGATTTAACCATCATCCAAAGAATCCAATTTCTCAATCTAGACATTTGGAATTCATATAAAAGTAAATAATCATTCATAACAAGGATAATTCTCAATGTTTGCAAACCCATATACGAACAAAATACCATGAAATTGATTAAAACAAGAAGATACATGATTACTAATTTGTTCAAACACATTGTTCATGAAAATTTAAAGATAAATAAAGTTGGATTACCAAGAGAGATACAAGATTAAATGAGATAAATTGAAGAATAAATGCATACGAATATCTCCTTCAAGCCTTCCTTCTCTTGGGTGCTCCACTTTCGTTCTCCAGAAAATCTCCAAACAAAATTGATCCAAAAGTCCAGAATACAATTTTTCTCCAGATTTTATAGTCTCATAGCAAACATGGTCGAACACGGGTTCCGACACGGCCGTGTTGCAGGCCGTGTCGGCAGTTCCAAGGCAGTTCCACACGAGCAGACGTGTTTGGTCATGGGCAGTGTTGGATGACACGGGTACTGACACGGCCGTGTTGGAGAACACGGCCGTGTTGTTCTTCATGTTCTTCGGACACGGGTAGGCCGGATTTAATTCTTCACTTTGTCCCGAGAAGGACACGGTCTGGACACACGGGCGTGTTCAGACCCGTGTGAACAAATAGTTCCAGCTAGGATAGAACACGGGTAGGCACATGGGCGTGTTTCTACCCGTGTTCGACCAATTCTTCTGCTTTGATCAGCCCTCCAGCTGGTCCCGTCAACTCCCCTGTTTGCTCTAAGACTTTTAGTTCCACTGATTAGTCGTACCTGCATTAGAAAAATGACGTAGTAAGTGGGGAGTTCAATACATAAAATAGTAAAAACTCTAACCTATGCTCTACTATTCATGACAATACCAATTCTCAACTATTTTGTACAATTACTTGAGTAAAGAGGTAGAAAACAGTGGACATGATTACAATTATGATAGTCAGAATCTATCATAATTGTACTCATCAAATACCCCCAGACTTGAGTGTTTGCTTGTCCCTAAGCAAACTAATTCAAACAATTGAGTTACCGATACATAATTCTACTTCCACACACTGATTGTTTTGAATTCAAATAGAAATTTGATGCTGTAATTGTATAGGAAATAGTATAGCAGACTTTTCTAAATATAACTTTTTCTTAAAAATTCCTCCAATACATATCTTAACTATTTTTCGCTCTTTCTTAGAATTAGGATTATAGTTATCCATTACTATTGTAAGGAGAAAAGAATAATCTTAATAACATATGAATTAGTCTTTCACAACTTAAACATACCCCTATTGATAATCATACACTTTCCTTTACACACCCTCTCCATAACACTAATGAGAATTAGTAAAGTTGGATCCTTAGGACTTGTATGGTGGTGTAACCTTTTTGGCTTAGGATAGGTAATTATAGGTGGGGTAAGCAAAAAAAAAATTAATTCGATGGGTTTTTTTTTCTTTGCACACCTAGATCACAATTGAGCCCTTGGTATGGTCAATACCTTAACAAACATTGATATTCTATGAGCACCCCTAGACTTTGCACGTATTATACTTCCCATATATTTTTTCTTTGTTTCTCAACCAAAGGTCCATAGTAGGGATCATTCTGAATGGGTGCAAAGTCACACTCACTCAGGCCACATATCACTATGTTTTTGTTTTTAGGGACTTCATAGTAGGGATCATTCCGAATGGGTGCAAGTGTACACGCACTCAGGCCACATATCACTATGAAAATTCATTTCATGACGAACTCAATGATAGGTGTGCTACTAGGTGAGGATTTGTCTTGGTGAATTTTAGAGTTGGAATATCACAAAAATATAGGGATAAGGTCCAAATTGGGTGAGCAAGGGTATAATGTTTAAGGTTTTGGGATGTGAACGGCTCAAGCTATCCAAAAGGAGGCCTAAGTCATTTCCACCTTTACTAATTAACATGTGCAAAAGGTTTGAGGATCGTTGGTTAGTTCTAGACACCAATAGAGAAAAGTTTTGTTATTTTATTTTGATCTCCTAATACACAATTATCAAAATATTGCATTCATCGACTCACTTTAGTATAGATAAATATATTTTCTAAAATGGAGTGATTATTAGTTAATAATATAAAGGACAATATTTTTAAACCAAATTTTATGGAGAAAAGTAGGCTAATGAATTTCTATACGTAGTTACTAATCAACAAATTTGGACACGAATTCGGTTTAATCAGCGTGCGAAAGTAAATTAGATAGTTATATTCCCAATGAGTGAAGTACTGAAAGCTTAAAGAGAAGTAGTAGAATGCTGAGATAGAGAAAGAGAGTACTATGATAGAGATAATATCAGTAACTGTAATCATGCACCCTACTGTCAACACCAATACCCCCAGACTTGTGTTGCAATGTCCTCATTGCAAAAAAAAATTAAAAAAAAATTGAGGTTATTATTGCACCAGGATAGAGAGAACTGATGATCATGAATAGAAAGGAGCACAGAACAAAACAATGAGCAAAAATAAAATAAAATACTTCTAGATATACTGCTAATACAAGATCATGATAATAACAATAAAAAGGATACAACGATACAGGGATATAAAATCAAAAATACATAGGTGTATCATCCTGGTCAGCCGGATCATCCTGAGTGCGAGATCGATGAGGAGCTGCTCGTGGTGGGCTAGTAATCCCTAAGTGTTGCCGGATGTGATAGATAACGTCCTCAGTCCGCTGCTGCGTCTCCTCGATACGCTGAAGGCGCGGCGATAGCTGAGTGTCATAGAAGCGCTGGATCTCCTGTGCATATCGAGACTGCCGCGGAGGCTGGGCAGAAGAGGACTCCCCCTGAGTATACGTCGAGCGGGGTGGGGGAAATGAGAGGCTCATCGAGGTCTGGATCTACCTCCTTGTCGTCGTCATGGACATGACGTCCATGACTCGCAATGGTGTAAGTAATCCCACCCCAGCCTTGACGTGCTGAAACGAGGCGGATGGATCGAAGACTTGCCATGGTAATGGGCATAGTCTTTGCTGCCACCATCATCGGGGGAAGAGGAAAGAATATGCCCATATTCCGTGCCAAGCGCGTAATGTAAGGGGCTACATAGATGGACCCAACGCGGGAGTTCTCCGCCTGATGAAGAATGAAGTGAGCAAGCATATAACCTAAGTGGATGGGGTAACGGGTTGTCATGCTTTGCAGATAAAGGATGTCCTGTCGGCTAACGACGCCGGAGCTTTCGCTCCGGCCGCTCAGAGTATGGCTAAGCAGATGATGAATGTAATGTACGGCGGGGGAAACCAGCTTTGAGGCCTTAGACCTCTTGGCTTCGTAGGGCTCGGTGTCAAAAGAGAGACGGCGCCAAATATCGCCCGCCTGGTCGCGACTTGGGAGACTAAAATTCAGATCAGAGTAGGCATCACTAAAGAGGAATGCCTCTTCGTACACTCCTAAATGTTGTGTAAATTGGATGAGAGATAGCGTATAGAAGGTGCCTCCTACCCGAAAGGAGATATTCCCCTCGGTTGGTCTTCCATTATCGGTCATGGAGGGTCGAAGGTTTAAATAGAAGGTGGACAAAAACTCGAGCGTGAGTTCGCGGAAACCTAACTCTTCTATTGCAAAAAAACCTTGCCACCCTATTACGGAAATTAATTCCTGAACATTTGCAGTAAGACCGATGGCTTCCAAGACGTCCCAGTCGATCATTCGTATGTCCTGAAATTTCTTTGCTTGCAGGCGGTTATAGCGGTTAGTATGCACTGCATCCATGAAAACTAAGGGTTGAACGACGTCGCTTCTTTCAGTAGACAGCGCTTGAAGTTCCGGTCTACGTCGGTGACCGCCTTGGCTACGTGAAGATGACATGATCTGAAAATAAAGGAACAAAATATTCTAAAGCGAATGAAGATGGAAAAAAAATCAAATACATAAGAAGAGATCTTATGGATAGAAACCCAGGAATTATACCGATGATGTAAATAGCGAAACGACGAGGCGATTGCACGAAATTGGGGGAGCTCCGGCTGTACTGGTTGCAGGAATGAAAAGGGGAGAAAGAGGAACTGATGGAATGAACTCCAAACAATTTTGCCCCTATAAAAAGAAGTCGAACACGGGTGTACACACGGCCGTGTGTGCACCCGTGTTAGGGAATCTACGTGGGCGGGAAACACGGTCTCCAAGGAGACGTGTGGTCATTTCGCGGGAACTGCTCGTGTTAGTGGACACGGTCAATAACACGGCCGTGTCCACAACCCGTGTGGTCAATCTGACAGGTGGTTGGATCGGACACGGTCCACAACACGGGTGTTTGTGGACCCGTGTCCTTCTCTGGATGAAATCGCTTTAATTGGCCTCATCGACATGGGTCTGCACATGGTTGGGTTAATAGCCGTGTTCATTAAACACGGCCACAAACACGGTTGTGTGGAGACCCGTGTTATGCGCTAGCATAACATTGAAATGGCGATGAATGACACGGCAACGCACACGGGCGTGTATTTGCCCGTGTGGTGCTCTGTAAATTTCTGCCTTTCCTGGTTTAAATAAGGTGCACGGCTGGGTGACTGCGCGTGTGCTCGACACGGCCAAGCACACGGCCGTGTGCTTGGCCGTGTACTCTTCTTAAATAGTGATTTCTCCTAATTACTTTATTTTATTTTATGTTATTTTTTTCATGGTCGAAATTTAAATAAAGTTTTCATAAAAAATTTTTTATAAACTATTTAGACAAGTTACTATTGAATTATGTATATAGTTTCTTAGTCTAGATGAAGGCAGGATTCTAGGCGAGCAGAAGCTTGGGGAAGTGCACTATAATAAAGTTTTAACCGGTGCCCGTTGACTTTAAAATCTCCTTTTTCAGGGTGAGTTAGTTCGACGGTGCCATAGGGGAAAACTTTTTTTACTTGGAAGGGTCCGGACCACTTAAACCTAAGCTTCCCTGGGAATAGACGTAGCCTAGAATTAAAAAGGAGAATCTGGTCACCCTCGTTGAATGTTTTGGTTTTTCGGAGGTGACGGTCATGAGATAATTTGGTTCTCTCCTTATAAATTTTGGAGTTCTCATATGCCATAGTCCTCCATTCGTCTAGTTCGTTAAGTTGAAGTTTGCGTTTTCCCCCTATAGAATTAGTATCAAAATTTAGAGATCGTATTGCCCAATATGACTTGTGCTCTAATTCTATAGGTAAGTGACAGGATTTACCATAGACTAATCTAAAGGGGGTGGTTCCTATAGGTGTTTTAAATGCGGTCCTATAAGCCCATAAACAATCGTTTAGTTTCCTAGACCATTATTTTCTATTCCCTTCTATAGATTTTTCTAGGATACGTTTAAGTTCTCTATTGGATACCTCAACTTGACCACTAGTCTGCGGATGATATGGTGTAGCTGTCCTATGTACGACTCCATATTTCTGCAATACCTTATCTAGCTGTAGATTGCAAAAGTGAGAACCCCTATCGCTAATAAGTGTACGTGATGTGCCAAATCGCGCAAATAGAGATTTCAGGAATTGAATTACTACTCTACTATCATTAGTAGGTAAAGCTTGCGCCACAACCCACTTTGATACGTAATCTACGGCTACCAAGATAAATTTATTCCCGAATGAAACTGGAAATGGGCCCATAAAATCTATCCCCCACACATCAAATACTTCACATTCAAGAATAAAGTTTTGCGGCATTTCATGTAATTTAGAAATATTACCTGTTTTCTGACAAGAATCACATGAAAGCACATACCTTTGGGCATCCCTGAATAGAAGGGGCCAATAAAAACCCGAATCAAGAACCTTTTTCGCAGAGCGATTTGCTCCATAGTGACCACCAGTAGGACCTGAATGACACTGCTCCAGGATTTTCCACCCTTCCTCGGCTGATACACACCTTCGGATCACGGAATCTGCACATATCCGAAAAAGAAAAGGGTCCTCCCAAAAGTAATATTTCAAGTCGGAGAAAAATTTCTTTTTCTGCTGATATGAAAAATCCTGTGGGAGGACCTTAGCCACAAGATAGTTTGCATAATCTGCAAACCATGGATAATTATTGTTTACTTTCGAAGATAAGGCAAAAAACGATTCCTCAGGGAATGCATCAGAAATTTCAGATTCTTCTAACATTGCTCGTAATGGATTTTCTAAACGTGAAAGATGGTCTGCCGCTAAGTTTTCTGCTCCTCGTTTATCCCTAATTTTCAAATCAAATTCTTGCAATAGAAGAACCCAACGGATTAAACGAGGCTTTGCGTCCGCCTTGGCTAGCAAATATTTAAGTGCAGAGTGATCCGTGTAAACTACTACCTTGGACAATGTTAAATAGGATCTAAATTTATCAAAGGCAAAAACTACTGCTAGAAGTTCTTTTTCAGTAGTAGTATAATTCTCTTGTGCATTATTAAGTGTTTTACTAGCATAGAATATAGGATGAAAATGTTTGTTTCGGCGTTGTCCTAGAACAGCCCCTACAGCAAAACTGCTAGCATCACACATGATTTCAAAAGGCTGAGTAAAATCAGGCGCTATCATAATAGGAGAATTAATTAATCTCTCTTTTAAGAACTCAAAAACATGTAGACACTCTTGATTAAAGAGAAAAGGTGTGTCCTTTTCTAAAAGTCTCGTAAGTGGTTTAGCAATTTTGGAAAAGTCTTTAATAAACCGACGGTAAAATCCGGCGTGGCCTAAAAAACTTCTCACTGCCTTAACGGATGTGGGTGGTGGTAACTTTTCTATTGTCTCTATCTTCGCTCTATCTACTTGAATTCCTTGATTAGAGATTTTATGACCAAGTACTAACCCTTCTTGTACCATAAAATGGCACTTCTCCCAGCTAAGTACTAAGTTTGTTTTCTCACACCTCCTCAAAACTTTTCCTAAATTATTCAAACATAAATCAAAGGAATCTCCAAAGACGGAGAAGTCATCCATAAACACTTCCATGATATCTTCAACATACTCATTGAAGATGACCAACATGCATCGTTGGAAAGTAGCGGGGGCATTACATAGACCGAAAGGCATACGCCTATAGGCAAAGGTGCCGAATGGGCACGTGAACGTTGTTTTCTCTTGGTCTTCTGGGGCTATTGGGATTTGGAAATACCCAGAAAGTCCATCTAGAAAACAATAATACGCATGCCCTGACAAGCGTTCTAATATTTGGTCGATAAAGGGTAAAGGGAAGTGGTCCTTCCTAGTGGCATCGTTTAGCTTCCTATAGTCTATACAGACACGCCAACCTGTTATTGTTCGCGTTGGAATTAATTCATTTTTATCGTTTGCTACCACAGTTAAACCACCCTTCTTAGGAACGACTTGGACAGGACTAACCCATAAACTATCGGAGATAGGGTATATCATACCAGCATCTAACAATTTAACAATTTCAGCCTTAACTACCTCTTTCATATTAGGATTAAGCCTACGTTGCGGTTGAATAGATGACTTATAGTTTTCTTCCAAAAGGATTTTATGAGTGCAAAAACTAGGATTAATACCTTTTATATCAGATATTTGCCAGGCTATTGCACCTTTACATTTTTTCAACACAGTTAATAATTTGGTTTTTTCAATCTCAGAAAGATGAGAAGAAATGATAACTGGGTAAGACGAATTAGTTCCTAAGAATGCATACTCAAGATGATCCGGTAAATTTTTTAATTCAACCACTGGTGGATTCTTAGTATTATTCTTAAGAACTTCATGTTTTCCTTCTGTAAGTAAGTTATATTCAGTATTTCCATTCATCGAAACAGAGCTATCTAGAAAAAATAAATGATCAACAATGTCTTCACTAGTTTCATCTTCTAGAAAGCAATTAGTAATGCAAATTTCTAAAGGGTCTTTATAAAAAAAATTAGAATCAATAGAAGTCATTAAATCATCAACACCATGAGAAAAGTAGCAACAATCATCACTATCCAAAGATTGTTTCATAGTATTGCCAATTTGAAAAGTGACTTCATCCTCCCCTACTCTCAAAACTAATTTACCATCAAAAACATCAATAAGAGCTCTAGAAGTGGCTAGAAATGGACGACCAAGTATAAGTGGTACTTCTATATTTTCGTCCATATCTAAAATAACAAAATCGGCAGGAAATATAAATTTGTCTACCTTAACTAATACATCCTCCACTATACCTCTTGGGTACTTAACCGACCTATCTGCCAACTGGATGCTCATCCTAGTCGGGCTAAGTTCCCCTAGGCCTAGTTTCAAATATAATTTATAAGGCATCAAATTTATACTAGCTCCTAAATCCGCTAAAGCTTTATTAACTTGCAAATCACCGATTAAACATGGAATTGAAAAAGAACCGGGATCCTTAAGTTTTTGTGGTAATTTATTTTGTAAAATAGCAGAGCATTCTTCACTAAGTGTAACTAAAGATAATTCTTCTATTTTCCTTTTATTAGAAATTAGATCCTTCAAAAATTTTGCATACTTGGGCATTTGAATAATATCAGAAAAAGGTAAATTAACATGCAATTGTTTAATCATAGATAAAAATTTACCATATTGCGCATCCATGCGCTCCTTGTTTATCTTTGCTGGATATGGTACGGCTGGTTGATATTCCATTAGTGTCACGTTCGGTGCTTCTCCACTGGACTCCTCTTGAGGTGCATCCTGTGCAAGCCTTGGGTCTTGTAATTCCTTCCCGCTCCTTAACTGAATTGCTCTTGCATGCTCCTTTGGATTTGTCTCAGTATTTCCTGGAAGTGTCCCTTGTTGTCTCTCTGATACCATCCTTGCCAACTGCCCAATCTGATTCTCCAAATTTCGAATAGAACCCTCTTGATTACGGAAGGCAACATCGGTAGTTTGCATGAACTTTGCAAGGACATCTTCCAATGTTGGTTTCCTTGGCTCCAATTGTTGTTGTTGTTGTCCAAACATGGGTTGTTTGCCTTGGTTGCCTTGCCCTCCCCAAGAGAAATTGGGGTGGTTCCTCCATCCTTGGTTGTATGTAAAACTATATGGGTTGTTTGTAGGATTGAAAGGTGGTCTGGGATTATTACCCATGTAGTCTACATGTTCTTGCACTTGAGGTTCACCACTAGGTATTCCAACAAGGGAAGGGTCCCATTGTTGAGGTACCATGGGGGGCGTAGCTAAAGAAAGGTTGTCCATCTTTTGATGGAGCTTCTCCACTTGAATTGCTAAGGCTGTTATGGCATCCACTTCATACATTCCGGCAGGCTTAGTAGACTTTGGCCGCACGGTAGTCCATTGGTAGCTATTCATTGCCATTTCTTCTATCAACTGTTGGGCGTCCTCAGGTGTCTTATTGTTCAAGGTGCCTCCACTAGCCGCATCAATCATCTGTCTGGTGGCTGGATTTAGACCATTGTAGAAGGTCTGAATCTGAAGCCAGGAAGGTAAGGCATGATGGGGGCATCTCCTTAATAATTCTTTGAATCGTTCCCAAGTATCGTACAATGATTCAGCCTCCAATTGAACATACGTAGAGATGTCATTTCTTAACTTTGCGGTCTTTGCCGGTGGAAAATACTTCATCAAAAACTTCTCAACCATCATGTCCCAAGTAGTAATGGAACCTCGAGGTAACGAATTGAGCCACTGCTTTGCCTTATGCCTTAATGAGAATGGAAACAATCTCAATCTAATGGTATCGTTGGAGACACCATTAATCTTGAAAGTATCACATATCTCTAGGAATCCGGCTAAGTGTGTATTGGGGTCCTCGTCTTGTAAGCCATCATATTGAACATATTGTTGCACCATTTGTATCACGCTCGGCTTCAGTTCGAAATTATTGGTTGGAATGGGAGGTCGAACAATGCTTGACCCAGTTCCTTGGAGATTAGGTCTAGCAAAGTCAGACATGGTTTGCTCATTTTGGTTTGCCATGATATCTAAATCCTCAGGATGGTGTTCTCCTTGATTCACTGTTTCTTCTTCTAACAGTTCGGTTACAATATCTGTGGTGTTAATACCCACGGCTCTTTGATTGGTGTTATGAATAAGTCGTTCTGGATCAGATTGAAATGGTTCTAGCCCAGAATTTCTTGCCCTGGTCATAGACTAACAGACTACAAAACAGAGATTAAATAATATAATTATACTATAAACTATATTACATATATTTATTTGTAAACAAAAATGGTAGATTAATAGAGTTAAAGCTTTCAAAATATTAAAAAGGGTCCCCGACAACGGCGCCAAAAACTTGATGATTATTTTCACAAAGCCTAACCTTGATGTGGAGTCATTCTACATTTTATCATAACTATGTAGATGGGCATAAGCTAGATTGAATTATCTTTCAGGCAAGTGCACCTATCAATCATAGTATAAGAGAAGCTTACATCTCGTATCGTATTCCACAGGGTCCTTTCAACTACTTGTACTCACTCTCACTCTGTTATCATACCTACATTTAAAATTTCGTTCTAACATAGATTAATCCTAACTATGACTACTTGGATAAAAATTGTATTGGAGAGTTATAAAAATAATTTCAAGCCGAAAGTTAAAGGCGTTCAATGAACATCATCATTTTATGTAATCATGAAATAACAAAACTATCAAATTCATTGTATTGTAAAGGGTTAAACTAATTATCAAATTCTCTCTCGAGCAATTTGATATTTAAATCTAAGTTAAGTAAATCTTCTCTCGAACAATTTACAATACTCAAATTTGCATTGAATGAAATACCCTATCTACTACATAGATTCATGGAACTTTATCTCTAAAATACCATAATTCCATCGTTTCGTATTCTAATTTTCCAAGAAACATATCTCTCGATCATGAATTTTAGATTACAAAGAGAAATAACACATAAATATGAAGATTTAACCATCATCCAAAGAATCCAATTTCTCAATCTAGACATTTGGAATTCATGTAAAAGTAAATAATCATTCATAACAAGGATAATTCTCAATGTTTGCAAACCCATAGACGAACAAAATACCATGAAATTGATTAAAACAAGAAGATACATGATTACTAATTTGTTCAAACACATTGTTCATGAAAATTAAAAGATAAATAAAGTTGGATTACCAAGAGAGTTACAAGATTAAATGAGATAAATTGAAGAATAAATGCATACGAATATCTCCTTCAAGCCTTCCTTCTCTTGGGTGCTCCACTTTCGTTCTCCAGAAAATCTCCAAACAAAATTGATCCAAAAGTCCAGAATACAATTTTTCTCCAGATTTTATAGTCTCATAGCAAACATGGTCGAACACGGGTTCCGACACGGCCGTGTTGCAGGCCGTGTCGGCAGTTCCAAGGCAGTTCCACACGAGCAGACGTGTTTGGTCATGGGCCGTGTTGGATGACACGGGTACTGACACGGCCGTGTTGGAGAACACGGCCGTGTTGTTCTTCATGTTCTTCGGACACGGGTAGGCCGGATTTAATTCTTCACTTTGTCCCGAGAAGGACACGGTCTGGACACACGGGCGTGTTCAGACCCGTGTGAACAAATAGTTCCAGCTAGGATAGAACACGGGTAGGCACACGGGCGTGTTCCTACCCGTGTTCGACCAATTCTTCTGCTTTGATCAGCCCTCCAGCTGGTCCCGTCAACTCCCCTATTTGCTCTAAGACTTTTAGTTCCACTGATTAGTCGTACCTGCATTAGAAAAATGACGTAGTAAGTGGGGAGTTCAATACATAAAATAGTAAAGACTCTAACCTATGCTCTACTATTCATGACAATACCAATTCTCAACTATTTTGTGCAATTACTTGAGTAAAGAGGTAGAAAATAGTGGACATGATTACAATTATGATAGTCAGAATCTATCATAATTGTACTCATCACAAGCAAAATGACAAATGGAAACAGACCCAAGGGCTCGGTGTGGAGGTCCCGCCACACACCCGGAAGATCTTAGAGCACTTCCCCTCCCTTAGCTAAAAGCCAAGCTAAGGCTACCTCAAAAAGCGCAAGAAAGTCTGGGGGCAAGAAAGCATGCCTTTTGAGGTGCCACCTTGGGTCTATTTATGCTCTCACTATCCTGAAATTACTAGATTGCCCTTGGCTGGTCTGCCAACAACCAAACTCCGCTGTTCTGAACAGTTATGTGCAACCCAACTGGGTCTGCCAACATTTACACCTCGCTGTTCTAACTTGCTATGGGCAGGCCGACGAAGATAAAATGGTAAAAAGCACCTCATGGGAGGCCGGGCAAGTGCGAGCCGGCCTACCTACCTCGGGCGGGAGCTAAAGAACCCAAAGGCGGCGAGTAGAGACTGATTACTCAACGCCCTGGCCAGGAGGGCGACGCAGGCGTCCAGTTAGGGTGGCATAACTCGATGCTATTGCCAGGAGGGCGCCGAGAGAGGGGGGTAAAATGGAAACAAAAACTCATATGAGGGATAGGCGGGTTTCCCTCTGATGTCCGCACTCGACTAGGTCGGCGAGTGCTCGATGGGGATGGCACTCGCCGCTCCTGCCGGGACTTTGGCAAGCGCGGGCCCGGCTGGACCTACTCGTCTGGCCCTACTCCCCTGGCTCCTGCCGAGCTCCACTGGGGTGAGCGCGAGCCAGCCCCCCCAGCCGATTCGCGCAGCTTGTCCGCCTAACCATGGTGAGAGCGAGTTAGTTATTCCACATCTGCACGCTCGCTGACCTGACATGGGTGACCTTCCCGGTTCTGCTTGTCTGGGTCGATGGCCCACTCAGCGAACACGAGGTTGTACATAATCCTCGCTCTTTTTGAGCTTGGTCAAGCTCGGAAAGAATCATCCAACCCACGTGTTCGGTGAGTGCTTTGTTGGGCTGGAGGGAATCTTTTTTGGGGGGGGGGGGTACCCTCGTGCTATAAATACACCGTCAGACCTTTGGAAAAATTCCTCCTTTCCCTACCCTTCTCTGCGATTTGTAGCTGAACGATGTCTATATCTGAGGAGATGCGGGCTCGCCTAGAGGCTGCGAGGGAGGGTACTCGGAAGTTGGTCCTTGGCGCTGCCATGTGGTTTGCGCGCGGGTCGACTAGACCCCTCGTCAGGCCGAAAAGGGGAAAAAGGGTCGGGCGGCCCCCCTCGGACGGTCCCCTGGCGCTAAATTCGGCGGCTGGTGCCGAGATCGCCCCTGAGGTACGCGGGCCTTTCTGTCTGACTCATGGCTCTGCTTCTAATTTCTCCTTTTTGCAGGGGTCGGCTCGCGAGGGTGGAGAGGATAGGGGAGAATCAGGGCACTCCTCCCCATTGATGGCTGAACGGGTCGCGAGCCCCTCAGCGTAGGGGCATGTCCCTCCTGCACTGTCTCCGTTGACAATGCCTCCCAACCTGGGGAAAACCCTTGCTTCTCTTGGAGGAGAACCTTTCCAGGGTCGGCCGAGTACCTCCCTACTGGCTGCCGATGCGGGTGACGTGCCGACCCCAAGTAAGCTTCCCACTTTTGCCCGCTTACCACTGCTTGCTCCTTCTTACTCCTTCCCGCAGGTTTTAACGCGGTCTCCTCCTCCGACGTCGAGATGAGCGAAGGGTATTCGCCTCCCCCTGATACAAATGACATTTCCAAGTATCTGGGGGACCCGCTGGATGCCGAGAAGATGAAAAAGCAGGTGACGCGGCTATTTCAGAAACACACGTTATTGCTGCAGGAGGTCTTCAACAGAGTGGACAAGGACAAGGCCGAGGCGGAGGAGGGATTCACGATCTTGGAGGGCACGAGGCGCCCATCTAACGGAGACGGAGTGACCTCTTAGGGTGTACACATTACGCGAGCTGAGGAGTGGCTCCGGCATGCCTCGGAGAAGGTCAATCTAGCCCAACAAGAGCTGTTGGCGGTCTGCGAGTATCACTACCCTCGCGTACCACCCCGATCTAGCACGGGGAGGCGGGGCAGGTGGAATTAGATTCAGTACTGAGCCGCCTGCCCCCTCCCCATTATTGGCCGCCGGGCCCGGATTATCTCCGCATGTCGAAACCGAAAAGCGTAGTAGGGTCATGAAATTCCTTTGTTCAGGACATTTTGATGTTTGTAATAATTTGGGACCTTCCTCGCCCGCTAATGGGCAATTGTTCGCTGCATGTTTCTTTTACTTCGTTGATGTTTCGTTTTCTTCGGGGAGCAGACGAGACGCTCTTGCTTGCCCGGTTCTTCTTCAAGTGTGTGTGGTATTACTGAGCCGATTTGCACAGCCCGCACATCCAGTTCCGGCGGGAGCGAGCCGGTCGCCCGCGGGTCGTAAGTCTGAGCGAATCGCGCGCTGATTCAGGCGGGCCCGCATCGCGGCCGTCCGCCTCTCATGCGGATGCAGACGAGAGTAGCTCGCGGCCGAGAACTTCTTGTGGCCTATCAGCGAGCTGATGAGGATCCGGGTCGGGTTCGAAAGTCGAAACGTCGAGAATAATTTTGCTATCCGCACTTTTCCCGCAGGAGGAACATTTTCCCGCCCTTTTCGATTATATAAATAGGCCCAGCCGACCTCCTTCTCACCTACCGCATTTAAGATTTCTCTACTTCCTGCGATTTCTGGCTTCCATTTTCTGCAAGAACTCCGGCGTCCCGCTCGACAATATTCCCGCGTGATGGGTGGTGGCAGTGGCGATGAGGATGGGCGGAGTAAGTGCGCCTAGACTTTCTTAGAGCACGATTTCTCCCATGCCGCCATCACCGAGGGCGAGTTCCTAGACGCCATAGGAAACTTCGTATTGCCAGGTTTTGTTGTGAGGCGACCTGGGAAGGGGGAGAGGATTAACGACCTCTCCGCAGATTAGATCGCTATCCCTACAGCACACTTCGAGGCGGGTCTTCAGCTACCCTTATGGTCGGAGGTCCTCCAAACCTTCAAGTACTACGGGGTTGTCCCTGGGCAGATGACTCCCAACTCCATTGCGGTGGTGGTCGGGTTCGCCTGCTTCCTGTGGGAAGAGCGGATCGAGTTCAGCCTCGCAGTCTTCCGCAAGCTATTCTCCTTTCGGAAGAACAAGAAAGAGACCGCCTTCTTCTCCAGCAATCAATATCAAGGTGCGGGAGACCGTCAACAAGAGCCACAACTGGCTCAAGAAATTTGTCTTCGTCAAGGGGGACTTTGACAACGTCCCCTTCTCGCCAATCCATCTCAGCGAGGCGAGCTACCGCCCTCCTAGCCAAGGGGGCCATGAAGAAGAGCTGTGCGGGTTCTTTGCCGGGAAGAACTTTGAAGTCGCTTTTCTCCACAGGAACCTGGACGATCTCGCCCCCTTCCCTCCCGGGGAAGGTAAGTGGCTCACGTTTCCACCTTTTCCTTTGCCTAATTCACATTCTAAGTCTATTCCTTTTCGCAGGCGAGAACGACATCCCTGTTCACCCCCAGTATGAGAGCGTGCGGCTTGCCTCCATCGAGCTCGCTCGCGCCGAGGCGGCGGCCACCGCGCATCGCGAGATCATAGTCCCTGCCGCCTAGAAGTGGTCTGGCCGCGAGCAGCCTCTGCCTCCGCCACCACCCATGAAAGCAAAAACCGCGGGCGGCGCGCCGCCCACGAGTCAGGAGAAGGGCAAGGCGCCGATAGATCAACCAGCCGGAGATATCGCCCCCGCGGGCACCTCGCCCCGCGGTCCCCTTGGAGGGGCGGCTGGTACTTCCGGGCCGCAAGAAGAGGTGCAGCCCGCCGCGAAGCCGGTGCTGAGAGGGCACCGTAACTTCGGCCTCGGCGAGCGGCCTCTCGACGAGCTCGGGAATCCCCTCCTCCAATGGGATAAATAGGCGAATCGGGCCATCATCTCCACTCTGTTGCCGAGCTGGATGGACCAAGATACCATTATCGGGGAGGCCTACAACTTCTTGTTCGGACTGTACGGGCGGGAGGATGCCGCGTTCTATGACGAGGAGATCACGCGGGTACTCGTGCACGAGAGCACGCGAACCCAGCTCCGCGGCCTAGAGCTGGCCTACATGACGGGCAGGCGATTAACTTAGCTTGAGAAGAATGCCCCGTCGCTCAATAAGTTGGTCGACGAGAAGGAGGCGGCCCACAAACTTGCTCAGGAGGAGTCAGATCTTCAGAAAAAATGAGCTGACGTGGCTGAGGCTGCCCTCGCCCAGTACCTGGGAGGAGTGGTAAGTTTCTCAACTCGCACTAATTTTCTATTGCTTTTCCTCAAGCTCATCCCAGTCACCCTTCTTCTCGCAGGACGCGGCGACGGCCAGCGGCTGGGCATCGAGATCGCCACCCTTGAGCAGGAAAAACAAGCACTGCGGGAGCGGGTGCGCGAGTTGGAGGTCGTAGAGGCCGCTCCGCCGCCATCTAGCAACGGTTGTCAACTCGCGCACTACAGCGAGTACGAGCTGGAAGTTATGATGCAGAAGAACGCCGCTGGTGCTGCGAAATACACTCTCCAAACACTGCGGCGAGCCGACCTGATCAAGAGTGAGAAGCATTCTGCGAGCGACATAATACCAGAATTATTCCTTCTAGTACCGAGGCCGGGCGACGGGCCATACCATCCCATTTAAGGCGGCTCGTCGCTCGTGGGCTCGCCTCGCCGAAAGCTTGCGCCTCGCCCAACATTTTTTTTGCTGTAGTAGGGGTGCGGGCCGAGGCCCAGGATTTGTAATAATCAGTAATAATTTTTTGCGTTGATCGAACTAATGTATTCCCGGAAACTATTTTACAGTGTTTTCTCTATAATGTAAATGTCTTTTCTTCTACGCACTCGTTGTTCGTTTTGTCCCTTCTGGCTCGTCGTCGCTCGCGAGATGGGTCGCATGTTCGTTCCGGACTTAAGCTTAGGAGCGACAGCCACGATAGTTAGCCGTACCGCGAGAAGCGACCCGCGTCCTTCGCCCGGGCGCTCCACGCAATTCGCGGTGTAGAGTAGGCGAGACGACTCAGTTCGTACCCGTGCTGCCTGGCTTCACGCGAGCCGACCCCCGGATGTCTCAGCGCGGTCTGAGTTCTCTCCGTCTGGGTTTATTTCTGGGGGTTCGCAGCACCATACGCCGGAGTTGACATTTCTAGCTCGCTGACCCGTTAAAGTCATCCCATCTAACAGACTGACATAGACCTATAATAAGATGAAAATTATAAAGGAGATCTGGAATGCTCCAACGGAACAGTTCAAAGAGGAAGAAAATATGTCAAAGACTCATCTGATGGACAAATTCATGGCTTTTACCTTCTTTGAAGACAAGGAGATACTTTCACAGATTGCAGATTTTGACTCTCGTGAACAAGCTCAACAGTGAGAACATTACTCCGCCAAATGGATTTGTTGCAGGAGCAGTCATTTTTAAACTCTCATTGACATGAAACTCCTTCAAGATAGAGATGAATCGGAAGAAGATGCGGGTTAGTCTGAAAGACCTCAAACATTTCATTTGCATTAAGGATAAGAACCGTACTAGACACGCCCTAGAGACGGTTAGCAAGCAAAACTCTGCTGTTAATATAGTCACGCATCCTAAGCAACAACCTAAGCCTAGGAAGACTAAACCGCCCATCAGTGCACCTGCAATTGCTGACACCAGCAAAAAGATAAAAAATTTAAAGACAAGTGCTATAACTGCAACAAGTGGGGGTCACTGTGCTTCCGAATGCAAACAACCTAAAAGATGCGAATTCAGCTCACCAAACACTGATAAAAAATCAAACATGTTTTATCAGACTACGCCTGCGAACTTTGTTGCCATGATTGAAAAATGGAAGACCAATATAGAGTGGTGGCTAGATTCATGCGCATGCTACATGTCACGTTTGCAACGATTATACGCTATTGAGGGATGTCACTGCAGTTGAAGAAACTGTTACTATTGTAAATGAAGACACTACTCAGGTACTCCAGACTAAGACTGTAAATTTGCAACTCTCTTTAAGTACGCATTTAATTTTAAAAAATATTACATTTATACATATATTAGCTGCTAATTTAGTTTCAATTAGCATGTTATGCGATGTTGTTATGTCTTTTAACATTAGTGATGATAGAGTAATTTTAATGGTTAACTTGAATTACTTTGAATGTCCATATGTCTTAAATGGGATGTGTAGGTTGAGTTTAACAAACGAAGTAGTAAATCAAGTTAGTTCAAATCTGATAGATCCTAAGACTTTACATTCAAGACCAGAACACGCGAACTATATAAAACTACATCTTCTAGATAAAACTCACAATATTCCATTAGACACAACAATCAAATTTGATAGATGTGAGATTTGTGCTCAAACAAAGATAACAGTAACAAGTTTTAGGAGCGCACAATTGCTATAGTTAATGCATTCTGACATGTGTGACGATAAAAGCTTTGTTACAAGAGGAGGTCAGAAGTATCTGATAACTTTTATCGACGACTACTTTATATTTAACCGCATTAATTTTCTTAAATCCAAAAATAAAGCTTTTGAAAAATTTTGTATTTTCAAAAATAGTGTAAAAAATCAACTTGACATGAAGATAAAAAGGCTAATAAGTGATAAGGCGGTGTCGACAGCAGCGACAGTGGCGGCGTTGGCAGCTGCGAAGAGAGAGACGTCGGCGGTGGTGGCGGTGTCATCGCGTATGACTCGCTCTTGGCGACAAGATGGGGAAATGGTTTGCCCCTATCAATTTTACCGTAACATTTAAAATAATTGTTTAAGGATTTTTATTTTGTTAATTTGCATCTATTCAAAATAGATTTGATAATAACAATTACCTAAAGATAAAACAATGTTATATGCACCGGCTCTGATGCAAAATTATTTTGTGTTGGTGGCATATAAAAAATTTTAAAAATAAAATGACAAATATAAAAAGAACATGCACACCTTATATTAATATCATACAATAGTTAATAATTTTTAACACTCATAGTTTTTTAATTAACTGTCATAGTACATTAAATAAGAGATAATTAATGATTCACACTGACCTACTTATTCAATTTTAACTATTTTTAAAAACTAACAAAATATAATTAATTTTTAAGATATATAAAATTTAGCAGTAATTAAAAATAGAAATTTGAGAATAAAGTCTGATGGGGTTCTCCTCAATGAGTTCATTTGACCACGGATCCTATCAGCTCAACCTTGACTGCCGGCCGCGCCCGCACGCATTTCTATGCGCACATCCGCCTCATACGAGCACCATTGCGCTTTCGTAAGGCCGAGTGAGCGCACCCCAGACTGCGCAAGGCCCAGCCGTGAGCGAGCATGCGCACGGCCCCGCTTGACGCGCGGCCCCGCTTGACGCGCGGCCCCGCTTGACGCGCGGCCTCGCTTGACCGCTCACCCGCATGCGCGCGATCTGGCCGCGCGCGGCTCTGCGCATGGTTCCGGCTGCGTGCTCCTGCATGCAGCACCGCCGTTCTAGCCATCCCGATCGGGCGGCCTTTGGCAGCACAAATCGTGCGGCCATCTCTCCGCCTAGGGCGGCTCCAAGGCCGCCCCGACCTTCTAACTACCAAGGTCAGGCGGCCTCCCACACCGGGCAGTCTACCTCCTGGCCAGCCCTCCACAGACGTGCGGAGGGCCAACCCTCTAGCTGCTCAGATCGGGCAGCCTCTTGGCCGCCCGGATAGGGTGGTTTTCCTCCTGTCGGGCCCTCCGCCGGCGTGTAGAGTGCTGACTTTCTGGCCGCCCAGATCGGGCGGTCTTCTGGCCTCCCGGATCAGGCAGCCTTGCGCCTGCCCGACCCTTCGCCAACGTGTGGAGGGTCAGATCTCTGGCCGCCCAATTCGGGGGGCCTCTTGGCCTCCCAGATCAGGCAGCCTTATGTCTGCCCCGCCCTCCGCCAGCGTGGGGAGGGTCAGCTCTCTAGCCGACCAGATCGCGCGGCCTCTTGGCTGCCCAGATCGGGAAGCCTTCTTTCCGGCCAGCCCTCTGCCACCGTGCGGAGGGCCGACAGCCAGCATCGGTCAATGATGGCCTTCGTCGGCCAAACAATCTCCTCGCCGTCGACCTCCGTCCGTCGTGCATTATCACACTCCTGTGATCGCTGTCGTCGATTACGTAACCGCTCGCGTAACCACACATAGTGGGGGGAACACGTTGCCAAAAACAAGGCAGGTCTGCATTTAATAAAATTAATAAAATAATGCACAAATTAATTATGCAATTCCGACCTACAAATAATAATTACGGTGGTTTTAGTCTATAAATAATCAGGTAATCATTGTAACTACCCCTGCAGCCTATAAATAAGACCTCAGACCCTCCTTCATTTCCACCTTTTCTCTCCTCAAAATTTTTCCTATGATTTTCTCTCTCCTCTCCTATTTCTCCTACGACCTTTTCTCTGATCGGAATTTCTCCTATGATTTTATCTCTCCTCTACTATTTCTCCTGTGACATTCTCTCTCCTCACATATTTTTTCTACGATCATTCTCTCTCTCCTTCCACCATCTTCGCTCCCGTACGCGTCGCTTCCTTGCGCACACCTGCGTGCTCTACTCCAAGCTCGCCCATGCACCCTCCGTTCCAAGTTCGCTTCCACGCGCTCCGCTCCAAGTGTGCCCCCGTGCGTTCCGTTCCAAGTGTGCCTATGCGCGCTCCGCTCCAAGCGTGCGCTCCACACGTCATGCCTTCAAGACAACTTCCAAGAACATACTTCCACCAAAGTGACACCGACAGAACACAAGTCTTACTTAAGAACACAGAACACCTCTAACGCAATTTCAGCACGTTCCACGTGCTTAACGCCTTCTAGTCAACAACAAGCCCCCAGACAACAACAAGTAAACCACTGCAGATTCCTCTGAACGCAACAAGAGACAAGACACAGAGACAAGAAACGAAGAATGCATCACTCAAGCCTCAAGAAACAAACGAAGACCCTAGTTTACTCAAAAGCGTAGCTCACCCATTGTAGCAGAAAAAAAATTAGCTCCGTGAGGGGTGACCTATCACCCTCTGAGCCCAGCAGCCTCTCTCTCTTTAATAATTGTAACGAGAAGCGGTATGTTGCCTTGGCTTTCTTCAAAAACCTTGTAACACGACAATGAATAGTGGAAGTTTGAACAACACCGATCCGACCACGTAGTTTTTCACCCAATTGACAGTTTTTTTACGCTAAAAAAAATCTTGTCAGATTTCCCTTCTTTTTGATTGTTTGCGCCCTCGACCAGTCCCCGGGCTAAGACGGTGCAATTTAGACCGGTCTATAGGAGCCTCGAGTGATCCGCAACAGTTTGGCGCCATCTGGAGCAAACGGAGTTCCCAAAGCTTGAAGAAGACCCTGAAGACAGTATCCTCTGTACAACGATACACATGAATAAAGACCATGGCGGGATGAGCCGCCCACACTACTGAGGGGACAGTCCCTAGGTGTACGTTGATCCAACTCCCCCTCGTTCGTTCATCAACATACTTGAGGAAGAGCTCCACGACGCAACAAACTCAGTTTGCCCAGTCCACCCAGACAGAGAGCTTGAAGATCATCACTGCTGCCGCCTAGAAGCAACATGAATCGAACCTGTAGATGAAAGACTCACATGCGAAGAAGTTTGTGACATAATTGCCGAAGAACGCGAACGAGCTGAGCAATGTGCCGCTTTAGCCAGCCACTCTCTACATCATTGCTCATCATTTGCACTTGAGGTCCTGGCACATCCAATCCCCCACAACTTCGAGCTCCCAAAATAGAGACATACGACGGAGCGAACAACCCATCAGAGCACGTCAGGCACTTCACAATCATAATGTAACTCTGTAATGCCCCTGATCCATTGTTGTGTCAAGCATTTCCAACAACCCTGAAAGGATAAGCACGCACCTCATTCCTTTCCCTGAAGGAGAGATAAATTAGGAATTTCACAGAGCTAACATAACAATTCAATGTGCAGTTCATATCCAATCATTAGATAGTCAAATATCTCTCCCACTTGTCCGGAATCCGCCAAAACGAGGGGGAAACTCTTAAAGATTTCTTCCCACGCTTCGCCATAGAGGCGCAACAAATCTCTGGCCCAAAGCTCCTGCGAGGGTTTTTTCTTAGTGGGCTCCACCCTGGTCGCTTTTACTCCACACTAATGCGAGGGGTTGTTCCTAGCTACCCCGACGAAGTAGTTTAAGCACACTGCCGACAATTCGAGAGGAGGTCGAAGAGACAGAAGGGGCAGGAGCCACTACCGCCTCCAATTACACAGAAGAATGACGTACGCCAACGCATCCTCTGTTGGGTTCAAGGAAAACATCAACATCGGGACTACTGTAACGACTCCACCCGTTAAATAACATATAATAGAAGGTCCTGTCGGGGCCCCACACTATATGCCACAAACAGACGGCAAGGTCATAGGTTAATACCACAACACCATCGCATCCTAACTCAGAGTATGCTAGCGGAAGATTTTAACAATAAAGATGAACTAATACCACAAATGTCCACTACATATATAAACCATATTTATATATCAACTTTTGAAAGAGTGTACAACAAATACAACACAAATTGGCCTTAAGGCCTTACAGTTCCTCTTTTCACAGTGTGGATTGCATACATCGGCGCGCATGCCGACCACACATGAACATAACATAATATAAAGCTTAGCCTTCAAGGGCTAGCAGCGGCATCGGCAACACCAACAATCGCAGGGACTTCAGCCCTTACTTCCCGCTCGGCTCTCAAGCACCTGCATAGGGACAACCCACCCAGAAGGTGTCAAACAAGGCAACGGTCAGCATTCAGCTGACCAATTTATAACAATCCTACACCTTTCCAGGGGCAGTGACATTCCTTCCCTGCAGGCATAACAATGCATAGACATATATATCATATCTTGTGCTCTCACGCACAATCAATCCATCATAATCGTCAGCCACACGGCCCGACGATCCATGCACTCAGGGCACATTCTTGGCGCACCGGCAAACCAGGGTCAACACCACCGTTTACACGATATTGAGCATTTAGTCTTATTGGCGCGCAGGCCTAAGAATCTCATTATACCACTGACGAAAGCTCAATGCCTTGACACTCTCCTATATAGTCGACATAACGCAGGTACGGATCAACCACCCCCATTGCTCAAGTCGCCTTGCCATCACCGAGTACAGCGTACCCGAGGCTATATCTAAAGGCACGGGTCGGTTTCACCTTTCCTGTTCGGCAAGAAGCCTTTGTAGAGCTCGCAACTCACACTAGCCATAATGTATGCCAAGGAATGGCTTCACAATAGCCACGTTGTTCACCAAGGACTGACTACACGTTCCACAATAGACTGGCTACACTGTAGCCACAACACAAATAGTACAAGGGTATTTTCCTAGAATTCCCCAATCTAGTACTTCTTGCTACTTCCCTTCACATGCACTGTAACACCCCTATCCGTCATATGACATATAACAGAAGGTCCAGCTGGAAACCGACGCCATATACCACGGACAGTCAGAGGGGTTGCAGAATAATACCAAATTCTCAACTACTCGTTCTAACACAGAGCATTCTAGCGGTAGCTTTTAAACAGTTAATAGAACCAAAAATTTGCACGAGCAAGGCATGAATGTCCACTAACCAAAATAAGAATGAAATAAAACGAATACACAGAAGAGTACATGGCCTTATGGCCTTACAAAGTTTCTCTTAACAAGGTAATGTCTTACAAACATCGGCTCGCAGGCCGGCCATACATGACAGAAAGTAAAAATAGTAGTTCACTTCGGACTTCGAGGGCCTGCACAACAGCTTAGGCTTCAACTCGCTACTTGGCGCTTGGTTCTGCAGCACCTGCAAGCAATTATTCCACTACATGGTGGCAAACAGAGCAACGGTCAGCTAAAGTTGACCAAATTATAACGACCCCGTCCCCTTTATAGGGACGGCGGTGCTCCTTCCCTACATATCGTTAGCCCAGCTAAATAATAAAGTGCAAATAAAGACTTTCTCCACAGGTTTAGGCTCGTTCGGCCAAACACCCCGTGCACTCAGGGCACATTCACGGTGAATCCGGTCAATTCCGTGGCTTCACCACCATCCTTAGGATGGCAAGCAATGTGAGCATTTTTGAGTCCTCCCGACCGTAGTCCAAGGCTCCCGACTATGCCAACGACCAGTTCCACTTTAGGGCCTCTAGCACCGAACCACATAGCCCAGATCCGTATCCACCCGCCCGTTGCTCACGCCGCCTAGTCACTTTAAGACGTACGCGCGGGACAAGCTTCACCCGGATCCAAAATCATTTCCAATCAACACATAACCTAATTATGTTCAAGGCTGACTCCCCGGCCGCCAAGTTAGCAGAATTAAGTTTCCACCTAGTTTTTCGGGTGCGCCTTGGAGTTAATCTCCAAGGATCCCTATCGCAATCTACCGCGTAGAAACCCGAAAATAATGCACAGAGTCTTCTCCGGCTATTCATGCAATGCAACATCACCGATCCAGACAAACACGTATTGGTAGGATTCACACACAATGCCTATGCCCGTACTTCGACTCCGGACTCTAACAAGGGGGACTTCACATATCTACCCCAAGGAACACCGCACACTCACCGCACACTCGCGGGAGCGGGTTTTCCCATGCAAAAGAAGAAAAGCTTCAAGTGCTCAAGTTGAACATCGTTACCCTTGAAGTCCGCTTTGGTGCCATGAAAAACTAGTCGGATAGAAAGCTTCGCAAAGGAATTCTTTCCACGGATCCAGCCTCGGTTCTCAGATTGGTGCTCCGATGCTCCGCCGGCGGCCGGATTCCTCCCTTCCTTCTTCCTTGATCTCTTCTCTCTCTAACTTCTTAGAAAGGGGGAGTTAAAGATGGAATGAGGAATAAAACCTCTAATCCCTGATTAAACACCAGCAGGAACTAATCTGGGTCGTTAGATCTTATTTAAAGAAAATGAACGGCTCAGATTAGCCTGAAAACTTTAAATCCTGGGCCGAACACGGCTTTGCACACGGCCGTGTTCCAGGCTGTGTGCCTCGATCCAGCCGCCCAAATCGAGCACAGAAAAGGACACGGGTTGGTACACGCCCATGTCCCAACCAGACACGCCCGTGTAGGGTCCTCGACACGCCCGTGTCCAGGGGCCGTGTCACCAATAACTGCCATGCCAGCCGTCACGTGGCTTGGTGGACACGGGTGGCGACACGCCCGTATCGGATTTGACATGCCCATGTCAACCAGTACACGGCCGTGTTCGATAGTCGATACAAAACTCAGGAAATTCCAGAGAAGTACATAGCCATGTGACACGCCCGTATCCCATGCCGTGTGCACTAACACGCCCTGGGACACGCCCGTGTCCCAGGCCGTGTCCTTCACTGAACAACCTGAGCATGACACGGCCGTGTGACATGCCTGTGTCACAGGTCGTGTTCACTCTACCAAGGTCCAAACTTGGTACAAACGCCGCCTGATTCAACACTAAATCTCGGGGTGTTACAAATCTCCTCCCCTTAAAGAATTTCGTCCACTAAATTAAGAAAAGGGTACACAAAATAATTTAAATATTACCTGCGTTGAATAGTTCTGGATATTCCTCCAATATAGCCTGATCTCGCTCCCAAGAAAGCTCCTCACGTCCGCAGTTGTCCCAATGGACCTTAACCATTCGAATTTCCTTTTTGCGGAGCCGTTTGACTTCAAAGTCTTCAATGCAAACTGACTTGGCCTTCGTCGTCAACCCACTATCAATCGGCACTTGATCGACAACAACGACTTGTGAAGGCTCTTGAACCACCTTCCGCAACACCGATACTTGGAATACATCGTGTAGTCCACTCAGCTCCACCGACAACTTCAATTGATACGCTGCCTCGCCGACACGCTTAAGGATCTCAAACGGTCCAAGGTATCTCGGACTCAGCTTCTTCAAGCTTCGAATCCGCGAGACACCCTTGAATGACTTGATTTTCAGATACACCCAATCGCCAACAATGAACTCCACATTCCTATGCTTGACATTATAGTATTTTGCCTGCCTGTCCTGAGCGATCTTTAACCGTTCCTGAATCGTACGTACCATTGAAGTGGCTTCTTCCACCGCCTGACGTTTGAATAACTTTGACTCGCCTGCCTCCAACCAAGACAACGGTGTGCGGCACCTTCTCCCATAAAGGGCCTCGAAAGGCGCCATTCCAATACTTGCTTGAAAACTGTTATTATATGCAAACTCTACCATGTACAGGTGATCCTCCCAGTGTTTTCCAAAATCTAGGACGCACATGCGGAGCATGTCCTCCATCGTCCTGTTGACCCTCTTGGTCTGACCATCCGTTTGCGGATGGAAGGATGTGCTGAAACTCAGCTTAGTTCCCAACAACTTATGCACCAGCCTCCAGTCATTGGACGTGAAGCGCCCATCTCGGTCACTAACAATACTGCGGGGCACACCATGCAACCATACAATATTATCCACATAGAGCTTGGCTAACTTTTCCACCAGATCTTCCTTCTTATTCGGAATGAAATGCGATAATTTTGTCAATCTATATACGACTACCCAAACGACGTTATTTCCCTTCTGCGACTTTGGCAAACCGTGCACAAAATCCATGAATATGTCATCGAACTTCCATTCCGGGATAGGCAAGGATTTTAAGAAACCTCCGGGCTTCTGGCACTCCGCCTTTACTAAGGCACATGTTTGGCACTTTGCCACATACAATGCTACATCCTTCTTCAGCCCTGGCCACCAGAACAACTTCTTCATGTCCTTATACATCTTCGTGCTCCACGGGTGGATTGAGTACTTGGTATGATGAGCCTCGTACATTAACTCCTCCCGAAGACTATCCACACCAGGAATGCATAGGCGACCGTCCTTCCTTAGCAGTCCATCCACAACTGCAAACTGGGAATTTGACCCATCCAACGATTCATCCAATGCCCGCTTCATAGTGCTATCTTGAACCAAAGCCCACCGAATCCTATCAGCTAGGTCATACTGCACCTTCGTCCAACACAATATTTCTTCAGCACGAGATTGCTTGTCGACGTAAGAGATCTCCAATGCCTCCAAATCACGGACTAATCTCTCATCATGCATCGCCAACCAGTTGGCCTGCGCCAGAGCCTTACGACTCAAAGCATCCGCCACTGCATTTCTTTTACCAGGCACATAATGTATCTTGAAAGTGTAGTCCCCCAAGAACTCCATCCACCTTTGCTGCCTCTTGTTCAGGTCCTTCTGATCTAGTAAATACTTTAGGCTCTTATGATCGGTGTAAATGTCAACCTTTACACCATACAGATAGTGTCTCCACAGCTTTAGAGCAAATATCACGGTCGCTAATTCCAAATCATGGACCAGATAATTTCTCTCATGGACCTTCAACTGTCGCGATACGTACGCTATTACTCACCCATGCTGTAGCAGAACACAGCCCAAACAACTGCCTGAAGCATCACTATAAATTTCAAATCCTTCGGACCCACTCGGCAAACACAAGATAGGTGCCGAGATCAACCGCCTCTTCAACTCTTCAAAAGCCTGCGCGCACTCCAGCATCCATACAAACTTATGATCCTTCCTTGTCAACGTCGTGAGTGGTAGCGCGATCCGTGATAAATTCTTCACAAAGCGCCTGTAGTAGCCGGCAAGCCCCAGAAAGCTCCGGACTTCCGCCACCGTAGTCAACTCAGGCCACTTTTGAATTGCTGCTATCTTCGCCGGATCCACCGCAATCCCGTTACCACTAACAATATGCCCAAGGAACGCTATTGAGGACAACCAAAACTCACACTTGGAGAACTTAGCATACAACTTATTCTTCCTCAACGTCTCTAACACCATATGCAGATACTTGTAGTGATCATCCTCACACTGCGAGTACACCAAGATGTCGTCAATAAACACTATCACAAATTGGTCCAGCTACTCTCTGAACATCCTGTTCATTAGATCCATAAACACGGATGGCGCATTGGTCAGCCCAAACGGCATAACCGTAAACTCGTAGTGTCCAAACCGCGTGCTGAACGCTGTCTTAGGAATGTCACATTCCCTTATCCTTAACTGGTAGTATCCGGATTTCAGATCTAGCTTCGAATATACTATTGACCCAACTAACTGATCAAATAGATCGTCAATCCTAGGGATTGGATACTTATTCTTTACCATAAGTTTGTTCAACTACCGATAATCAATACAAAGTCGCAAACTCCCGTCTTTCTTCTTAACGAAAAGGACCAGTGCGCTCCAAGGCGACGAACTTGGACGCACATACCCTTGCTCTAATAACTCTTGCAGTTGTACCTTCAACTCCACCATCTCCTTAGACGCTATCCGATACGGAGAGTGTGACACCGGTTTGGCACCCGGCACCAGCTCAATTGTAAAATCAATCTCCCGTTGAGGAGGGGCTCCCGGGAGGTCGTCTGGAAATACATCAGGATAATCAGACATCACTGCAATACTGTCTAGACTAGGATTAGACATTGAAGCATATACTGAAATGACAAACAGCTCAGCACCAGACCGAACTGCCTTAATCACCTGAAGAGCCGACATCATAATCTTGCTCGACCCTTTCATGCCTGTAAACGTTGTCGCCCGCTCAGTATTCAGTCCCAACCTAACCTCTTTTCAGTTACAGTCAATGCAGGCTCGCTGCTTTGAAAGCCAGTCCATTCCAAAGATTACGTCGAACTTTACTAACGGCAGCACCAACGCTTACAAATCGAACTCCCGATCCCCAATCCGCAACTTTACCACGCAGACTCTATCCGCACGCATTGAGCACCCATTGGGCAACAACACATCCAGCTTGTACTTTGCCATTAAAGAAGGGACTCCGATGAGCGATACAAATCTTTCAGACAAGAAGGAATGCGACGCTCTCGTATCAAACATGGCTCTCGCCGGACGATCGAAAATCAATACAAAGCCTAACACCAACACAAATAAGCTAACACATACAAAGGTAACAGTTACAACAAAAGCTAAACTATAATAAATTTAACTCATACCTGTCACCAAGTTAGCTTGTTTGATGGCCTCTTCCAGGCCAAGGTTGTAAACTCTAGGCTGGGCTGGAACATGATGGGATGCGGTTGACTCCGCCGCCTTCCCTTTTTCCTCATAAGTTTCTCCTTGCCTCCTTTCGGACTTTGCACGTACGCTCCAACAATCTCTTGTAAAATGTCCCACCTTTCCATAGTTGTAACAGGCTCCTGGGGCTCGATTAGGGTTTGCCCCCGTCGTATAAGATAAAGGGGCTGAGCTTGAAGTTTTCTGCTTCTTGTTCCATCTGTGGAAACCTGACTTTGTATTTGGCACTTTAAACTCTGAATTCTTCTCCACTGGGTCCTTCTTCTCTTGCACTTTCCTTGCAACCATTTCCAAAGACCGGGCCGCATTTACCAAGGCTAGGTAGCCCTGCGCCTTAGGCCCAGCAAGGAGTATCTGTAGGTCGCTCCGTAGACCCTCATAAAATCGGTTTGTCTTCCTCTCTTCTTCAGTAAACATAGCACCAGCATAATGACCTAACCGAGTAAACTCGTGGAGATACTCATCCACGCTACTCGCTCCTTGAGTCAAACCAAGGTACTTATTCTCCATCTCAAGCTTCTGGGCAGAAGGTAGGTATCTGGCCAAGAACAACCTTGAGAATTCCTCCATCGGTACGTCAGCAAGTTGTCTTCCCACTAAGAGATGAACCTCCAACTCGTCCCACCACATCCTTGCCTCACCGGCCAATAGGAAGGTCGCTATTGTGGTCTTCTGCCACTCTGCAGTTTCTGTGGCGGTCATGACCCTCTTCATCGAAGAGAGCCAATCCTCAGCTTGAGTTGGCGTTCCCAACCCATCGAATACCGGAGGATTAAAGCTCATCACGTGCTTGAGCTATTTCTCCGTGGCTCTTCTTGGTGCTACCGGATCAACTGCCCCACGCTCTACTACTCCCGGCACTACCACTCTAATCGTTTCTTGCTCATTAACAGGTGGTGTGTGCTGCACTTGCTGGGCATTTATCATGGCAAAAACTGCTTCAACCACCAATCTGATGGTTTCTGCTGAAGGAGGTATTGTAGGCACGTCTCTTGGTGCATTACTTTCCGCTGATTGCGGACGCTCCGATTGCCCCGCACCGCTTCTAGACACCTATAATAGCATAAACCATTGATTAGGCGACACACAAATTGCTAAAAGCAATCATTGGAACACTTAGGTTCCCAAAAAAATGCATTTTTTTTCATTCCTAAGTGGACATTCATGGGTTCTTTTATGTTATAACGATGACGCACATACATGTGCTCACCACCCCTTAAAAGAATTTGCCTATGAATTCGATTACAGACGACCGGCACCCTAGTCTGATACCAAATTGTAATACCCCCATCCGTCGTATGACATATAACAGAAGGTATAGCTGGAACCCGACGCCATATTTCACGGACAGTCAGAGTGGTTACAGAATAATACCAAATTCTCAATTACTCGTCCTAACACAGAGCATTCTAGCGGAAGCTTTTAAACAGTTAATAGAACCCAAAATTTGTACGAGCAAGGCATGAATGTCCACTAACCAAATTAGGAATGAAATAAAACGAATACACAGAAGAGTACATGGCCTTATGGCCTTACAAAGTTTCTCTTAACAAGGTAATATCTTAAAAACATCGGCTCGCAGGCCGACCATACATGACAGAAAGTAAAAATAGCAGTTCACTTCGGCCTTCGAGGGCCTGCACAACAGCTTAGGCTTCAACCCGCTACTTGGCGCTTGGTTCCGCAGCACTTACAAGTAATTATTCCACCGCATGGTGGCAAACAGAGCAACGGTCAGCTAAAGCTGACCAAATAATAACGACCCCGTCCCCTTTATAGGGACGGCGGTGCTCCTTCCCTACATATCGTTAGCCCAGCTAAATAATAAAGTGCAAATAAAGACTTTCGCCACAGGTGTAGGCTCGTTTGGCCAAACACCCCATGCACTCAGGGCACATTCACGCTGAATCCGGTCAATTCCGTGGCTTCACCACCATCCTTAGGATGGCAAGCAATGTGAGCATTTTTAAGTCCACCCGACTGTAGTCCAAGGCTCCCGACTATGCCAACGACCAGTTCCACTTTAGGGCCTCTAGCACTGAACCACATAGCCCAGGTCTATATCCACCCGCCCATTGCTCACGCCGCCTAGTCACTTTAAGACGTACGCGCGGGCCAAGCTTCACCCGGATCCTAAATCATTTCCACTCAACACATAACCCAGTTATGTTCAAGGCTGACTCCCCGGCCTCCAAGTTAGCAGAATTACGTTTCCGCCCAGTTTTCCAGGTGCGCCTTGGAGTTAATCTCCAAGGATCCCTGTCGCAATCTACCGCATAGAAAACTGAAAACAACGCATGGAGTCTTCTCCGGCTATTCATGCAATGCAATATCACCGATCCAGACAAACACGTCTGGGTAGGCTTCACACACAATGCTTATTCCCGTACTTCGACTCCGGACTCTAACAAGGGGGACTTCACATATCTACCCCAAGGAACACTGCGCACTCACCGCACACTCGTGGGAGCGGGTTTTCCCATGCAAAGGAAGAAAAGCTTCAAGTGCTCAAGTTAAAAATCGTTACCCTTGAAGTCCGCTTCGGTGCCATGAAAAACTAGTCGGATAGAAAGCTTCGCAAAGGAATTCTCTCCATGGATCCGGTCTCGGTTCTCAGATTGGTGCTCCGATGCTCCGCCGGCGGCCGGATTCCTCCCTTCCTTCTTCCTTGATCTCTTCTCTCTCTAACTTCTTAGAAAGGGGGAGTTAAAGATGGAATGAGGAATAAAACCTCTAATCCTTGATTAAACACCAGCAGGAACTCATCTGGGCCGTTGGATCTTATTTAAAGAAAACGAACGGCTCAGATTAGCCTTAAAACTTTAAATCAAGGGCCGAACTCGGCATTGCACACGGCAGTGTTACAGGTCGTGTGCCTCGATCCAGTCACCCAAATCGAGCACAAAAAAGGGCACGGGTAGGGACACGTGTAACACCCCTATCCGTCACATAGCATATAGCAGTAGGTCCGGCCGGGGCCCGACGCCATATACCACGGACAGACTGGTTAGTTACTTATTGAGACCAATCAACCAATCATAACGTCCTACACAACACCTAGCGGAAGCAATTATTAAGTTGCAAGAAAGGAAAGAACCCAGCCACACGCAAGAATGTCCACTACACAAACCAAATAGGAATGTACAATACACGAGTACGGGCCTTAAGGCCTTACAACAGTTTGCTTTAAATAAAGTGTTTTCCTAACCTCAGCACGCAGGCCGGCCATACATGATAAACAGGAAAAACATAAACATTTAGGCCTTCGAGGGCCGGCACAGCTTCAAGGGCTTTAGCCCACTATCTCCCGCTAGGCTCCGCAGCACCTGCAAGCCACAAACCACCGCCCGGTGGTAAACAAAATAACGGTCAGCTATGCTGACCAAATTATAACGATCCCGCCCCCAAAATCGGGGCGGCGATGCTCTTTCCCCGCACGTTATTAGTAGGCAACAACAATAGTGTAAACACACTTCATCACAGGCGTAGGCTCGCACGGCCACACACCCCATGCACTCAGGGCACATTCACGGCGAACCGGCCAACGTCACGTCAATTCAAGCAATAGACGTTCCCGTTCCACCACCGCCTCTTGGACGGCCAACCATATGAGCATTTTGCCTTCCTGGCCTTGGTCACGGCAATTTAAGCCATAGACCGCCGAAGACCCTCATCCATGCCAACGGTCCTACCGAACGACATAGACCGGGTACGGTTCCGCCTGACCCGTGCTCACACCGCAACGACAATTTAATCCATATGCGCAGATCAAGACTCACCGAGTCCCGTTTCCACCACAATAATCACATAACCCGGTTATATTCACGTTGGCACCCCGGCCACCGTGTTGGCAAAACTCGCTTTTGCCCAGTTTTCCGGGTGCACCTTAGAGTTAATCTCTAAGGCTCCCTGTTGCAATCTACCACGTAGAAAACCCAAAAACACCCAAACATCCGGAGTCTTGCCCGGTTCAAATGCAATGCAACATCACCGATCCGGACCAACATGTCCGAATAAGTTTCACACACAATGCCTATGCCCGTTTACGCATACGGACTCTACACAAGGGGGACTTCACATATCTACCCCAAGGAACGCTCCAACTCTTCGCTCACTCGCGAGAGAGGGCTTCCTATGCAAAGGGAAAAAGGGCTTCACATGCCCAAGGATGAGAAATCGTTACCCTTGCGTTCTTCCGCGGCGCCATGAAAATCTATGCGGATGAAAAGCACCGCAATCTCCTTGCCTCCGCGGATCCGAAGACGGTTCGCGATTTGGAGCTCCGAATCTCCTCCGGCGACCGGATCTAGCCCTTCTTCCTCCTCCTTGCTCTCTCCTCTCTCTAGCTTTTAGAAAGAGAACCACTCAAGAGAAATGAGGGTTTCTAAACCCTATTCCCAGGTATAACCCTGGGGAAACAACCCCCAGCCGTCGGATCTCAAATCAAAGAAACGAACGGCCTTGATCGGGCCTGAAAATACCAAATCTGCGCCGAACACGGGTTGCAACACGGCCGTGTTCCTGGCCGTGTCACCCATTCGCCGTCTCGACCGACTCAAAAACCAGCACACGGCATTCGACACGGCCTCCGACACGCCCGTGTCACCTATGACACGCCCGTGTCGGGACCCGTGTCACGCCCCCCCGTGTGCAATCGACCAGCTTTCCCAACCCGAGAAGGACACGGCCTGCGACACGGCACCCGACACGCCCGTGTCGAATTTGACACGCCCGTGTCAGGGCCCGTGTCATGGCCCATGTGCCTGCCTCAGAAAATTGCCCAATGTGACACGCCCTGGGACACGCCCGTGTCCCAGGCCGTGTGCCTCAACACGACGATCTCCGATCGTCAAAACGTCGACCACATGACCCGTGGCCGAACACGCCTGTGTCACGCCCGTGACACGCCCGTGACACGCCCGTGTCACGCCCGTGACACGCCCGTGACACCTGCTCCAAAATCCCGTCTTGGCTTAAAAATGCCACCCGTCTCTCTTTTGAGTTTCGGGGTGTTACAACTCTCTCCCCCTTAAAAGAATTTCGCCCACGAAATTACTAAAGGAAAGTAAACATAAAACCAAGAGCGGTACCTGAGCGAAATAACTCTGGGTACTCCTCCAGCATGGTCTGCTCCCGTTCCCAAGAGAGCTCCTCACGACCGCAATTGTCCCAACGGACCTTAACCATCTGGATCTCCTTGTTACGGAGTCTCTTGACCTCAGCGTCTTCAATACGAATGGGCTTGACCCTAGTCGTCAACCCTTCGTCCACCGGTACTTGATCCACTGCGATCACTAGCGAAGGCTCTTGCACCGCCTTCCGCAACACAGAGATGTGAAACACATCGTGTAGCCCACCCAACTCCACCGATAGCTTCAAACGGTATGCGGCTTCGCCGACTCGCTCCAGAACCTCAAAAGGTCCAAGGTATCTTGGGCTCAGCTTCTTCAAGCGTCTCACCCGCGAAACCCCCTTGAACGGCTTCACTTTCAAGTATACCCAATCGCCCACCGCGAACTCCACGTTCCGGTGCTTGGCATTGTAATACTTCGCCTGCCTGTCCTGAGCGATCAACAAGCGCTCCCGAATGATCCGCACCAATGAGGTAGCACTCTCCACCTCCTGCTTCTTGTACAACCTTGCCTCACCCGTTTCTAACCAGGACAACGGCGTGCGACATTTTCTACCATAAAGGGCCTCAAAGGGCGTCATTTGGATACTCTCCTGGTAGCTGTTGTTGTACGCGAACTCCACCAAAAACAGGTGGTCCTCCCAATGCTTCCTGAAGTCTAGAACACACATGCGAAGCATGTCCTCCATCGTTCTATTGACTCTCTCGGTCTGCCCATCCGTCTGCGGATGGAAGGCTGTGCTGAACTTCAACTTTGTCCCCAGCATCTGCTGCACCAACCTCCAATCATTGGACGTGAAACGCCCATCGCGATCACTCACAATGCTGCGAGGCACACCATGCAGCCTAACTATATTGTCCACATATAGCTTTGCCAACTTCTCCACCGAGTCATCTTTCCTATGCGGAATGAAATGCGACACTTTAGTTAACCGATCTACGATAACCCAGATGGCGTCGTTCCCCTTCTGCGACCTTGGCAACCCATGCACAAAGTCCATAGATATGTCGTCGAACTTCCACTCCGGTATAGGCAAGGACTTCAGAAATCCTCCCGGCTTTTGGCACTCCGCCTTCACCAAGGCACACGTTTGACACTTAGCTACAAACAGTGCCACATACTTCTTGAGCCCTGGACACCAAAACAGCTTCTTTAGGTCCCGGTACATATTCGTGCTCCCAGGGTGGATTGAGTACTTGGTATTATGAGCCTCGTACATCAACTCTGCCCGTAGATTACCCCCGCTTGGGACGCACAAACGATGGTCCTTCCTTAACAGCCCATCTTCCACTGAAAATTGGGAATTTGACCCATCCAACGCTGACTCCATAAGCTCCTTCATGGAGTCATCTAACTCCAATGCCTGCCGAACCCGGTCAGCTAGGTCACACTGAACTTTTGTCCAGTTCAATATTGCTTTGGCGCTCGTCTGCTTGTCAACGCAACAGATCTCAAGCTCCTCCAACTCCCGTAACAGCCGTTCATCATGCACCGATAACCAGTTGGCTTGGGCGGGAGCCTTGCGACTCAACGCATCAGCAACCGCATTGCCCTTCCCGGGTACATAATGAATCTTGAAGGTGTAGTCCCCCAGGAACTCCATCCACCTCCTCTGCCTCATATTAAGATCCTTCTGATCCAATAGGTACTTCAGGCTCTTGTGATCGGTATATATATCGACCCTTACGCCGTATAGGTAGTGCCTCCACAGCTTAAGTGCAAATATCACGGCCGCCAACTCCAAGTCGTGGACCGGATAGTTCCTTTCATGCACTTTCAGCTGACGCAATCCATAAGCTATCATGCTCCCATGCTGCAACAACACGCAGCCCAAACCACTACCCGAGGCGTCACTATACACCTCGAAGCCCTCGGTCCCACTCGGCGAACTAAGCACTAACGCCATGGTCAACCGTCTCTTCAGCTCCTCAAACGCTTTCACGCACTCCTGCGTCCATAAGAATCGCTAATCTTTCCTTGTCAACTTCGTGCGAGGTAGCGCTATCCGCGAGAAGTTCTCTACGAAGCGTCTGTAATATCCAGCAAGCCCGAGGAAACTACGGACTTCCGCGACAGAAGACAACGCAGGCCACTCCCGTATCGCAACGATATCCGCCGGATCCACCGCTATACCTTCCCCACTAACAATGTGACCAAGAAACACTACTGAAGGTAGCCAAAACTCGCACTTGGAGAATTTCACATAAAGCTCATTCCTCCTCAAAGTCTCCAACACCAGATGCAAGTGCTTGAAGTGATCTTCTTCGCACTGCGAGTACACCAATATATCGTCAATGAAGACGATCACAAAGCGATCCAGGAAATCTCGGAACGTCCTATTCATCAAGTCCATAAACACTGATGGCGCATTCGTCAGTCCAAACGGCATGACCGTGAACTCGAAATGCCCATACCTTGTGCTGAACGCCATCTTCGGGATATCACATTCCCTTATCCTCAGCTGATAGTACCCCGACTTCAAGTCCAGCTTAGAATATACCGACGATCCGACTAACTGATCAAAGAGATCATCAATCCTCGGGATCGGATACTTGTTCTTCTCCGTCAGCTTGTTCAACTCTCTGTAGTCGATACACAACCGCATACTCCCGTCCTTCTTCTTAACGAAGAGGACCGGTGCACTCCAAGACGACGAGCTTGGACGCACATAACCTTGCTCCATCAGCTCCTCTAGCTGAACTTTCAACTCTGCCATCTCCTTAGGCGCCAACCTATACGGAGCACATGACACCGGTTTGGCCCCCGGTACGAGCTCGATGGTGAAATCAATCTCCCGCTGCGATGGGGATCCGGGAAGACTATCCGGGAACACATCGGGGTATTCACAAACCACGGGGATGCTATCCAATGTGGACTTTGGCTCCACAGCCCCCACTATTGCGAAGAACAGCTCTGCACCAGCACGAACTGCCTTTACCACTTGAAGAGCAGACATCAGCGTCTTGCTCGACCCCTTGAGTCCCTCGAATGTTGTCCCCAGCCCAACACCCAGCTTGACCTCCTTCCGGTCACAGTCAATCCAAGCTTTCTGCTCCGAAAGCCAATCCATCCCAAAGATAACGTCGAACTCTACTAGCGGCAGCAATGACGCTAGCAAGTCGAACTCTTGGCCCCAATGTGAACCTTTACGGTGCACAACCTGTCCGCACGCATCAAGCACCCATTCGGTAGTAGAACATCCAACTTGTCCTTCGCCATCGAAGAAGGGATTCCGGTGCACGATATAAAATTTTCGGACAAGAAGGAGTGTGAAACTCCCGTATCGAACAGTGCCCGTGCCGGACTATCGCTAATCAAAACAAAGCCTATACAACCCATATTAGGTTAACAAGCAATAAACAACAGTATCTAAGTTAACTTGCTATAAATTAACTCGTACCTGTCACCACATCCGCTTGTTAATAGCCTCCTGCTGCCCCAAGTTGTAGACTCTAGGCTGAGTCGGAGCATAGTGGGACGCGGTTGACTCCACCGCCTTGCCCTTCTCTTCGTAAGTAGCTCCTTGCTTTCTCTCGGACTTTGGGCGTCCGCTCCAGCAATCGCAGGCAAAGTGCCCCGTCTTGCCACAAGTAAAACAAGCGCCCGGGGTTCGATTTATAGTTACCCCCGAGGCACCTGAAGAAGGAGCTGGACCCGACGTCCTAGCCTTCTTGAAGAATTTTCGATAGCCTGACTTCGACGTAGTCGGCGCTTTGAACTCTGATTTCTTACCACCGGATTCCTTCTTCGCTTGAACATTCTTCATGTACTTCTCCAAGGACCGGGCCGAGTTGACCAAGGTTAGGAAACCCTGCGCCATGGGCCCTGACAGTAGCAACCTCAGCTCATCTCTTAACCCTTCGTAGAAGCGGTTAGTCTTTCGCTCCTCATCGGCAAAGGTAGCGCTAGCATATCTCCCCAACCGAGTAAACTCGTGGAGGTACTCGTCTACAGTGCTATCTCCTTGCACCAACTTTTGGAACTCGTTCTCCAATGCGATCCTCTGCGCTGAGGGGAGGTATCGAGCCATGAACAATCTTGCAAACTCCGCTATAGGAACTTCGGCCAACGGCCTTCCCCTCAACTGGTGTAGCTCTAGGCCTTCCCACCATAACCTTGCGTCCCCATCCAAAAGGAACGTCGCTATTGTGGTCTTCTGCCACTCTTCCGTTTCAGTAGCTGTCATCACCCTATTGACTCTTGAGAGCCAATCTTCAGCCTGGGTCGGGGTTCCCATTCCCGAGAACACCGGTGGGTGGAAGCCCATCACATGCTTCAACTGTCTTTCAGTTGCTCTCCTAGGCAACTCCGGCTCCACCGCCACCTGCTCAACCCTTCTAGGCTCCGCCGCTTGGAGCGGCACTTGCTCCTCCGCAGGAGCAGGCTGCTGCACCTGTCTTGCAGGTTGAGCATTAATCATCGCCATGACAGCTTCTGCCACCAACCTAATGGTCTCGGTAGACGGAGGTGTTGCAGGCGCCTCACTTGGTGCACTGCTTGCCTCAGAACCTGGCCGTTCCGACGGTCCAGCACCACTTCTGGTCACCTATAATCGTGCAAAAACATCGATAAGTGACCAAACACTATTGCAAACAGCAATTATAGGAACACGCAGGTTCCTCAAACATGTGTATTTTCATTCCTAAGTGGACATTCATGGGTTCTTTTCATGTTATAACGATGACGCACACATGTTCTCACCACCCCTTAAAGTGAATTCGCCCACGAATTCATTTAAGTTTTACCGAAACTAGTAGTCTGATACCAATTTGTAACACCCCTATCTGTCACATAGCATATAGCAGTAGGTCTGGCCGGGGCCCGACGCCATATACCACGGACAGACCGGTTGGTTACTTATTGAGACCAATCAACTAATCATAACGTCCTATACAACACCTAGCGGAAGCAATTATTAAGTTGCAAGAAAGGAAAGAACCCAGCCACACACATGAATGTCCACTACACAAACCAAATAGGAATGTACAATACATGAGTACGGGCCTTAAGGCCTTACAACAGTTTGCTTTAAATAAAGTGTTTTCCAAACCTCGGCACGCAGGCCGGCCATACATGATAAACAGGAAAAACATAAACATTTAGGCCTTCGAGGGCCGGCACAGCTTCAAGGGATTTAGCCCGCTATTTCCCGCTCGGCTCCGCAGCACCTGCAAGCCACAAACCACCGCCCAGTGGTAAACAAAATAACGGTCAGCTATGCTGACCAAATTATAACGATCCCGCCCCCAAAATCGGGGCGGCGATGCTCTTTCCCTGCACGTTATTAGTAGGCAACAACAATAGTGTAAACACACTTCATCACAGGCGTAGGCTCGCACGGCCACACACCCCATGCACTCAGGGCACATTCACGGCGAACCGGCCAACGTCACGTCAATTCAAGCCATAGACGTTCCCGTTCCACCACCGCCTCTTGGACGGCCAACGATATGAGCATTTTGCCTTCCTGGCCTTGGTCACGGTAATTTAAGCCATAGACCGCCGAAGACCCTCATCCATGCCAACGGTCCTACCGAACGACATAGACCGGGTACGGTTCTGCCTGACCCGTGCTCACACCGCAACGACAATTTAAGCCATATGCGCAGGTCAAGACTCACCGAGTCCCGTTTCCACCACAATAATCACATAACCCGGTTATGTTCACGTTGGCTCCCCGGCCACCGTGTTGGCAAAACTCGCTTTTGCCCAGTTTTCCGAGTGCACCTTAGAGTTAATCTCTAAGGCTCTCTGTTGCAATCTACCACGTAGAAAACCCGAAAACACCCAAACATCCGGAGTCTTGCCCGGTTCAAATGCAATGCAACATCACCGATCCGGACCAACATGTCCGAATAGGTTTCACACATAATGCCTATGCCCGTTTACGCATACAGACTCTACACAAGGGGGACTTCACATATCTACCCCAAGGAACGCTCCAACTCTTCGCTCACTCGCGAGAGAGGGCTTCCTATGCAAAAGGGAAAAAGGGCTTCACATGCCCAAGGATGAGAAATCATTACCCTTGCGTTCTTCCGCGGCACCATGAAAATCTATGCAGATGAAAAGCACCGCAATCTCCTTGCCTCCGCGGATCCGAAGACGGTTCGCGATTTGGAGCTCCGAATCTCCTCCGGCGACCGGATCTAGCCCTTCTTCCTCCTCCTTGCTCTCTCCTCTCTCTAGCTTTTAGAAAGAGAACCACTCAAGAGAAATGAGGGTTTCTAAACCCTATTCCCGGGTATAACCCTGGGGAAACAACCCCCAGCCGTCGGATCTCAAATCAAAGAAACAAACGGCCTTGATCGGGCCTGAAAATACCAAATCTGCGCCGAACACGGGTTGGAACACGGCCGTGTGCTTGGCCGTGTCACCCATTCGCCGTCTCGACCGACTCAAAAACCAGCACACGGCATTCGACACGGCCTCCGACACGCCCGTGTCACCTGTGACATGCCCGTGTCGGGACCCGTGTCACGCCCCCCCGTGTGCAATCGGCCAGCTTTCCCAACCCGAGAAGGACACGGCCTGCGACACGACACCCGACACGCCCGTGTCGAATTTGACACGCCCGTGTCAGGGCCCGTGTCATGGCCCGCGTGCCTGCCTCAGAAAACTGCCCAACGTGACACGCCCTGGGACACGCCCGTGTCCCAGGCCGTGTGCCTCAACACGACGATCTCCGATCATCAAAACGTCGACCACATGACCCGTGGCCGAACACGCCTGTGTCACGCCCGTGACATGCCCGTGACACGCCCGTGACATGCCCGTGTCATGCCCGTGACACCTGCTCCAAAATCCCGTCTTGGCTTAAAAATGCCACCCGTCTCTCTTTTGAGTTTCGGGGTGTTACAACACGCCCGTGTCCCAACCTGACACGCCTGTGTCGGGTCCTCGACGCACCCGTGTCCAGGGGATGTGTCACCAATAACCGCTATGCCAACCGTCACGTCACTTGGTGGACACGGGTGACGACACGCCCGTGTCGATTTTTATACGCTCGTGTCAACCAGTACACGGCCGTGTTCGACAGTCGATACAAAACTCAGAAAATTCCAGAGAAGTACACGACCATGTGACACGCCCGTGTCCTATGCCGTGTGCACTGACATGCCCTGGGACACGCCCATGTCCCAGGCCGTGTCCTTCACTGGACGACCTGAGCATGAAACAGCCGTGTGACACGCCCGTGTCACAGGCCGTGTTCACCATACCAAGGTCCAAACTTGGTACAAACGCCGCCCGATTCAACACTAAATCTCGGGGTGTTACAGGCACAACCCATTGACTCCACAAACTACACGTTTATACGCAGAGTCTTCTCCAGTGCGCAATATACAACATCACCAATCTAGACCAATATTTCAAGATGGGCTTCACACAACATGCCTATCCCGTACTACACATTTCCGGGTTTAAATGCAGATTCAATTGGGGATAACAACTATCAACCCATGGGGATAACTTACTCTTCCACCTTTTGGTGGAGGATCCCATGATCATGCATAAAGGAAGACTTCACTTGTCCAATGAAGGAATATCATTACCCTTGATGATCTCTTGGGCGCCATAGAAATTCTAGCCGGTTGAAAAGAACTGCGGCGGCCTTGCCTCCACAGATCTGGCCTCGGATCTCGAATCGGAACTCTAAAGCTCTCGCGGTGGCCGGATCTTCTCCTCTTCCTCCTCCTCGCTCCTCTCCCTTCTCTCTTCTATTTAGAAAGATCAAATCCAAGTGAAGAATGAATAGTTCATTCCAATCCTTGACTTAAACACAGCATGGAGAAGCCTGATCCATTGGATCCAGGATGAAGAAATCGAACGGCCATAAATCGCCCTCAAAGTCTATTATTTGGGCTGACATGTCCTGTGACACGCCCGTGTCATAGGCCGTGTACTGCAAGCAGTACACGAACCGACTCATCCAGACCAAAACACGGGCTGAGACACGCCCGTGTCAAGCCCCTAACACGCCCGTGTCAGTAGGTATACGCCCGTGTTGAGGGGCATGTAACATCCCATTTCCGGCTAGACCCTTAGGAGTCGGTCTGTCGTGACAGAACCCTAGGAAGCCCAAAAATTGAAATCCATCGACCAAGACTTCGAGTCACGGGTTGGTCACGCCTGTGACCTAGGGCGTGACCCCTTCGACGATCGTCGATCTCAGGAAGATGATCGACGAGCGCAGATTTTGCATCCCGGGCCTGTCACGCCCGTGACCTACGTGTCACGCCCGTGACCTAGGGCGTGACCCCCTTCGACGATCGTCGATCTCAGGAAGACGATCGTCGAGCGCATATTTTTGCAGCCCGGGCCTGTCATGCCTGTGACACACGTGTCACGCCCGTGACCTAGGGCGTGACCCCCCTTCGACGATCGTCGATCTCCGGAAGACGATCGCCGAGCGCAGAATTTGCATCATGGGCCTATCACGCCCGTAACCGATGTGTCACGCCCGTGACCTAGGGCGTGACCCCCTTCGACGAACGTAGACCATAGTTCGACGAACATCGACCTCAACTCGACGAACGTCGATCGTAGAACACCTGTCATGCCCGTGACCTACGTGTCACGCCCGTGACGAAGGCCGAAACGTCGGTTCAGGCCCGAAATTATTCTAACACGCGTTATAATAAATTCTGGTATGGAAAGTTACACCAGGAGTATTAAATGGGCCGTTTCCTTCTCTAATTTCTTAGTAAAATGAGGAAGTGTTGACCCAATAGGAAATCGCCACCTGGATCAGCCATTTCATCTTCCACCTTTTCCTTTCCCTCCACCGTAACCAAAATATTATTAAGAGAGAGAGAGCATTCATGGCCATGAATGTTTCACCCTTTCCCCTCCCCACTTGGAGATCTATAAAAGCCTCCTTAGAACAAGATGAGAAAGTTACACTCTTGACCAAACAGATTCAGATTTATTGCTATTTCTGTACGAGAAGTTCGGGAACGCCACCACCACGCCATTATAATCTGACATTCATCTCGTCTCCAAACCGTGAACGAGGTCCTCCTCTACTTCTTCTTTTTTGGGTAGATCTTAGGATCTTAGAAAGGAGTTCGTGCTCGACGGAGCCGGACCTATCTCGCATTTTCATGGAAAAACCATGAAAAATATATTTTCGGGTACGCCGGAAATCGTCACCTCCGGTGGCCAAACCACCGCCGACCGATAGCCATCGCCTCGACGAAGGTGGTGGAGGTGGTGGCTGGCCAGGGATGTGACCGGACGGCCGGCGACGGGTCACGGAAGAGCTACAGGAAATCTATTTTCCTGAGTTTTGTTACGGGTTCTGTTTGGTGTAGAAGATGAACAGTAAAACTTATTTATATTATAAAGTTTTAAATATAATATATAAGAAAAATACTTATAAAATGGGCGTATTTTGATGCTGCAAACAAGACACTTAGAGGCCGATTTAGGAAAAATGGCCAGTCACGAAAGTTGTATCACTTTGAGTCTAGATTAATTTAAAATTAATTCCAAACCGCAACACCCGTTTTAGTGGGGGCTGTACCTAGAGTTGGGCAGAAACTAAAATGAATTCCCACGCTTCGTCCCTTGTCCAAATGACCTGATATTTGGGCAGGTGGTTATCCTTAGCAATACCTAAAGGCTGTCCAAAAATGGAAATTTTTGGAGATATTTTGCCTAAAGTTTTTGTTTTAATTTAATAAAATTAGAGTAATTTATTTAAGTGGTCAAATGATCTCCAAACCCTCCTAAATTTTGGTGAGTGGTCCCTAGCTATAAAACCTAGTTTTGTACAAAATTTTAACTCATTTTGATGAGTTTTAAATAGAAATTCACATATTCTTAACTAGGCAATAATGATGCGTTTTTGAGTAAAAAGTGCACAAGAGGTTAGAACGGTCATATCACCTCAACAGAGGCTAATATTTTGACCACTGACTTAGAGGGGTTATTTTAACCCACTTGGATAAAAAGGTGTGATTTAGGGTTGGTTTACCCTAGGATCCAAACTCAAACCCTAAATGGAGGGTTTTGAGGGTTGTGAAGGACATGGGGGCAATTGCTCTCGTATTGCCTTTAAATTCCGTAGAATTGACATTAGCATGATATGAATTATCTGGATGGAATCTTGGAAGAATTGGAGATAGGTGGATACCCCGAAACACTAACCTTAGCTTTAGGGTAAAATACTGATTAAGTAAAACCTATCACTAAACATTATCTAAAAGCTGTGAAACTCGGGTAGAGTAAGTTTTGGGGCAGGTAGAATCCATGGTAATTTTACTGGAATTTTATGACGTCCATTTCCAGCACTTCATTTGTAACGATTATTATAGCCCTAATTGATGTTTTAATTTTTTGAATCTTTCTGTTCATTAAAACCCAATGAAATCTTGGAAATAAATGTTTTAGGTCAGAATATTTGCTCCAGAATTTTTGTATAATTTTTAGTTGAGTAAATCTAGTACTTCCTTCACAAATGTTAAAAAGAGGTTTTACGCTTTGAAAAATAATTTTGGATGATATTGCTGCTGAAAAATTATGAAACATGGAAAATGCTATTTTTAAGGTTATACCAGCATAAAATAATTAATTTATAATTTTTGGATGTATATTTTCTGTACTTGATTCATAAATAACGAAAGATAGGAAATATTGATAAAATAGTTTTAGTGCTCTATTGATGATAGAAAAATTGTGATCCTGTGGATTTACCATTTTGAGATAGCAAAATATTTATAATAATTTTTTTGGACATCTTGCATGAGTAATTAGGGTAGTTCATGTTCAAACCGGTAGCCCAAGAAATTTTGAGGAAATTAATTAAATGCCAAATAAATTAGGAAAATTATAGTTTTCTGATTATAGGCTAATCATATCATGATAAACCTCCAGTAAATGAGTTAGGGCATTTGGATGTGTATTAGATCATTTCCTAACCGGATCGACATATAGTCTAGGTTGGTCTGCGTATAACAAATTGTTTAATTGCAATAGGGCATGATCTGGGATAGTTGTTGGAGTTAGTCAGTTTGTCTGGGTGGATAGATGTGAATGATTTCGTAATAGAATGATATGAAGAGTAGTGTGAAGTGGTGTTGGCTAGAGTTAAGAGGTGCTCGGGTTCGACGAAAGATCGTCTTTTCCGAAGAGAGGAAGGTTAAAAGTCACCCTAGGATAGTCTATCGTAATATGAGAAGGGAATGGGTAAAGGGAATCAACCAATAACAATAAGTGTCTTGCGAAAGGGAACGATGGGCTTCAACTACCATCATAGTTCCTAGTGCCCTTTGAGAGCCCTTCACAGGGAATATCGGAGGCAGTCCTGGGTTAATTTAAACTGCAATAACAAACTGACAAGAGTAACTTAGTAATTAGGGTTACACCTTTCAGAAACAGTGTTAGCACAGGAAGATTGATGGGAGCTTCAGCTCGGTTGGTTAAGAGACGGACGGAATGGTCCGGGGAGCTTCGGCTCGGTTGGTTAAGAGACGGACGGAATGGTCCGGGGAGCTTCGGCTCGGTTGGTTAAGAGACAGACGTTTTGGTCCGGGGAGCTTCAGCTCAGTTTTTTTGTGATTACGAATAAATTTGCATGTGCATAAAAGGAATGAAAATTAAGGTGGTGGATCTTCGGTATTGGAGGGTCGATGCACCGACGCCAATACGCTGACTCGGCAAGTGTGGTTAGCACTTCGCCAACAGAAGTCCGGTGCGCTAGCCAGCAAGAGTACGCAGGAGTCCGCTTCGTGCACCAAGCGTTGAGGCGTACATAGGTCTGACCAGTAGTGCTTTACTGGTTTAGAGGTGGGCGAGGCCCAACCCACCGTTTCCGTCTGCCACTACGGAGGTATCCTGGGAGGTAACGACTCCGAAATGGGGAACTAAAGGTCTGTGTGCACAGAGTCGGGTGTGTGAGTTGTACTTGCATGTTCCATCATACCCACTTGCATGTCATAGCATTATCGATTCATTTTACCCTGACACCTAAAGTATATGTGGAATGGGACGCTTATACATTAGGACTTGCAAAACGACCCCTTGGTCTATAAGCTTGTGTGGGCAAGTTTATAAATTAAGGTTAAATTAAATATATATATGTTGTTGTTTGATAACCGACACCCCAATGTATAAGTGGTATGAGACACTTTATACGATGGGAGCCCTGCAGAAGATCCCTTGGCTTATGCGCTTCCGCACATAAGTCTAGGTTACTTTACCTACTTTCTGTTTCTGTCATATTTATTATAGAATTGCTAGATTAGTTCCGCTGCCACCTGTTTCTTTTGAGTTAATCTCCACCTTCATGTCCTTCCCTTTCTTCCTCTCCGCTCGGTACCTTGGAGCCATGGGGGAAGGGGTAGGGGATGATAGGGCTTAGTCTTTGTGACTAACGGTTTTCGAACCGCATCATTTTAGGGAATCGTGGAGCCCAGTATGGGGGAGCAGCCCCAGAGATCGGTGCTCTTGAAGATGGGGCAGTCTAGCTCCGGAGTTCATACAGCCGTGACCGTGAGTCTCGACCTTGAGTAGATGTTTTGTTTTGCTTCCGCATGAGTGACTTGTAGTGAGGACATGTTGTACCGGGCATAAGCCCGTATTTTTAGTACTCTGATATATTATACTGTGGACACTCCCTTCGTGGAGTTTTATATATATATGTGATTTACCAGTGGACTTACTTTTACTTCATTTATTGTGCTACCTTTCTGTGATCGAATTGGATGGCAGAATCGGTGCCTTGTGGTGATGACCCTTCAGGACGTGAAGGTGTCATCACAAAGCGGCGGTCCTGGACCTAAGACCCTGGTGTTTTAAAAGAAAAAGGGGGGGGGGGTCTTATAAGTGGTATCAGAGGAAACATCGATCTGAAAAAGGTAGCAGTCCACTAACCCTGGGTCACCCCCGCTCGAGTTTAGTTTGGGGACAAACTAAGCAGCGGAAGCAGTGGTGTGCCCATATGGGGATCACATATAAATTGTCCACTTTTAGTAAAATTTGAACGTTTTATCAGTATGGGTTTTTGTTACACAGCCTCCAGCACAGCCTATGCCACAAGGTGGAGTTCAACAGGCTCAGGATGTTGCACCACCTCCATCGGTCCCCACTCCTTTCCTTCAGTTAGACATGGGACAGACTCTGACTGCAATTCTGGAGGCTTTCAGGGCCCAGCAGGTTCCGGTACCGCAGCCAAATCTGGGGGCCAACTGGTTGAGCATCTTCCGAGGACTTTCTCCCCCGTCCTACTTGGGGACAGAGTCGGCGGTTCGGACGGAAGATTGGCTAGATATTATGTACGAGATGCTGACCGGGATACGGTGTCCCTGGGAGGAGAGGGTGGCTCTGGTTGTCTCTTGCCTGGAGTCCCATGCCAAGAGGTGGTGGAAGACGCTGCTGGACACGACGTTTGCTGATAGGGAGGTTGCGGAGGTTATCTGGAAAGAGTTCAGGGCCGCGCTGCTGGAGCATTTCGTTCCGCAGTCGGCCAGGGATGAGTTGGAGGAGCGGTTCTAACAGTTGAAGCAGTGAACCCGGACGGTGGTGGAGTACCATCGGGAGTTCGACCATTTGGCTCGATATGCAGATTCTTACCAGCTGGACGAAGCAGGGTACATCAAGAGGTTCTATAAGGGCCTGCGGCAGGACTTGAGGGAGGCTTTGTTGTTTATATCCGACGGGCCTATCTCCCGGTTTTTGGAGATGGAAAAAAGGATTGAGGCTGATTGGCACACCACTCGGGGCCGGAAGCGGCCAGCAGAGGATCAGGGACGGAGAGTCAGAAATGACCAGCGGCGAGGTGCTATACCAGAGGGGAGAAGGACAGAGGACCAGCCTCGTCAGGAAGTGAGGCAGGAGCCGAGGGAGCAGGTGATATTGGCCCCTCAACCTCTTCGGATGCAGGAGATGCCGAGACCCGGGGGAATGGAATATCCCCCACCAGAGTGCTTCCATTGTCATCAGATTGGGCACATCCGGAGGAACTGCCCCATGAGGGGGGCACCACCTCCAACACCACAGGGTGGCCTACCTGCTCAGCACTTCGGAGGCCGAGGATGCGACCGAGGTCGTGGATACCAGGGGGGAGATCGTAGATAGGAAAGAGAGCAAGTGTATGCTTTGGACCTTGCGCAGCCTCAGAATCTAGAGCAAGTCATAGCAGGTACGCTGCAATGCTTCGTTATTTTCATAGAATTTCCCTCTCAGTTGTTAAATCTTAGAACTGCATTAGATAGATTAACAAGGAAAGAAAACTCGTTATAGAGCCCTAAGACATTTAATCACCCCAGGTATAGTCTTCATCAGCAGCAAGCCTTCACACACGCTGTTCGATACTGGAGCTACTCACTCCTTTGTGTCGAAGATGTTCGTAGAAGGACTGGAAGGCGTGGAGAGATTCACGGGCTCGAAGATGAGAGTGCGACTACCGGATGGATCTGAGCTCCTTACCACGGACCACTGCAATATGGAGGCAGAAATTGGTGGAAAGGCGTTCGAGGCTCCAGCGATGATTTTGAAGCTGACAGACTACGATCTGATCCTGGGCATGGTATGGCTGCACTGTAACCATGCCCAGATTGATTGCCAAGCGAAGAGGATCACCATGAGACACGGGGACTCTTTCATTGTCATCGAAGGTATAAGACCTGCCTCTCGTATACTCTTATCTTCGGTACAGGTCGTTAAGGCCCATCTGCAGGGAGAGGAGGTCTATCAGATTCTATTTGAGATGGCGGAAGTCAAGGAGTCTGTGACAGACATCCCGGTGGTGTGATATTTCACTGAATCTTTCCAGAGAAACTACCAGGACTACCTCTGCACCGAGAGCAGGACTTCCAGATATAGCTTGTGCTGGGGGCAAGGCCGACATCTAGGGCCCCTTACAGGATGGCCCCGAAAGAATTGGCAGAGTTCCGAAGTCAGTTGCAGGAACTAGTAGAGGCAGGATTTGTCCGGCCGAGCTCATCACCATGGGGAGCTCCGGTATTGTTCGTCAAAAAGAAAGACAGGACACTCAGGTTGTGCATCGATTACCGAGCATTAAACCGGTTGACGGTCCGGAATACCTATCCACTACCAAGGATAGACGAGCTGTTCGATCAGCTGGAGGGTGCACACTTCTTTTCAAAATTGGATTTGAGGTCGGGCTACTACCAGCTTCGGATTCGAGAGGAGGATATTCAGAAGACTGCTTTTAGTAGTAGATATGAATTGTTTGAGTTTACGGTGATGCCCTTCGGGCTCACGAATGCACCTTCGGCGTTCATGACCCTCATGAACTAGGTTTTCAAGGAGTACCTAGATGTGTTTATCATTGTGTTTATCGATGAAATCCTCATCTACTCGAGAACGGAGGAGGAGCACACTCGCCATCTGGCACTGACCCTATAGAGACTGTGGGAGAATCATTTATATGCAAAATTCAGCAAATGTCAGTTCTGGTTGAGGGAGGTTGGCTTCCTAGGCCATATTATCAGTGGAGCCGGATTGGCAGTGGATCCGGCAAAGATTCAGGCAGTTCGAGATTGGCCACAGCTGAAGATAGCCACTGATGTACGAAGTTTCCTAGGACTTACCGGTTATTACCGGAAGTTTGTGGAGGGGTTCTCTCAAATTGCCCTCCCACTCACATCTTTGACGAAGAAGGAGGTACCTTTCGTTTGGACCCAGCAGTGCCAGGCGGCTTTCCAGGAGCTGAAGGATCGACTCACCTCGGCTCCCATACTTACTCTCCCCTCAGGGAGGGAAGGTTTTCAGGTCTATACCGACGCTTCCTACCAGGGTATGGGAGCTGTACTGATGCAGAAGGGCCATGTGATTGCATATGCATCTCGCCAGTTGAAGAAGTACGAGCAGAACTACCCGGTGAACGACCTTGAGATGGGAGCGGTCGTTTTTGCTTTGAAGGTCTGGCGCCATTATCTTTATGGAGTCCACTGCGACATCTACGCCGACCACAAGAACCTGAAATACGTGGACACGCAGAAGGAGCTGAATATCAGGCAGAGACGCTGGGTGGAGTTCTTAGCGGATTACCAGTTTGAGATGCACTACCATCCAGGGAAGGCAAATGTGGTGGCCGACGCGTTGAGTCGGAGAGCTGCCACTTCCGAAGCCGGGCCCCAGGTTATGTCCATGGAGTTAGTCCGGTCCTTCAGAGATATGCAGATATCCCTGGTATCCGAGAATGATCCAGAGCTGTATAGGGAGTATCTAGCATCGATGGTGGCCATAGATGATATTCGGCGCCGCATCCGGGACGGACAGAGGACAGATGCATGGGCAGAGCCGATATTCCATGCCTTGAAGGAGGGTTCGACGAGAGATTATTCCCTAAGAGATGGATTGCTACATTTCAGAGGCAGAGTATATATACCCGCAGGAGGCCGGATTCAGGAGGACATCATGGCGGAGGGGCATTGTAGTAGATATTTTATACACCCGGGGATCACCAAGATGACGGCAGACTTAAAGAAGATGTTGTTTTGGCCAGGGATGAAGAAGGACATTACATACTTCGTGACTCATTGCGAGACATGCCTGTTGGTGAAGGCGGAGTGCAGGAACCCTGCTGGATTGCTACAGCCACTCCCGGTGCCGGAATGGAAATTTGAGGACATCGCGATGGATTTTATTCATGGACTCCCCCGATCACGGACGGGAAACGACTCGATTTGGGTCATCGTCGATCGGTTGACGAAGGTGGCCAGATTCATTCCGATCAGAAAGGATGACTCTGTGGGAGTACTAGTGCGGAGATTTGTGGAGCAGTTTGTTTGATACCACTGGGTGCCCAAGACGATCGTGTCGTGAGAGGACTGAGTTGTCAACCTAAATCACCTAGAGGGGGGTGAATAGGTGAGGTCTGCGTAATTTTGCGGAATAAAAAATTGTAAGATCGATGCGCAGAAAGTAACCAAGCAAGCCACAGAGAACACAGGATTTATAGTGGTTCCCCAACCTTGGGTACATCCACTCTCACCTCACCAATCAAGTAAATCACTAGACTTGGCTACTCCACTATCTCGGATCAAAACGATCCTACAACTCGGAACAACATTCCTACAAATCTCGATCCAAACGGATCTACACTCGGAAGAAAACCTTCCTACAAATCTCGATCCAAACGGATCTACACTCGGAGTCAAGAATCCTACAAGAATAAAAGGTTGTATAAATAAAAATACAAACAGAATTATTCAGATTTGAATCTTCAACTGTCTTCTTCTTTGAGAACTTTGGCTTGATCAGAAATGGTTGAAGACGACTCGAAGGAGATCCTCAGATCTGAAATACAGAATCACCACGATCAAGAGAAAGATCAGAGATCGATGAAGCGCGGAATGATCGAGTGATTCTTCTTGTCTGAATAGCTGCTTCGAGGAAGACCGGCGACGAAGAAGATAAACAGTATTTTGTCGGCGTGAACTTTGCGGCTTCCCGATGTCGGCGATAAAAATAGATTCAGAATTCTTTTTCTTTCTTGCTGTTAGGGTTTGTCGATTTGACAAGACCTATTTATAGGACTTCTGTAATCGGTCAATACTTAAACAAGTATACGTGGACCAATCAAAATAGAGGATTTGAATTAGCCCGCAAAATCAGAACTTAGAAAAATTCTTTCTGAAGGCAAAATCAACCTACTCGAGTATATAGGTGAGCTACTCGGGTGAGCTACTCGAGTATAGAGTTGATCTACTCGAGTAAGGGTTGGAGATACTCGAGTGAGGGGAAAAAGAGCTACTCGAGTATGTTGAGAAAACTACTCGGGTAATCACTAACCTACTCGAGTATGAATAACAACTACTCGAGTACAGAGTCACTTACTCGAGTATATAGAGAACTACTCGAGTATGTAGACTTAGAATTTTTCTGAGATGAGAAGCACAGATCTACTCGAGTATGAACAGAACATTTACTCGAGTAACTAACCAACTACTCGAGTGCAAGTTATCATCTACTCGAGTATAATACAGTCTACTCGAGTATGTAACCCAACTTACTCGAGTGCAGACTCACTTACTCGAGTATAAAAGGAGGTACTCGAGTATGTGGACTTAGAGAAAATTTCGGATCTAAGAACAGAAGGATCTACTCGAGTATAATATATGACTTACTCGAGTGACTAACTATCTACTCGAGTATAAACTTATCTACACGAGTATACAGAGTCTACACGAGTATACAGAATCTACACGAGTATGTCTGAGGATCTACTCGAGTACTAAGTCACTTACTCGAGTATATGAAGAAGGCTACTCGAGTATGTGGACTTAGAAAAATTTCTTCTGAGAAAATAAACTTCAATACTTCAGTCCACCAATCCAAGTGCATGTATAGGAAGTGTATCCCAATAGAGAGGCTACACATGAGTCAACACCATGGATCACACAATGAGGGATTACATTATATGGTCCTGTGTTAGGTGACCCATTGTAGACTGACATTGGTCTACACTTGGCAATATAGTCCTGTAAACACAACTTAAACAAGGCATCAAATACAACTGCAATTCACCTTAGTCTTAGGAGGACTTCTTCAAATTAAGGTCATTGTGGAAACAAGACCCAACATGTCGGATCGGGATGGCCGGTTCACTTCCAGGGAGTGGAGATCCGTGCAGGCTTACTTAGGCACGTGATTGACCTTCAGCACCTCATTCCATCCCCAGACGGATGGGCAGACGGAACACACCAATCGGACTCTGGAAGATCTTTTGAGGCTATGCATTTTGGACCGTGGGGAACCATGGAAGAAGCTGTTACCTCTGGTCGAGTTCTCCTATAACAACAGCTACCAGTCCAGCATCAGGATGGCACCTTATGAAGCCTTGTATGGAAGGAAATACAGGACCCCACTTTCTTGGATTCAGGACGAGGATTCGAAGACGTTGGGATCAGACTTTGTTGAAGACACCGAGGCTCAGGTGAGGCTGATCAGAGACAGGATGTTAGAGGCGTAGAGCAGACAAGCTAAGTTCTATGACGCCCGACATCGTCAGGTGGATTTCAGGTGGGGGACCGAGTGTTTTTGAAGATCCGGCCCATGCATGGAGTTTCATGGGTGCGTGTTCAGAAGAAGAAGCTCAGCCCTAGGTATATGGGCCCTTACAGGATCCTGGAGCGGATCGGGGCCCTAGCTTATAGGCTGGAGTTGCAACCAGAGCTGGCAGCTCTGCACAACGTCTTCCACATTTCTTCGCTGAGGAGGGCTCTATTACGCCCGGAGCAGCAGATTTTGACCACCGAAGGGCCGGTAGCTTCAGACCGATCTGTTCACTTGGAGCCGGTTCGGATCGATAACAAAGGAGTACGGATCTTGCGCCGCAAGAAGATCCCCTTAGTCAAGGTTCTGTGGAGGAACCATGGTTAGTAGGAGCACACCTAGGAACCGCAGGAACTGATGAGGCAAAAATACTCGGAGTTGTTCAGTCAGGTATACCTCACCACCTCTTTGTATACTATAAATTATCTTCTTGTATTGAACCGGTTGGACTAGATAAGAGAAATTGAGAACCTAGGCATGCGCAGGAAAGTAGAGGCTAATCTTTTGTTTATTGGGGAGATTGTCTTCGTTTATCAAACAAGTAACCTCGCTTCGACTCAATAGGAAAACCATATGGGATGTTACAAGTTTACTTTATTCCGGTAGAAATCCCCGTAGGCTTAACTTCAATTTCGGGGACGAAATTTTCGTTTGGTTTATTGGGATTTGTAACATCCCATTTCCGGCTAGACCCCTAGGAGTCGGTCTGTCGTGACAGAACCCTAAGAAGCCCAAAAATTGAAATCAATCGACCAAGACTTCGAGTCACGGGTTGGTCATGCCCGTGACCGACCCGTCACGCCAGTGACCTAGGGAGTGACCCCTTCGACGATCGTCGATCTTAGGAAGACGATCAACGAGCGTAGATTTTGTATCCCGGGCCTGTCACGCCCGTGACCTACGTGTCACGCCTGTGACTTAGGGCATGACCTCCTTCGACGATCGTCGATCTCAGGAAGACGATCGTCGAGCGTAGATTTTTGCAGCCCGGGCCTTTCACGCCCGTGACACACATGTCACGCCCGTGACCTAGGGCGTGACCCCCCCTTCGACGATTGTCAATCTCCAGAAGACGATCGCTGAGCGCAGAATTTGCATCATGGGCCTGTTACGCCCGTGACCGATGTGTCACGCCTGTGACCTAGGGCGTGACCCCCTTCGACGAACGTCGACCTCAGTTCGACGAACGTCGACCTCAACTCGACGAACGTCGACCTCAACTCGATGAACGTCGACCGTAGAACACCTGTCACGCCCGTGATGTACGTGTCACGCCCGTGGCGAAGGCCGAAACGTCGGTTCAGGCCCGAAATTATTCTAACACGCGTTATAATAAATTCTGGTATGGAAAGTTACACTAGGAGTATTAAATGGGCCGTTTCATTCTCTAATTTCTTAGTAAAATGAGGAAGTGTTGACCCAATAGGAAATCTCCACCTGGATCAGCCATTTCATCTTCCATCTTTTCCTCTCCCTCCACCGTAACCGAAATATTATTAAGAGAGAGAGAGCATTCATGGCCATGAATATTTCACCCTTTCCCCTCCCCACTTGGAGATCTATAAAAGCCTCCTTAAAACAATATGAGAAGGTTACACTCTTGACCAAATGGATTCAGATTTATTGCTCTTGCTGTACGAGAAGTTCGGGAACGCCACCACCGCGCCATGACAATCCGACGTTCATCTCGTCTCCAAACCGCGAACAAGGTCCTCCTCTACTTCTTCTTTTGTGGGTAGATCTTAGGATCTTAGAAAGGAGTTTGTGCTCAATGGAGCCGGACCTATCTCGCATTTTCATGGAAAAACCATGAAAAATATATTTTCGGGTACGCCGGAAACTGTCACCTCCGGCGGCCAAACCACCGTCGACCGATAGCCATCGCCTCGACGGAGGTGGTGGAGGTGGTGGCTGGCCAGGGATGTGACCGGACTGCTGACGAAGGGTCACTGAAGAGCTACAGGAAATGTATTTTCCTGAGTTCTATTACGGGTTCTGTTTGGTGTAGAAGATGAACAGTAAAACTTATTTATATTATAAAGTTTTAAATATAATATATAAGGAAAATATTTATAAAATGAGAGTATTTTGATGCTGCAAACAAGGCACTTAGAGGCCGATTTAGGAAAAATGGCTAGTCACGAAAGTTGTATCACTTCGAGTCTAGATTAATTTAAAATTAATTTCAACTCGTTTGGGTAAGCGGTTTGACCGCAACACCCGTTTTAGTGGGGGCTGTACCTAGAGTTGGGCAGAAACTAAAATGAATGCCCACGCTTCGTCCCTTGTCCAAATGACCTGATATTTGGGCAGATGGTTATCCTTAGCAATACCTAAAGGCTGTCCAAAAATGGGAATTTTTGGAGATACTTTGCCTAAAGTTTTTGTTTTAATTTAATAAAATTAGAGTAATTTATTTAAGTGGTCAAATGACCTCCAAACCCTCCCAAATTTTGGTGAGTGGTCCCTGGCTATAAAACCTAGTTCTGTACAAAATTTCAACTGATTTTGATGAGTTGTAAATAGAAAGTCACATATTCTTAACTAGGCAATAATGATGCGTTTTTGAGTAAAAAGTGCACAAGAGGTTAGAACGGTCATATCACCTCAACAGAAGCTAATATTTTGACCACTGACTTTGAGGGGTTATTTTAACCCACTTGGATAAAAAGGTGTGATTTAGGGTTGGTTTACCCTAGGATCCAAACTCAAACCCTAAATGGAGGGTTTTGAGGGTTGTGAAGGACATGGGGGCAATTGCTCTCGTATTGCCTTGAAATTCCGTAGAATTGACTTTAGCATGATATGAATCATCTGGATGGAATCTTGGAGGAATTGGAGATAGGTGGATACCCCGAAACACTAACCTTAGCTTTAGGGTAAAATACTGATTAAGTAAAACCTATCACTAAACATTATCTAAAAGCTGTGAAACTCGGGTAGAGTAAGTTTTGGGGCAGGTATAATCCATGATAATTTTACTGGAATTTTATGATGTCTATTTCCAGCACTTCATTTGTAACTATTATTATAGCCCTAATTGATGTTTTAATTATTTGAATCTTTCTGTTCATTAAAACCCCATGGAATCTAGGAAGTAAATGTTTTATGTTAGAATGGTTGCTCCCGAATTTTTGTATAATTTTTAGTTGAGTAAATCTAGTACTTCCTTCACAAATGTTAAAAAGAGGTTTTACGCTTTAAAAATTAATTTTGGATGATATTGCAGCTGAAAAATTATGAAACTTGGAAAATGCTATTTTTAAGGTTGTACCAGAATTATATAATTAATTTATAATTTTTGGATGGATATTTTCTTTACTTGATTCATAAATAACGAAAGATAGAAAATATTGATAAAATAGTTTTAGTGCTCTGTTGATGATAGAAATATTGTGATCCTATGGATTTACCATTTTGAGATAGCAAAATATTTATAATAATTTTGTTGGACATTTTGCATGAGTAATTAGGGTAGTTCATGTTCAAACCGGTAGCCCAAGGAATTTTGAGGAAATTAATTAAATGCCAGATAAATTAGAAAAATTATAGTTTTCTGATTATAGACTAATCATATCATGATAAACCTCCAGTAAATGAGTTAGGGACTTTGAATGTGTATTGGATCATTTCCTAACCGGATCGACATATAGTCAGGTTGGTCTGCGTATAACAAATTGTTGAATTGCAATAGGGCGTGATCTGGGATAGTTGTTGGAGTTAGTCAGTTTGTATGGGTGGATAGATGTGAATGATTTTGTAATAGAATGATATAAAGAGTAATGTGAAGTGGGGTTGGCTAGAGTTAAGAGGTGCTCGGGTTCGACGAAAGATCGTCTTTCCCGAAGAGAGGAAGGTTAAAAGTCACCCTAGGATAGTCTATCGTAATATGATAAGGGAATGGGTAAAGGGAATCAACCAATAACAATAAGTGCCTTGCAAAAGGGAACGATGGGCTTCAGCTACCATCATAGTTCCTAGTGCCCTTTGAGAGCCCTTCACAGGGAATACCCGGGGCAGTCCTGGGTTAACGTAAACTGCAATAACAAACTCACAAGAGTAACTTAGTAATTAGGGTTGCTCCTTTCAAAAACACTGTTAGCACAGGAAGATTGATGGGAGCTTCGGCTCGGTTTGTTAAGAGACGAACGGAATGGTCTGGGGAGCTTCGGCTCGGTTAGTTAAGAGACGGACGGAATGGTCCAGGGAGCTTCGGCTCGGTTGGTTAAGAGACGGACGTTTTGGTCCGGGGAGCTTCGGCTCGGTTTTTGTGTGATTACGATTAAATTTGCATGTGCATAAAAGGAATAAAAATTAAGGTGGTGGGTCTTTGGTATTGGAGGGTCGATGCACCGATGCCAATACGCTGACTCGGCAAGTGTGGTTAGCACTTCGCCAACAAAAGTCCGGTGCGCCAGCCGGCAAGAGTACGCAGGAGTCCGCTTCGTGCACCAAGCATTGAGGCGTACGATAGGTCTGACCAGTAGTGCTTTACTGGTTTAGAGGTGGGCGAGGTCATACCCACCGCTTCCGTCTGCCACTACGGAGGTATCCTGGGAGGTAACGGCTCCGAAAGGGGGAACTAAAGGTCTGTGTGCACAGAGTCGGGTGTGTGAGTTGCACTTTCATGTTCCATCATACCCACTTGCATGTCATAGCATAATCAATTCATTTAACCCTGACACCTAAAGTATAAGTAGAATGGGACGCTTATACATTAGGACTTGCAAAACGACCCCTTGGTCTATAAGCTTGTGTGGGCAAGTTTATAAATTTAGGTTAAATTCAATATATATATGCTGTTGTTTGATAACCGACACCCCAACGTATAAGTAGTATGAGACACTTTATATGATGGGAGCCCTGCAGAAGATCCCTTGGCTTATGCGCTTTCACACATAAGTTTAGGTTACTTTACCTACTTTCTATTTCTGTCATATTTATTATAGAATTGTTTGATTAGTTCTGCTGCCACCTGTTTCTTTTGAGTTAATCTCCACCTTCATGTCCTTCCCTTTCTTCCTCTCCGCTCGGTACCTAGGAGCCATGGGGGAAGGGGTAGGGGATGATAGGGCTTAGTCTTTGTGACTAACGGTTTTCGAACCACATCATTTTAGGGAATCGTGGAGCCCAGCACGGGGGAGCAGCCCCAGAGACCGGTACGCTTGGAGATGGGGCACTCTAGCTCCGGAGTTCATACAGCCGGGACCGTGAGTCTCGACCTTGAGTAGATGTTTTGTTTTGCTTCCGCATGAGTGACTTGTAGTGAGGACATGTTGTACCGGGCATAAGCCCGTATTTTTAGTACTCTGATATATTATACTGTGGACACTCCCTTCGTGGAGTTGTATTTATATATATGTGATTTACTAGTGGACTTACTTTTACTTCATTTATTGTGCTACCTTTCTGTGATCGAATTGGCCGGCAGAATCGACGCCTTGTGGTGATGACCCTTCAGGACATGAAGGTGTCACAACAAAGCGGCGGTCCTTAGCCTAATACCCCGGTGTTTTAAAAGAAAAAGGGGGGGGGGGGGTCTTACAGGGCGTGTCCCTCAAACGGCATAGGATCAACATTCTCGAAAATGATACGGCTGAGGTACACGACCGTGTCCTTAGCCATGTGCCAAACACGCCCCTGTGAAACGCCCGTATCACAGGCCGTGTGCCACACTCAACGCCGCCCAATCCAAGCAGGACACGGCCTTAGATACGCCCGTGTCCCTGGCCGTATCACCTCTCGATGATTGTCGACTGAACTATGTCGAGAACTCGACTCGATGCTCACAGTGAAGGACACACCCGTGTCCCAGGACGTGTGCCTCACTCGAGATACTCTCGAGCCCCACTCGAGTACTACTCGACCCACTCGAGTACCCAGAGCTGGACACGCCCTGGGATACGCCCGTGTCCCAGGCCATGTCAGCTAGCCTGAACTCCAAAGTGGAAATTTGGGGTGTTACAACTACACTCCCCTCAACACCACTCGAACCAACATACTACTCACCATCCATGATAACGATTCCCTTTACAGTCCCGGGACACTCGCACTAAAACGAGGAGATTAGTCCCAATATTATGACTTTCATCAAGGGCACGACCATATAACGGAAGGTCGTCATATGCTGAAGATAGAGATCGAGCGCCTCATCCAACAAGGACTTTTCAGAAGATTGCTGCTAAACAAGGGCCCAAACAAGCGTGATTCCTAGGCTGACAACTCAACAGAGGACAACAATGTTCCCCCAACATGTATAAATTAAAGACCATGGGAAGAAGATTTTCCCCTAGTAAAGCGCCTCATTTACCCTTAACTTCATTTTTATTGCTATTTTTTGTTTTGGTGTAACAAACTACCGATACGCGCATATACACTTTGATTATATACACAATTACAATTGTTTTTAATATTGTCAAAAATGCAGAGCTCCTGGAGAAGAATTCTGTTAAATAAAATCATGGGCGCAGTATTCAACACTAATCAACAAGCTCTTCAAATTTAGGAAGAACGACTCGTCTGAAAATAAGAACACCTACTCTCACACTACAGGGTATCATGCCCTTACGCTACAAAGCACCCACGCTATAGGGCATCATGCCCCCATACTATAGAGCTCTTGCTCCTGCGTTGCAGGGCATCATGCCCCGTGTTGCAGAGCACCTGCTCCTGCGTTACAGGGCATCATGCCCCTACGCTACATAGCACCTACTCCCACGCTGCAGGGCAGCATGCACCCATTACAGCATTGCAGGGCATCATGCCACCGCGCTCCAGAGCACTCGCTCCCGTACTACAGGGCTTCGTTCCCCCATGTTGTAGAGCACCGGCTCCTACATTGCAAGGTTTTGTCCCCATGCACTGTAGAGCACTCGCTCCCGCGCTGTAGAGCACCCGCTCCTGCATTGCATAACACCTCGATCCCACGCTGCTTTGGCACCACAACGTCGCCAAGTGAAGCCCCTTTCGCATTCGTCAAACGGCTAGTAGGGTCTACGCCTCGTCGTCTTTGGGGCCTTGCCATAGTGACCTCTCACTGCCCCAAATCAAAGGTCCACCCTTTTCCCCCGCAATAGGTCACAACACCATTAGGTCCATCCCCCTTGTGGTTGCCCAGGTTCGAAGGTTTACCCTTTAACTGTCAACTAATCAACGACATCCCGAGCTTGACGCTCTGACCTCTCACTACCCAGCTAGAAGTGTTAGCCCTTCGCCCTGGTAGTAGGTTGAGACATCGACTGGATCTCGTCCTCCAACAACGAGCATCCAAAAATGAATTGTAGTCACACGCAAAGCAACAGTACAAGCACCACACAAGCTCAATCAATACATAAATAGGGTTCTATGCCAGAGAAATATACAATCAATGATATGACGTAAAATGGGGCATCCAAAACACTGCTAACAGTGTTCAAAGCCACTACAAAGCATAGGAATACAGAGTACAAAGGTGTCAGACACAAACCCAATAACACGACGCAAATGTGAAAAGGATCAACAAATACGAAGCAACAACTCGCCATCAACATCAACAACCAAAATTGGGACCGGAACCTACAATCTCAAATAGATCCTCTAAAAGGAGGTCGGCTACATCAAAATGACGCATCCAAAAAATTATACATGGGATCTACACCTCCAATTTTGTAGGTATTCTGTACAGTTTCTTCAAAAACATCGATCTACGCCACAATTAACGAAGAGCACTGCCACATTAGGCCTCCCCTACAAGAATCGACTTGTGACCTGGTAAGTAAAGTTAGCATAAGTCTCTACGAGTAAAAAGTCATGGATACTTGCAACGCACCACACACAACCATACGCAAATTACCTTGTGCACGCTGTGTTCGCACCTCACGTACACTATACCCACTATGCACACTGCACCCCTACTGCGCAATGCGCTCCGTGTATGTTCCACCCCATTCACCTTTCGCCTCTCATACGTTTAAACATACACGCACACCACCACAAACGAGCTAGCACTTTGCTCGATAGGTGGTCCACCTTCCACACCTCTGCCACACCAATCACCTACACCATCTTCACGTACGCATTTCTACACGCCCACACGCATTTCTACGCGCACAACCTCGAGTTGGGAGGCATTTGAAGGGGTTCCTCTGAGCGGGTTCGTTTGAACCGTGGATCCTATGAGCATAACCTCGACCGTCAACCGCGCCCACACACATTTCTACGCGCACATCCGCCTCCTACGAGCTCCATCGCATGACTGTAAGGCCGCACGTGTGCACCCCAGCCTGCGCAAGGCCCCCGGCCATGCGTGAGCATGCGCGCTACCCCGCATGACCGTGCACCCTTCTGCCCGTGGTCTAGCTGTGTGCAACTACGCGCGGTTTGTCTGAGTGCTCATGCACGCAGCCCCGCCGCACCGAATTCCCCATTCGTGCAAACTCTTGGCCTCCCAGATTAGGCGACCATCTCTCCGCCTAGGGTGGCCCCCAAGGATGCCCTGACATTCTAACCGCCTAGATCGCGCGGACTCCTGGCCTCCCAATTCAGGCAGTCTCTTGCTTGCCTAGCCCTCCGCCAGTCTCTCGCAACGCCACCGATCTCTGCCAGATTTTTGCTGGTGCCTGACGATTTTCGATGCCAATTTCACGCAACTGGACGACAATCTCTAGCAAGTGGAGGCCTCCTCTGCTGGTATACTTCTGTAAAAGCTGTGAAAGCCCAGCATCTCAAATAAGCCCAAATCTGCACCATGGCTCACCAAGCTAAATAAGACATTAAGTAAAATCTAGAATATTCTCCATTGTACTGTACCTTTCTACTTCTAGATGTTTTCTATATCAGCATATAAATACAAGTGTATTCCTGTACCAAAATAGAGTTGAATGAAATCTTAAAACCTCTTCTTAAAACCAAGTGTATCTCCTCTTACTCTACCCGTGGAGTCACCTGCATTCAAAGCTATTTAATAAAAAGATTCAACCTGTTCTAGCATTGATCAAATTCTGTTACTCTCGGTGATGTGTTGCTCCGCCAACAGTGGTATCAGAGCCAGGGGTTTCTAACAACATCATTGAGTTGTATTTCATTCTCCATGGCTTCATCATCTACCAAGATTCCCATATTTACTCATCCATCCATCCTGCTGTTCAGTGGAGAGCTTTATGAACAATGGAGTGACAAAATGGAGACACTCCTTGTCTCACAAGATCTATGGGATATTGTGTAAGAAGGCCTTAAATCATCAGGGAAAACAGCAGACGGAGAAGCCCCAAAGTACAAGAAGGAAGACAAAATGAAAAATGCGCTTGCATTACACCTGATACAGCAAGGTGTTTCCACAACTATATACCCAAGATCATGGGATCAAAATCAGCCCAAGAAGCTTGGGGTCGACTCAAAGACGAGTATAAATGAAATAAGAAGGTAATCAAAATCAAACTTCAATCTTTGCGTAGACAATTTGACGAAATTAAAATGAAGGAGAAAACTCTCAAGAATATTTTGCCAAGTTAACCTCCTTGGTAAACCAAATAAGAGCACTCGGAGGAAATCTTGAAGAGTCTCAGATCATAGAAAAAGTGCTAAGATCCCTTCCAAAATCCTACAATCATGTGGTCTCTGCAATTATGGAGGCACATGATATAGAAGCAATGACTGTGATAAAACTGCTGGGTTCACTCCAGTCACATGAAGACCTTCTCCTTAAGGATAATACAACTGTAGAAAAGGTGTTCCAAACCAAAATGAACCTCAAAAACAAAATAGGGAAAAAGCCTTTCCTAAACAAACATTTTAAAAATTCAATGGAAGATAGAGGACAGCACAAACAGAAGGAACATACCACTGGTTCAAATCCATCTTGCATCATTTGTAAAAAGCAGAATCATCTCACCAAAGACTGCTTCTTTCGGTGCAAAACATGCAAAATTCAGAACCACTCTAAGAAGAATTGTTGGTTCAAGCAAAAACAGAAGGCCAAATTCACGAAAACTAAAAATGATCAATTTCTGTTCACATGCAAGAGCTCAAAAGATAAAGACTCCTCCTATCTTTGGTTCGTGGACAGCGGCTGCTCTAGCCACATGGTGAATAGGAGAGAATACTTTATTGACCTCGATGAGAACTACAACTCAGAAGTTATGCTGGGAGACGGAAAGAAGGTAAAGATAGAAGGTAAAGGCACTGCTTCTGTCATTACCTCTGAAGGAGCCCAAAAGCTGATCAAAGATGTGCAGTTTGTCCTTACCCTCACCCAAAACTTATAGAGTGTGGGACAACTACTTAGAAAGGGACACAAAGTGGTATTCAATGACAACTCTTGCGTAATATACCACCCCATATCTAAGGTTACAATTGGGACAACATACCTCAATCACAGCAATATTTTCACTCTAGAATTAGTGCCACAGAAGTCACTTACACTATCCTGTACACAAGCAAGCAAGCCACTTCAACTATGGCACAAAAGACTGAGGCATATAAACGTCCCAGCTCTCATTCACCTACAACAATTGGTGGAAGGAATCCCCAGCCTAGCAAAGAAGGAATTGAACTGTGATATCTGTTCTCGCAGCAAGTCTCATCGGTTGCCATTTCCCAAAACTACGCACATGAGGTATTCACAACCGTTGGAACTCCTTCACATCGATCTTTGGGGCCATCCAGCACACCATCACTAGGTGGCAAACGATATTACATGCTCATTGTAGATGACTATAGCCAGTTCATGTGGATTACTCATCTGGAACAAAAGTCATAGAGTTTAAAATACTTCATCTCTTTCAAAAACCAGATTGAAAATCAGCTCGACAAACACATAAAGATACAAAGAAGCGACAGAGGAGGAGTGTTTTTGTCTAAAGAATTTAATAGCTTCTGCCAAGATACAAGAATCCATCGGGAGCTTACCGCACCAGCCACTCCTCAACATAATGGTGTTGTCTAAAGGAGGAATCGAACAGTGGTAGAGATGATGAGAGCAATGCTGCCCCAACAATCACTTCCAAAATCATTCTGGGGATAAGCCATGAAAATAGCTGTCTATATACTCAATCGAACTCCCACTAAAGCCCTCATTCACCATATGAAGCTCTGTATAATCAAAAGCCAACAATGACTCACCTCAAGGTGTTTGGGTGCATTGCCTATTCACATAAGGCTACTGGAAGACATGACAAGTTAGAAGAAACCAGCCAAAATGCATCTTTCTAGGCTACAACGATCAAACCAAGGGGTATCGGCTACTTGAACCAAAAAGCAATAAGCTTATCATCTCACGAGGTGTTATTTTCCATGAGAAAGAAGCATGGGATTGGGCCTCAGATTGTGATTATCCTCAATCTTATGTGTTACCGGTTGAGCTAGGAACAACACCAAGCACCATCTAAGGAAAAACTGAAGTAAGAAAGTTGTCGGTTGAGCTAGGAACAACACCAGGCGCCATCCATGGTAACACAGAAGTAAGGGAGCCTGAAGTTTCTGACTCAGAAGACGAATCATCATCGGCACGCAAGGTTCGTTCTCTACAAGAAATATACCAAAACAATGAATTTGCTCTTTTAGCAACTAGCACTCCTGTAACTTTTTAGGATGCAATAGAGAAAGAAGAATGGAAGAATGCAATGCAAGAAGAAATTGCAGCTATAATTAAAAACAAAACTTGGGTCTTGGTCTCCAGACCAAAGAATAGAAACATAATAGGTCTCAAATGGATTTATAAACTAAAGCAAGATGAAGTCGGAAAAATCCTAAAACACAAAGCACGACTTGTTGCTAAGAGATACACACAAAGACCCGGAGAAGACTATGACGAAACTTATGCACTGGTTGCAAGATTAACCACAATCTGACTAATACTGAATATAACAGCCAAAAATAGATACCCAGTATACCAACATGATGTAAACTTAGCTTTCCTAAATGGAGAACTTGCAGAGGAAGTATATGTCTCTCAACCGCAAGGATTTGAAGTCAGAGCACAAGAAGGGAAAGTGTATAGACTACACAAAGCCCTCTACGGGTTGAAGCAGGCCCCAAGGGCGTGGCACCTCAACATAGATGCATTTTTCCTGGAAGAAGGCTTTGCTAGAATCCCTATAGAGCTAACACTCTACATTAAAGAAGAAGAAGGCAAGATTATTATAAGCTTGTATGTAGATGATCTGATCCTTACAGGATCAAACAAAACCCAAATAGAGAAATTCAAAGACAAGTTGAAGATGAGGTACGAAATGATAGATCTTGGGTCCCTGAAATTCTTTATGGGACTCCAGATTAAACAGTTCGAAGGCGGCATCTTCATAACCCAGGAGCATTACGCAAAAATGCTACTAAAAAATACAACATGGAGAATTGCAATCCTGCAACAACCCCTATGTCAACTACTGAGAAATTAACTCCAAAAACAGAACAGGAAGAAGGTGTAAATCAAGAAGAATATAGAAGTCTAGTTGGAAGTCTCATCTATCTCACAAACTCACGACCAGACATCGAAAACTCAGTAAACATCGTGGCAAGGTATACCAGCAATCCCTCAAAAGATCACTTCGCGACAGTGAAATGAATCCTTCGATACCTACAAGGGATAAAAGAATATGGAATTCTTTATCAGAACAGCCATGGTAATTCTCTTCATGGCTTCACCTACTCAGATTGGGCAGGAGACACAGAAGATCAGAAAAGCACAAGAGGATTCATCTTTTTCATTGAGGGTGGACCCATATCTTGGAGTTCACGGAAGCAACGGTCCGTTGCCCTCTCAACCGCAGAAGCCGAATATGTGGCCTTAAACAACGCCACATGTGAAGCAATTTGGTTGCAACGATTGAAAAGGGGAATCAAAGGAGAAAGAGGGGGAGAAAAGGAAGGAGCAATAATCCATTGCGACAACAGTTCAGCAATCGCGCTCTCCAAAAATCCGATATATCACAGTAGAACCAAACATATCGACATAAAATATCACTACATCAGAGTGCTCGTGGATAAGAAGATGATAGAACTACAGTTCTGTCCGACCAAGCAACAGCTCGCCGACCTAATGACCAAGCCTCTTCCACGCGAGCTATTTATCGAATTAAGAAAGAAAATAAGCGTTATTAATAGAGCAGATTTAGAGGGGGTGTAAAAGCTGTGAAAGCCCAGCATCTCAAATAAGCTCAAATCTGCACCATGACCCACCAAGCTAAATAAGACATTAAGTAAAATCTAGAATATTCTCCATTGTACTGTACCTTTCTACTTCTAGATGTTTCTTGTATCGGCATATAAATACAAGTGTATTTCTGTACCAAATTAGAGTTGAATGAAATCTTAAAATCTCTTCTTAAAACCAAGTGTATCTCCTCTTACTCTTCCCGTGGAGCCACCTGCATTCAAAGCTAGTTAATAAAAAGATCCAACCTGTTCCAGCATTGATCATATTCCATTACTCTCGGTGATGTGTTGCTCCGCCAAAAACTTCCTCTTCCCCATTTTCAATTTTCTTTGTGTTCTGAACACATTTTCAACGTGAGAAAATGTCAATGGTCTGAAATCTGTGTTCTAATCTAGAACATGTTCTGATTAAGGGTTGGCAGCGGTATGAAATCGACTAGTTGTGATCAAATCTGTGTTCAAATTTCTAGTATTTTTTTATTCATGTTAATCTTCTCATATTTACTAGTAAACTAGTAATACGTACATATAGGTGTATTGTTCATCCTCGTGTGATAAATTTATCACCCACAAATTTTTTTCAAGTAAAGAACTTAAGGTCGAATGGGCTCAGCTCGTAATGCTACAAGCGGCATATGATTTGTTGTTACTATTCAGAGAGTGAAAAACCTAGAATTATGTTAGGTTGCGATAGAGGTGACGTGCTTCAAGATAATCAATATAATAAAAGTTTTGTTAAAAAAATTTAAGAAAAAAATGGTTCCAAGCAGTTGTGATGTCCTTTTGCATTACAAGGTCAAGGAGGTGCATGCCAGGAGATTAGATGAAAATGAGTAAAAGATGGTCCAAGAAATGATCACATCTGGTGTTAAACCTATAAAGTCTTTTTGTTTTGAAAAAAAAAAGATATCCTAATAATTGTTCTTTTGTGAGGGCAATTTATAATGAAAAAGCAAAATTGTCCAAGAAAGAGTTTGATGGTGCCAGTCTAATTCAGTTTCTCTACAAGTCCATTGCTGAAGCCGAGTATAACTGTTATATACTCATATGAATGACACAACTAAAGCTTTGTACCTTTTGTAAATGATCACAACATGTTTTCAGAAGTTTTTATATTAGATTGCACGTTGATAACTTCCAAAAAACTTGATACGTCCAAAACAGATATATATAAATTGCAAAAGTGCACGTATCGAATCAAGTAATAAAATGAGAATAAAGATTGTTCCCACGAGAAAGTGACTAATCGAGCGCATGTAAATACTAACTTACATTTTTCTTTAAATTCAAGCAAATTTAATTTATTATGGTGATTTTGAAAATAACTTAAAATACTAAGAAAATTAAATAAACGATTTAATATGAAAATAACTTTGATCAATATGGAGATGTGGTCTTGTATTTTGATTTTCAATACTTGCTAAGATAAATCATTAAAATAATAGTTTATAAAAATGTTCAATTATTTTACCTTACAATGATTTTAAATTGGAAATCATCATCTCTCGAATTATGAAAATCCGTATATTTCTTTATTCCCCTAATCACCTCTAACATAGCTAGAGTAAAAAAATATCATGAATCACGAAAATCAATGTTGATAGCTATATTGGATATATGATACTAGGGGTGTGCAAAAGTATCCGAAGAACTGAAAACCGGACCAAAATCAAACCGAACCGTGCGGTTTGGGTCGGTTCCTAGTTCGGTCGGTTCGGGTACGGTTCCTAAAAAAATAGAACTGGTGGTTCGGTTCCCGGTTCCGACAGTCGGGTACCCGAGAACCGACCTGAACCGAATATATATAGATATATTTATTATTAATAAATATAATTATGATTTTATAACTTATAAGTTATAACTGGTGCCTCCTGCTTTATAACTTATATTTATTAATAACCAGTGATTTATTACTATATTTATAACTTAATAACTTATAGTCTTATAGTATAATTGATTCATCCTGGTTTCCATTTTCCCGTGCAGCCTCTATCCTGAGAAAAGGAAGTGAGAAGCCGAGTCTGCCGACGCTCCTTCCTCCCGCCTCGACGGCCAACGGCCGACGCTCCTTCCTCCCCGCTTCTTCCTCGCCGGCATCAGAAGTCAGAAGGTTTCAAGCCCTTCGTCTCCGATCAAGAAGTTGTAAGCAGGTAACATTCTTTCTCGCCGGTCAAGAAAACTGGCCAATTCTCTTCCTCGCCGGTCAAGGACATGTGCTAAGCCTTCATCTTCTGTGGTTTCTGATAATAATAATAAGAAAGAAGAAATTTCAGTAAATGCACAGAAAAGAAATGCATGAATTGTTGTTAGAATTTTTTGTATTGAGGAAATCATGTTGGCTATATTGTATTATCCACCCAAAAAAAGTAAAGGTTTTCTATATCATCTCCACGGAACTCTGTAAATATATATTTAACATGATTTTGAAAGATTTGAACTTATCAATTTATTCAGATTTTGCATTTGAATGTAAACAAATGTAGCATAGCCTTGGTAGTTCATCTATTTATTCAGATTCAGCATTTGAATGTAAAAAAAAATAGTAGAGCTTTCGTATTTCATTAAGAGTCATATTTATTTAGATGTTTCAGGATCTGTTTCTCAACATGAATTTCTGTAGTATATATAACGGTGTCATACTTATTGCTTCGAACCGAGAACCGAACCGGAACCGAACCGAGCCAAACGGTTCGGTTCCGGTTCCAAACTATAGAACCGTGGGTCGTTTTTGGTTTCAAAAAATTAGAATCGAACATCTATGGGTCGGTTCTTAGTTTTGGATAGAATCGAACCGAACCGATCCGAGTTGCACCGCTATATGATACACTTACACAACTCATCTCTTGAATTATGAAGCGTCGTAAAAATACAGAAATTTTGGTGAAATATTCACGCAACTCATCTCTTGAATTATGAAGCATTATAATAAAATCTCTCTTAAATTGCTACGTAACTCATTTCATGAATTACAAAACGTAACAAAAAGATGAACAACCAAAGTTTTTAAGATAAAGTTCACAAATCCAATAAAAATAAATCATCAAACATATATAAATCCTAAAAAAAATATCATCTCAACAAGCAAAGTACTCTCATCATACAAGATTATGAGAGATTAGTTCATGATAATAATGACACACAACACAATTAAAAAGATTTTACAAAACATGATTAATTAGATCGAAGTGTTGTAGGAGAAAGCCTCGAAATTTCTTCACAAAATGATCTTCTTCTCCTGGTGCTCTAGCCTCCTTCTCCTCTCCTTGTAAATGATGGCCCAATTTCCCCCGTGGTTCCTCTTTTAAATGTTGGTTGAACCCACCTATCAGCCCTCCTATTTTGGATCCAAGAGAAATATCTCAAAAGATAATTTTCATATTATAAAATCCCCTTTTTAGTAAAAAATCCTTGTAAAAAATAGGCAAAAACATGAATTCAGTCCTTCTCTTTGGGAACTTTAAGAAATCAGTCCTAAACTTTTAAATTTGTAGATTTTGATCCCAAAAATTTTCAAATTCTAAGATTTCAGTCCCTGCCGTTAGAGCTAACGGAAAGACAAGCTCAAAATAATGTTACCTTCTCCGGCCGGCGTTCGCCCCTGCTTGCGTGAACATGAGAAAATTCAACTTCTCTCTAACAAGCCTCTGCAGGGATTGGCTTTTGCACCTCATGAACTTTGCTCTCTCCTCTGGTTGACGTGTGTTCCCTCCCTCTCTCCCCTTTTTACTACTTCTTGATGTGCACACCGTTCTACAAATATTGAAGAAACAAGTTCATTTATCTTTTATCTTTCTTGTTCTGCTTAGTTCGAATGTTACGGTTTGCAACATAAATTCTGCAGAAATTATTGCATGAAGAGACTTCTGAAAGCAGCGAGATGGGAGAATATGAAGAGGGCTTCAATGCATCTCCAGGCTCTGCTTTCATGGCGAGAGGCCATATGCACTGGTTACGCCATCAACTGCTCAAGTTACTATTCTCTTTTATCTTAATTAGGCTTTTTGGCGGAATGCACCCCCGAATTTCATGAATTTGGCAAAATGCATCCCAAATTTTAAAATTTGGCGGAATGCACCCCCGAATTCCAGTTTGTTGGCAGATTGCACCCCCAGCTCGTTTTTCTAGGGGTATTTTGGTCATGGTCTCAACATAAGGCGATTTGTGGTATTTGACCGAGATTATTAACGGTAAAATGAGATTATTTGTTTGTCTGAATGGAGATCCTTGTCAACAAACTGCCAATTCCGTGAGATTAATTGTTTGTATGATTAAGTTACCCTTGAGTTATCTTTAGAATTATTATTTTGACTAACAAACTGCATTCCAATTCCGTGAAAATACATAAAATAGTAATTCTTTAGAATCAACATTGCGAACAAACTGACAAACAAAATGAAATTATCTTTAGAATCATAATATCCTCCGTGAGTGCCTTTCATAAAATTTGAGAGCTTGCTGGTTGAGAGGAAATGAGATGAACAACCCGATTTCAACAAATCGATTTCAACTTCTCCGGTGAAATGAGAGGAAAGGGGGAGAAGCAGCGCAGTCAGAGACTTGCTGTTTGAAAACTGGGAGGCGGAATACCTTTGCAGCGCCGTCACGGGAAGGATGACGATTTGAAATTTGAAATCGGGAGAGACAGTGCCTTCAGAGGAGGGAGAGGTTGAAATCGGGAGAAGCGGCACCGTGGGAGAGTGAATCTTGGCTGTTGCGGCGCCTTCAGGTGAATGAGAAGCTGGAACGGGGAGGAGCGGCACCGTCGGAGAGGCGAAATCGGAGTGCTAGAACGGGGAGGAGCGGCGCCGTCAATGAAGGGGGAGGAGTTGAAATTGATTTTTTGTTTTTTTAGCATTTAGCAAACCTAATGAGATTATACCCCGAATTTCACAAGGAAATGCCCGAAATACCCCGACTGGGGTGCAATCTGCCAACAAACTGGAATTCGGGGGTGCATTCCGCCAAATTTTAAAATTTGGGGTGCATTTTGTCAAATCCATGAAATTCGAGGGTGCATTCCGCCAAAAAGCCTCTTAATTAGTTTTGTTTGGTTTAGTTTTATTATGAGTTTACCAAACAAAATAAAACAAAAAAAAAAAATTTAATGGCGGACGAGTTCTCAATTTTTGTCTTGATTTAGTTCCGCTTTTGAATTTAATTTAATGGCGGACGCAGGAGAGAGAAGGTACCTTGATCTTTCAGCTTGCCTTTCCGTTGGCTCTAACGGCGGGGACTGAAATCTTACAATTTGAAAATTTTTGGGAACAAAATCTTCAGATTTGAAAGTTTAGGACTGATTTATTAAAAGTCCCAAAGATTAAGGATTGAATTCATGTTTTTGCCTAAAAAATATAATTGTTTTCCTTGTAGAATTTCAGACTCTTTAAGATGGTATTTTGCTCATTTATTTTATGCCAAAACAGAACAAAAACCTCCATAAATTTGGATTTGAAAAATAGCGCTAAAATCTAATTTTAAAATTTGAATTTTGAATTATAGCTTGTTGCAACAACTGTGCAACAAATTTTTAGGAAATTGAATATACTTAGCTCCACTTCTTCAAGTCCAATTTCTTCAGTATTTCTACTATAAGAATATAGGAAAATGATGTTATTTCTCAACTTAGGCAAATTATAAATTAAATCTTATTTTATTTGATTTTAAAACTATTTTTCTCAATTATAATAAATATAAAGTCAATGAAAATATACTAAATTATTTTTTTTAAGAAGTTATTACTTTTCACACTTAAATTTTTGCTAGTCCCTAACAAAGATAATTCATATCAATAAATTGGATGAAGAAATAACATCAAGATGCAAATTCAAATGATCATTTTTTTTTGAAAAAAATTAATCAAAAGCATACTCAATAATTTGCTTTACTCAACTGATAAGTTTACCAATCAATAAGAGCTCAAACATTCACAAATCCATTAGTTCGATAAAAGATAAAGCTCAATTATGAATCTAGTGTTGTGTGTGTTTTTCTTTAAAAAATATTGTACTCACATGCAATTTTCTCATTGAACCTTTGCATTAATTGAAAAGAATAAGAATATGCTAAGTTTTTTATTTAGCATCTACACAAGTTAATAGTTCAATTGAAAATAGAATTGAATTTGGCTTGACTAGGAATTTATGATTTGGTTTTGATAGTGGAAAGGTATTTTCCTAGTTAATAATCTTAATAATTCATCATATTATGAGATTTAATTTTCAACGACATAATTTTTAATATTTTCTACCCATAGTTGGAATCATTCCAAATATAAGTACGCATATTTAAGCCACACATAACTATGATATTTTTTCTCTTTTTTTCTTCATAGTTGGGATCATTCCAAGTATGCACTCAAATACCTAAGCCGTAGATCGGTCTCGCCCCCGCGAGCTAGCTGCCTGTAGCGAGAGGCCGCAGGCCGGTCTCGCCCCCGCGAGCTAGCCGCCTGGGGCGAGTGGCCGCAGGCCGGTCTCGCCCCTGCAAGCTAGCCGCCCCCGGGGCAAGAGGCCGCAGGCCAGTCTCGCCCCCACGAGCTAGCCGCCCGGGGCGAGAGGCAGCAGGCCGGTCTCACCCCCGCGAGCTAGCTGTCCGGGGCGAGAGGTCGCAGACCGATCTCGCCTCCGCGAGCTAGCCGCTCGGGGCGAGAGGCCGCAGGCCGGTCTTGCCCCCGCAAGCTATCTATCCGGGGTGAGAGGCCACAGGACGATCTCGCCCCACCAAGGGCTAGGGTGCAGGGGGAGGGACCCTGGCCTCCAGCCAGTCCCGATGTTCCCACCTCGAACCTAGAAAGCCGGGGCGGGTGCCAGACATCTTGCCACACCCGCCCCCAAAAGGGGCCGGGGGAGAGATAGATTTTTCCTCCCCCTACTAGTATATTATAAGGGACAAGCTTAAATTGGCCACCAAGACTGCAAAACCTATTCAAAAGCTTTAAAAAGCATATTTGGTCATATGCCTGCCGGGGGGACCCCACTCTTGCGAATACGGGATTGTACACAATCCCCGCTCTTTTCGAGCGGGTTCCATGCTCGGAAAGAAACATTCAACCCAACGTATTCGCTGAGTGCAGTCCTCTCGCGCAGTTACAAAAATACTTAGCCACTCTGAGTACAAAACACAATCTCCCAGAGGGGTCAACCTGCCAAGCCAGCTAATGGGAGCCTGGGTGACGAGACGACCTCGTGGTAAAAATTCTTGGCCACCCCGAGGGGTCAACCTGCCGTGCCAGCTAATGGGAGCCTGGGTGACGAGACGGCCTCGGGGTAAAAAACACTTGGTCACCCCGAGAGGTCAACCTGTCGTGCCAGCTAATGGGAGTCTGGGTGACGAGAAGGCCTCGGGGTAAGAAACACTTGGCCACCTCAGGGGTCAACCTACCAAGCCAACTAATGGGAGCCTGGGTGATGAGACGGCCTCAGGGTAAGAAACACTTAGCCACCCCGAGGGGTCAACCTTTCATGCCAGCTAATGAGAGCCTGGGTCACGAGATGGCCTCGGGGTAGGAAACACTTGGGGTCCTCGAGAGGTACCACCTGCCCTGCCAACTAGTGAGAGCCTAGTAGCTGGACCATCTCTGAGCAAAGAGAACAGGGCATCCACGAGAGGTACCACTGGACATGCCAGCTAGTGAGAGCCTAGCAGCGGAACCGTCTCAGAGCAAAGAGAATAGGGCATCCATGAGAGGTACCACCGGCCCTGCCAGCTTAGTGAGAGCCAGACAGCGGGACCGTCTCGGAGCAAAGAGAACAGGACATCCATGAGAGGTACCACCGGCCCTGCCAGCTAGTGAGAGCCTAACAGCGGGACCGTCTCGGAGCAAAGAGAATAGGGCATCCACGAGAGGTACTCCGGCCATGCCAACTAGTGATAGCCTAGCAACGAAACCATCTCAAAGCAAAGAGAACAGGGCATCCACGAGAGGTACCACCGGTCCTGTCAGCTAGTGAGAGCCTAGCAGCGAGACCGTTTCAGAGCAAAAAGGACTGGGCATCCACGAGAGGTACCACCGGCCCTACCAGCTAGTGAGAGCTTGACAGCGGGACTGTCTCAGAGCAAAGAGAACAGGGCATCCACAAGAGGTACCACCGATCTTGCCAGCTTATTGAGAGCCTGGCAGTGGGACCCTCTAGGAGCAAAGAGAACAGGGAATCCACGAGAGGTACCACCGGCCCTGCCAGCTAGTGGGAGCCTAACAGCGGGACCGTCTCAGAGCAAAGAGAATAGGGCATCCACGAGAGGTACCATCGGCCGTGCCAACTAGTGAGATTCTAACAGCGTGACCGTCTCGGAGCAAAGAGAACAGGGGATCCACGAGAGGTACCACCGGCCCTGCCAGCTTAGTGAGAGCCTAGCAGCGGGACCGTCTTGGAGCAAAGAGAACAGGGCATCCATGAGAGGTACCACCGGCCCTGCTAGCTAGTGAGAGCCTGACAGCGGGACCGTCTCGGAGCAAAGAGAATAGGGCATCCACGAGAGGTACCACCGGGCCTGCCAGCTTAGTGAGAGCCTGGCAGCTGGACCGTCTCAGAGTAAAAAGGGTTGGGCATCTATGAGAGGTACCACCGACCCTGCCAGCTAGTGAGAGCCGAACAGCGGGACCGTCTCGGAGCAAAGAGAACAGGGCATCCAAGATAGGTACCACCGGCCCTTCCAGCTTAGTGAGAGCCTGCCAGCGGGACCGCCTTGGAGAAAAGAGAACAGGGCATCCATGAGAGGTACCACCGGCCCTGCCAGCTAGTGAGAACCTGACAGCAGGACCGTCTTAGAGTAAAGAGAACATGGCATCCACGAGAGGTACCACCGGCCCTGACAGCTAGTGAGAGCGTGGCAGCGGGATCGTCTCCGAGCAAAGAGAACAGGGCATCCATGAGAGGTATCACCGACCCTGCCAGCTTGTGAGAGCCTGGCAGTGGGACCGTATCGGAGCAAAAAGGACTTAGCCTCCCTGAGGTACCTTCGACCCATCCAGCTAGTGAGATACTAGCATGAGGAGATCCTCTCAGGGGGTGGTACTAGGCATGTCACCTAAGCTTTATCAATTCCAACATCCTCAAATGGGGAAAAAAGATTGGTTACATGACCCCCCGACTCAGCTGGTCGGATGCTGGACTCAATACAACCATAAGAAAATACAGGACACCGTCGAGGTGTGGCTTCTTCAGAGGGACTGGGCTTGATCTCCACTCCATCGTGGATCACTCACAAGGTCCCTCGGGTTCCCACATTAACCCGGTCCTCATATATGTCTTATCCCCCCACTCTGGGTATAAACCCTTCAACCTGTGCCGTCGGCTGAGGCTGGGTATGGACTCTCTCCCCCCTCACTTCCAGGAACTCGGGGCAGGTAGCCGTGGCGTGACCCTCCGCCTGGTGGAAGTCATAGTACGACAATGCTCCTCCTCGCTCCTTCGACGGGCCCGACGGTCTCTCTTGTTTCCTCTTCTTCCTCTGTCTATTTCCTAAGCTTGTTGTGGTGGGGATAGGAGCTGTCTTGAGGCTTGCCTTTGGAAGTTGAACCTCCCTTGGCCCCCCGTGAAAGTTCCCCCCACCCTGGATGAGAGCTCTTTCTGAACCCTGGGCAGGTCCTCCCTGCTGCCTCCAACCTGGCTCCGGGCCTTCCTACCCCTAGACCCCCTGAGCTCTCTGCTCCTCTCTCCGTCTTCCCTCTTAATGTCTCGAGCCACCTTGCTCCTTAGACTCTGTCTCTGTTAGCTTCGCCAACTTCTTGACAATTTCGGGTTGGCCGCCTCCATGGTTCTCTCCTCTGCCGCCCTTTCCATCAGCTCCTCAAAGGAAAGGGGGGCCTTTCGGGTCAAGCTCATCTTGAAGAACCGCTCGCGCAACCCCACCGTGAACGCCATCTAGAGGGCATACCCTGGCATCTCCTGGATATCCAGGATATCCTCTTGTAACCTATCAATGTAATGGGCCAGCAACTCTTCGGCCCTTTGTATTATCAGGAAGATGGACTCAGGACTCTTCTTCCTCTTCTTGGAGGTGGAGAAGCGAAGCTGAAAGCTCCGGCTTAAGTCCTTGAACCCATAGATCGACCTCGGATGGAGTTGATGAAACCAGTCCCTTGCCTTCTCCTTCAACGTGATCGCAAAAAGGTGACACTTGAATGCATCCGTCATCGGCCTGATGAAGACGACATCCTCAAACCACTATAGGTGCTGGATGGGGTCATCCTTCCCGGTATTGTAAGCCATGTCAGGCTCTCTGAACCCCTCGGGAACAGGAGCTGAGATTATCAGCTCGCTGAAGGGTGACCCCCTGAGGGGTGCTCTTTTAACCTCTACTCGCGCGACCTGCTCGCCTGGAGCGATAGCACTCGCTGGGCTGGGGAATAACTCCCGCTCGGTGAGGTCTCGCTCGACCCCTTCTCCCATCCTCTCCTTCCCAGGCCTTCTTCCTTGTGCACTTCCTTCTCCCCCTGCTGGGGTCATCTCGCCTATGCCCCTGGGAGGCAGCTCGCCGAGATCACTCTGGGTCAGCTCGCCGAGACCCCTGGGAGCTAGTCCCTGAGGGGTGGGGGTTGAACTGTCTCCCCGAGGGGCAATACTTCGCAGCATCTCCATGATGCCGGAGATGGAAGCCATGAACTCCTCCCTTCCTACAAAGGGTCCTGGGTTGGGGAGCTCGTCGAGATCATCACTACCTCCCTAATCTCCAGCCATGACACTCTCCTGAGATCTTCTGTGCTGGTCAGTCTCCACGCTCACCACACCAAAAATGTTGAAGCAGAAATTGACCTCTCATGGAGTTTGGGGTCCCAAAAGAGGGGTGACCTCACATCTACTACACTCGAGGGAACGTTACAGACCAAAGACTTGGGAAACTAGGAACAGACCCTCGGCTCTAGCGTGGAGGTCCCACCACACACCCGAAAGGTCACAAGAGCACTTCCCCTCCCTTACCAATGACTGAGCTGGGTACCTTGGAGAGCTCTCAAACTCAATCAAGAAGAAGCCTAAGGAGGAGGAAGCCAAAAAACTCATCTCTCAAAAGGTACCCAAGGGGGTCTATTTATAGTTTTTCCAAGCCTAGGGACCAAAAGGTCACAAAAACCCCTAGGACAAATAGGCCATGAGCTAATAGGAAACATCCACACCGGGGGATAAAGAGGTAATTCCACCCCGAGGGCACAATGGTAAAAGCATGGACAAAAGAGGTCCAGGGGAGAACGGAGGCTAAGCCATTCCCCTACCCCCGGATACCCGAGTCGAGCAGGTGAACCCTGCTGAAGATCTAGCCGCCCGGGGCGAGAGGCCGCAGGCCGGTCTCGTCCCCACAAGCTAGCCGCCCGGGGCGAGAGTCTGCAGGCCGGTCTCGCCCCCGCGAGCTAGCCGCCCGGGGCGAGAGGCCGCAGGCCGGTCTCTCCCCCGCAAGTTAGCCTCCCGGGGCGAGAGGCCGCAGGCCGGTCTCGCCCCCGCGAGCTAGCCGACTGGGGCAAGAGGCCGCAGGCTGGTCTCTCCCCCGCGAGCTAGCTGCCTAGGGCAAGAGGTTGCAGGCCGGTCTCGGCCCCACGAGCTAGCCGCCCGGGGCGAGAGGCCGCAGGACGGTATCGCCCCACCCAGGGCTAGGGTGCAGGGGCGGGACCCTGGCCTCCAGCTAGTCCCGCTGTTCCCACCTCGCACTTAGCAAGTCGGGGTGGGTGTCGACCATCTTGCCGCACCCGGCCCCAAAAGGGGCCGGGGGGAGAGGTAGATTTTTCCTCCCCTACTAATATTATAAGGGTCAAGCCTTAATTGGCCACCAAGAGTGCAAAAGCTTAAAAAAGCATAGCTGGTCATATGCCTGTCGGGTGGACCCCACTCTTGTGAATATGGGGTTGTACAACAAGTGCGTCATATGTGGATAAATGGAAGGTAGTGGAGTCAACTGCATCCCATTATGCTCCAGCTCAGCCCCGAGTATATAATCTTGTCCAATATGAGGCAATTGGTAATAGGTACGATTAGTATACAGCTCTTACTGCATCCTATTAAACAGAGCAATGTGGTGATAGGTACGATTTAGTATACAGCTCTTACTATTTTATATACTTGCAACCTTGTGCATTGCTTGTTTAACGTATTTGTGTTAGGCTTTGTCCTAATCCTAGACAATCCGGCGAGAGCACTGTTCGATATAGGGAATTCTCACTCCTTTTTATCTGAGGAATTTGTATTGCAAATTGGAGACTCTTCATTCACATCAATAGATAAACTGGATGTTTTGCTTCCTAATAGGTGCTTGATGCGTGTGGATAGAGTTTGTTGCGTTAAGGTGCGGATAGGAAGTCATGAGATTGGATTGGAAGCATCTGTATTGTAAATATTAGAGTTTGATGTGATCTTTGGCATAGACTAGCTTTCGAAGCAGTGTGCATGCATTGATTGCAACTCTAAGAAAACACACTAGGGTAGAATACTTAACGCAAGACTAAGTTTGCTGGTATACAAGGATCGAGTAAGATATTTATGTCTGCTCTCCAAGTGGTCAAGGCGGTTTGGAAAGGCGCGAAGTTACACTTCACGCTATTGGAGGCTTCAGAGCCGAAGCCCAGTTTGAGTGACGTTCTTATTATATCGGAGTTTGCGGATGTGTTTCCTAAAGATCTCCCTAGAGTTCCACCTTAGCGAGAGATCAACTTCACTATTGAGTTGGTGTCATGTGCGAAACCTGAGTCACGCTCACCGTACCGGGTAAATCCAAAAGAGATGGCAGAATTGAAGGTTCAATTATAGGAGTTACTAGAGTAAGGCTATATATGTTCGTATATGTCTCCTTGGAGTGCATCATTCCTTTTGTGAAGAAGAAGGACGGAAGCTTGCATCGATGCATCGCCTATCATGAACTGAATAAGCTGACGGAGAAGAATAAGTATCTGATTCTGAGACTTGATGATTTGTTTGATCAGCTGGTTGGATCAACTGTGTATTCGAAGCTAGATTTGAAGTTCGATTATTACTAGTTGAGGATTAAGGAAAACGATATTCACAAGACAACATTTATTACACACTATGGGAATTATGAGTTCATCATGATGCATTTTGGGCAAACAAATGCATCATCGGTATTCATGAATCTAATGCACAGAACTTTTCGAGAGTACTTGGACGATTAATGATCGTCTTTATAGATGATATCCTGATGTACTCTCAATCAGAAGAGGTTCATGGGAACCATTTACGGCTTGTTTTGTATACCCTAAGGAGAAATCGGCTCTATGCTAAGTTCTATAAGTATGAGTTTTGTCTAGCCTCGGTGGCATTCCTTAGTCATATGGTTAGTGGTGAGGGTGTTTTTGTGTATCCGAAAAAAATTGTTGTGATACGAGAGTGGCCTATTTTGACTACTGTGGAGGAAGTCGGGAGTTTTCTTGGACTTGCTGGCTACTATAGGTGCCTCGAGAGAACTTTTTGTAGATAGCTCTACCTCTCACTACATTGACAAGGAAAGATCAGAAGTTCGTTTGGACACCAGAGTGTGTGCGAGCTTTTGAAGAGTTGAAGAGTCATCTGACCACGCCACCTATTTTGTGTTCGCCATGTGGTACAGAAAGCTATGAGATCTATAGTGATGCCTCAGGGAGCGGCTTAGGCTGTGTTTGGATTCAGTTTAGAAAGGTTTTTGCTTATGTCTCTCACCAGCTGAAGGTGTATGAAAGAAACTATCCAGTCCATGACTTGGATTTGGTGGTTATGATATTCTCCCTGAAGCCGTGGCATTACTTATATAGTGTGAAGAATGACATATTTACGGATCATAAGAGTCTAAAGTATCTATTGAATCAAAAAGATATGAATATGCGATATAGGAGGTGGATGGAGTTCCTTGTGGACAACACCTTCGAGATACATTATACTCCAGGGAAGAGAAATGTTATCGCAGATACATTAAGTCACAAGGCTCCAACATGAGTAAACTGGATACATATGCATGATGCGCATCTTATTCGTGACTTGGAGGCTTGAAGATATCTTGTGTGGACAGGAGAACTAGCACAAATGCATGCTTAAACTAGACAGAGGTGTAATTTGACCTCGCGGACAGGATTCAACGGGCATTGAAGCTTGATGACAGCATGAAACACTACATGACAAAGACTATGGATTGGTCAAACTCCCAGTTTTCTGTTGATAATGCTCTTTTATGGAAAGACAGTTGATTGCGTGTCCCAAATATTGGCAAATTGTGAGAGGAATTAATGTACGAGACACATTTCATAAAGTACTCAATCTACCCAGGGAGCATAAATATGTTCAAGGGCATGAAGAAGTTGTTCTGGTGGCCAGGTTTGAAGAAAGACATAGCTCTCTATGTGGTGACGTCTCATACTTGCGCACTAGTGAAGGCAAAATGTTAGAACCTGGTGGGTTCCTGAATACGTTACTAATTCCAGAATGGAAGTTTGATGATATTTTGATGTATTTTGTGCAAGGATTGCTGAGATCGCAGCACAAGAATGATGTCGTTTAGGTAATTGTAGACCGATTGACAAAGGTATCACACTTTATTCTGAATCAAAGGGACGATTTAGTGGAAAAATTAGCAAAGCTCTATATTGACAACATAATAGGATTGCACGGTGTGCCCCGTAGCATCGTTAGTCACCAAAATATGCAATTTACATCGAATGATTGGAGGCTAATCCACCAACTGTTAGGTACTAAGCTGAAGTTTAGCACGACCTTTCATCCTCAAACGGATGGTCAGACCAAGAGGGTAAATAGGACAATGGAGGATATGCTCTGAATGTACGCCTTGGATTTTGGAAAGAGGTTGGAGGACTATCTATATATGATTGAGTTTGCCTACAATAACTACCAAGCGAGTATACAAATGGCGCCCTTCGAGGCTTTATACTATAGGAAGTGTCGTACTCCATTAGCTTGGGCAGAGATGAACGAAACGAAGTTGTTCAAACAGAAAGATGTCGATGAGGCAAACTCGACGATACGTTTGACCCGAGAATGACTGCTGATTGCTTATAATAGGCAAGCTAAGTATTGCAACACCAAATGTCGTGGTGTTAAATTTGCTGTTGGTGACTGGGTGTATCTCAAAATCAAGCCTTTCAAGGATGTGTCAAGAATTCGATGCTTGAAAAAGCTAAGTCAGGTATACCTTGGACCATTCGAGATTATGGAATGTGTTGCTGAAGCTGCCTATGGGCTTGTTCTTTCATCAAAGTTGAGCGGGTTGCATGATGTATTTCCTATATCAGCGCTGAGTAAGGCTGCGCAAGGGCCTACTCAATTCATTATTCTGTATTAGGTGTTGGTCGATGGTGGGTTGAAGACGAAAGTAAGGCTCATTCATATCGAAGACACAGAGGTCAAACATTTACGAAATAAGGCACAAGATGGTTAAAGTTCATTGGGACAATTGTGGTTGCGAGGAACTTTCATGGGAGCGTGAGCAAACCATGAGAGAAGAGTTCCCCGAGTTGTTCCTTTGAGGTACATTTTGTATAAATATGTACTTGTGTGGTTTTTGTACTGAATAATTTCGGGAAAAAATTTCTTAAGGGGGGATATTTGCAACACCCCAGGTTTTCCACAGTTAAAAAACAAGAAATTGCATTTTTGGATCTATCGCTGGCGATAGTGATATTGCCCGACGATAAAGATCAAAACAATGCATTCGACAAAGTGATGAAGTCGATATGATATCGCCTAGCGATAGCTTGATATCACTGGCGATAGAATGCCACGCGGTAGGCTTCTATGTGTCAGTTGGCTATGAAGCGATTGTTGGGAGGCACTGACTTGGTCAAGTGGCCATCGTTGGAGCTATCGCCCTACGATAGTGAAATATCGCCCGACGATAGCATTAAATTAGAATTTTCATCTGAAATCACAGCCATCCATTTTTTTTGGCCGGAGTTTCAGATGGCTGGGTTTAATCCCGCGGGTGATAAGGTGGTTGATGAGAAATTGCTTCTCATTTTTACTTTCACACACACACTCTCTCTCACTTACAATTTGAGAAAATAAGAGAAGGAAGAAAAGAGAGCTGGTTCTCAGCCCTTGAGGAGAAGATTTGAAGCTGATGGAGGAGCTTCCAAGGTCGGGATCGTGAGTCGGAGCTAGATCCGTGGAGAGGAAAGCACTGTGAGTGTATTCATCTGGATAAAGCGCAACTTCATGGCTCTGAAACATGCTTCGAGGGTAACAACTCTCCTTCTAAATACTAAGTCATGCTAGTTCTTTTGTTTGGCATGTTTGCATTAAAGAGTATCCACTAATTAGTGGGAGGTGAAGCTTTCAATGGATTTATTTGGTTTATCCCAGTTATGTTTTGCATATAGAGGCCGGATCGTTGTACGGACATAGACATGTTTTGTGAAACTCATCTGGACAAGTTGGTATGGATTGGTGATGTTTGATTTGCATGTTAGAGAAGACTCAGTGGAAAAAGAGTAGTTTATAGGATTTTGGGGTACTGCAGGTTGCTGTAGAAGTAATGGAGGATGTCTCCAAAAAATACCCAAGTTTGCAATAAAAATGATGTTTTTTGTATCACACATGATAGCGATATCGCTAGCGATAACTCTTATGGTTGAGACTAGTGAGCAGTGGAATGTTCTGTGCGTGAACCCGAACTTGCGATAATTTTGAGGTTCTGTCTATATTGAGCAGCGATAGACATATTGCTGGCAATAGCTCCCAGTGAGCTGATTTGTGATTGCGAAGCCTGTGTCCTGGGGACTGGGCAGGTAACATGATAAGCAGTTGATCCTGATGAGCCCAACTTTAGTGGTCCTGAGTGCCAACCGTGGAACATAACATTGGTTATGTTATGAACAGGAAAGAGGAGGCTAACCCACGTCATTGTCTCGTAGATATGGCAATTGAGCAATAGGATGTGGTTGAACTATACCTACACCTTGTCGTTCGACTTAGTTTGCCTAAAGTACCTAGCTTTTGTCGTTGGTTTGGGGAGATTCCTTGACTTGATGGACTGACAAATGCTCAAAATTGAACCTCTTAGTCTGGGACAAAGGACAGAGGTGAGACTTGAATTTCAGTACACCGATAATGTTCCCTGAGTGCATGAGATGTTTGGCTATGTGTGCCAACATCTGTGATGTTTGTGCAATTATATAAACTATCATACTGCTCGCTTGTAGGGAAGGAGAACCACCATCCCGGGAATGAGGTGGGGTCGTTATAATTATAGCCAGTTAAAGCTGACTGTTGCTATGTTTTGTTACGCCTTCCATAATTGAACTTGTGCAGGTACTGGCAAGCCGAACGGGAAGTAGCGGGATGAAGCCCTTTTTGCTGTGTTGGACCTTGAAGGCCCAAGTGCTCGTTTACTGTTTTCATGTGTTACAGGCCTAGGTGCAAATATATGCAAATCACCTTTTGTGTCATCATGTAATGCAAGGCCTTAAGGCCAAACATTATGTATACACTCAGTCCAATGTTATATATAGTGGGCATTCCGTGTTGTGGGTTATGTTTATTCCTTTGCTTCCGATAGAATGCAACTCCGTGTTAGGCTGCGATGAAGTGTGGTATTTCATTTCGTACTGCGTTCGTCTGTTCGTGGAATATGGCGAGGGGCCCCAGCCGAACCTTCTGTTATATTCTTTGTGACAGAAAGGGTGTTACAATCATAAAGCTTCCTAGATCTTTTAGTTTATGTGGTATTTTATTTTGCAAAATTGCACTCCATTCTTCTGTTAGGTCTACTATTTCCTTATCTACAAATTTTTCTCATTGTTGACAAAATATCTTTCAAGAACTTAACAAAACTAGGCATCTGCTCTAGTGCCTCAGCAAACAGAATGTTTATAGTTAACTTTTTAAAAATTTCCATGAATTTTTGGAATTGTTTATCTAATTTGGTTTTCTCTAATATGGATGGAATGGTGGTGAAGGATAAACATCCTCTTTTTTAAGACTTTGATGTTCCACCTCTACTACCTCAGGTTCCTTTTCTTCTAATATATTTTTTCAATTTCATTTATTTTTGTGGATCTCTCATTCTCTTCTCTCACTTTCTTTAACAACTCATCCCCACTTTGGATTTCAACTCTACTCCTTAAAGCGATCGACTTGCATTGATTAGTTTGTTCATCTCTTGTAGGATTAGGAGTAGTATCCGATGGTAATGCTCCAACTGGTCTTAAACTTAAAGCATTTGCTAGTTGAGCAATTGTGGTATCTAAAGATCGGACAGAAGATTTCAGACCAACCATTCTAGCATCACATTTTTGAAATATTTCTATTATGAATTAATCAGTTAATTTTCTAGAATTTCCTTAATTGGTTGGAGGATGATTTTGATGAGAATTATGATTATGACAAAATAGCGGTGGTGGATTCATACCCACACTATTTTTCCATGAGAAATTAGGGTGATCACGTCAATTGGGATGGTAGTGATTTTAAAAAGCATTTGGGGCTTGTCTTTGTTGTCCACCAATATAGTTTGCCTCTTCAGTAACTTTATTTAGTTACTCAACTATGAGTGGTTCATTAAGTGTAGGTGTAGATAAAGAATCTAACTTTTATTAATTGTATTAAATTGTGATGTTATTTGAGCAGCTAAAGAAGTGATTTTATCTACTTGATGGATTTTAACGGGATTGCTAAATCCTTGTCTTTCATAAGTTTGATCATTATTAGATGTGAGATCTTCTAAAATAGCATACGCTTCTTCAATATATTTCTTCATTAAAGTCTCTCCTGCTGCTCCATCAACTAAAATCATAGTCACAGTTTGTAACTCATTATAAAATGTAGAAACTTGTTGATTTAGGGCTAATCCGTGATGCAGACATTTTCTTAATAATTTCTTAGAACTCTCTCAAGCGTCATAAAGAGTTTCCCCATTAATTTGAATGAAAATGGTTGTCTCTTATACTAAAGTGCAAACCTTCTTTAACGGGTATGTTATAATTATGACATGTCATTCATAGTGTTGTTTGTCAATCATTTTGATCAACTTGACCATTAGGGTATCATTTACCCTCAATGTCATTTATAACTCGTTGATCATTATTATTCATCGCAGGATGAATAATATTATAAGTTCTGAAAAAATTTCGGTTTTGCCTACAAGTGCGTTCAATTTCTAAATTCAAAGGTAATCATTCAGGATTTCGATATCTTGACAAACACAAAACCGATTTTTTAAATAAATAAATAAGAATAAAAAAGCAAAAACTTGAGCTCTAAATACTCAAGATTTATTAATATTGCAAGAAATAAAACAGTAAATTAGTTTCAATTCCCCGACAATGGTGCCAAAAATATGGTACGTCCAAAATAGATATATATAAATTATGCAAGTGCACGTGTAGAATCAAGTAATAATATGAGAGTAGAGATCATTCCCACAAGGAAGTGACTAATCTAACGCTTGCAAATACTAACTTACCATTTTCTTTAAATCCAAGCAAATATAATTAATTATGGTGATTTTGAAAATAACTTAAAATGATAAGAAAATCAAATAAATGATTTTATATGAAAATAACTTTGATCAATATAGAGAGGTAGACTTGTATTTTGATTTCCTATGCTTACTAAGATGAACCATAAAAATGATAGTTTATGAAAATGCTCAATTATTTTATCTTGAAATGATTTTAAATTGGAAATCCTCATCTCCCGAACTATGAAAAATCATCTTTCTTTCTTCTACGCTATATTGAATCTATGATACACTTACGTAATTTATCTCTCAAATTATGAAGCGCAGTAAAAATACAAAAATTTCGGTGAAATATTCACGCAACCCATCTCTCAAATTATGAAGCATGATAATAAAATCTCCCTCAAATTGCTACGTAACTCACCCCTCGAATTATGAAATGCAATAAAAAGATGAAGAACAAAAGTTTTCAAGATGAAGTTTACAAATCCAATAAAGATAAATTATGAAATATACAAAAATCATAGAATAAAATCTTCATCTCAACAAGCATAGTACTCTCATCATATAAGACTATGAGAGATCAGTTCATGATAATAGAGACACACAACACAATTAAAATGAACATACAAAACATGATGAATTAGATCGAAGTGTTGTAGGGGAAAGCCTCGAAATTTCTTCGCAAAATGATCTTCCTTTACCGGTGCACTAGCCTCCTTCTCCTCTCCCTGTGATTGATGGCCCAATTTCCCCCTTGGTTCCTCTTTTTAATGTTGGTCGAACCCACCTATTAACCCTCCTATTTTTGATCCAAGAGAAATATCTCAAAAGATATCTTTCCTATTATAAAATCCCCCTTTTTAATGAAAAATTCTTTTTAAGAAATACGATTGCTTTCCTTGTAGAATTTTAGTCTCTTTAAGATGGTATTTTACTCCATTATTTTATACCAAAACTGAATCAAAGCCTCCATAAATTCAAATTTGCATATAGAGCCAAAAACTGATTTTAAAATTTGAATTTTGGATTACAACTTGTTGTGACAACTTTTCAAGAAAATTGAATTGGCTTAGCTCTACTTCTTCAAGTCCAATTTCTTATGCATTTATACAATAAAAATATAGGAAAATGATATTATTATTCAACTTAGGTAAATTATAAATTAAATCTTATTTTATTTGATTTTAAAATCATTTTTCTCAATTATAACAAATATAAAGTCATTGAAAATATACTAAAATAACTTCTTTTTAAGAAGTTATCATACATACATGAGTAATCATTACAAGTTGTCGTTGCATTCAATTGTCGAGTTGATATAACAAATCTATCAATTTTTTCCTCATTTGTTTTCATGATAAATGAAACAGAATCAAGTTATATGTGGGCTCTTGAAAGATTTAAAAAAATGTTAGATGTAACTTCTTTACTAGGTGTGTTTGAGATAGATTGGTAAATAGAATTGTGGAATGCTATTAAGGTTGTATTCCCCAAATCTTGAATTGTTTTTTCATGTGCATATTAACAAGAACATTCACGCACATTGCAAGAAATACTTCGAAGTAGGAAAAAAGTTTGATAGCTTTCTAAGTTCATGGCAAATTGTTCTAAACTCTCCAACACTGCTCGATTTTAATGATCGAATGTTTTCTATGCAAAGTACTTATGAGGAGTAATATTTTGAGGTACTTTGATATGTATTTACAATATGGATTGATTCATATAAAGAATCATTTATTTCTTCTTGGGTGGACCAATATTTGCACTTTGGAAATTGCACAACAAATCGAGTAGAAAGTAGACAGAACCAGCTTAAACGATTTCTTGAGGTTTCAATTGGAAACTTGACAACTATTTGAAAAATATTTGATCAAAATGATTAATCTTCAACACACGGGAATAAAACATTCATTTGGTAAAAGTTCAATTCAAGTTAATACATGTTATTGAAGATCTTTGTGCATTGAATTGCTTGACACTATTTCAATAGCTGCATTAGAAGAAATTAAAAAAGAGGAAGAAAATGTAAAGGCTGGGAAACATAATTGGACAACATGAACTAATAAAGTGACACTCACTTTGGGCTTACCTTGCGGGCATGAGTTGATACCTCACATTACTAATTTGATCTCTTTTCCAATAATAATGATGATTCATAAGCACGAAAAATAATTACATTTAGATAGTAATGTAAAGGATACACGTAAGGTTAATAAAGAAAATGAGACAATACATGTTGACATAAAAGTGGAGTTGGATGGAATACTCTCAAAATATAATAATTCAAAGATTATTCAGAAAAAAGAATTGAAGCAAAAACTTCGCGAGCTTTTGGATCCAACAACAAGCCAGACTTTAGAACTCACGCTTCCAATAAGGCTAAAAGGAAGACATAAAGGTAGCATGAATAAGACGAAGAATGATATCAAATCTACAAGAAGAAAACCATCCCTATTTGAGTATATTATTATAGTTGTGCATCAGAATCTTCACACAACTATTAAAAAGAAATATGCTTCGAGGGGTAAAAGATTTCTTGAAAATATTCATAAAGAAATGCCCTCCTATATTTCAAAAAATATAATTGATGCAATAGATATGGTGGGTGATGAGCATTGTGGATATATGGTTGTTAGTCATGCTTTAAATATGAGGAAAAATTGGTTGCAAGTGTGTTATGATTTGACGATAAAATGAAAATAACAAAACTTTGTACACTAACATATTTGGAGATGAAAGACAGCCATATTTAATGTTGTCTTTAGATTGTAATGTGATTCTAGCACCTCTCGAAAGGTGGATGATGATGCCTGACATTGGGCTAATAGCTGAATCATGCTATAATATCATTTTGGTTCATTAATCAAAATACTAGTCGTTCACTTTTTTGTCATTGCATTATGCACCTCCAATGAACTGAATGATAATTTATGTTAGATGTGTGAATGATAATCCTTTCATCTGATTATAAGATTCTCTACTACCACCTATTTTCTCTCCATGATTGGGATATCATAAATTGGTAGCAGAAGAACCAATTTTTTCCATAATGCTCTTTTTTATTGCAACCACATTGGCTAAATTTTCTTTCTCATGCAGATATTGCATATATAATTTTGAGAATTTTGATTTTAATAAAAGGGATTTATGCCGCCTTCACTATCAAGAATGATATATTTCAAGAGGTTTTACATCTTTAATTTTTTTTCTCAAAAATTGATAATATATACATGTGTTCATAGATTCTCTATTGACCTCTGAGAGACCGGGCATAGGTCACGCAAGGGACATCCTCACGGAGGTCGGTCGGGCGGAGGCCACGTAGGGACTGGTCTCCCGGGGGATGGCCGGGTGGAGGCCGCTTAGGGGCCGACCTCAAGGAGGCTGGCCGGGCTTAGGGGCCATCCTCGCAGAGGCCGGCCTGGCGGAGACCACCGGCCTCCCGGAGGTCAGTCGGGTGGAGGGAGGCTAGCTAGGAAGAGGCCTCGTGGGTTTCTGCCTCACGGATGTTGGTCGGGCAAAGCCGTGTAGGGGTCGGCCTTGCGGGGGCTGATCAGGAAGAGGCCGAGCGGGGACTAGCCTCATAGGGGCTGATAGAGGGATATTGAGTGGGGGCCGGCCTCGTGAAGGCCTGCCGCTCGCAACCCTTCGTGGGAGCACACATTGGGGGCACAACAGCTGGGCGGCGTCCGAAGGAGCGGCTGCCGATCAGGCGGCCAGCCACGGATAGTTGGTGCTGTAGAGGGATCGTGCATGATGGTTGGTGTACGGATTGTGCTTGGATCGGGCATGCGGATCGCGCACACGACGGTTTTTCCATAACTCTCCAATTATGTGGTGAGGAATATGGGAATTCCTTCTATTTGCAGCCATGAATTCCTATAAATTGAGGGAGATGCCATCATTTTCCCCACAAAGTAACCGAAGTTTTGAGCCGGAGCAACAAGTGTGTGAGGACATTTTTTGTGTGTGGACGGATTTCTGTGATCATGGTGGAGGAAAATGAAGGGGCGTATAAAGGAATAAGTGAAAGAGACGAAGGTGCCGTGGTGAGGCATAGAAGGAAGCAAGGCGTAGGCGCGACACCCACTCTCAAAGTGTGTAAAGGAACATCCGAGCACAGGGCATGTTCGTATGCGGGGGGAATGCCAGCTCGCACGGAGCTATCCAGGGCACTGGGCGCACCTGCGTGCATGAGGGCGTACTCCCATACGGGCAGGGTATAACTACGTGCGCGGGGTGCAACTTCACATGTATGGCGTACTCGTATGGGGGGGTGGGGCAGCCACACGTGGGAATTTCCATGTGCAGGGAGTGCTTGTCGGGCAATTCCATGTACGTGATTATTTTTGTGTGTTTTGTATGCGGGTTGCATCTCTGTTTTGTATGAATAGTGATTCGGTATTTTGTGCTTGGGGGGGGGGGGTCTGTACGCACAGGTTATGGCAACATTTTTGTTTCATTTTTCTGATTATGACAAGAATGTTTGTTTCAGTTGCCGAGGCATCGTGCACTGGGTCGACCAATGCAACTACGCACTTCACTTACTACCAAACAAATTGACATGTGGAATAAGTGATACGAAATACATGTTGGGTTGGAGATAAAAATCTCGTGTATTTAGGAGCGGGTGTAGAATCCTTTGATAGGAAAGATGACCTTGTATGAGTCATCACTGAGGTCTGGGTTCCTTTTCCACTGTGTGAGGAGGTGATTGATAACTTAAAGCATTGTGGCATGCCGGTTTCCCAGTTTAATCTAGCAGGATGACCCACATTATGGGGCTTATTGACTTCTTCAAGGAGCATAGCTCAAGTTTAAATTTAGACCTTTTTAAATAATAGTTTGGTGTGCGCACTGACCGAGGTGAACATATCGAGGTCATCGGGAACAAACATTGGCTCAAGTTTGTGAATCATGCAGACCGTCTCCATTAGAACACTTTTTTCAGTTATGTCAGGAACTACTAGGGCATGTTGAAGCTTTGGAAGGCGCTTCCTGAACGTTGGCGCCGTGTGAAGGGGTACGAGCGAGTGTTTATGTCGTTATTCAGTTTTATTGAGCCTCATGCATTGGCAAACCCTTTGTTTGCTATCTCGACATTTGTGGAGGAGAAGTGTATGTTGCTGTGTGGGATTTCTATTAATTCTGAGCGTGCTACTGTCATGACCTTAGATCATTAAAAAAAGAGGAAACTAGTGTTCAAGGGCTGTGGTTTGATCCCTGAGTCTCGACATTCAACTTGGTCGAGTGAGTGCTTTGATGAGACTGCTCCTTGAAGTTTCAGAGGTTATGGGTAACGCATTAAACCTGACCTCAAGGTTCTGGGCTCTTCTGCCCCCCAGGTACCTCCTGAAGGGACTCCTGCGTCGGTGGAAGATAAGGCGAAGCACTTTTCTTCCTCCTTTGTGGTGATAAACAATGCGGTGAGTGCAAACTTTTTCTTTGATTTGGTTGTTATCTTGGAATGAATATGACTTGTATCTTTTATCACTGGTCCAGGCTAGCATTACTCTTACATTGAATTGCCACTATATGAGCATGTAAGATGTGTACCTGGCACTTCAGGAGGAGCTTTGAGGAGTGATGATCTCCCTTTCTAATTTGAGGGTAAGATGGGACCTAGACTTGTCCCGCTTCCGGCAGATTGAGTCTAAGCTTAGAGCGGAGCTGGAGGAGTCGTCGGTGGAGATTTGGATGGAGAAGAATTTTGTGGAAAAGACGGTGTGACTACTAGAGAGCATGTAAGGAGATGCGGCTCGCCTAGAGACTAAGCTGGGTCCCCTAAAGGCTGTGGTGGAGCCCCTTTCTTCCCAGGAGCAGATGTCTGAGCTAAAGGATGCCAAAGTTATTGAATATAAGGATTGTTATAACTTGGAACATTTTTGATGTAGTAATTTAGCTCTTTCGGCATTGGCTCTATGACTTTGTTTATCTTTATATGTCAGAGGCATGGGGACGGGACCTTAACAATGTTGCAACCTACTATGCAGGCGAAGGTAGGACCTTTGAGTTGGGGTAATGAGAGGTCAAGGCTACCATGCTTCGGGTTTTTCTTAGTGGTGACGGGACCTATGGGGGGAGAAGGGCAAACCTTCGAGCCGCGGTTGTGAGGTTTGGGGAAGGGACCCTGATGATGTCACAACCTACTACAGAGGCAAAGGGCAGACCTTTGAGCCAGGGTAGTGGGAGGTCAAAGTCACCGTGCTGCAGGATGATGGGTGGACCTTCAAATCTGGGCGACAGTGAGGGAGCAGGTACTGGATGTGTCGTGATTTACTGTGTGGAAAAAGTACGAGCATTCGATTAGGGAAAGTGGGAGGTCACATGGACGTGACCCCAGAGTGATGGCAAAGGGCAGACTCTTCGAACTACAGGCGAGCACAAGAGGGACGGCCCTAGAAATGACGTGACCTATTGCGAGGAGAAAGGCAAACCTTTGATTCGGGGCAGTGGAAGGTCACAGGGTCATGGTACCAGAGAGACCCTGACGATGTCATACCCTACTACATAGGCGAAGGGAGGACCTTCGAGCCAGGTTAATGAGGGTAAGACCATTGTGCTGCGGAATGCACACAATCGGGGGATTTAATCTCCGATAACGTTGTAACCTACTACGAGGGCAAAGGTCAGACCCTTCGAGTCAAGGTGGTGTGGTAAAGGTCGTCGTGCTACAGTTTGTGCGTAACTAGGGGATCTGATCCCTGACGATATCGTAACCTACTACGAGGATGAAGGGCCGACCCTTCGATCCAGGGTAGTGTAGTCAAGTTCATTGTGTTGCGGTTTGTTTGTGATTGAACGATCTATCCCCGGACCATGGCGTGACCTACAACATGTCGGGAGATGTGCATGACCAAGGGATCTGATCCCTAACGATGTCCTACACTATTATGTGGGTGAAGGGTGGACCTTAAAGTCGGGGTATTGAGGGCAAGGACACCGTGTTGGGGTCCTCTTATGGCTGAGAGGATAGGTCTGAAAGCATTCCTGTGATGTCATAGTTAGAAGCATACAAAGCATATTGCATTGAAATAAAAAGATAATAGTACGTGCGTAAGTGCAAACTTGCGACTTGTTAGAGTTAGATATTTTTTTTAGAACAGACAATAAAATATAGATAAATTAAGTCAAGCCGAAATATGGTAAACCATTTTTCTTGATTCCTAGCTCTTCCTTGTGTGCTTCTCAGGTTCTGGTTGCACCGGTGCACGGGTCTGCTTCTCATTCAGGCTATATCAGCAGCAAGTAGCATGCGCGTGCTATTTCGTGATTTCCTCGAACAACTCTGACTCCAGCTGTGGTAAAAAAACTTCATCGCAGGATACGGGATGGAGGGGAATGCCCCAAAATATGCATGGAGCGGTCTGCCAATGATCGCGTTGTAAGGCAACTCATATTGGACTGCCACCAGTTATACGATGTGATTTACCTGCTTTGGGAACCCTCTCTGGGTTTCTTGGAGGGTGATGGTTCCTTCTATAGGGACAAATCCATCGTTGAAGTCGTAGATTGGTTCAGAGGCTTGCTAGAGTCCTTTTTTTAGATATTCATGCCGCTAAGATAGGGCATGAATATGACGTTAACCGGACTGCCATTATCCACCAGTACTCGCTTGACGCAGAAGCTGGGATTACTGATATTCGCGTTAATGACAAGCGGGTCCTGGTGCGGCACAAGCAGTCCCTTCAGGTCTTTTCCCTGAAGCTAATTCTTTGCGCGGGTTGTGCATTTTGAATCTCCCTCTGGTGTTGGGTAATATAATTGATGGTGGCAAAGGGGGAGCCGAAGTTGGTCTCCACTATTCCAACTACATTCCTGCCCCCTCCCCCTTTGCATCCTGGTGCACAGGTGGCTTCTCTCTTCTTGGCTGAGTTGGATGCTTTTAAGCCTGGTCCTATAAGAATCTCCCAATTATGCCTTATCTATCAAAAGAGATGTTCAATCTCATCCTTAAACTTTACGCATTCCTTTGTAGTGTGCCCTGTTCCTTTGTGGAACTTGCGAAATTTCGATCGATCTAACCTGTTTTGTGGGATCTCTCTCGGCCTTTGCAGTGTTGGGTTATCTAAGATTGCATAGAGCACATTTTCTCGGGAGTTGCTAAGTGGTGTATACTACCGGTAAGCTTAGCGGGCGGTCTCGCAGCAGTACTATAGTTGTGCGTTGTTCCAAGTCTCTTCTTGTCACAGCGGGGTCGTCTCTTCTCTTTTTCTCTTCTCCCCACTCTGATGGTCTTCGATTGCTTCATCTGTAGCAATCTGATCTTTAACCTTGTGCACCAGATTGTGATAGCTAGGGACTATCTCCCTCATTAAGGCGGAGTAGAATCCTCTTGGGCGGAGCCCTTCGTGGAAGACTACCAACAAAAGTTTGGCGTCCTCCCTAGGGATTTGTCTTGCCTCGGCATTGAACTAGTGGAAAATTTCCTTGAGGGTTTTCTCCTCACTTTGTCGAATCCTCAAGATATGGGAGGGGCCCTTTATTATCCGGCGGTTGACAATGAATTAGTCCAAAAATTGCAGTTTAGTAAAATTTCTAATGGTTCCTTCACGAAGGGATTGGAACCAAGTTCTTGTCTGGCCCTTCAGAGTGGCCGAAAACACTTGGCAGAGTAGTGAATTAGGGGTGTTGTAGATGCGGAAAATGGTGGTGAAGTGGTTCACGTGCTCTAAATAATCTTTCTTCCTATCATAGGACTCAATTCTCGGGAGCTTGAATCCTACTGGGATCGGATGCACCAAGACCTCAGGCGGCAACGGTGAACCAATATATACTGAGAGGTGGATATAGGTGGTTCAGCAGACGACCTGGTCATATTCTTTAGCTAAAAACTCTCTCACTTCTTCTCGAGTCAACCTCCCAGCAAGGTTCTTCGGGGCACCTACCCTCTAGCGTTGATGTTGCGGGCCAGTTTTAGCGGCCCTAGCAAAGCGGGTGGGGTGTGATGTACTATATGCTCGGGATAACTCATAGTACTCTTTCTGTTCATTCTGCGGGGCATGATATGGAGGCAGAGGAGGCAGGTTGACATGTGCAGGGGGTGCCGCTGGTGCCTAAGCCTCTCCTAAGTTCCTTAAGAGATACAACATTTCAGCATGCTACTATTCCATTCTGACAGTACGCCCTTCAAGTGCATTCTCGAGCACAATCACTGTCTCCATATGAGGAGGTGCATTGATGAGGGAGTGGAAAGGAATGGCATTGACATATCCATCGCGGATGGATCCTTGGGTTGTGTGGGTTCTTCTTCTTGTCTTGATCGCTTTCTTACGGGACCACTGGGTCGGGAAAACTGTCTTCTGGACCTTTGATGGTGCTGGGAATCCTTTCTCAAATACTATGTCAAACTGGTGTGGGTAACTTGAGGCTCTTAGTATACCGGTCTAGATAGGACCATCTTAGCTCATGAGCAATTGAGCACGCAAACAGTCACAGAGAAAAGAGATAGTATGCAAGAAGGGTTTTTTCGCGGAAAACCCTAGAATAGGGTGAAAAACAACGTGATTGGATCAGTGCCGACCAAACTTCACTTTTTGGTTGTGTTTTGCAAGCTTTTAAGATAAGGCGATAATGACAGATCACTTCTTACTACAATTGTAGGAGAGAGACATTTGGAGGGTGACAAACCGCCCCTCACGAAGCTAAATGTTTTTCTTTGTCCGAGATGGAGAGCATGTGTTCTGTAGATTTGGCGGATTTCTTCGAATGCTTATAGACTGGTGCAAAGAATGATTGTGGTTGTCGGACGGGCGCTGAGTGTTGGGAGCACTACACGTAGAAGGCTTGCTAGAGGAAGCTTGACGCGGGGTGAAGTTCTTTGGGATGTTTTGCACGTAGAAGCATGGTAGACTTAGAAGGATCTTCAAGATGCTTGAAGATCTTTGAAGAGGCGAATGAGATCATTAGAGAGCTCGGGCGCGTGGAGGGGGGGGGGAGAGAAGGCGAGAAGGAAAAAAGGTGAGAATGAAGGAGAGATGGGGGTCGTATTTATAGGCTCCAGGGGGTGATCACAGTGGTTAAAAGGCTATCCACAGACATTAATCACCCTATTTAATATTTCCAGCCTTAGTAAAGTTTAATATGCGTATATTTTAATAATTTTACTACCCACAGACTGATATAATTTCGGTTATTTGCACCAACCCATAATGGGTGGTATAACGCCCCCATATTTTTTAGTCAATTATTTTGATTCTCTTGGTGATATCGTAATGACGTAAGGACGTTACGTTAACGTGGAGTTGACGGCGCGTCACCATTAGTGTGTTTTCGCGTCCGTTGGGTCGAGCCAACCAAATCTTATAATTCTCATCGAAATTGTAAAATTTCAGGATACAAAATTAAATCGATTAATTTTGAATTTGCCCGTCAAGTTTCATCGCGATCCAAGCATTATTGGAGTCTCGGCGAATTTTATTGAACTTTGGTATATTTAATGTTCGCTGTAAACTTTAGAAATTAATACCTCGAGAATGACGCGTCTGATTTTGATTTTGACTTTGTCGTTGGATTTGTAGCATCGTCTTTTGCCTTAGGTGCGAATTTCGTTCGAATCGGGATGTGTTTAGCCCTTCGTAATAGTATAATACTTATGTTATTATTATAATTATTATATAAAAATATATATATTTATATAATAAGAAATGATACTTCGTTGAAACCCTCTACCCTTTATTCAACGAATTCCGGCCGAACCCTCTCCCCTTTATTCAATGAATTCCGACGAACAGGCTTTTGGATCTCGTGGCCAACTTTAGAGGGGGGTGAATAAGGTTTTACATGTTAATAGAAATTTAAAAATGTTTTGCTCAGAAAGCCGAGTTCTGGAAGCTACTGCGGGACGTTAGGTATCTAACACGCGGTGGTAAGTCTATGAACTCACAGCACAAGCACTCACTTTAACAAACCAGAGCAATCACAAAGTTAATCAAAACAGAAACTGGAATTTCATTGCATGAATCAGAATAACTATTGTTCTAGATGATTACAAAAAGGGTTATCTCCGTGACGCCGGAGATCTAAGGTGATGAGAAATAAAAACTCTTCTGGTTTCTATACCGATCCACTCCACGGACCGGTTGGCTCTCTCCTTTTTCCCTCGAAGAAAAGTCTTCGAGCCGACTCCTCACCTCCTCACAAGGAAGGGTCTTAGAGCCCCGCTAGATCCTCCCGATCTAGACGTCCTTATCCCCAGGACGATTTCCCATTGAGTCTTACCCGGATTACGACGACCCTTACCGGTCGATTTTCCTCTCCACAAGATTTAGAAACTAAGAAAGATTACAAGAGTAAAAGATGTAAATGTTTTAAAGATGAAGTTCTCCCTCTTGAAGACTTCTCCGTAGAGCGATCCGCGGTCGGTGCTTGAGATCTCTGTTTCCTGGCAACCAGTCGGCTCTTCATAGTCGATGTACATCTTAGATCGCCGGAGTCTTTCGATCACGAACGAGAGGGAGACGGCTTTCTTCCTTTTAGACGAAGATGATCAGAACTGATGCAAGGAGGCGGCCAAACCCTAGAGTGCGGGAACTTCTGTCAATCTTTCGTCTGGATTCTATTATTAGTCAATGCACAGAAACCAAGGCGGCCATTTATATATCTTCGTGAAAACAGGCTACCATTGGCGGTAAGACTAGCGTCCGGCGGTAGGTTCGCGCGCTTGTTGTGCCACCTGTCATCCAAATTTGGAATAATAATTAAAATGAATATTTGCTGTTTCATCGTTGCTAGCGTCGTGCGGTTACAGCTACCGCCACACGGTAATATAGGACACGACAATTCAGAAGCAACGTGTCGATATTCATCGAGCGGATAGCGCAACGCGGTAACTGCTATCGCCTGCGATAAGTTTGTTTCTCGAGAAATTCATCTCGATACTCTTTGAGAGACTAGCGCGGCGTGGTAACGACTATCGTCTGGCGGTAGGTCGTTTCTCGAGAAAATCCTACTTGACGTTTGTCGAGAGTCTAGTGCGGCACGGTAAAAACTACCGCCTGCGGTAATTTCCAGAGAGCCAGGCCAAATTAATTCCATGCATTAACATGTGCGGTAGGACTAGCGATGCACGATAGTTTCCCGAGAACTCTGTCCAGTTAATTCACGGCTACTTCCCAGCGATAACTTCTACCGCTCGGCGTTAGTATCCATAGAAGTCTTCTTCTTTGCTTGTACCTGTCAACCTGCACACTCTATCAACACAAGACATGATCAAATACAACTTGGGAGTTGATATTCTCAAACACAGGGCATGTGAAACATCGGTTCCAACAAACTTCCTATTTTGATAATATCAAATCTCGTTCATGAGAAATAACAATTTGATAGAGTGTAGATAAAGAATAAGAGTTATAAGCTAACAACAGGTTGCAGGTTCGCTATGTAGCTCCCCTACACGCACGCTCCCCCTATCTACATATTCGACATGCTCCCCCTATCTATGTGCACACATTGTTAACTTGCTCATCCTACAAGTGACCTCTCCTAACCCGTGACTCATACCCATGAACATACTCATGAACAAATTATTCTCCCCCTTTGATAATATCAAAAGGGCGGGAAAGACCAACCAGACATGCAGGATGAAAAATAATAGATATGATGAGCGTTTAGACAAATAACAGATAGTGCACACACAAAGTAATGGTTAGAGATAATAATCATAAAGGTGACTCAAAGTGAAATACATTTCAGAAAATTGTAATCACATGGGTGACAAAATAGAGCAAGGTACACAGACAAAGAAGTTCACTTTTCAGAGTTAATATGAATTGGACAGCACGGACTGAACTAAGCACACAACGAGTACGTCTACAATGCTATAAGAGTAAGGAAGTAATCAGGTGAAACAAACATTGAAAACATCATGAGTGTAAATTGTGTGCTAGTACGTATTGTGCTCAAACGAGTTAGTGTAGTTGTAGTCCAATTCTTATGTGTGGAAGTCTTAGACAAGTTAATGACATGTGTTCGTGTAGAATCGAAAGCGAGATAACACCAAGGGAAAGATAACATATTGTCCATGGATATCTCGATCGTCTAGAAACCTAACACCAGAGAAATAAGGTGAACAATCACCTCACATGTCATTCGATGTCATACATAGGCAAAAAACTAGGGGCACTAAGCTAACGATAGAGTCGATGCACAAGATCGAAGTGACTCTTTAACCAAGGTGCTCATACTCACAATGCTCATGAAGACTTATCAGGAGGAATGAGTAGTGCTTGGGGGGACTGTGACAAGAGATGTGATAGTTTGCATAGTGTTATTTTGTTAGCGTAGATCTATCACTTTGATCGTATATTTTTTTAAAAATCATGGAGCCCCAAGTCAATCGAAATCTATCCGCCTGGAAAGATACAATTTAACTTGTATACATACGACTTTTTTACGAGAGTTTTGGCCCAAAGTTTCACACCTAGCATAATCACAAATGTATCGTGACATTGATTATTCAACGTATTTCTAGCGTGTTAGAATAGAGTGTCACGAGTTATAACATGTACGCGTAGCATGTTTTCATCTTGAGTGCACCGGCTAGGGATGTGTGTATCATGTGAAGTCATTCCCCTATCTAAAGCCTCACACATACCTAGAGGCATAGTCAACAGACACGACCTCGTCTTGTTGCACTCAATAGCTAAGCACCTATAGATTCAACCCACTATGACAAGAGGACAATGTCTACAGAGATTATGAATCTAAACTCAAACATTGTACGTATGCGTCTAAGTTACAGTCATATGAGCCCTACGGATATGATCACTTCGCCATATTTTTTTGTTTTTGTTTTGTTTTTTTATAACAAAATGCAAAGAAACTCAAGTAAACGACTCATAAGCAAATACACGAAGAGAGGTGAAACATGAAAAAGAAAAACTAACCACAAATAAAATAGGCAAACACAAGCATCGATGCTAGACCATTGTGCATGAATATACCGAGCATGATAAGTGGAATAATGTTCGAGCAGTGGATATGTAAATCCTAAATATGCCCAATAATCCATTACCTGAGCTATATGTCAACACCCTAGCCCCGTACTAGCTGACGGATGGGCATGAGGAGCTGCATAAACTTCGTAGGGTAGGGTGTTAATCCCATGTCCACACAGAAGAACCCGCTTGACCTAACACTCTTTCCCCCAGCGCCACACAAGGACCTACGGGAACCCTCCCCGGTTAAGGATAAGATGTGGTTTACAGGTAAGCGTTTATAAAGTACACACACCTAGCCCCCCCCCCACTATTGTGTGACACACTATACTGAGTCGTGTTTATGTTTATGTTTGCGACGTGATAAAGTTACATGGGCAGTTAAGCAACAGTACGAAAAAATGCGTTATCATTGGCGGTAAGTTTATCGCTACGTGGTAGCTTTCAATTATATAGGTTTGGTGTTTAGATCTAGATCTGCACACCTGCTCACTTCCACTCACTGCTGCCGACATTCTCCTCCCCTGCAGCTCTTCTTCATTCCCTTAAGGTACTCTCTCTCTCTAAAATTTCTTGTATTTTAGATTTCAAATCTATAAGTTTTGACTCCTCATGTTTTTGAGTGCGATCCGCGATGACTTGTGGGCTAAAGGTCCCCCTTTTTTAATTTTTCATGCGGATCATCGTCGTTTTTCATGGATCTGGCTTGTCTAAGTTCGGATTTCATGTCTTTGGTATTTTCAAACGACCAATTTACTCAAAATCCCGTTTTTTGGTAAGATCCAGAGCCGAATTTTCATCCGTGTAGCATTCCATGATTTTCCATGTTGGATGAGTTTTTCTCTTTGTATCTAGGCTACTATCTCCGATCTACTCCACAAACGCATGGATCTATGATTTTTATCATGTTTAGGAGGGTATTTGAGCCAAAAATTGTGGTTTTGGGACCTATCCGGCGGAAGAAGATGAAGAACAGTCCATCAAGCTACCGCCAGGCGATAACACAATATTGCCCCGCGGTAGGTTCCAGTACCCGACATCAAATCTAAAAAAAATTGTTTCCCCATTTTTTTCGTTTTTGTGTATTTGCTACCGAGGCTGTTTTTGTTTTTTTGTTTACTTTCAGGAGATGGCTTCGTCGAGCTCCCAGTCTGCTCACCGCAGTTTTTCAAAGAGGTCCCGGGTGTCGGCCTCCACCTACCCTGCTATAGATGATGCTACTATGAGCATTCCGATGATCGTAGATATTGATGATCGATATGCTCATATCTTTCAGTACTTGGAGGAATCTAGTGTGCTTGCGGTGATCTCATCAGGTGCCCCATTCTCCTCTGCCCTCACCCGAGAATTTTACAATAACCTTCAGGATCCCTCTCAGATGCACCTAGGTGGGGGTGTCCAATCCTGCATTGGCACAGAGATAGTGACAATACTCCATGCAGATCTCGACACGAAATATGTCTGGACCCCCAACTATCTAGTCCTCGATATCATAGAATCCTTTAGAACTACAAGGGACTGTAGGGAGATGAACGAGGTTCTTCACGGTGTGGAGGGGCGTTTAGATCTCTTCACCTCGGTAGACACTCTCACTCCCTATGCCCGCATCATACAGGATATCCTACGTCACTCCCTCATGTTCAAGGCTGGGGACACTAGGAAGGTCATGGCCCAGCTATCGATGGTGACATACTATATCCTGACCCAGAAGTCCTTCAGCATCTCAGATCTCATTATTTCCATGATGCACTACACTTTTCACCTGAAATCTCCTGACCGCCAGCGGGTGAAGATCCTGCCTCTGGGTGGTGTGATCCAGAGTGTCTTGATAGAGAAGTACCCGGCCATCGATTGGTCAGCCTATCCCATAGACAGCTTCCTGTAGGTCTACAGGGTAGGTGAGATTCCTTCATCCACATGGGCACGGGCACCTCCACCGCAGCCACCAATGCACAATACAGGGTCCCTCAGGGAAACCAGCCAGGACATCTACGACCTGGTGGAGGAGCAAGTTGGGAGATCAAGCAGACAATGAAGGAGGTGAAATGGATGAAAAAGATGCTCAAAAAGATTATGGGGAAGCTCATTATTTCTCCCACCCCTTTAGAAGAGTAGCGGCTTATATGTATTGTTCATGTTTTTATCAATTATAGTTTGTTATGAAATAAATAAGTGGGCTCCAGACTTAGTTAATAGTTGTTTATCATGTGAAGTGCTCTGTACTGCCTCTATACTCATTGTGATTTTCTAATATTATGCTATGATTTGTTTGAGGTTGTCGTCTTATCGTTCTAACTCACAACAGACACCCATAGAGTGAAAATACACTGCATGCTAGACTAAAGCGTATTTATATAAAGAAAATTCATTGAGCATATAATGAAGTACAAACTCAAAAAGAAACAACAAAAAATAAGATAAGAAGAATGGAAAGAATATTGAGCATATCGTGATGTAGATTATCAAGTATTTTTGGTTTAATCAATTTCTACACCACGCAGTTCATGGATACTAATGGATAAGAGATTTAGGTATCCAAAAAGGATCGGGAGTGGCGGTTCCTTTGGGTACCCATATATAACGTGTTACACCTTGGGGAGATGACGGTGAGTGATCCCTTTTGAGCGGAATTGGTGCGCTCATCTGAATGATGGGCCTCCATTCATACTTTGGCTTACTAATATTCTTATGCTATAAGTTTCCACTTAGCCGTCTAGGAGTCCTTACATGATCTCTAGTTATGAACAATTGCGTTTGTGGTTTAATAGTGTTGAGATTGCTCTTGGAGTTGTGATAATTGTGCATTGTATACTGACTCATAGCGTAACACTTATTTGAGGGAAACTTGCGTTCATTTGATTTTATGAGTGGAATAGGTTTTTTGTACATGTAGAGATGATTTTTCTGTTTTGTACTCTCATGTATATCTGCTTGACATCTCCCATTTCCTTTGATTAATTCGGCCTTTGGACGGTGATTCATATTCAACGTGCTTTCGGGTTTCATGTGCAGCTTAGGAGTTGAATTCCGTGAGTTTTTGAGCATTATTTCTTTCAGCATGTTTATTTTTATAGTTAGCTCTTTGTTTTTCAGTTTAAGGTTATGTCTAGCTTTATTGTATGCGTTTATACTATTTTTGAGAGTGGAGACTATAGATTCGATATGAGCTTTATAGTCACTTCTAAATTCATCGAATGTCTTGTTCATCTCTTCAATTTCAACTTTATAATTTTTGCATTCAACACAGTCATTTTTCAATGATGAGTTTTCTAGACATAATTTATCGTTATGCTCTTTTGCAGAAAAGAGCTCTTTTTCAAGAGACTTATATCTTTCTTCTAGTCCGTTGAGATCTATACACGGTGTAGGAGGGTTATCTAAAGAGCACACCTGATAGCTAGGCACGATGACAGTAAATCCTACATTAACATTTGCTTTTAACAGATGATTTTCTGACCGTAGTATTGAGTTAATACTATTTAGTTTCTTAATTCTATGTTTAGTGTTTTCTAGCATACGTAATGTAGAGATAGATTTACATGCAGTAGAGGAGTTTGACTTCCTTATAGTGTTTTTGGACACTGCATGATTTGAACACACGGTTCCTTTGTCATCTTCCTCTTGGCTTGATGTGTCCGAGATGCCCTTCTCCAATAGTACATCTTCATTTGATTCTCCACTTGGATCCATAAGGAATTGATCTGTTTCGTGATCTATAGAAGGAGAACTATACGTTAGCTCAAGAAATTTCCAAATATCATATGCGGTAAGAAGCGTATAGATAAGTTTGAAGATGTCTTGACCAAGCCCACAGAATAGACTATTCGTGGCTTTAGAATTCAAATAGCATTCGTGCTTATTTAAGTTATTCGGGGGCTTGACACACGTCATGTTCCAAACTTCTATATCTAAAAATATAAGGAATTTCCTCATTAGTGTTCTCCATTCGTTATAGTTAAATCCTATGAATAGAGCTGGTGCAAATGAATTTTCAATGTATAATTTTCATCCCCATTGGTCGATTCAAGGTCAGGGTTGGCTATTATCCCCAGTGGTGAAACTATTTTTGGAATAACCTCTCTCTGATACAACTTGTTGGATCTCGTGGACAACCTTAGAAGAGGATGAATAAGGTTTTACGCATTAATAGAAATTTAAAAATGTTTTTCTTAGAAAGCCGAGTTCTGGAAGCTATCGCGAGGCGTTAGGTATCTAACGCGTGGCGGTAAGTCTATGAACTCACAACACAAGCACTCACTTTAACAAACCAGAACAATCACAAAGTTAATCAAAACAGAAACTGGAATTCCATTGCATGAATCAGAATAACTATTGTTCTAGATGATTACAAAAAGGGTGATCTCCGTGACGCCGGAGATCTAAGGCGATGAGAAATAAAAAATCTTTTGTTTTCTATACTGGTCCGCTCCACGGACTGGTTGGCTCTCTCCTTTTCCCTCAAAGAAAAGTCTTCGAACTGGCTCGTCACCTCCTCACAAGGAAGGGTCTTAGAGCCCCACTAGATTCTCCTGATCTAGACATCCTTATCCCCAGGACGAATTCCCACGGAGTCCTACTCGGATTCCGACGACCCTTACCGGTTGATTTTTCACTCCACAAGATTTAGAAACAAAGAAAGATTGCAAGAGTAAAAGATGTAAATGTTTAAAAGATGAAGTTCTCCCTCTTGAAGACTTCTCCGTAGAGCGATCCATGGCTGGTGCTTGAGATCTCTGTTTCCAGTAAACCGATCGGCTCTTCGTAGTCGATGTAGATCTTGGATCGCTAGAGTCTTTATATCACGAGTGAGAGGGAGACAGCTTTCTTCCTTTTAGATGAAGATGATTAGAACGGATGCAAGGAGGCGGCTGAACCCTAGAGTGCAGGAACTTCTGTCTATCTTTTGTCTGGATTCTCTTGTTAGTCAGGGCACAGAAACCAACGCGGCCTTTTATACATCTTTGTGAAAATAGGCTACCGTTGGCGGTAAGACTAGCGCCCGGCGGTAGGTTTGCGCGCATGTTGTGTCAGCAGTCATCCAAATCTGGAATAATAATAAAAACGAATATTTGTCGTTTCATCGTTGATAGCGTCGTGCAGTTACAGCTACCGCCGCACGATAATATAGGACACGACGATTCAGAAGCAGCGTGTCGATATTCGTCGAGCGGCTAGCGCGGCGCGGTAACTGCTATCGCCTGTGATAATTTTCGTTTCTCGAGAAATTCATCTCGATACTCGTCGAGAGACTAGCGCGGTGCGGTAACGACTATCGCCTATATCATAAGTTATTATTAGTATTATCATTCTTATTATTATTATATATGTATATGTATATTATATCTCTTTCTCCCTTATGATAAGTCATAGCAGACCGAACTCATCTCCCCCCTGTTCATTTGCTAAACCAGAGCATTTCAAAAACCCTTCTAATCGCCGCCGCCGGAGCTTCGGTGCTCGAAATCTTCCCCGGAGCATAGATCCGGAAAGCTCTTGATGAGAGCTACACGTGTATGGTAAGATTTGTCAATTTTGTCAACTTTCTAATGTTAGGGTTTTCAGCCCTATCTCCATTTTGGCCAAATGTTCGTAGGTTTTTCCTTTCCACACCATTGCTTGGTTTGATCTATGACGTGGAGTGATTCGGAGGACTACTTCGGGGAAAATCGAGGCAAGTGGTGGTTTTGTTTGCTTTCCTTCCTTTGCGCTTACCTCCGATCGTAGGGTGTTTAGTAAATCTTAATTTGTCGAGTAAATTAGTAAGTGTCGTTTGTTCGTCGAGCCGTTTGTTTGTCGAGTCATTTATTCGTCGTGTCGTTTGGATCGTTGCGTCGTTTCGATCACGTAAAACACTTGTTTCGTAGTAATTATCGTAGGTATTATGGAAGTATTAGTGCGTACCGTTTGACTTGGAGATCATCGTTGTGAAAGCCTTGGAGTCTTTTCAGGCTATTTGTGTCATCGCGTCGATCGCGTGTCAAAATTTTGGATTAAGTCTGATATCAACTGCATAATTAAAAAGTTTATAATGTGACACATAATAACATATGTATATATATATAATGTTTGTTGGGTTGTGCGCATTGGGGTTACTCCCTCGACACGGTGCCATGTTTGTTGGGTCTGTGCACGTCATAGTTACTCCCACGACACAGTACCTCTTTGTTCATGGATCATACACCCAGGCTTGCCCGGTGTTTTGATGTCATTCTTATGCGTATCCGTCTCATTTGAATTTGACTAATAATATCCAATAATATACATATATATAACTCTTTTTGGCACATGGCATCGAGGTTGATTAGTTTACTACTGCTTAACTAGTTCATTTCTTGTTGTTTCTTCTTGGTTATTATTAACCTTTGCCTCTAGTTTGCTCGCTGGGTTCCGGTCTACTTGGAGGTTTGGCATTGCTGCTTGGTTCCTTTTACCACTACTTGTTACTGAGGTGTTCTTCTTTTTGAATGCCTCAGGTTTAGAGCAGTAGCATGTGTGACGGGTAGAGTTCGTGGTTTTCAGAGCTATGGCTAGTTATTGTTGCTTGTTTTCCTCCTCAGTTCAGTGAGGTATTTGTTTCTTTATTTCAGACTAGACTTGTATCATATAGGTTTATGTCAGTTTGTTGACGTCCATAGTATTAGTTTCTGATGTTTGGCTACTTGCTATTTTTACTGTTGTTACTTAATGTTAGTTGTGCACTTGCTCTCTGGGAAGGATTTATGTTAAAATACATGTTAGGTATTTTTAAATATAAAAAAATGCATTCTAGCGTAATTACATAACATCTATTTTAACTGAAATTCATTCTATTTTAATAGTCATAAAATTATCTTTTTACTTATACTAAATATAGAAGTCACATTCCATTGCAAAAAAATTTTGAGTCTCTATGCTCATATAAGATAATAAATGAAATAAATTGAGTATCTTCCGCTGTGTAAACTTATACTTTCTCATTCGTGAACTAGTTGATCCACCAGACTGGGGGACACGGTCGATTATCCTAAAAATACAAAAATATGTTTTAAAACATAATTCATGTGTCTTTTTATAAAATAAGTGAAAGGATAGGTTTGTCTGAACGTATGCAGTTGTCCCCTGCACGGTGTGGCATCACGATCGCGTATTTTCTCTCACTCTGATAGTATTTTAATACTGAGAAAATGTAGGTTGTGACAGTTGGTATCAAATGGAGGTTTTTTGACAAGTTGGTCGGACAACTAATTCTGATATAGTTTTAGTTGTTTAAATTCATTGCATACATACACCTAAGTGTCATCAGTATGTCTTGACAAAAGCATGAACACTACACTCATAAGCATGACAAGAAATATATATGACATATTATGTAGTATGAGATGCATAATATATGGTTGTATATGGATCCTCATAGGAAACAAATGTGATTGTTATGTAGTATGGGATGCATAACAATCATCATATGTATGCCCATTAGATTTTATTTTTTCATTACATGCAATATTATGTAGTATGAGATGCGTAATATTTCATGTGTATGTCGCTCATGACATGCATTAAGGCCTTTTTAGAATGCATAGCACTGCATGCATAACATAATATAACATTAATATACTTGCCAAGTTAAGATCTACATAATGACACTCGTACACACATGATTTAAAATGAAAATATAAGCATTCATGCATTCATATTTTATGCACAGGAGTCAGTAGGATAATGGTTCATCATCCTAAGTTAAGATCATAACATCATTTCATGACTTTCATGAGCAAGGTAACAACAAGAGCAAGTATTTTCACATCTCTGATCTGATTTGAGTTAGGAAATCTGAGTTTGCTAGCTGATGTGTCTTAAGCTAGGTATTGACTAGATGTACGTTTGTCCTATAGAGATGCCGCCAAAGCGTATTACGACGAGGTCGACTCCCAAGTCAGTGGGTGAGTCATCAGGTGCGCAGAGCGAGGCCGTAATTGAAGGGTTGTGGCAGAGCAATGAGGCTCTGTTAAGGCAAATGATTGAGATGCAATCGCAAATTCAAGCGTTGTTGACTGACGTATTAGGGCAACAGCCTAGAGTGCAGGACCCTGTAGTGGGTCAAGCCACTCCTATTCGTCCTGCTCCTCTAGTTCCCCCAGTGTTGCTGCCACCAGAGATGATGAACTCCATTTCGCATTTCCAACGCTTAAGACCTCCTATCTACGACGGTAGAGCTGACTTCATGACATTAGACAACTGGATCATCGCTATCGAGGAAATGTTTTTCTATTCTGGGGTTTTTGCTGACCAATGGGTGATGGTCGTCGTGTACCAGCTGAAGGGTCATGCGAAGAGCTGGTGGTTAAGGGAGAAAAAGAACCTTGAAGATGGATGTTCATGGGAATCGTTCAAGGGGTTGTTGCTTAAGAAATTTCTGTCATCGGTCGAGCAAGACCGTCTTATGAATAACTTTCTGCACCTGAAGCAGAGGCAACTCACTGTTAGTGAGTATGAGGTTGAATTCAGCAAATTGAGCAGGTTTGCTCCGGAATTGGTAGCCTCTAAAGCGGGTAGGGTAAAGCGCTTTCTGGGTAGTCTTAGGAGCGACATCCAGTAGGTTGCAAATGCATATAGATCTGAGAATTATGTTGAAGCAGTTGAATTTGCCCTAAAGGTCGAGGTAATTATTAATGCAAGGAACCGTGGGCTGCAAGTGAGGCAGGAAAAGAGAAAGTCTGATGACAGTGGAAGTTCTAGGGCATCTGGCTCTGCTTCGAAGAAAGGACAAAAGGAAGTGTGCAGTTTTTGTGGCCGACCGGGTCATCCTGTTGAAAGGTGTTTCAAGACACTGGACACGCAAAAGCAATCTCAGGTGCATGCGATCCAGGATACACCTAAGGGAGATCTTGTCTGCACCTACTGCCAGAAGAAGGGGAACGATGTGAACTGTTGCTTCAAGAAGGCTGGAGCTTGCTTCTAGTGCGGACAGAAAGGGCATAGGAAGGCTGATTATCCGCAGTCCCAGCCCACATTGCAAGCAGTTCCTTTGCAGACTCTACTGCCTCCCCTGCAGCACGTGGACAAGGGGAAAGGAAAGCTCAATGTGATGACCAAGGAGGAGGCTCAGTGCTCTGCCCAAGTGATTTCAGGTTAGTCTCTGTCATAACTAGCAATCTTTTATAGTGGATTTTAGAATTCTATTTTTCAGTTGTGCGCGCAATGTTTTTATGTGAGTTTAAGGTAAATAATAAGTGGGTGCGTGTTCTCTTTGATTCGGGTGATACTCACTCCTTTGTGGATAGGAATTTTATAGACCAACATTGTTGGGTCGTTGATCAGTTAGATGATGCTCAAAATATCAAGTTCCCCTCAAGAGTTTTGGTGACGTCAAGTTAGGGTATTCAACAGTACCATATTTCTCTAAGTGCTTTCCTAGCTTTCACAGATCTGAAGGTGTTATATCTGGTGGATTTCAATGTGATCTTGGGTATGGATTGGTTGTCACGATATAATGTCGTCATCTAGTGTAAGGTTAAGCGCTTGGATTTCAAGGGGGACAATGACCAACCCTTGAGCGTGTATAGCTTTCGGCGTCAGGACTCCCCAATCTTTTATGCGGTACATGCTTGTCAATTCTTAGAGTCTGGTTGTGAATCTTTTCTTGTTTCTATTTCTATTCTGGAAACTGCACTTGATGTGTCTCATGTCGAGGACATTTCTGTGGTGCGAGATTTTCCAGATGTTTTTCCTGCAAGTCTTCCCGGACTTCCTCCTAAGAGAGAGGTGGAGTTTGTTATAGATCTTGAGCCAGGTACTCATCCTATTGCAAAAGCACCTTACCGCATGGCACCGCGTGAGTTAGAGGAGTTACATACCCAGTTGGATAAGCTATTGCAGTGTGGTTTTATAAGGCCAAGTTCTTCTCCCTGGGGTGCTCAAATTCTTTTCGTTAAAAAAAGAGGATGGGTCGATGAGGCTATGTATAGATTATCGAGAGCTGAACAAGGTAACTATCAATAATAGGTATCCTCTGCCTCGGATAGATGACCTGTTTGACCCATTGCGAGGTCGTTCAGTATTCTCAAAGATTGACCTTCGTTCGGGGTACCATTAGTTGAGAATCCGTGAGTCAGATGTTCCGCAGACTGCTTTTCGCTCTCGATACAGACATTTTGAGTTTCCGGTAATGTCGTTTGGGTTAATGAATGCACCTTCTGCCTTCATGGACATGATGAATAGAGTGTTCAGGGACTTTCTAGATCAGTTTGTGGTTGTATTTATCGACGATGTTCTAGTATATTCCAGAAATGCTAAAGAGCATGCCTTGTACTTGCGCTTGGTTTTAGCTACTCTGCGGGAGCACAAGTTGTATGTGAAGATTAGCAAGTGTGAGTTGTGGCCATCTCAGGTGTCTTTCTTATGTCATGTTGTGAGCAAAGTGGTATCTTTGTGGACCCGGCAAAGATAACCGCAATTTTGGATTAGAAGAGGCCTTCAACGCCTAAGGAGATAAGGAGCTTCTTAGGGTTGGCAGGGTACTATAGGAGATTCGTGAAAGGATTTTCAATGTTGTTTATGTCGTTGACCAAGCTTACGCAGAATAACACAGCTTTTGTTTGGAGTGATGTCTGTGAGGAAGCTTTTCAGGAGCTTAAGAAGAGATTATGTTCTGCTCCAGTTTTGGCATTGCCTACTGAAGGAGTAGAATATGTTGTTTATGTGGATGCTTCGCGAGTTGGACTTGGTTGCATTTTGATGCAGGATGGCAACGTGATTGGGTATGGATCGAAACAATTGAAGGTCCATGAAAAGAACTATCCTACGCATTACTTGGAGTTTGCTGCTGTCGTGTATGATTTGAAGTTGTGGAGACATCTTTTGTATGGAGTGTCGTGCAAGATCTATACGGATCACAAGAGTCTAAAGTATGTCTTCATTCAGAAGGAGCTGAATTTGCGCCAGCATAGATTGTTATAGTATATTGCGGACTATGAAGTTGATATCCTTTATCATCCCAACAAGGCTAACGTGGTGGTGGATGCTTTGAGCCGAAAGATTGTGCATGTCTTTAACCTCTCTGTGCAACCCTTTGTAGAGGAGTTTTTGTTGATGGACATAACTGTTGGGAGTAGGGCTTTGCCAAGTAGCTTGGAAGTGGTAGAGCCTTCATGGATTACGCTTACTAGGCTATATCAGAAGGACGATCCCAATCTGTAGCATATCAGAGGTAGAACTGAAAAGGGGGAATTACCAGACTTTTCAATCGATGATGTGGGTACCTTGAAGTACCGCGATAGATATTGTATTCCTACTGTTAAGGATATTCGAGCAAAGATATGTAGTGAAGCGCACGGTTCTATTGTTGCCTACCATCCTGGTTCCCCAAAGATGTATCGAGATCTGAAGCAAATTGTCTGGTGGTCAGGTATGAAGAATAATATAGCAAGGTTTGTATCTGAGTGCTATACTTACCAGCGTATTAAGGCTGATCATAAAAGACCTAGTTGTAAGTTATTGGCATTGGATATTCTGAGTTGGAAGTGGGAGAGCATTTCTATGGATTTTATTACCAGTTTGCCGAGATCTCCCTGAAGGCATGATGCGGTGTGGGTTATATTCGATAGAGTGACAAAGTGTGCTCACTTCGTTCCTTTCAAGATTAACTATTCTATGGAAAAGATAGCTGAGCTTTATCTGGACGAAGTCATCAGGTTGCATAGTGTGCCTACGAGTATTGTGTCAGACCGAGACTCTAAGTTAATGTCTTGTTTCTAGCAAAGCTTGCAGGGAGCTTTAGGCACTGATCTTAGAAATTCTATTGCTTACCATCTTCAGACTAATGGCCAGACGGAAAGAGTGAATCAAATTTTGGAAGACATGATTAGATGTTATATTTTGGACCATGGTGGAGCTTGGGATAAACGCATTGGACTGATGGAGTTCACGTACAACAACAACTATCATGAGAGTTTGCATATGACACCCTTTAAAGCCTTATACGGGAGGCATTGTCAAACTCCCCTATTTTGCGCTGAAGTTGGTGAGAAGCCTTTGCTCGGTCCGGAAGCTTTAGAAGATATAAGAATTTCAGTGACGCTTATTCGTGAAAAGCTACGGCTGGCTCAGGAGCGATACGAAAAGTATGTAAATCAATGCAGGGTTGATCTGGAGTTTGCGGTTGGGGACATGGTTTTTCTGAAGGTCTCTTCGATGTCAAGTGTTAAGAGGTTTGGAAAGAATCACAAGTTGGATCCCAGGTATGTGAGACCTTTCAAGATTATGGAGCGCATCAGAGTGTCAGCTTATAGTCTGGATTTGCCTGCTTCTTTCCCTTGAGTTCACGACGTGTTTCATGTGAGCCAGTTGCAAAAGTGTGTTTATAGTGTTCGACATGTCCTTGACTCAGTGCCCTAGTTACAACCCAATCTCTCGTATGTCGAAGAGCCTGTCCGTATTCTAGAGACCCAAGATCGAGTGCTGAGAAGGAAGACAATTCTAATGGTTAAAGTTCTCTGATAAAATCAGGACGTCAGGAGTACGACTTGGGAATTGGAATCTGCAATGAGAGAATCTCATCCTCAGTTGTTCTCCTAGTCTTCTCTAGTTAGTATTTCTATTGAGCAAGTTTTAGTGTATTTCTCTCATTGCTCTCTGGTTTCGATGCACGTCTAAAGTTTCGGGACGAAACTTCCTTTTTGGAGGGGTGACTGTAACACACCTGATTTTTCCGTCAATTATTTTGATTCTCTTGGTGACGTCATAATGACGTAAGGGCGTTACATTAACGCGGAGTTGACGGCGCGTCACTATTAGTGCGTTTTCACGTCTGTTGGGTCGAGCCGACCAAATCTTGTAATTCTCATCGAAATTGTAAAATTTTACGATATGAAATTAATCGATTAATTTTAAGTTTTCCCATCAAGTTTCGTCGCGATCCGAGAATTATTGGAGTCTCGGCAAATTTTATTGAAGTTTGGTATATTTAATGTTCGACGTAAACTTTAAAAATTAATACCTTGAGAACGACGCGTCGGATTTTGATTTTGACTTCACCGTTGGATTCGTAGCATCAGCTTTTGTCTTTTGGGCGAACCAGAGCATTTCAGAAACCCTTCCGGTCATCGCCGCTGGAGCTCCGGTACTCGAAATCTTCGCTGGAGCATAGATCCAGAAAGCTCTCGACGAGAGCTACGCGTGCACGGTAAGATTTGTCTGTTTCATGAACTTTTTAACGTTAGGGTTTTCGGTCCTAATCTCCGTTTTGGCCAAATGTTCGTAGGTTTCGCCTTCCCACGTCATCGCTTGGTTTTATCTACGATGTGGAGTGATTCGGAGGATGATTCGAGGGAAAAATCGTGGAAAGTGGTGGTTTTATTTATTTTCCTTTCTTTGCGCTTACCTCGGATCGTATGGTCTTTAGTAAGTCTTAATTTGTCGAGTAAATTAGTAAGTGTCATTTGTTCGTCGATCCGTTTGTTCGTCGAATCATTTGTTCGTCGTGTCATTTGGATCGTCGCGTCATTTCGACCACTTAAAACACTTGTTTCGCAGTAATTATCGTAGGTATTGTGGAAGTCTTAGTGTGTACCGTTTGACTTGGAGATCATCGTTGTGAAAGCCTTGGAGCCTTGTCGGGCTATTTGTGTCGTCGCGTCAATCGCGTGTCAAAATTTTGGGCTAAGTCTGATATCGACTGCATAATTTCGAAGTTTATAATGTAACACATAATAATAGATATATATATATAATTTTTGTTGGGTTGTGCGCGTTGGGGTTACTCCCTCGGCACGGTGCCATGTTTGTTGGGTCTGTGCGCGTCGTGGTTACTCCCCCGACACAGTACCTCTTTGTTCGTGGATCATACACCCAGGCTTTCCCAGTGTTTTGATGTCATTCTTGATCGGATCCGTCTCATTTGAATTTGACTAATAATATCCAATAATATACATATATATATAACGCTTTTTGGCACTTGACATTGAGGTTGATTAGTTTACTACTGCTTAACTAGTTCATTTATTGTTGTTTCTTCTTGGTTATTACTGACATTTGCCTCTAGTTTGCTCGCTGGGTTCCGGTCTACTTGGAAGTTTGTCATTGCTACTTGGTTCCTTTTACCACTACTTGTTACTGAGGTGTTCTTCTTTTTGAATGCCTCAGGTTCAGAGCAGTAGCATGTGTAACAGATAGAGTTCGTGGTTTTCAGAGTTGCGGCTAGTTATTGTTGCTTGTTTTTCTCCTCAGTTCAGTGAGGTAGTTGTTTCTTTATTTCAGATTAGACTTGTATTATATGGGATCATGTCAATTTGTTGAAGCCCATAGTGTTAGTTTCTGATGTTTGGCTACTTGCAATTTTTACTACTATTAGTTGTGCACTTGCTCTCTAAGAAGGATTTATTTTAGGATGCATGTTAGGTATCTTTAAATATAAAAAATTGCATTCTAGCGTAGTTACATAACATCCATTTTAACTGAAATTCATTCTATTTTAAGAGTCATAAAACTATCTTTTTACTTATACTAAATGTAGAAGTCACATTCCATTGCAAAAAATTGCTTAGTCTTTATGCTCATGTAGGATAATAAATGAAATAAATTGAGTATCTTCCACTGTGTAAACTTATACTTTCTAATTCGTGGACTAGTTGATCCACCAGACCGAGGGACACGGTCGGTTATCCTAAAAATACAAAAATATGTTTTAAAACATAATTCATGTGTCTTTTTATAAAATAAGCGAAAGGATAGGTTTGCCTGAATGTCTGCAGCTATCCCTTGCACGGCGTGGCATCAAGATCGCGTATTTTCTCTCACTCTAATAGTATTTTAATACTGGGAAAATGCAGGTTGTGACAGGTGGTTGCGTCAATGGTTACGTGGGTTGTTACCCTTACATAAGACAGAGAAGATAATGTGGGGATGAGTGGACGACGCAGGAAAGACGAGGGCCGACCGAGCAGTGTAGCAGGGGCCACCCTTCTTACGGGCGGCCAAGCAGGGGCGGCCCTTGCGGAGAATGGCTGAGCCGAGGCCGGCCTTGCGGGGCCAGCCTCATGAGGGTCGGACGGGCAGAGGATGCGCGGGGGACCGGCCTCGCGGGAGACGGTTGGGCGGCTGGCCGCGGGCGGTTGGTTTCGTGAAGGGATTATGCACAACGGTTAGTGCGCAGGTTGCGCTTGGTTTGGGCGCGCGGATTGCATGAATGACTGTTTTCCATAACTTTCCACTTAAGTGATGAGAAATATGAGAATTCTGACTTTTTGCAACCCAAAATTCCATTAAATTGAGAAAGACCCCATCAGAACCGTTGAATTTTGGAGACTTTTGGAAAATGACATGTTCTTTGTTTTTGTTATTTACAATTTTTGAGAAGTTTGATGTAATTTGAAGAATGATATAGACGCATAGTCAATCTCTCATATATAAAATTCTCTTTTTATGATGTTTAATTCTTAGTGCACATATAATATTTAGTTGCAAAGAAATTTTTTTGATATATACATAGTTGTGTTGTGGATCTCATGAGGCTCCTGTAGACTGGTCTAAATTACACCGTCTTAGTTCGGGAGAGTTTGAGTGTGCAAATAGTCACAGAATTTGAGTCAGATAGTTGGACAATTTCTTAACGTGGACAATCTCAAAAATAGGTGAAAATCACATGACCGGATTTTTGCTGAGCAAACTTTTACTAATCTTGGGTGTTATTACAGAGCTTTTAAAGAATGTGTGGAAGACAGGTCGCTCCTCATTACAATTATTGGGGAAGAGAGAGAGAGAGAGAGAGAGAGAGAGAGAGAGAGAGAGAGAGTTGGGCTAGGAGGTTGATAGGCCACCGTTCACAAAGCTAAGGCCTTTGCTTTCTATAGTGGGGAGAGCTGTGCTTTAAGCACAATGGAGACTTTGACTGCTGCTTGGACGCTTGAGCGATGCATTCTGCATGGCTTAATCTATTTGGCTTGTCTCCTGGTGCATTCAGAAGAGACTAGATCGGTTGATTTGATGTCGTCTGAAGGACCCGTTGTTGAGTTGAGGCTGCGATTCACGCAGCTAGCTTGAGTATAGATGAGAGGTACTTCAAGTGCTTTGAAATTGGTCTTGTGGACTGCTGACATCATTTTGGGGCAAAGTGTGCGCTGAGGAGCGGAGCGAGCGGAGTCGCGCTAGGGAGCGGAGCGCGTGGAGAAGCATTTGGAGCGGAGCATACGAGGGCGCACGTTGAGCGATTGCGCGGGGGCATGCTTGGCGAGGAGCGCGCGGGGGCGCGCTTGGAGTGGAGCGTGCGGAAGTGCACTTGGGGCGGAGCGCGCGGGGACGCGCTTGGAGCGTGGCATGCAAAAGCACACTTTGAGCGGGGCGTGCGAAAGTGCACTTGGGGCGGAACATGCGGGGACATGCTTGGAGCGGGGCGTGCGGAAGCACACTCTGAGTGGGGCGTGCAAAAGCACGCTTGGGGCGGAGCATGCAGGGACGTTCTTGGAGCGGGGTGTGCATAAGCGCACTTACGGCGAAGCACGCGGCGTGACGTGGACAAGGTGGAATCCCCGGGGGGAGCTCGAAGCCACTCGAAGATCTTCGAAGGCGCAAGGGAATCTTTGAGGGAACTCTTTTACACGTATGAGGAAAGGCGGGGGGGGGAGAGAGCTTAGGAGAGAATCCGGATAAAAGATGAAAATAAAAGAGAGACTGGGTCCTATTTATGGACCCCATAGGTGGTTTGGGTGGTTACGCGGTTATCCGCATACCCTAACAAACTTATTTACTCTTTGTAGACCGGTGCATTACAAATTATAACGCGTTTATTTTTATATTACTTTATATGCACACACCGACTATTATTTCAGCTATTTGCACCCACCTATATTAGTGGCTATGCGGGTGGTTACCCGCACACCGGACGATGGAGATCGCATGAGTACGATCAGACAGTGGAGGAGAGGGGTCAATCGAGGGCGGCGGACGGTGACGAGACCCCGGCAGCGGGAGGCCTCCCGGGGCGGAGGAGCGGCAGTCGGCGGAGGGCTGGCCACCATCCCTTGCGGCTGCGGATGAAGTGTCAGGCGTGGGAGGAGGGCCAGCCGAACGGTAGTCTGGCGGTTGATTTGTGGTTGATTTGGGAGATCGAATTAGTGGCTGGATTTACCTCCAATTCTGTAAGGGCCCGTGCGTTTCACTGTCATTGATATTAAAGTATTGGCTTTGAGAATATGAAAGTCATTTTTGTTGTTTAGACCAAAAATTGTAAGGTGGAATTGAGTTTCTGGTGAAAAGTCGGCGATGTTTACCATAACCTAAAAATTCATCGATCCAATGTTTATCTCCTGGGGCGGATATTGAGATCACGAACTTCGGCTTTTCAAAAGAAGAGCAATTTTTTCCCGCGCGAATGCGATTTTTTCTGCCCATACGTGATTTCTCGCTCGGACGCTATGTTTTTCGGTCTGAACGCATTTTTCTCCATGATGTAAATTTTTCGCCTGGACGCAAATTTTTCGCCCGGACGCGATTTTTACCCCGGAAGCGATTTTTTGCCCGGAAGCGATATTTTCGGTCGGACGCAAATTTTCCCCCAGGATGCAAAATTTTCACCCGGATGCGAATTTTTTGGCCAGCCGTAATTTTTTTGCCCGGACGCAATTTTTTCGATCTGGCTCATTTTTTCACCCGACGAGATATTTTTCGCCCCGGGCGTGATTTTTCGCCTGGACGAGAATTGTTTGGCTCGGATGCAATTTTTTTGCATAGGCGTGATTTTTTCGCCCTGGCACGAATTTTTCGCTCGTGCATGATATTTTTCGCTCATACAATATATTTTTCACGGGCGCGATATATTTCGTCCTAGCGCAATGTTTTTGTTGGAGCATGCGTTCCACGCTTCTTGATTTGCTAATAACAAATCTCGTTTGTATTTGATTATAGGGTGTTTATGATGTGCAAATATCACAGGTCTAATACTAAAATCATTTGGGGTTTGATTCGGGTTTGAACAGAGGAGTTTTGGCGATATCCACTATCGCCAACAGGCGATAGCTCAATGGGCAGTTACATCATTATCTCCATGGTGTGCAGTTACAGTCGATATTGCCCGACGATATCGATATCGCTCAGGCGATAGAGCACGATTGGCCATAATAGATTCAGCCCGTAGAAGTTTCTAATCATGGGACACGTGGCAGCCGGAGAGGATATCTCCTGCAGGCGATTCCCAGTATCGTCGAGCAATAGTGCTAAAATATAAAAGAGGCTCATTTTTCTGAGGAGATTACGAATTTTAGTTTTTGGAGTGTTCCTTCCAGTGCATCATGTCCAGAGAGCTCCAACATCCAGAAAAACTCCATCTTCCCAAGAAGGTTCAAGCGCGGAAAAGCGACGATTCGTACATAGCATCTGAAGCAACCCTTATAAGGATTCGTCGGCATCCTCAACGCTTCATTAAGAGGGAGTTTTAATTCTGAAAAGTGTTATTTGTCATTATTTATTTCTTCATTGTTATTGATAGAAGAAATCGCTGCCTTATGCGTAGCGTTTAGGTCCGTGTGTGGCTTAGGAGGAAATCGTCGTCTTGTGTGTGTTGTCTAGGTCCTTGTGTGACTTAGGGAGTTTTCACTGCCTTGTGTGCAGCGACTAGATCGTGGTGAGATCTAGGGGAGGCTTGTAGCAGATCTAGGGATAGATACGCTATAACCGGTCAGTTCTTGTTAAAAGGACCGGTGAAAACAAAAGTTTGTATTTTTCATAGCCTTGATCTCTAGCTCTATAAAGATACGTTCTATTTTGTTTTAAAATTTGAGAAATAAAATATCATCATTCTTATTCTTATGTTTTTCTAAGTGTTAATCTTTGATTATGAAAAATTAGCTTTGATTTTAGCAATTAGTTCATCAAGGAAAATTTGTTTAAGGAAAAACTTGTTAACCCTTATTCACCCCCCCCCCCTCTAAGGGTGCCTCACGATCCAACAAGTGATATCAGAGGAAGGTTGCTCCCAATCGGTTTCACCACCAGGAGTAATGAATCATAATGACCACGCGTTTTCTGAGGGCCAAGTTATTAGTAGACCTCCCTTGTTCACTAGCACGGACTATAACTATTGGAAAACTCGAATGAGATATTTTCTAATCGCCTTAGATATTGAAGTTTGGGGAATGATAGAACAATGCTACACTCAACCTACAACCGTAGTTGGAAGTGTCACCTTGGAAAAACCTAAGGACAAATGGGATGACGTTGATAAGCTAAGGTGTAAAAATTACGCTAAGGCAATGAACGTTTTATTCTGTGCATTAGATAGAACTGAGTTTAATCGAGTTTGTGTTTGTGAAACTGCGTATGATATTTGGAATTTACTTGAGAGTCTGATGAGGATGATGAAGAAGATGAGGAGTGCTTGTTCGTGAAAAATTTCAAAAGGTTAATGAGAAACCCTGAAAGAAGGAATTCTTTCAGAAAGTTTTTCGACAAGAAAGAATCTGGGTATAGGAAAGGAAAAGCCAAAGCTGATGGAGAGGATGATGAAGAGCGTCCACCTCCTAAGTGTTACCATTGTAGAAAAATTGGACATATAAGGAGCAAGTGCCCAAAATATCTGAAAGAGCTGAAAGAGAAGAGGCACAGGAAGAAGGATAAGAATAAAGTTCTGAAGGCTGAAACCTGGGATGACGTCACATCGGAGGAGTCGAGCAGTTCAAGTTCAGAAACTGAAGAGGAGGCCAACATGTGCTTGATGGGAAAGAGCATCTCATCATCTGATGACGAGTGCAGTGTCCAGAGCGACACTGAGGTAACTCCTCCGACTTATGATTATTTATATTCTGAATTCTTAAGAACTTGTAAATATTTTGACAAAAGCTTAACTAAAATTAAATTACTTAAATCTGAAACTAAAGTTTTGTTAAAAGAAAATAAACAACTAACAACTGAATTAAAAGTACTTGGTAAGAAGAATGTGACTTTTCAAGAGGATTGTCACTCTTTGACAAGAATACAAGAACTATAAAATGATCTTGCTAAATCCCGACTTCATGTTGATTCCCTTACAAAGGAAAACAAGAATTTAGGAAGATCTTTAAGATTTTCTCAATCTCAATTAGAAGGTAGTAAAAAGACCTTTGTTAACCGGTGCAGCACATTAGTCGCTGAAAACACCTACCTTGAGAGCCCGAATTTGTGATTTAGAAAAAGCCATTAAAAAGATTGGAGTGGGTCGCAAATCACTTGACATGATTTGAGCGAACCAATGCTATGGTTCGGCGAAATTTGGGCTCGGATACACTTCTGGAAGCTATCGTCCGGCGATACCCACTATCGCCTGCGATAGAAAAAAGTTCAAAAATTCGCCTTTCTCGAGTAAAAATACAAAATCTGTTTTCACTAATACTTCCAGTAAGAAGTCACAGAAGTTTTTGAAAAATCATTCAACTTCTTTTATCACTTGTGCCAAATGTAATAAATTTGGTCACACCACTCACACCTGTAGGAAAACATGCCACTATATTATTAAACAAGTCTGGGTACCTAAGGCTTCCGCCTACTCTATGGGAGGAACAACTTAGGTAACCAGATCTTTACTCTCATCCTCTTTTTAGGTGTGTTGGCAGGCTAAGGACTAAGAAGATGTGTTGTACTTGGACTCGGGATTTTCAAAACACATGGCGGGCAACAAGTCAAAGTTCCTTAGCCTAGAAATGAAGAAAAGGGGAGTAGTTACATTTGGTGACAACAGTAAAGGAAAGATCATTTGCATCAGAGTAGTATGTAACAACTCTTTTACTATATCAAATGTTTTGTATGTGAAAGGTTTAAAACATAATTTAATTTCTATAAGTCAATTATGCGACATTGGTCTAAATGTTTTATTTGACTCTTCTACAAACCTTTGGAATATTTTTGATTCCAAAATAAATAATATTGTTCTTACTGCACCTAGATCTCAAAATGTTTACATGATAAAATTTCATGATTTATCACATTCATCATTAAAGTGTTTTATGTCTAAAAATGAAGAGTTAGATTTATGGCATAGGCGACTTGGACATTCAAGTTCCAAGTTAATTCTAAAATTATCAAGAGATAAATTATTTAATGGTTTACCTATTTTATGTGGAAATTTATTTTCTTTATATTTACCATATCAAAAAGGTAAATTTTCAAAGTCTTCATTCAAAAGCAAAAATGTTATTTCTACTACTAGACCTTTACAATTGATTGATATGGATTTGTTTGGTCCAGTTACTACACAAAGTGTAGGAGGTAGAAAATACACTTTTATTTTGATTGATGATTATTATCGCTTTTGTTGGATAATTTTCTTAACGTCAAGATCTGATGCATTCGTAGAATTTTCTAAATTGTGTATACATATTTAAAATGAACTTGATTTAAAAATAAAATGCATTCATTCAGATTATGGAGGTGAATTTGATAATGATAAATTTGTATCTTTTTGTAATGAGTTAGGAATTAAGAATTTTCCGCTCCTCGCACACCGCAACAAAATGGTGTGATGGAGAGGAAAAATAGGACTTTTCAAGAACTAGCTCGTATTATGTTATCTGAGTACAAATTATCTAGATCATTTTGGGCCGAAGCTATAAGTATTGCATGTTACATTATTAATCATTTTATGCTTCGACCACTTTTGAAATTAACACCTTATGAATTATATTTTCAAAAGAAACTGACTGTATCTTATTTTAAAGTTTTTGGATATAAATGTTTTATTTTGAATACTAAAGATACTTTAGCAAATTTTGATAAAAAATGTGATGAAGGCATATTTATTGGATATTCTTCAACTAGTAAACCTTATAGAGTTTATAATAAGAGGACAAAAATAGTTGAAGAATCAATTCATATTAAATTTGATGAACTTCTCTCTTATATAGAAACTAACAATACATGTCATGATGAAGAGCCCTTTCCTCTACAAAGGTTCAATGATGATGAAGTACTTGGAGATAAAGAAGAACCAGAAGAAGAAGAAGTGGCAGAATATGTGCCTCCAAGTGAACTGAGATTTTCAAAAGATCATCCACAAGATTTGATCATTGGAGAACCATCGAGAGGGGTAAGTACTCATTCATCGTTATATGATTTATTTTCAAACCTTTGCTTTATATCTGATATAGAACCAAAAATATACAAACCGCTTTGAATGATGATTCTTGGTTTTTAGCTATGAATGAAGAGCTTAGTCAATTTGAACGTAATAAGGTTTGGAACTAGTAGAAAGAACATCAAATCATCCTATTGTTGGTGTTAAGTGGATTTTTAAAAACAAAATGGATAGTGAACCTAGGGTCACTAGAAACAAAGCTAGACTTGTAGCAAAAAGATATTCACAAAGTGAAGGAATAGATTTTGATGAAACTTTTGCACTCATAGCACGTTTAGAAGTAGTTGAATTTTTCTTGTATTTGCTAGATTTAAAAGATTTAACCTATTTCAAATGGATGTAAAAACTGTTTTTCTTAACGGGTATATTAAGGAAGAGGTTTATGTAGAACATCCTCCAAGCTTTGTTAATGATAAATTTTCTGATTATGTTTATAAATTAGAAAAGGCCATATATGGTTTAAAACAAGCACCCCGACCATGGTATGATAGATTGACTTTATATTTATTTAAAATGATTACAAAATAGATAGTGCTGATTGTACACTCTTCATTAAGCATGTTCATGATGATTTAATAGTTTTGCAAATTTATGTTGATGACATTATTTTTGAAGCCACTAATGAAAAGTAATGTGATAATGTAGTAAAAATTATGAAAAATGAATTTGAAATGAGCATGGTAGGAGAACTTACTTATTTTCTTGGTTTTCAAATTACACAAAGACTTGATGATATTTGTATCTGTCAATCTAAATATATTCATGAAGTTTTGAAAAGATTTGGATTTGAAAATCTAAAGCAAGCAAATACCCCTATGAGTATTTCTTTGAAACTAAGAAAAGATGAAAGTGAAATATCTGTAGATCAAACATTATATAGAGAAATGATATGATCACTTTTATATTTAACCGCATCAAGACCTAATATTATGTTTGCAGTTTGCTTATGTGCTAACTTTCAGGCTAATCCCAAAGAATTACATTTAAAAGCGGTTAAACGTATTTTTAAATATCTAATTGGTACTTCTAAAATAGGTTTGTGGTATCCACATAATGACATTTTTATTTTGCATGGTTATTCTGATTCTGATTATATTGGATGTTCATTAGATCGTAAGAGCACTAGTGGCACTTGTCACTTTCTAGGCCACTCACTTATTTCGTGGTCAAGTAGGAAACAAAATTTCGTTGCCCTATCCACTACCGAGGCCGAATACATTTCACTAGGTAGTTGTTGTGCATAAGCTCTTTGGATGAAACAAACCTTATAAGACTTTGGAATACATCAAGAAACAATAGAATTAAGGTATGACAATAAAAGTGCAATTGATTTAACTAATAATCTGATTCATTATTCTAGATCTAAACATATAGATGTTTGTCATCATTTCATTAGAGACCATATAAAGCAAAATTAAGTAAAGGTTAATTTTATAAGCACAGATTCACAGCTTGCGGATATTTTCACAAAATCACTTCCAGATTCCCGTTTTTTAATGCTAAGACTAGAATTAGGAATCTTAGACATTTCAAGCTGATGAGTTCACATAAGGATTATGAAAAAAAAATATTTAAAAAAAAATTAAAACATTAAAACAGATTTATAATTAAACTTAAAATAACGAACATATTACAAACACTTGTTCATAGTTCACTAACATCACATCACAACATAGTTCCCTGAAATTATTACAAATACTTGTTCATCACCGAATACAGAAACAGGAAATAACATATAATACTATCGCCCGACAGTACTAGCTATCGCCTAGCGATATCCCCAGAAGCCGTTTTTTGTCCGAACCTCAGAAATCTCTTATATGCCCAACAATGGTATCCTCTTATTCTTCAGTGGAGCTTTGGCCACTGCTCCATGTCCGACGAGGTCGTTACATAGTCTGTCGTGGAGGCTCCACGACCGAGTTCTCCCACTCTGCCGCCTCTGCCAGAGTTGGTTTCAGTTTAATGCTCTTTGTCAAAAATTTAATAAATTTCTGCATTCCCATGTGATGCTTTTTCACTTCCCGCTTATGTTCCTCGAATGACTCTCGCAAGTCATCAAGTCCTTCTCGCAGTGATCCACCACTTGAGAGTGGTAGATTTCTAATGCTTGAAATGGGTTCGCTGCTCCACATGGATCCAGCTCGTTACCCACGTGCACTAGTATGAGTGGTGCTCGTATAAAACACCATAGGTGCATAATCATCAAAGTAGAATTCCTGGTCAATCCAACTGTATTTTTTGTATATATACGTTGGATGATAACACCCATAGGAAGAGTATTCAATCTCTTCTACATAGGAATCTTGAGCCTATACGTGTACCGAATAATGGATAAAATTAAGTCTGTCACGTCAAATGGCTACCTCTCAAAAATCATGTAAGTAACATAACTCAGTTGAGCCGTTATCTTTCTGGTGTCCCCGGACTTAAGCACAATTGCATGTCTCAAGATATCATGCACTAAACGTGCATCGGGAGTGAGTGTGGTTGTGGATTGGATTAGGTTTTCCATGGAATTATCATGTAAAACCATATTCAAAAGTGTCCAATCCCTATCTTTCCAGTAGTTTTCCATAACGTCTAACACATAATCATGCTAAATCAAACCAAACTCATCCCTTAAGTCATGGTGAGAGATTTCAACAGTCTGTCCTTGAATTTTAGATATTACTCCCCCGTTCAGTTTAGTAAAATTTGGATCCCTTAGTGGTTGTAAAATTATCTAATAATACTGAAGAAAACATCACTACAACAAATTACACTTATAGTAAGGACCTAAATCGTTATAATAAGTACAAAAAATCGTTACAAAAACTCTTTGGTAACGAAAAAAACTTTATGTAACGGTCGTCCTCTAAAGCTCGACGCTAATACTTCTTGTAAGGAATGTATGTGTGTCATTACAATAAATTAGTTACAATAGTAAAAAAGATTTCGCCGGCCGCCGGCCGCCGGCCGCCGCCCGCCGGCCGCCGCCCGCCCGCCGTCGCCCGCCGTCGCCCGCCCGTCGCACGCCCGCCGCCGCCTGCCCGCTGCAGCCATCGTCGCCGGCAGCCGGCCGCCGGCCTCCGTCGGTCACCGCTGCCCGCCATCCGCCGCTGTCCGCCGCCGCCCGCCACCACCCACCGTCGCGCCTTCCCGCGAGCCCAGCATATTTCAAAAATTCATTGTGGAATGGGCAATATAAACCCAAAATTGATGTTTTAACTGGCGGTGTGGGACTAAAAATGGCCAAACATATTGTAAGAAAAAATTACTATTTGTAACATAACATTAGTGTTGTTACAAATACTTACATTTATAGTAACAAATTAATTTTTATTGTAACAAAATATAAAATATTCGTTATACAAAGTACTTTTTGGTAACAACAGAAAAAATTCGTTACTAAATAAAGCTATTAGTAACAAACTATGTTTTAGTTATATTTCAGTCCTTACAACAGGTGCAGTTTGTTGTAGTGCATATCCGGCAGTATGACTGACATTATACCTGCCAGAGCTAGTAGGTCGTGGATATGTGTGTGCCGGACTTGATCAAATCCAATCACTTTACCCACATCGATGTTTGCATTTTCAATCGCCAGAAATATTTGGTACGCAATATGAGTATCATTGTTTGTGCTTCTCCTGGCCTTAGAACTAGAATCCATATCTACAAACAGTAAAACACACATTTTTTAGAAATTATTAATATCGTCAGGCGATACTCACTATCGCCAGGCGATATCGAAAATCGAAAAATTTATGATTTCACCGTGCTATTCCATATTTCAAGATCCCTACTAACAAAATATCGCATGTATATCATTTTATTTCCGATTTTTCTTAACAAATTCAAAAAAAATCACAACTACTATTCATCATGTTCTTCAAAAGTACAATTTTTTTGGAAATCTCTTCTTACAAATCTAGATCTATGCTTTGGTGTACTTCACACTCCTAAATCTATGTTTTCACTTCATCAATCCCTTGGATCTAAGTTCTATTCTCTCAAAAATTCAATTTTTAGGTTTATCCCTAATCCTAGCAAAACAATATAAGAACTGAAATATTCCTCCCTAAAATTTCATGAAATCATTTGTCCAAACATTTGAATCATCAAATCCTAAGAAAGAAAACAAAAAATCCCAATCATACCTTAGTTTGGAGAGTTCGTCGGCGTCGGAATAGGGTTTCGCTCGTGGGCTTCAGGAAAAAATGTTCCAAATGGTGCTTTGACTCCGGATCTGGCAGTATTTATAATTCTACGCTATCGCCGATCGGCGATATCTGATATCGTCTGGCGATATCCCGGATTTGCTATTGTGTTATTTTTTTGGTCCTGTTATTCCTTTGACTGCATCATAGTCTTCATTTCTCGTGTTTAGGCATTGTACAATGTATATTCACTTATATGGAGTAGCTCAAATATTGTGCCATATTCAAACTTGTATTTTCGTTTTTGATATACAACTCAACTAGTGTATTTTACTTAAGAAATTGTTTTCGCTTGCCTCTAAGTATGGGAAATATTTTAGTTATTATAATGCTCTCTAACACACAATTGTGAAAATTTTCATATGTATTTATCATTACTGCCTATGGGAATTGAGAGTGTTCTACCATAACCACTGAAAAGTCATGATAAAACTATTGTTTTATCCTTATTTTCTTTGCACAATTCATATTTGCTTATCATATATTGCCGCACAAGTGAATTTGGAGTCCTATGTCAAACCTATAAGCAGCAGTTTATTCTTCTTATGTAAAATACAAAAATACAAAACAAAAAGAAAGTATAATACAACAACAAAAACAAAAACATATTTGGCTGACTAGGAACCTCTACCAAATACTACTCACCCTCCTGATAAGTCTTAATAAGCATTATGAGGTTGAGCACCTTGGAAAGAATTGTAAAGTGTCTTGTGTAAACTTTATATGGCTATTCATTTAATCTTTGTGCTTAGAATTCTTGGTTACAAGTATAGTTAATTATGTATATTTCTTGGTTGGGTTTTTTAACATTTCCGTGTTCTTGTAAGTTTTAAGGTTCTACATATGAAATTTTCCTCTAACTTTCACTTGTACACTGATTTATCATCTCTAACATTTCTTCTCATGAGAATTTGACCGTCAATGATTCTAATTAAGTTCACTAGTATATATAATTATGATATAACTGTATAAAGTCACCAATGTTTGTGTTCACTCACATTACTCGTCACCATACATTGTTTCACATGTTCCACACTTGATTTTCTTTTTGTGGCTTTTCATGTTTGGCTTTCGCAATCACTCTACTATTTCTTTTGATAATACCAAAAGGGGGAGAGTTTTCTATCACTTTATAGGTCATTCTTGATTTCTTTCTAAGTGTATTTGTTATTATCAAAAGGAGGAGATTGTTAGAGTATGCGTTCCACGCTTCTTGGTTTGCTAATAACAAATCTCGTTTGATTTGCTCATAGGGTGTTTATGATGTGCAGATATCACAGGTGTAACACTAAAATCATTTGGGGTTTTATTCGGGTTTAAATAGAGGAGTTTTGGTGATGACATCCACTATCGCCAACATGTGATATCTCAATGGGCAGTTACAACATTATCTTCACGGCATGCAGTTATAGTCGATATCTCCCAGTGATATTGATATCGCTCAGGCGATAACGCACAATTGGCTATGACAGATTAAGCCCGCAGAAGTTTCGAATCATGGGACACGTGGCAGCCGGAGAGGATATCGCCTGCAGGCGATACCCAGTATCGCCGAGCGATAGTGCTAAAATATAAAAGAGGCTCATTTATCTGAGAAGATTACAAATTTTAGTTTCTAGAGTGTTCCTTCTCATGCATCCTGTCCAGAGAGCTCTAGCATCTAGAAAAAATCCATCTTCCTAAGAAGGTTCAAGTGTGGAAAAGCAACGATTCGTACACGGTATCTGAAGCAACCCTAATAAGGATTCGTCGGCATCTTCAGCGCTTCATTAAGAGGGAGTTTTAATTCTAAAAAGTGTTCTTTGTCATTATTTATTTCTTCATTGTAATTGATAGTGGAAATCACTATCTTGTGCGTGGCGTCTAGGTCCGTGTGTGTCTTAGGAGGAAATCGTCGTCTTGTGCGTGGCGTCTAGGTCCTTGTATGTCTTAGGGAGTTTTCGCTACCTTGTGTGCAGCGACTAGATCGTGGTAAGATTTAGGGGGAGGCTAGTAGCAAGATCTAGGGAGAGATACATTATAACCGGCCAGTTCTTGTTAGAAGGACCTGTGAAAACAAAAGTTTGTATTTTTCATAGCCTTGATCTCTAGCTCTATAGAGATACGTTTTATATTGTTTTAATATTTGGGAAATAAATTTTGGGTATTGTATCCACAATAACCTAGATTTGTATGAAGTCACCCTTAAACTAAGATGAATTAATGTGTATTTGATGTCTTGTTTGAGTTATGTATTTGCAGGACTTAATTATCAAGTGCAGACCAATGTAAGTCTACAATGAGTCACCAAATATAAGACCATACAATGTAATCCCTCATTGTGTGATCCATGGTTTTAACTCATGTGTAGCCTCTCTATTGAGATACACTTCATTTTCAAGCACTATACTTGTAGGAGAAAGACTTGTTGCTGATTTCATTGAAGAAAGAAAAATTTTCAGGAAGCTAAAATTTTCTAAGTGTTTTACTCGAGAAGGACATGAGTACTCGAGTAGATTTTAAGTGAGTACTTGATTGAGCTAAGTCTAGATTTCGAGTAAGGGAAATAGTTCTCGAGAAGACTGAACTTAGTTCTCGAGAAGCTAATTCTATTACTCGAGTAGATCTCTCCTTTCTCTCGAGTTAACAGAGATTTCTAGCTCAGGATTTTCTCTAAGTATAGTACTCGAGTAGCTAAAAGCCTTTACTTGAGTAGTTCAATACTTTGTCTCGAGTGACAGAAGTCAAGTACTCGAGAAGTTTATCTATTACTCGAGTAGTGAAGTACCTGTACTCGAGAAGTCCATCTACTTCTCGAGAAGTCAACTCCTATTACTCGAGTAGCCAGAATTATTTTCAGGATTTTCTCTAAGTCTTAACTCGAGAAGCTTATATGCATTTATCTAAAAAAAAATTGAGTACTCGAGTAATCCATATTCCACTCGAGTAATGAAGATGTTTTTTTTCTGAAATTTCCTTAAGTGCTGCTTCTCGAGATTCCTATAGTTGCTTTCTCGAGAATCAGACTTTGTTCTCGAGTAATCTTATATCCACTCGAGAACTGAAGTTCGATTCTTTTTCTATGAAATTTCGTTAAGTGATGAGACGCATTTTAAAAATAATTTCCTTAATTATTGGTCCACATGTCTAAGTCATTTATGATTATGACCATTGGTTGATTCCTATAAAAGGTCTAATCGCATTTGACTAACCCTGAGGAAGAATAATAGAGAGAGAGATAAAAGTTTCTGAATCATTTTTATTCATTCTAAATAGGGAAGAACCACGCCGCTGCTCATCATCTTCATCGACTCCGATCTTCTCGATCCAAAGGATTCAGAAAAGAAGAAACAACAGATCAAGCCTTCTCTACCGCCGCACATCTCTTTCTTGATCGTGGTGATTCTAAGTTCTCAGATCCAAGCATACTCAGATTTCTTCCTCAACTTTTCTAAAAGGGTTTTTCAATTTTCAAGAAGGAAGAAGCCGAGTCTTTGCCAGATCTGTGAAGACAAGTTTGTGTATTTATTTGTAAATTATTTTATTCTTGTAGGAGATATTGTCTCCGAGTTTGTAGGAAGTTTTTCTTCCGAGTGTAGATCCGTTTTTGTGGATCGAGTTGTAGGGGCATTGCTCCAAGGTGTAGGATTGGTTTTCAATCCGAGGAAATAGTGAAGTAGCCGAGGAAATGGTGAGGTGGAGAGTGAACGTACCCAAGATTGGGGAACCACTATATATATGTTGTACTCTTTGTTGTGTGTGCTTGTTTTTTGTGCTTCGCTCGATCAAATTTTTATTCCGCAAAAAGACGCAGACCTCACTTATTCACCCCCCTCTAGGTGATTTAGGTAGATAACTAAAAACATCAATTGGTATCAGAGAGAGGTTGTTCATCAAAAAGGTTAACACCTTGAACAGATCTGCTCCTAGTTGTCTTTAGAGGATTCAAGCATGGACAAAGTTAAGGATTTTGCAAAGCTTCCTCTGTGCACAAAGAACAACTTTGCTATGTGAAAAGAAAGGATAAAGTTCTTCATGGAAGCCGTGGATCCCAGAATTTTTATGATAGTGGAAGAAGGACCTTACGTTCCTATGACCACCTCCACCATCGACTCAATAAAGTAAGTTCCTAAGAAACTGATGGATCTTGATAAGGATGAGATTGCACTTGTCTCTTTAGATAAGAAAGCTAAAAATATCATCACAAGTGCAGTCGATGATTCTATACTGCAGAATTTGATTCACTGCCAATCCGCTAAGGAAATGTGGCAGTCTCTCATCATCTTGATGGATGGCACTGAAGAAGTTAGGGATGACAGAAGATTACTTCTAAATCAGAAATATGAAGAATTCCGACAAGATCCCAAGGACTCCATTGCAGATACCTTTGAGAATTTCTTCAAGATTATCAACGGCCTAAGAGTCTAAGGCCGGGTCTTCACAAATGGGGAACTGAATGATAAGTTCCTGAGATCCCTGACTAAGGAATGGGATAACAAGGTTTGTACTATCCGGGAATTTGGAAAGCTAGCAGAGACAGACCCACAAAATCTCTTCAGAAAGCTTATGTCATATGAGCTACAAATAAATTCAAGAAAAGCTGAAGAAGAGAAGAATAGATCTTCATCTAAGGAGAAGTCTGTCGCTCTAAAGGCAGACAGCTCAATGAAGTCTAAGGCTGCTTCTCCTGCCCCAGCACAAGAAGAAAGTGAAGAAGAATCTTTAGAGCCAAGCACCTCAGGCTCAGAATTATCTGAAGAAGAGTTTTCTCTTCTCTCAAGGCAGTTCAAGAAATTCTTGAACAAGAAGAAGCAATGGAAATGCAAGGATGCCTCATTCAGAAGATCACATCACGATGGTGATCGTCACAAGAAGGGCTCAAGTAGCCAAGACAGGTATCACCCTAAGCAGAAAAAACATCTTTCTACTGACATTGTTTGTTATTATTGTAATAATTCAGGACACGTCATAGCTGACTGCCCTCATAAGAAGAAGGAGAGTGGAAGAAGAGAGGAAAAGAAAATTTCTTATAATAAGAAGAAGACCGAAAGAAGCCTGATAGTCAAGAAGGTAAAGACCCTCAGTGACACAGACTCATCTGAATCTAGTGATGAGGAGGAAGCCTACTTCGAGCTTATGGCACAAACAGATGAAGAGGAAGAACCCCAGTTCACTGGGAAGGTAAATTATCATACACCTCTTTCTGAATATGATGATTTTGACCATGATCATGAGGAATGTTCTTCTGACAAGGAATCTAAACTCATGTCTCAATATAAAGAGTTGATCAAAGCTTACGAAAAATGTCGTAGAGTTGCAAGAGCTCAGGCTAAGGAGATCAAATCTCTTAAGGCTGAAGAGAGCAATCTAAGGGAGGAAATTGTAATTATGGACTCACTCAGGAAAGACTTCCATAATGCAATGAAATAATATAATAAGGCTCTCAAGCACCTAGATCTGAAGGAGAAAATCATCAAGGAATTGGAAGAATAACTTGCAGCTGAAAAGAAACTTGTTGAAAGCTTCTCCAAGCCCAAGACAGTTCATCCACTTATTGCTGAATTCTCTGCTCAGGCCAAAGGTGCTGGCTTAGGCCATGTGACATCCTCTAGTAAATCTTCTAGGAGAAACAAAGCCAAAAGGAGAAATAAGGCCGCCAAGAAGACTCTAGCCAAGGAGAAAGGGAAAGCTCCTCAAGAATAAACTTCGTTCAATAAGGTTATCTTTCCAACGAATTAGTTTGATCTTAACTCGTCCTATGGTCACTTTACTAGGCCTACTCATGTAGAGCCCAAGTCTCGGTACCAAGGATGGACTTGTCCCCAGAAATTTGGCGAGAGTGTCTTCAAGGCACCTTATGAGGAGATCACTCTTCAGAGCTACGGACCTTACAATCATGGTCATAACATCAAGAAAGCACCAAAAGCTAAACTCGTTGTAGAAAAGCCTAATAAGGAGAAGAAGTCATGTGAATGTCATCACCATGAAGCTTCTACTTCAAATTCTACTACCCCTGCTAGACCACAATCTCAAAAGGTCGAGCAGGAGATCATTATGCAAAGATACAACAGATTTGACTATTGGTGTTATGGCAAGGTTGGTCACTTCGCCATAAATTGATGGTTTAATCCCAGATATTATGAAACTTCTCAAGTTAATAATGTGAGAAAAACCACTCATAATGTTAACACTCGTAGGGGGAGTGTGCAAACAAGAGGCCAAGAACCCAAACAAGTTTGGGTTCCTAAGGCAACTTGATTTTATTTTTGCAGGAATGTCCAAAGGCCACCAAAAATCCCATCTGATATTTGGGTAGTGGATGCTCTCAGTATATGACCGGGACTATAAGCCTTCTCCAGAATTATTCTCTAGTCATGAATGGGCCAAAGGCCATCTTTGGAGGTTCTGATAGAGGAATTATAAAAGGCTACTGTATGATTACCAATGGTAGTGTATCCTTTTTCGATGTGGCTTATGTTGAAGGATTGTAACACAATCTCATAAGCATAAGCCAACTCTGCGATAAAGGATACATCCTAGAATTTCATGCAGACAAGTGTTTGATAAAATCGGTTGATAATTTAGAAACGATTTTATCAGGCACTCGTAGTAGGAATATCTTTTATTTAAATTTTATTTGCATAGACTCTTCTACACCAGTGTGCTTTTTGGCAAAAGATAGTACGTCTCTTGGTGACCAATGACACAAGAGATTAGCACATATAAATTTCAAAACTATTAATAAATTATTTTCTCTTAATTTAGTACGTGATGCCCCAAATGTCAAGTGCATTAAAGATAGAACTTGTCACACATGTGTAAAAGGTAAGCAAACAAGGGTTATCTTTAAAAGCATTATTGGCAAAGATTCTTATATGTGTTTACACCTACTTCATATGGACTTGTTCGATCCACTGCAAATTAGAAGTTTAGGAGGTAAGGATTATACATTGGTTATTGTTGATGATTACTCTCGCTTTGCGTGGGTGTTCTTTCTAAAACACAAGTTAGATACCTTTGATATCTTTACAAATTTTGTCAAGCAAGTCCATAATGAATACAACTGCTCCGTTGTCAAAATCAAAACTGACAATAGAACAGAGTTCAAGTCTGGGGCCATGACAGAATTCTGTGAAAGTCTTGGTATCTTTCATGAGTTTTCCTCTCCTCATACTCCTCAACAGAACGGAGCTATTGAGAGAAGGAATAGAACACTCATAGAGGCTTGCAGGACCATATTGAGTGATGCGTCACTACCCGAATATTTTTGGCCTGAAGCCGTCAATACTGCATGTCACATGCAAAATTGAGCACTCATAAACAAAAACAATAATAATACACCTTACGAGCTACTAAAGGGCAAGAAACCGACCATTTCATACTTTAGAATCTTTGGTAGTAAATGTTTCGTCCTTAACAATGGTAAGTATCACACTACTAAATTTAGTGAAAAGAGCTTTGAAGGTATTTTCGTAGGATATAGTAGTCATAGTAAGGTATATAGGATTTTCAATAAGAAAACCCTGGTTGTGGAAGAATCTATTCATGTTGTATTTGATGAGATGAGCTTGCTGCAAAGTAGTTTTTCTAGTGTGTTTATTGAAGATGCAGGTTCACGACTGAAGGAATTGAGCTTGGATGAGCAAGTTAAGGAAAAAGATCAAGAGTTCATCACGATCACCACTCCAAATCCTATTAGAGAAGATGATCACCATGATGAAGATATCATTCAAGTTGATGAAGTCACTCAAGGGATAGAAGAAGCTCAAGATGCAAGGAACTTAGAGCTCAGATACTTGAAGGATCACTCAATTGATCAAATCATCGGAGATCACCGGGACAGTGTCAGAACTTGTAGATGTACAACTAATGAAAATTTATATTTGAGCTTTCTCTCATAGGTTGAACTAAAGAAGTTTGAGGAAGCCAACTCGGACGCATCTTGGATAATGGCAATGGAAGAAGAATTGAACCAATTCAAGTGTTGCCAAGTATGGAAGCTTGTTCCAAGACCCAAAGGTAAGAATGTCATCGGAACCAAGTGGGTCTACAAGAACAAGATGGACTAGGATGGAACAATCATAAAGAATAAGGCCAGACTCATCGCCAAAGGATACCCGATAAGAAGAAGGAATCGACTTCGACCAGATATATGCTCCAGTAGCAAGACTGGAGGCGATCAGGTTGTTCCTAGCCTATGATGCACTTAAGGGCTTCACTGTCTATCAGATAGACGTGAGGTCGGCCTTCATTAATGGTGACATAAAGGAAGAAGTGTATGTGGAATACCTCCAAGGTATCGTTGACTTTCCTGATCATGTTTCTCTTTTATTTAAAGCATTATATGGTTTGAAACAAGCTCCTCGAGCTTTGTATGAGACGTTGTATAGCTTTCTTCTTGAGAACAAGTTTATAAGGGGAAAGATAGATAAAATATTATTTCTTAGGAAAATAAAAGCAAGATTTTGTTAGTGCAAATTTATGTCGATGATATTATTTTTGGCTCTACTGACGACAACCTCTACAAGAAGTTTTCAAAACTTATGGAAGGGAAGTTCGAAATAAGCAGTATGAGAGAGCTGAAGTATTTCTTAGGACTTCGGGTGAAAAAATCTGAAGATGGAATTTTCATCTCTCAGACGAATTTCACCAAGGAGTTAATTAAGAAATTCGGAATGGAGAGCGCAACCTCTATGAGGACTCCAATGAGTTCGGCTATGTCTCTGGACAAGGATGAGAAAGGGAAACCTTTTGATGAAACCAAGTACAGAAGCATAATTGGATCTTTGCTCTACCTTACTGCGAGTAGACTAGACATAATGTTTTCAACATATGTATGTGCTAGATTTCAAGTGAACTGTAAGGAATCTCATTACGCTGTTGCAAATCGGATTTTGAGATACCTTAAAGGTACACCAAATCTTGGCTTATGGTACCCAAGAAGTAATGATTCTGAACTAATTGGTTTTTCAGATGCAGATTTTGCAGGAAGTAGAGATGACAGGAAGAGCACTTTCGGGACTTGTCAATTCCTAGGAAGAAGACTCATATCCTGGAGTAGCAAAAATCATAACTGTGTTACAATTTCAACAGTCGAGTCAGAGTATATCTCTGCAGACAGTTGTTCTGCACACCTGTTATGGATAAAGAACCAGTTTGAAGATTACAACATGAAGTTCCAAAATATCCCAATGGTTTGCGACTCTTCTAGTGTAATTGCAATCGCCAACAACCCAGTCTCTCGCAGCAGGACAAAGCACATAGAGCTGAGGTATCACTTCATCCGGGAGCATGTGGAGCATGGATACATCAACCTCCAGTATGTCCCAACTGATAGGCAGGTTGCAGACATTTTCACGAAGCCGCTGGACGAGGCCAAGTTCTCGTTCTTCAAAACAGAACTTGGCATGCTCAATAAAGAAGAATAAAGAAGGATGACTCACAACATAGCTCAATGACAAAGAATCACTCCAAAAATTCAGAATTTCTAAGTCCAGACTTCATTTCTCGAGTAAGACCCCTTTCTCAAAACCCCTTTCTCGAAAACCCCTTTCTCGAAAAGAAAGAAGAAGACCGTTCATCATCCGCTGCCATCGCAGAGCTCGCGGCCGTCTCTCTTCCCGCAGTCAAGTTTCTTATTCTCTTGATCAATGGCACCGACTTCGAAGATAGGGATTTGAAGTGAACTCGTCTTGATCGAAATTGCAGAGATTTCAGAAGATTTTCAGAATCTTCTTCTTCTTCTGGATACCGTCGGCTTGACCTTTGTTCTACAACAACCATGTAAGATTCTTTTTCCATATGTCGAAGAATTCTTTCAGAATGCAAAGGTAAGAAGAAATGGTAAAATTCTTAAGTCAAGAGTTCGAGGAATCAAGATTAAGCTTTCCAAGACTGTAGTTTCTACACTTCTCCGACTTCCAGTGATTGACGAAGAAGATGACATATCTGTCGAGGACTATGACAGAGCCTATAGCTTCTGTGGAATTTCTGTTGTTATAAACAACATTCGTCGACCAGACCTCAATGTAGAGGGCAAACTTCTGGTTGATATTCTGGGGAAAGTTCTTCTATGTAAGACATCTTCTGTAAGCTTCATCAGTGCCAATTTCTTTTATATGATGATAGTCATTATCTGTAGGAAGAAATTTCAGTTTGGAATGATGATTCTTGATAAAATAATAGAAAGCATTAAATCACCTAACTATACAAGGATTATTTATCCTCTCCTGCTTGAGTTCAAACAAGAAGTTTTTGATTTATCCAAGGGCACAACTCTTCACCACATGAAGAAGGTTTCTGTTTCTTCCATTCAAAGATGGGAACTTAACCTGAAGAATCCATCCCAAGCTGCCAAGGCTCATGACCATCCAGAAATTGAGGACAGGAATCCATATCCTCCTCTAACTCAAGTAGCTGGCACATCTGGTGCAGCTGCTAATGGGGAGCCTGCTCCTTCAGTTCAAGAGGAAAGAATCCCTACCCCTCCTCCTACTGCTGCACTCCACCTAGCCACCCCTAAAGAGGCAATCTCAGATGCCCAAGTGCAAGAGAATATCCTTTCTACTGAAGAAGATATTAATCAGATGATAGAAGAACTGTCTTCTAAAGAGCCACTTCCTTCCTTCTAACCAGAAAAATCTTCATCTCCAGAACCATCTCCAGAACAAACTCCAGCACCATCACCAGAACAACATCATTCTGAACCAGAATCCCCTATCTCCCAGTCTCCTGCTACTGATATAGAAAAAGAAGAAACTATTTTGATCTCTGATGAGAAAGTTGCCTCCCCAGAACTAGCTAAAGCTCCTCTAAAGAGCTTGGATTTCACTCTTCCCACCATTCTTGGTGAGGAAGGTGATATTGTGATTCACACTATAAGGGCTTAGAGTTCAGTTATTATTGAAGAAATTGTTCCATGGACTGCTCCTCCTCCTCCAGCTTCTCAGACTGAAACTCCATCTCCTTCTCCTACTGCTATTGATATATTGGGTAAGATAGAGTTAATGTTCTTACAACAGAGAAAATATTTTGATGATTCTATAAAGGCTGTTATAGAAAAATTTACTGCTCTAGAAAAGGGAATGAGCAGAGGTTTTGCTGAAATCCAGCATAATACTTGCAACATCCTATTTTCGGCTAGACCCCTAGGAGTCGGTTGGTCGTGACAGAACGCTAGGAAGCCCAAAAATTGAAATACATCAACCGAGATTTCGGGTCACGGCTTGGTCACATCCATGACCGACCCGTCATGCCCGTGACCTAGGGAGTGACTCCTTCGACGATCATCGAACTCAGGTAGACGATCGTCAGGCGCAGAATTTTCAACCCGGGCCTGTCACGCCTGTGACCTATGTGTCACGCCCGTGACCTAGGGCGTGACCCCTTCGACGATCGTCGATCTCAGCGGGACGATCGTCGAAGCATAGAATTTGCGTCATGGCCCTGTCACGCCCGTGACCCAGGTGTCACGCCCGTGACCAAGGGCGTGACCCCCCTTCGGCGATCGTCGATCTCAGCGAGACGATCGCCGAGCACGGAATTTGCCTGATGACCCTGTCACGCCCGTGACCCATGTGTCACGCCCGTGACCTAGGGCGTGACCACCCTTCGACGATCGTCGATCTCAGTTCGACGATCGTCGAACTCAGAATTGTCCACCCAGGCCTGTCACGCCCGTGACCTATGTGTCACGCCCGTGACCAAGGCCGAAACGTTAGCCAGACTGGAAATTTCGGTAACCGACGTCGTAATCAATTCTGATTATGGGAATGTACAGCAGGAATATTTATGGGCCGTTTCCGTCTCTAATTATTTAATAGAAAGAGAGAGTGAGGTCCAATAGAAAATCTTCACCTGGATCAGTCATTTCATCTTTCACTTTTTCCTCTTCCCTACATCATAACCGAACCGTTATTAAGAGAAACATTCATGGCCATGAATGTTTCATCCTTTCCCCTCCCCACTTGGAGATCTATAACAGCCTCCTTAGAGCAAGAGGAGAAGGTTACACACTCGATCAAACGGATTCAGACTCCTCCCCTTGCTGTTGAAGAATTTCCGGCGATGCCGTCACCGCGCAAATGGCTTCCCGACGGTCTGCACGCCTCCAGTCCGCGAACAAGGTCCTCCTCTACCTTTTCTTCTATGGATAGATCTTAGAAATCATTAGGAGAGATATCGGGCTCAAAAGAGCTGGATCAGGTGAGCGTTTCCGTGGTTTTTCTGAAATTTCATGGTGGCGGGTTCGCCGGAAACCGCCTCTCCGGCGGCCGTGCCGCCGCCCGACGGTAGCCCTCACCTCAACAGAGGTGGTGGTGGTGGTGGCCGACCAGGGAGATGGCTGGGTGGCCAGGAAATGGCTTTAGAAAAGCTACAGGTTTCAAGCCTTTTTTTTAGGTTGCTTGTTTGGGCTAAAGGAGAAGATGAACAGTAACATTTTATTATACTATATATTAATTAATTCCCTTTACTGTGCACTAGGTTTAAACTAAAAATTATTGCCCTTAGTGGCTGAAACATAAAAAGTGATCAACATAGAGAATGTAGCCCTTGAAATCTAGTTTAATTCAAAATTTATTTCACTCGATTTGGAGTCCTAGTTAGACCACAACACCATTTTTGGTGAGGTCTATCCATAGGGCTGTCTTGACCTTAGAAAAATTCCCCACTCCAATTCAGTCATCAAAATGACTTGAAATTTGGGGTGTAGCCTAATCTTACCTATATCTAGGTGCTATCCAAAAATTAGGATTTTTGGAAAATATTTTTCTATAGTTTTTAGGAAAATTCAATAATCCTAGCATAATTTAATTAGATGGCTAAATGACTTCCAAACCCTCCCAAATTTTGGTGATTGGTCCCTGGGTTTATCATAAGGTTCTGGTAAAAATTTCATCTCATTTGGAGATGTTTTGAATAGGGTTGTATCCAACCCTAAGATGATCCTTATAGGATAATTTAGGATCAAACACCCCCTTGGTATTTGGGTGGTCATATCACCTCAACAGAGGCTGATATTTTGTCCAATGGCTGTTTAGGGCATGACACACCCTCCCAGGGAGTTTGGGGTGGTTTGGTGTAGGGTAGCCCTAGAACCTTAGGAAAAATCCCTTAATGGTTGTTTTTAGGGTTGTGAAGGTCATGGGGTCAAATGACCTTGGACTAACTTAAAATTAGGTGGAGAGAACCATAGGGCCAGTATAGTTCTCTGGACAAAATTTTAGGATATTTGTAGATAGCTAGGCCACCTAAAATTCTAACCCTAGTTTAGGTCACCAACTTTAATTTGAATTATTAAACTATCAAATGAACTTCAAATCAAGTAAAAATTGGAGTAGGATTATTTTCTAATCTAAATGGCCATGTTATAATTTTGTTGAGATTTTTCAGTTAATTTATACAGTACTTCATTTACAACCCTAGTTGTGCCCTAGATATTTATTTTGATGATTCTGGAATTTCTGTTTACTGGAATGTTATGGAACCTTGGATTTGGGCATATTATAGCATGTTGTTTCTTCTATAATTTTCTGGGAAATTTTGTATGAATATTTTGGGTACCTTATTCTTTAACGTACTAATTGTGAAATGTAGTCAAAAATACCGTTAAGGCCCAATTACTATTTGAAAAATTATGAAATTTGGTCAATGGGTGTTTCAAATTATTATAGTCACTCTGTAATTTTCTATGGAATTTTAGATGGATAAAAACAGTACCTTCTTCATTAAGTTAGGAAAATTAGTACCTTGCATTAAAATAAATTTTGAGTTTAAATGTTAGAGAAAAATTATGGTACTTGGTTTATGATGGTTTTAGGTCAATATAAAGCTCTTATAATTTTCTTGGGATTTTTGGATACACATTTTTAGTACTCCCTTCATAATATAGTAGAAATGGCCTAAAACGGTAAATTAGGAAATATAGGCCTAAACACCTCTGGAATTTCTCAAAACTTGGAATTGCTGTTTAAATGTCTCATAGGATTTTTACTGATTTTATGATGATTTATTGTTTGCTCATTATTGCACTTCATGTTCATACTAGGGCATTTGGAATCTTAGAATAAATAAATTAAATGCCCGATAAATAGAAAAATTTGGAAATCTTGGATTTAGACTAATTATAACATGGTAGACCTTCAGTAAGTATTATAGGAGATTTGGAAGACAATTTGGAATACCACCCCTTGCATACCTCATAAAGCTTAGGATAGTCTACGTTTAGTAAGAACAGCAGAAGCTGAACTAGAGTGAGTAATGAACTTGGGAGATGGAATTTTGGTAGCTTGCTGGTTTGGATAGGGTGAGTTAAATCAAGTTCATTGATGGAGGTCAGGATAAGTAGAGTGTGAGACTGGTTAAAGTTAAGTGGCGCACGGGAACGACGAAAGATCGTCCACCCCGGGTAGGAGTGGAAGAGTCTTAATACGCTAGGTCTAGATATAAAATAACTTAAAAAGGGGATCGGGTAATGGTTATCAACCAATAACAATAAGTGCCTTGCGAAAGGGAACGGTGGGCTTCAGCTACCATCATAGTTCCTAGTGCCCTTTGAGAGCCCTTCACGGGGAATACCGGGGGCAGTCTTGGGCTAACGTAAACCGTGGGAATAATAAGCAAAAAGAGTAACTAGTATAACTAGGGTTGCACATACACACACCTCGATAACTAGGAAGGTAGAGTAATTGGTTTGGTTGCCATTCAGACGGTAGCTCTGAAGGTAGATGCATGGACGGGACAGTCCGGGGAGCCGAGGGCTCGAGGGTTAGAGTACAGAATAAAGGTGGTGGGTCTTTGATATCCGATTGTCGTTCACACTGACATCGGTACGTTGAATCGGCGGTGTGGGACACTTAGCCAATGAAAGTCTGGTGGGTATAGCCAGTAGTAGTACGCAGATACTCTAGGTTGTGTTCTTCTAGGGGCGTATGGAAGGGCTAGGCCCGGTAGTGTGGATACCCGCCTAGGAGTGGGGGGCCCGACCCACTGTCTCCGTTTGCCACTATGGAGGTTCCTGGGAGTGAAGTTAGCTGCCCGAACAGGGGGAACTAAAGGTCTGTGCGCATAGAGTCGTGTGCGTGAGTTGCACTTGCATGAATCATGGCATAGCATATCACTACACTCATACTTGCATACAACCGACACCCCAACGTATAAATCGGTATGGGACTTTTTATATGATGGGAGCCTTGCAGAAGACCCCTTAACTTATAAGTTTGTATGGGCATTCATATAAGTTAAGGTTACATACTTACTTACTTACTTGTTTACTTACTGTTCTCTAGCTACCTTTTTATACTATTGCTACTTACTACTTGTCTTCTTTACCACTTACTACCATAGAATTTGCTATTTGTTCTAGATAGTTGTTAGAATAACTTCCCTGTCACTTGCTTGATTATTCTCCACCTTTGTAGCTTCCCTTTCCTCCTCTCCGCTCGGTGCTTAGGAGCCGTGGGTGGAGGGGTAGGGGATGATAGGACTTAGTCTTTATGACTAATGGTTTTCGAACCACAACATTACAGGAGCTCCGGATGGGAGACAGGGACCAGCAATCCAGGGACCAGCACCAGCGGAGTACAGTGCGCATGGAGGTGGGTCAGTCTAGCACTGGTGCACCTGCGACCAGCTCCGTGAGTGATTAGTACTTTTATAGTTTCTGCGATGAGTGATTTGTAGTGAGGACTCTGATCTACCGGGCTCGAGCCCGTTTATCTATTTTTCACCTGATCTGTATCTTTGCAGTACTTCTGTTATCTATTTCATGTTATTATCTACTGATGGACTGGATGTGATTTCACTTTTATTTACATGTTTCTGTGGACTCGTTTACATTTTATGTATAATTACTTCTCTTTCTTGTGATCGAAAAGCGCTGGCAGGATTGGCGTTTTGTAGTGGCGGCCTTCCCGTGAGTCGGTGCCACCGCAAAGCGGCAGTTCTGGGCTAAGACCCCGATGTCGAAAAAGAAAAAAAAAAGGGGTCTTACAATACTGATGAGCTGAAACACCTTTTCAAAATAAGTGGGAAAGCTCTGGACCACACCATAACCAGCATTGGTCAGGTGATGGACCAGTCAGTAACTATTGCAAATAATCAGATCCAGTTAGAAAAGAAAGCCCAAGAGCTTAACTTCAAAACTTGTGAAGAAGTTGACACTTTCAAAGAGGCTGCTATAGAAAATCTATCTGTAGAAGCCAGAAAGGTAGAGATTTTAGTCAAAGAATACTTAGAAAAATCAGATGCAAACATGAATACTCTCTGGGAAGCAAAGTTAAAGGAAATTCATGTTGATGTCCAAACTCAGATAGATGGTGTAAAGTTTCACACTTATGACACAGCAGTGTGAGTGTATAATCAGATATTCCCTGACTTTCAAGCAGATCCAAATCTAATTCCTCATCATCTCAATCCTACTGCATAGCATCGGCCAGTTCAACAGTCAGCTCAATAGCCAACATTCTCACCAAGGCCTGAAGGATCAGAAGCTCTTCCTCCAAAAACCTATGCTCAGGTTTGGGAAACTGATCTACCTCAAGAACAACCTGAAGCACATATTCCTAAACGAAGAAAGTATGGTGACGGAGCTTCTGCTAGCAAGTCCATTCCAAACCCAGAAGCAGAAAAGAGGAAAGCTCAAGAATTTGCAGAGATTTGGAGCCCTACATCTAAGTCCTTAATTCTTGATACTCTCAAATTAGTTATGGGGCTATAATGAGAATAGACATGATCATTACAGCTCTCATGAGTAAGACTTGTATGAGAAATCTATTACTAAAAGAAGAATCTATGATAGAGAGTATGGAAGGAATAACCCAAATGCTCCTCCAAGACCACCAAATTATTATCCAAAGCCATTCAACTATCAAAGAAGACAACAAGAAAAGAAAGAAAGACAACAGCAACAACATCAAGCCAAGAAATGACAAAAGAGTTAGATTGCGGTTGAGATTGTGTGGAAATGGAATTCATGGACAATTATATATATATAAATCTTTAATTTTGATGATCTATTTTTGTCTTAATTCTAAACTTATTATTCTAATTTTTTCTTTGCTATCTAGTCCTTTTATTTGTTTATCTTGATGTAATTCACCTTAGTGTAGAGAGTTCTGACTTCTATAAATAGGGGGAGATTGTTGGGTATTGTATCCACAATAACTTAGATTTGTATGAAATCATCTTTAAACTAAGATGAATTAATGTGTATTTGATGTCTTGTTTGAGTTATGTGTTTGCAGGACTTAATTGTCAAGTGTAAACCAATGTCAGTCTACAATGAGTTACCAAATACAGGATCATACAATGTAATCCCTCATTGTGTGATCCATGATGTTGACTCATGTGTAGCCTCTCTATTGGGATACACTTCATTTTCAAGCACTATACTTATAGGAGAAAAGCTTGTTGTTGATTTCATTGAAGAAAGAAAAATTTTCAGGAAGCTAAAATTTTCTAAGTGTTTTACTCGAGAAGGACATGAGTACTCGAGTAGAATTTCAGTGAGTACTCGATTGAGCTAAGTCTAGATTTCGAGTAAGGGAAATAGTTCTCGAGAAGCTAATTCTATTACTCGAGTAGATCTCTCATTGCTCTCGAGTTAACAGAGATTTCTAGCTCAGGATTTTCTCTAAATCTAGTACTCGAGTAGCTAAAAGCCTTTACTCTAGTAGTTCAATACTTTGTCTCGAGTGACAGAAGTCAAGTACTCGAGAAGTTTATCTATTACTCGAGTAGTGATGTACCTGTACTCGAGAAGTCTATCTACTTCTCGAGAAGTCAAGTCCTATTACTCGAGTAGCCAGAATTATTTTCAGGATTTTCTCTAAGTCTTATACTCGAGAAGCTTACATGCATTTCTCGAGAAACAAATTGAGTACTCGAGTAATCCATATTCCACTCGAGTAATGAAGATGTTTTTTTCCTGAAATTTTCTTAAGTGCTGCTTCTCGAGATTCCTATAGTTGCTTTCTCGAGAATAAGACTTTGTTCTCGAGTAATCTTATATCCACTCGAGAACTGAAGTTCGATTCTTTTTCTCTGAAATTTCGTTAAGTGACGGGACGTATTTTCAAAATAATTTACTTAATTATTGGTCCACGTGTCTAATTCATTTATGATTATGACCGTTGGTAGATTTCTATAAAAGGTCTAATCGCATTTGACTAACCCTAAGGAAGAATAACAGAGAGAGAGAAAAAAAAGTTTCTGAATCGTTTTTATTCATTCTAAATCGGGAAGAACCGCGCCGCTGCTCATCGTCTTCATCGACTCCGATCTTCTCAATCCAAAGGATTCAGACAAGAAGAATCAACAGATCAAGCCTTCTCTATCGCCACACATCTCTTTCTTGATCGTGATGATTCTAAGTTCTCAGATCCAAGCATACTCAGATTTCTTCCTCAACTTTTCTGAAAGGGTTTTTCAATTTTCAAGAAGGAAGAAGCCGAGTCTTTGCAAGATCTGTGAAGACAAGTTTGTGTATTTATTTGTAAATCATTTTATTCTTGTATGAGATTTTGTCTCCGAGTTTGTAGGAAGTTTTTCTTCCGAGTGTAGATCCATTTTTGTGGATCGAGTTGTAGGGGCGTTGCTCCGAGGTGTAGGATTGGTTTTCAATCCGAGGAAATAGTGAAGTAGTCGAGTCTAGCGTGTTGCTAAATTGGTGAGGTGGAGAGTGGACGTACCCAAGATTGGGGAACCACTATATATCTGATGTACTCTATGTTGTATGTGCTTGTTTTTTGTGCTTCGCTCGCTCAAATTTTTATTCCGCAAAAAAACGCAGACCTAACTTATTCACCCCCCCCCCTTTAGATCATTTAGGTAGACAACAAAAAATATCAATAAAATATCATCATTCTTATTCGTATGCTTTTCTAAGTGTTAATATTTGAATTTAAAAAAATTGCTTTGATTTTAGTAATTATTTCATAAGGAAAATTTGTTTAAGGAAAAACTTGTTAACCCTTATTCACCCCCCCCCCCTTAAGGGCGCCTCACGATCCAATAGTTTTCGCACTTGGCAGATTTTTTTGCCGAGAGCGATTTTTTCGTCGGACGCGATTTTTTTTGTCCGGGCCCAATTTTTTGCGCCCGGGCCCAATTTTTTCACCAGCGCTCATTTTTAATTGCCTGGCGAGATTTTTTTGGCGTGAACGCGAATTTTTCGCCCGTACTCTATTTTTTCAGCCTGAACCTGCATTTTTTTTCGCCCGAGCGCGAATTTTCGCCTGAGCGCAATATCTTTGCCTAAGCGCTATATTTTTGCCCAGACGCGATATTTCCCTCGGGCGCGATATTTTCGCTCGGGCTCGATATTTTTTCTTAGGCACGATATTTTTGCGTGGGCACGTTTTTTTGCCCGGATGCGTTTTTTTTCAACCGGGTGTGTTTTTTTTTGCACGGGTGCAATTGGGCGCGATTTTTTCGCCCCGACGAATTTTTTTCGCCCGGACGCAGTTTTTCGCTCAGGGGGAGTTTTTTTGCCCGGACGCATTTTTTCCTTGCGCGGTTTTTTCACCAGGGCGCGATTTTTTTAACCCTAGCGCACTTTTTTTGTTCAGGCGCAATTATTTTGCCCGGACGCGAAAGTATTACGCACGTGCGAAATAATCACAACCGGGTGAAAATCGCGTACGGGCGAAAATATCGCGTCCGAGCGAAAAAAAACGCGCTCAGGCGAAAAAAACGACTCTGGCCGAAAAAATCGCGCTCGGGCGAAAAAAACACAGATGGGCAAAAAAGCGCACCCGGGCGAAAAAGCGCACGCGGGCAAAAATATCGTGCCCGGTCGAAAACATCATGCCCAGGCGAAAACATCGCATCCAGGCGAAAATATCACGCTCGGGCGAAAAAATCGCACTCGGGCGAAAACATCGCGGTCGGGCAAAAAAATTGCGCCCGTATGAAAAAATCGCGCATGGGCGAAAAACTTGTGTCCGGGCGAAAAAATCGTGTTCGTGCGATAAAATTGCGCCCGAGCGAAAACAACTTGTTCGGGCGAAAAAATTGCGCATTGGCGAAAAAATCCTGCCATTTCTTAGGATAATTTGCATGAAGAAGCTTGGAAGCTCAACATTGATCAATGTCAATTCGCATAACATAAAATCTTTGTGCAAACGAACAATAAAAATTGTTGAATGTCAATTTCTATGACTGAAAATCATCATACAAACGAACAAATAAATTAAAATTAAACTCAATATGATTTTTCATGTATATTGGTATTGAATTGATAGTCAATAGTAGCATATCAATATGAAACGAACAGATCCTAATTAATCGTGGAAGATCAGAGAATAATCTATGTATTGTTTTGTACAATCAGGAAATAAAGAGGAGAAGGGTTAATCGAGGTTAATCTCTGTTTTGATTCCTCTATCCGAACACTCTAATCGAGATTCAAGCATCCATTATATATATTTATATTCGGGTGGAGGAGGAGGCCGGTGTTCGCCGCAGGAGGAGGCCGTGTTCGCCGTGGGAGTGGGAGGATGCGGCCTTAGAGTTTCACCGAGAGGAAGATGAGAGATCAAGGGGGAGACACAAGAAGGTTTGCCAGTGCAGGAAATTTTTTTGGAGAGAAAAGGGTTAGGATTCACTTCCAATGAGACTATTAATTATCTCACCGAGAATTAGGTGAGAGAAATACACCAAATTTTTTTTCCAAAACCTTAAACGTCCGAAAAGGGAACTGACGAGGATGGTTATGGAAACCAAAGGCGCAGATATGTCTTGATAGAAGCCGGCACAGCCCTCCGACCGCAGAATGGACCAAAATAGTGTGGCAGCGGAAATATGGCGACTGGCGAGTTCCCCTGTGGATTCGAAGAGTGTCGAATGGGAGGCGCGGGGCCTTGCGCACGCGAGGCCGCATGCAGGCGCGGACGGTCTCGCGCGCACACGAGGCGTGGGTGGCTTCGCATGCACAAGGTGCGGAGGCCGTGTGTGCGTTAGGCGCGGACGGTCTTGGGCGCACGAGGTGTGTGTGGCCTCTTGCGCGCGGCCTTGCAGCCACGCGATGGTGTGCGGGTGAGGCGGGCTACTGTACGCGGATTCGAAGAGTGTCGAATGGGAGGCGCAGAGCCTTGGGCGCGCGAGGCCGCACGCAGGCAGGGACGGCCTCGCGCGCGCACGAGGCGCGGGTGGCCTCGCATGTGCAAGGTGCAGAGGCCTTGCGTGATTGAGGCGCGGGCGGCCTTGCGCGTGCGAGGTGTGTGTGGCCTCTTGCGCGAGGTGGTACGCGCGCGGCCTAGCGGCCGCACGACGGTGTGCGGGTGAGGTGGTGGTGTGTGCGCAAGGGCATGCTTGTAAGCAGTCGTACGCCCACACGACATCGTGAGGCGACGCGGCCGTGCATATGCGCGTGTGTGGTTTGATGATTTGATGAAGATGGTGTTCATGATATTAATGGGGTTGATTATGATCACCCCGACTCTCTCAACTGCGGATGCTTTTGCTATCCACAATCAGGATTACATGTAATATCAGGAGAACCATATCAATTGCTAAATTTAATGGCCACATAACATTAATCTAAAAATATAGAAGCATATTTATCGATGTAGATGTAGGATAATTATATATATATATATATATATATATATATATATATATATATATATATATATATATATATATATATATATATATATATATAGGGAAATGTTATTATGCGCACCATTTAGGATGCGCACAATGCGCACAACCCACTTAGAGGCATTTTTTGAAAAAGTTGTCAACATCAAAGTTGTAGATCTCATCGATACGAACAACTTTCATGTTAACCACTTTTTAATTTGAAGCCGTTTAGGCCCCCGATTTGGTGCCCGAAAAATCTGGGGCGTCCTTCATGTACTACGCCCCAGATTTTTCGGGCTCCAAATCGGGGGCCTAAACGGCTTCAAATTAAAAAGTGGTTAACATGAAAGTTGTTCGTATCGATGAGATCTACAACTTTGATGTTGACAACTTTTTCAAAAAATACCTCTAAGTGGGTTGTGCGCATTGTGCGCACCCTAAATGGTGCGCATAAGATCAGCCAATAAATATCGTTATATCTTGCTGGGGATTGGGGGGAGCCCGGCGGGCTACAGCTAGCTATAAAATCTCTGAGCCGCATTAAATGTTTGTTGAAGAGACAGCGTGGCTCATTTAATGCTGGTTTAGTTCTTTCCTGAACAAATCTGGACCGTGCGATAGCCTTTTGTTGATCTCTATCGTTCAACGGCTTCCCGTGACTCTATGAATTCTTTTGGTTCTTTTTCTATGATCATTATTTGGTCACTGTTTTTTAAATATATTAATTTAAAATAAAATAAATTTGACCTTTTATTTCTAAATTTGGTCACTGTTTTTTTAATATTTTATCTAATGAATCATGAATGTAATTATTAATTTTGTAGTTGTTGACTTGTTGATGTTTAATATTTTTCATATAAATACTATTTATACATTAAATCAAAACAAATTATAACAAATAAGCATTATAAAATTATATCAAATAAATTTTCTTGGGTCTGCAATTTGCAAAATTACTTGCACAAAAAATTAATATTGTACTAACATCAGTATAGTATTTGTTGAGGGCAACTCGAGTCTTTTGGTAGACCGGATTAAATTAGACTGTCTTAGTCTGTGAAGTTGTCGAGCGCGCAAACAGTCGCAGAGTAAGTAAAGAAATGCACAGGACATTTTTAAAATGGAAAAATCGTAAATTAGGCAAAAAAACACATGACCGATTCAGTGCCAGTCAAATTTCACTATCAACGGGGTCTACAGTTATCAAAGAATTTGAGGGCGACAGACCACATCTCGTTAAAGCTTTGGGATGAGAGAAAACACAGGTGTGCTCGGTGGACGACAGATCGCCTCACACAAAGCTCAAAATAGATCTGTTTTCATAAGTGGCGGATGTTTTCGGATGCTGCCTGGATGTCCGATGCTTTGATGCGCGTAGGAGGTTCGTTGGTAAAGACTTGCTGAATGCCTAGGACGTAGGAGATTTTTTGGAGAGTCCGGCGATGCGTCTTTTGCTTCGGAGTGTCGTGGATTCAGTTGAATTCACGGAATAATGGAAAGGAGGTGGCTTGTAGAGGGATTTTAGCAGAGCTCCGGCCTATAGAAGAAGAAAACAAGGAGGAGAGAAAAGTTAAAAAAGTGAGTGGCCTGAGGGCCTTTTTATAGGCTCCTAAGAGATGGTTACGATAGTTATGCGGCTATCCGCAAATCGTAACCGTCTGAATTGTTATGTACAAATCATATAAAATATAGTTTTAGATGCATATTATTTTATAATTTCACTATGCGCAGATCATAATTATTTTATTTGTTTTCCCCCACTCATGTGGGAGGTTACACATGTAGTTACGCGGATGGTTACCCGCATAACGGGTCGTGGTGATCGCTAGAGGATAATCGGATGGTGGCGATCAAAAGGAGGCCGACCGGAAAAATCCGGTCAGGGAAGACTGGCTGGCGGCCGACCGGGGGGAGGCTGATCGAACAGTCGCCTGTCTTATGGAGGCCGATCGGGTTTGGCCGTCCGAGGGAGGCAAACCAGGCAATGCACGGCGCCGGCCTCACAGAGGCCGGTCGGGCGAGGGCCGCCCGGTGCTGGCCTTCGTGACGTCGGCTGGGCTGCGCCCGACGCTGGCCTCACGAATGTCGATCGGGCGAGGGTCGCTTGGCACCGGCCTCCCGGAGGCCGACTGGGCGAAGACTGCCCGGTGTCGGCCTTCATGAAACAAGCTAAGCATCGCCTGACACCGGCCTCATAGAGGCTTGCCGAGCATGGGTCGCCCAGCCCCGGACTCACGAAGGTCGGACGGGCGATGGCCGCCCGGTGCCAGCCATCGTGAGGTCGGCCGGGCGGCGCCCGTCGTCGTCCTCATGGAGGCTGGCCGAGCAAGGGCTGCCTGGTGTCGGTGATGACGGCATCGGTAGCGATAGCAACGGTGGCGGCCGACTACGAGCGATTACTCGAGTGGTGCACGTAGTAGGATTACGTGAGCGAATTTTACGTGGATCGGGCAGGCCGATTGTGCACGTGACAGTTATCTCCGGCCATGATCCCTACTAAGTATTGGGTGTCATGGGTTACTGGGTAATTACACATCAGTTCTTCTATAAATTATACTTGACCTCATCATTTGCCCCGCAAAGTTATTGGTGTTCAGAGTCGGGGCATGAGAAGAGCGAGGACTTTTTACGAGAGACTGGGTTGCGGAAATCATGGTGGAGGTGAACGAAAGAACGCTGGAAAATGCAGACGGCGGCAGAGAGCATGCCAAGGTATGATGTGATGAAGAGGTGGAGAGGAAAAAAGCGCGCCCGCGCGAGATTCACTCAAGCGCGTGCGCTCAGAGGAGGTCTGCATGCTATGCGCGCGTGGGGCGAACTCGCTCGCCGCACGTGCGGGCCACACTCGCACGCCCACGCTCATCCACATTTGAGGCTGCACGTGTACGCCAACATGTTATCGCTTGTGGGCCCGCAAGCCTGCGCGCATGCACTCTCGTGCAGTCCTGTGCGCTCTTGTGCTCGGGCCTGCGCACTCGTAGTGCGGTCCTGCGTGTTGTGCTTGTACGCGAGGGGTTCTCTGACGCGCTCCCGAGGCACGCTCATTATGCCCACGAGGCGACCTTTTTCGATGTATGTGAAACGCTCAATCGCAATGTCGGGATTCCACCTCGCTGGTGGTGCTGGGGCTCAGGGAGTAGTATCACGGCGGTTACAGTCTATGGGAGGCTGACCATGCATCAAACGCTGATCAAGACGAGGAGGACCATCAGGGTCATCCTCAAGCGAGTCATTATGTTGTGCTGGAGTGTCCCTGACATTCTTTAAGTGATCTAAATTGAGGTTCACCTTGGCAAGCTCATCACGCACATCGTCGAACTGGGTACCTAAAGTGTCCAAATGATCTAGAATACGACTTTGAAACTCAGCAAAAGCGGCACCCGAATTCGAGCTCGTCACTCGGTCGTAGGTGACTATTGGATCTGACATGCTTGCTCTAAAAATCCTACCACTACGGAGCATGCAAACAGCCTGACCTGGGCTCTAATACCAACTGATGTAGGATAGGCTACGGGGTGCGCAAAATCAAGACTTTTATGGGTGAAAATATAAACTTAACACACTTACCCAAACCTATATGTAATGATTTCACCGATGACAAGGACCAATTACGGCGAGCAATATTAATCAGTAACCCACGGATCAATAATTAAAACAAAAAAACAAGCATTAGATAGCTTTCTTCCACTCAGAGGGCCAAGACAAAGCATGCGGCAAATGAATCACAACTGTAAATCACTACCAATATGAGATAATTTTTCCACAGACAATTTATCCAAATAAATATGATTGTCAAACCAGTAATAAAATACTGAAAATAATCGTCTGATACAAGTGACTCATCAAAGTAGTGGGCTAGTCAAAACACTGAAGTGTCCGAAACTGGATGTGTTTCGACCGCGATCTAATGTGTAACCGGTGGCGTGGAAGTAGCGTAGGTGCCTGTCTGCGCCGGTGGATGGTGGAAACGGACTGAAAATGAGTAGATCTGGTGACGTATAAGTAGATCTGAGTAAGGGAAGGGTGGATCTGATGTTTAGGAGCGGATCCGGTCTAGGGGATGCGGGGAGGGTGAGGGGGAATGACGGAGCAGGGTTGCAATAGTTTAGATCTGGACTAATTTAGACAAGGTGGCTGATTGAAGGTGGTTCCACAAGACGGGGAGGCGGTGGAGAGCAAACTAACGACTGGGGACTTTTGACTGGTTGGTGGGTGGATTTGGAGAGGCCGTGGTTTGTCCAGAACCTGGATGAGGGCGGCGGCCATGAGAGGGAAGGGGGAACTTGACGACGACTGGCTGTGAGGGTTTTTAGAGGGGCGGCGGCGGATTCTGTTGGAGGGGGGGGGCGGCTGAAGGGGGAGAACAATCCAGCAGGGCAGCGACTAGATTTGGGGTGGGGGCTGGGAGGCGACAATAAGGGATTTTGGAGTGGGAGAAAATGACTTAGGGTTAGGGGATGACTTGGAGAGGAAGATACGCACGTAGAAGTCGTTACTTAGAGTTTCACGGAGTCTGCACCGTGGCGGGATTGCGGGAATCCGAGAATACGATGATTTATTTGTTTACCTTTATTGATCATGATGGGGCACGCTCCCAAGTAGTGTGCGTAAGCGAGACGGTGGTCCGCTGGAGCTGCAGAAGTTCCTGGAGCTTAGCTTGAAGAACAGAGTTGTGTGAATATTGATCTTGTTAATGTAAGTGTATATTCGGACGAATAACGGGTTTGGGGGCTTTGCGGATCTTAACCCTAGGTTTTACTATAAATTCCTAGCTGGGGGCAACGGGGAGCAGATTCCACTTAGATCTTCCTCCGTATGTTTCGAGCACCCGCCTATATTCTCGAAACAGTTCGCTCCCTTCGCTGGTGCTCGTCTCCCGTGCGTGGATCTAGGGCCAGCCGCCGCTCGCTGCAGGCCGATCGAGGATCTATCTAGCCCAGCCCTTCCCGTCGCCGGTCGCCTGTTTGGGGTAAGCTTCCGCCCTCGTTTTTCGCGGATCGCTTCTTCCAGGTCGTCGGGGTTTTTTCGCTCGCGAAGTTAGGACCTGCCGATCCTTCCTCTCCTCGCCGCTCGCTTCTTCCAGGTCGTTGCCGCTAGATAGAGGAGCTCCGTCGGTCTGGGGCAACGTTTCTTCCTCGCCGATCAAGAGGTGGAGGAGATCGGCTGCCGTCGCCGTTTGCGTCGAGCCCTAGTTTTTCCGCTCCTGAAGGATCCGGTCGATGTTTGACGTTTTCCCGGTCGACGTTCGACGTTTTCCCGGTCGACGTTCGACGTTTTCTTCCCAGTCGACGATCGACGATTTTCTTCCGGTCGACGATCGTCGAGCCTCCAGTTCGAAGCCTTCGGTCGACGTTTTCCCGGTCGACGTTCGACGTTTTCTTCCCGGTCGACGTTCGACGTTCTCTTCCGGTCGACGATCGTCGAGCCTCCAGTTCGAAGCCTTCGGTCGACGTTTTCCCGGTCGACGTTCGACGTTTTCTTCCCGGTCGACGTTTGACGTTCTCTTCCGGTCGACGATCGTCGATCCTCCCGTTCGACGATTTCTCTGGTCGACGATTTCCTGGAAGCTGATCCAAGCCTCTGTTCCTGTGCTCGGGCTTGCAGCAAGAGAAGCAATGAGGAATTCTTCCTTGTCCTCTCCGGTTCCCATGAACAAGTTGGAAAAGTTCACGGCCTCCGAGTTCAACGATTGGAAGTTGAACACACAATTTGGGATGAAATACCTGAATGTCTTCTACACCATCAAGACTGCTCGTGCTGACGTTGCTGGGACTACAGATGAGGCACAGTGGGCTGAAGATGAGGATTTCTGCAGGGACTACCTGCTGAATTGTCTCTCTTCTAGTCTGGCCAAGAACTACATCAAGACGCAGTCTGCGAAGGAGATCTGGGAAGCCCTAGAGGAGCACTTCAGACATGAGGAGGACCTCTCCAAAGCTCATCTAGTGGACAAGTTCCACTCCTTCAGCTTCGACGAGGAGAAAGCCATTCTCCCTCAGGTATCAGATTTTGAAAATTTGGTTGATTCTATGCATAGTGAGTCCATTAGCCTGCCCGAAAGTTTTGTTGCCGGCACAATTGTGTATAAGCTTCCCTCCTCGTGGTACAATTTCAAAACGGAAATGTACCGCAAGAAGATGCAAGTTGGTCTGAACGACCTCAAGCGCTTCATTCGCATTGAGGACGAGAACCGGACGAAGCACGATTTGGAAGCTGTTGGCAAGCAGAAGGCTGCTGCCAACATGATTACAAGCTCCAAGTGCACTCCTCCCTCTCACAAGACCAAACCGCCTCGCAGTAGCCCTCAGGTTGCAGGACCGAGTAGACCCTCTAAAAAGTTTAAGGGTAAATGCTTTAACTGCAACAAGTGGGGACACTGTGCATCTGACTGCAAGCTACCGAGGAAAGAAAGAACTAGCGCACCGCAAGAAGGCAACCAGGCTCATCTGGTTAGCCACGCGGAGCCATCCGACTTTGTTGCCATGGTCGGACACGCACAGGCCCGCACGGAGTGGTTCCTAGATTCTGGGGCAACGTGCCACGTTTGCAGCAACGCTAATCTTCTGACAGAGCTGAAGGATGCGAAGGAATCAGTGACTGTTGCAGATGGTGGCACAGCTGACGTACTGAAGGTGGGAAACGCAACTCTGATGCTCTCCTCAGGTAAGTCTTTAATTTTAAAGAACGTCAAATTTATTTCTCTCTTATCTGCTAACTTAGTGTCTATTAGTTTACTGTGTGATGCTGGTATGTCTATTAACTTCTGTGGCGGTAGAGTGACTCTGTCAGTCAACTCACATTACTTTGGATGTGCTTACGTCCAGAATAGGATGTACCGTTTGAGTCTAGCAAATGAGGTAGTGCAACAAGTTCAATTGAACTTAGTTAGCCCTAGGACTCTACATGAGAGACTAGGACACGTAAACTATAGGAAAATGTTCCAAGTAGCTAGAACTCATAAGATCACACTAGACACTAAGTCTTCTCTTGGTAAATGTGAAGTGTGTGCTCAGATTAAGATCACTAGGAAACCTTTTGGCACGGTTACTAGGAGCACAACACCTCTTGAGCTTATACATTCCGATATTTGTGACTTTAAGAGTTTTGTCACACGAGGTGGGAGGAAGTATATGATCACGTTCATAGATGACTGCACGAGATTTTGTCATATTTCGTTGCTTAAAACTAAAGATGAAGCGTTTGAAAAGTTTTGTCTCTTCAAAACCAGGGTAGAAAACCAGTTAAGCATGACAATTAAAAGGTTTAGAAGTGATAGAGGAGGAGAATATATGTCTAGTGAGTTCAGATGCTTCCTTGCTTCACAGGGCATCATAGCAGAAACCACTGCTCCTTACTCCCCCCAATCTAACGGCATAGCCGAGCGTAAGAATAGAACGTTAACAGAGATGTTAAACTCTATGCTGCTCACTGCAGGCATGCCTTCCGCTTATTGGGGAGAAGCAGTCTTGACTGCGAATCACATTCTGAACAAAGTTCCCCATGCTAAGTTAGAGGTTACACCCTACGAGCTTTGGTTTAAGCGACCGCCGTCTTTAACTAGACTTAAGACCTGGGGCTGTATAGCCTATGTCAGGGTTCCTGACCCTAGACGGTCTAAGGTTGGACCTAGGACTAATACATGTGTCTACTTAGGTTGTGCTGAAGATAGTGCTGCTGATAGATTCTTAGACCTGTCTAATAATATAATTATTGAATCTAGGGATGCAGTGTTCTTCGAGGATAAATTCCTCAAAGATAAGAACTTAACTATCCCAGGTATGCAAGCAACTATTACTGAGGAAGATCCTGAATCAGTACCGAGCACCTCCTATTCCGTTCCGGTAGACAACTCTGGCCTAGAGTCTAGAAGGACTTCAGTGAGAGAGCGAACCCCTAGAACCTTCGGTAGTGATTTTGTCACTTACCACGTCGAGGCCGATCCATCTAATTTTAAGGAAGCGATGAGATCAAGGGATTCCCTACTCTGGAAAGAAGCAATTGAGGATGAGATGAACTCTCTCCTTCAGAACGACACCTGGATGTTAGTTGATAAGCCAATAGGGGCTAAAACTGTCGGGTGCAAGTGGGTTCTGAAAAAGAAGTTAAATCCCGATGGTAGCGTAGCTAAGTATAAAGCACGCCTGGTGGCTAAAGGTTTCACACAAGTAAGCGGAGTAGACTATTTTGACGTATACTCACCCGTGTGTCACTTAGCAACCATTAGGGTTCTTCTTGCTATTTCGGCCATTGAGAACTTTATTGTTCATCAAATGGATGTTAAGACTGCGTTCTTGAACGGAGATCTGACCGAAGAGATCTACATGAGTCAACCTGAAGGTTTCATTGTAGACGGTCACGCAAACAAGGTCTGTAAGCTTTTAAAGTCGCTATACGGATTGAAGCAAGCGCCGAAATTATGGCATGAGAAGTTTGACTATACTGTAAAGAACATGGGATTCATGTCGAGTCTCTCGGATAAATGTCTTTACATACGTCATAGATCAGACCACGTCGCCATAATATGCTTGTATGTGGATGATATGCTTATTCTTGGATCTGATCAATCCGAAGTGGATGACGTAAAGTCAGGTCTAATTAAAGAATTTAGCATGACGGACCTAGGTATAGCTGACACTATACTAGGTATGCAAGTGAGCTTTGGGAAACATGGCATTTCCCTAAGTCAAAGCCACTACATCCAGTCCTTGTTGGACACGTGGGGATACAGTGAACGTAAAGCGGCTGAGACACCATACGACTGTTCTAACCGCTTAAAGCCCAATGAAGGAGCTGCGGTTCGACAGTTAGATTATTCTAAACTGCTTGGTAGCCTCATGTACGCTATGGTCTGTACGAGACCTGACATAGCCTTCACGGTCGGCATGTTAAGTAGGTTCACTAGCAATCCTGGCCAAGACCATTGGGATGCCCTCGATAGGCTGATGCGTTACTTAAAGCACACCCGAAAGTATGCTTTATGTTATAGTGGTCATCCTCCCGTTCTGGAAGGATATTCTGATGCATCATGGTGCTCAGAAATAAACGACAGCAAGTCCACTAGTGGATTCCTCTTTACACTAGGAGGAGCAGCTGTAGCCTGGAAGTCCAAGAGACAGTCGTGCATTGCACTCTCATCCATGGAATCCGAACTCTATGCTCTAGCTTCGGCTAGTGAAGAAGCAGAGTGGTTAAGAGATTTGGTGCTGGACATTCCACTGTCGGGCCTGAAACTGAGTTCTGTTGCAGTTTACTGCGATAATCAGGCTACTAAAACGGTAGCCACGAACACTTTGTTCAATGGCAAAAGAAGGCAACTCAGGATGAAACAGGCCTGGTTGACCTCTCTCACAAGCCAAGGGATTGTGACCCTGGTAGATGTGCGAACGAAAGATAATGTTGCAGACGCCCTTACTAAAGGATTAAATAGAGCTCTCACAATCAAAACATCGGGGGCAATGAGATTAAAGTTCATAGAAATATGAAACTTTCCTCCAACGTTTATGTTTTGATATGCACGAGCCTATAGCTGCCAACATTCAAGCATCTAATAAGTGACAGACTGAAAACCCCAAATAGTTTCTTGATGAAAACCCAAGATGGTTGGATGCGGGTTATTCCACATTTGATAACCTAACGTCCTCTCATTGTAAGTTGATTCAAGAGCTATTCAACTGAGAATTGAAAGTCGTTGTATATGTTAATCTAAACATTATTGGTCACAACACATTATTCCACATTTGATAATGTTGCACGTGATGTGTGCCCACATGTGTTGGTGAGACACATAGTGATCAGTAATGAGTAAGGTAACGTGACTAGTCCTAGTTAGACTGGATGAGATGCTGACAGAGTTACTTCACCGTTGCTAGAAGTGCTAAGCTCATTTAGTAAGAGCTAGTTTACTTTAAATGTTACTGCATATGTTTATGAATTCATTGAGTCTGACTCATGAAATTCCTTGCAGGCTACGATGGAGATTTTGGAGGAGCTGTAGACCTGGACATGGATGACGATGATCTACTAGATGAGTAGAATCATCAAACGTTTGATTCATGTTTTTGTTTTGTTTTGTAATAATTCAGACTATGTTTGGGATAACATCTGTGTGGTGGTTTGCCGTATAGGCAAAACCTTATTTTGATTTATTAGTATGATCTATCCTGTTTTGGTTTGCTTAGTTTGGATTATTATTATGTCTACGCTCCAGCACCCCGAAACGTCACCGTTATTTGTCACGAATATATGAGGAGATTGTAAGTGTATATTCGGACGAATAACGGGTTTGGGGGCTTTGCGGATCTTAACCCTAGGTTTTACTATAAATTCCTAGCTGGGGGCAACGGGGAGCAGATTCCACTTAGATCTTCCTCCGTATGTTTTGAGCACCCGCCTACAGTTAATGCTTAAAGAACACCCATTTTCATCCTTATTGGTCGATTGGCTTAGGAATAATGAGTGTTGGAGGCACCTCTGTTCAGAATTTTCTGCCAATAAAATCAATTTCATTATGTTTTTTTGTCCTAGATTTGGGCTGAAATGAGAATGGTTGAAAACTTGGAGGAAGTGGAGTGTTGGGTTCGGGTTCCCTCCAAGATGGATAAAGCCCGCAACGACGAACGTCAAGAGGTTCGTAAAAGTATGGATTAAGTCGTGATGAATTTCGGATTAGCGGCTCATATCTTGACTTGTCTAATTAAGTAAACAATTATATATATATTTCATATATATATATATTTATATGTACATTGAAATAGAGAGAGAGGGAGAGAGTGAAGAAGAAATAAAAAAGGACATTTCCTAAAACTATTTTCCTCATCTGGACAGCCCGCATGTTATTATAAATGAAAAAAAAAAAACCTAATGCGTGGCTTAGTCCGGAAGCCTCTCCCCTGAAAGTAAAGTGGGGCTTCTCCCCTGTGAAGAAACACGGCTGCCGCTCCTTCTTCTCTGTCTTCCTCCGGATCGAGGTTTTCTCATCGGCAATCTTGGACGGTGTCGGAGCCGGATCAAGCAACGGTGGTCGGAGGTCGTGAGGCCGCGTGGAGTTTGGTGTTAGTTTTGACGGCGACGTTTGTCGTGACGGCGGAAACACCGGCGACGTACAATGGCTGATTTCGGAGGCGGTGTTGGTGTTGTGCTTGTGTAGCGGGGCAGCGGTGCACGTGTGCGGGGGAGCGGCGGAGGCGGATGCCGATTTGGGCGGAGCCGGAGCGGCATTGGCGGAGGCCGATTTTAGAGTGCGCATCTTGACGCAAAGATCGGCAGCGTGCTATTGGGGTCGCATCTGCGGCTAGCGGCGGTCAACGCGACGAGGCATCTTAGCCTCAAGTACACTTTGGCGGCGAGGCATCTGAGCCTCGAGCGGGGCAACCTGCTGACGGGTTGCGGACTGATCGGAGTACACCAGTGACGTCGTGTGTCGACGTAGGCGGACAACTAGACACAATATTGGAAGACTGCAGAGGATTCAGAGAACCAGTTTGGAGCGAGTCTCTCTGACTCGGACTTGGTCGTCTTTGTTGGTATATCTGTATCTTTCTCTTGTCTTTATTTTGTGCTAGCTGTAGGATCCATTTGTGGATCGCGGTGGGAAAGTCGTTGTATTGTTAAACATTATTTAGTGGCGTCTTTCCGGATTGAACTGCGATCGTCCCGTGATTTTTATCCTGATTTGTGGGTTTTCCACGTATATGTCTGTGTGTCTGGTTGATTGTGTTTACTCTTGCGTATTTCGCTGACGGTTTTGCAGGTATCTCAGCTCGCGTCCTCGCATGCACTCAGTTCCGTGAGAACGTGTTTTCTCACAACAAGTGGTATTAGAGGGAGGTTCAGTCGAGTCGATTGGATATTTCGGATTTGTGAATAGGTGCGGTAGGTGACGACCATTGGTCCGCTCCCTATCCTCTCTAGTCACATTCTTTGAAATAGTCGGCTCCAAGATCAGTGGTCAGAGTTGACAGTGGACTGAGTGCAGATGGATTCGAGTTCTGAGATGAGTATGATGTTGAATAGGGCCAACTATCATGAGTGACACATGATGATGGAGGACTTGATCTATGTCAAGGGTTGACACTCGCCTATCTTTGAAGAGATGCCCAAAGATATGGAACCTGCAAAATGGGCAATTGAACACCGCAAGGTGTGTGGCTTTATCAGGCGATTCGTGGAGCGCAATGTTTACAATCAGGTGGCCTGTATTGTTTATGCCAAGGAGCTATGGAAGAAATCAGAGTCTCTGTATGCGAAGAGCACGGGTCAGAATAAACTTTTGCTGCTGACGAAGATTAGTGAGTGCAAGTATCAGGAGAGCACACCTATACTTGATCATGTGAATGAGTTCCAAGGAGTGTTGGATTAGTTATCTACTATGAAGGTGACCTTTGATGATGAGGTCAATGCTCTGTGGTTACTGAAGTCTCTCCCTGTCTCTTGGGAGATAGTTCGAGTTTCACTGATTAACTCGTCTTCGAGAGGTGTTCTGACTATGGAGGTTGCAAGAGTGGGATTCTGAATGAGGAGGTAAGAAGGAAATCTTAGGGTGATTCATATGAGAGTATCCCCTCTACCCACTCAGGTGTTTTGTATATTGAGTCTAGAGGAGAGATAAGGGCAGAGATGGCAGAGATGGCAGAGAGTCGAACAGGAGCAAGTCCAGGACGCGGAAAGATATTGAGTGCTTTCATTGTGGCAAGAAGGGACACATTAAGAGGAAGTACAATGCTTGGAAGAAATTGCAGATGAAAGAATCAGGGAAGCAGGATGAGGCCACAACATCAGTAGTGACAGCATATGATGATGATATATCAGTCTTTGCGAGTGACGAGGTGGAGCCTAACCTCGCTCGCAGAGATGATTTGTGTTTGGTGGACTCGGGGGCTTCAGCACACGTTTCGAGCGATAGAGCACAGTTTGCAACCTACACCTCACGTGATTGCGGGGTATTGAGGATGGGCAACAGGACAGTTTGCAAAGCTATCAGCATCGGTGATGTGCACCTGAAGACGAGCATAGGTTCTGTTTTAGTGCTCAAAGACGTTCGTCATGTACCTGACATCCGACTCAGTTTGCAGTCTGTTGGTCGATTGGATGCAGATGGTTATGCTAGTAAATTTGACGACGGACGATGGAGATTGACCAGAGGTTCTTTGATGATAGGTCGTGGTAGCATGATGTCCGGCCTTTATTGTTTGGAGGCTAGAGCTGCAAGTGCGGGGGAGCACAAGGTCAGAGGTGACAGGGCCACCAGTGTGTGGTGCGGGCAACGCAGATTTTTCAGTGAGAAGAAATGTCACAGGCAGGTGAGACATCATGTCTCAAAGTCGACGGTGATAGGACAGGAGAGTGGTTCTTATATTGTTGCTGGCCAGCGGCGTCAGGTGACTTTTGATTGTCATGATCCTACATCGAGTTCGGCAGCTTGCGCAAGAAAGATGCATAGTTGCAGTGATGGTTCTCGCAGGGAGCTCGCCAATTTGGCGAGCTCTTCCTCCTAGTCGGGAAGAGGGAGATTTGTTGGGTTCGGGTTCCCTCCTAGATGGATAAAGCCCGCGGCGACGAACGTCGAGAGGTTCGTAAAAGTATGGATTGAGTCGTGATGAATTTCAGATTAGCGGCTCATATCTTGACTTGTCTAATTAAGTAAACAATTATATATATAATATATATATTTCGTATATATATATATATTTATATGTATACTGAGAGGAACACAGAGGGTAGGCATGCACAAAAAGACCGGTCTGGACCGGTCAGAGACCGGTCCCGGATAGGACCGGTCTGGTCCCGGACCGGTCCACAGGTCCCGGACGGTCTCTGTTTTAGGGACCAAACCGGTCCCGGTCCGGGACCGGTTCCGGGACCGGTCGCCCAGGACAGCCTTATGAGAGCCTAACGGCTCTCATTTAATGAGAGCCAACGGCTCTCATTAAATGAGAGCCGTTAGGCTCTCATAACAAGAGCCAAACGGCTCTTTTTAAAGAGCCGTTTGGCACTTTTTTTTAAAAATATATTATTAATAATATATATTAATATTATATAATATATTAATATATATTATTAATAATATTATAAAATAATATTTAATAATATATATTTATATTTTTAAATTTTTTGATTTTTTTTAAAAAATCTATAAACCCCCCCCCTCTCTCTTTCACTCTCTTTCACTCTCTCTCACTCTCTCTTACTCTCTCTCTCACCTCTCTCACTCATTCAAATGTCTTCCTCCTCCTCCATGCCGGCGTCCTCCTCAGCGTCCGTCAGACATGAGATTGTCGAGCACCGACATAAAGCGGCGGTATGGGATAACTTCGAGAAGGTGCGGATCGGCGGCGAAATTAAGGCGAAGTGCAAACTTTGCGGCAAGCTTATGGCGGCTAACAGCAGCAACACAACTCTCGCCCGACACAACAAATCGTGTCTATCCAAACAAGCTCCGTCGGAGACCAACCAAGCTCAGATTTCAACGACCGGGCAGATTTGGACGTATGACCAAGCTCGGCAACGGGAGCGACAAATGGAGAATGTCATCAAAAGCGGTCTCTCGTTCAACCACTACGACAACGACGAAATGACGTCGTACATACACGAAGCACTCCAACCAAAATATCAACAGGTAAGTCGTACTACAACTCGGCGTGATGCTTTACACGCCTACATGCAATCCAAAATTTTTTTACAAAATTATTTTGAAACATTCGAGGGACGAGTTAGTTTAACGAGCGATGTTTGGACTAGCGGTTTAGTAGACGGGCTTTCTTATATTTGCATAACTTGTCATTGGGTCGATCCCGATAGTTGGGAATTAAATAAACGTATTATTTGTTTTGAAGGTTTTGAATATCCGCACACCGGTAAAGCAATTTACTAGGTGATTATTAAGTGTATTCAAGATTTCAAAATAAAAGATAAAATTTTAAGTATTTCATTTGATAACGCCTCTAATAATAATATGGCTATTAAATATTTAATTAATGATCTAGAACCTATGTTAGATGGTATTTTTTTTCATACACGTTGCGTTTGTCACGTGTTGAATTTAATTGTGCAAGATAGTTTAAATTTTATGAACGATTACGTTATTAAAATACGTACTATGTTACGTGTTATTTATAGTTCAAAACGAAGAAAATAAGATTTCAAAAAATTTGTTATTGCACAAGGTAAAAAAATTTTGGGTCCATCTTATGATATGCCCGTACGATGGAATTCCACGTACAAAATGTTAAAACGGGCTTTGTCACAAAAATCACTATTAACCGAATTTTATAATAGCATATAAGAAGCACACGATTTAAATGCGTCAGATTGGGCTGTAATCGAAGATTACGTTAATTTATTAGAGAGTTTTTATAGGGCGACAACTGTTTTATCAGAAGTTTACTATCCTACAAGCTCGCTCGTCATTGAAATTTTTTTATTAATTACAGAAACATTTAAAACTTACAAAATTAACCCAATGTGGCGTCCGTTAATTTTTTTAATGGAGGCAAAATTTTTAAAATATTATACGCATATGCCACCTATGTTTTCTTGTGCGGCGGCGTTAAACCCTTTAATGGGTGTAGACGGCGTGGAAAATTTTATAGAAGAAATTAATAATAATTTAGATTTAAACGAATCTTCTAATGATTACCACAAAGTTAGTGTAACAAAATTTAATTCCGATTTTACTAATCTATACAATTATTACGATCAAATATATGGATTGCGATCTCGCGAGAAATCCGCCGCCCCGCAAATAAAAGATATTTTAAAAAAATAAATTTTTAGAATTAGCTTCGAAGAAAAAACAACGAACTTCGAGCACTTTAAACGAATTAGGTTTATATAGCAAAACACAATTTCAAGAATTTATGACCGCGCACGAAATAGAAAATTTTGACATTTTAAATTGGTGGAAAAATAAATCTAACAATTATCCTATTTTGGCCTTAATGGCCCGCGATTTACTAACCATCCAAGCTAGTACAGTAGCTTCGGAGTCTGCATTTTCTTTGAGTGACAGGATTCTGAACGAGCGAAGGAGCCGTTTGACCGAAGAATCTTTGGAGATTTGCATTTGCTACAAGGATCATTTGGACGCTTTGAGGAGGAGACAACACGTCTCGTCAATTGAAGATAGCGAGTCTGAAGTTGAAGACGAGCTTACTAACTTAAATCTGGGGAGCATCGCAGAATGATTTCAAATTGTATTTAGTTTTTTGATTTCAAATTTAAATTGCAAATGTTTGTATTTGGATTTTTAATTATAAATTGTATTTTGTATTTCATTTGTAATTATATTTTAATTTTGTAACTTTATTCCATATTTAATAAAAATTTGTATTTATTTTGCAAATTGCAATTTTAAAATTTTGTATTTGTGATTTTGACATTTTGTGTACATGTACAAGTTTTTTAGTTTTTTTTAATTAATATTAAAACTTAAAAATAAAATAAAATTTTATTTTTAAAAATAATTTTTATTTAAAAACCGGTCCCGGTCTGGGACCGGTTAGGACCGGTTAGGATCGGTTTTTCCGGTCCCAGCCGGTCCCGATTTTCAAAGGGAAAACCGGTCCCGGACCGGGACCGGTTTGGGCAGGACCGGTCCAGGACCGGTGCCCCAAAAGACCGGTCCTGCCCAGGACCGGTCCCGGACCGGGACCGGGGTCTTTTTGTGCACGACTAACAGAGGGAGAGAGTTAAGAAGAAATAAAAAAAAAGGAGATTTCCTAAATCTACTTCCCTCATCTGGACAGCCCGCATGTTGTTATTAATGAAAAAAAAAACCTAATTTGTGGCTTAGTCCGGTAGCCTCTCCCGTGAAAGTAAAGTGCGGCTTCTCCCCTGTGAAGAAATACGGCCGCCTCTCCTTCTTCTCTTTGTCTTCCTCCGGATCTAGGTTTTCTCGTCGGCAATCTTGGACGATGTATGGAGCCGGAACAAGCAACGGTGGTCGGAGGTCGTGAGGCTGCGTGGAGTTCGGTGTGAATTTTGACGGCGGCGTTTGTCGTGATGGCGGAAACACCGGCGACTCTTTGTACAAGGGCTGATTTCGGAGGCGGTGTTGGTGTCGTGCTTGTGTAGTGGGGCAGTGGTGCACGTGTGGGGGGACCGGCGTAGGCAGAGGCCGATTTGGGCAGAGCCGGAGCGGCATTGGTGGAGGTCGATTTTAGAGTGCACATCTTGGCGCAAAGATCGGCAACCTTCTATTGGGGTCGCATCTGCGGCTAGCGGCAGTCAGCGCAACGAGGCATCTTAGCCTCAAGTGGATTTTGGCGGCGAGAAATCCGAGCCTCGAACGGGGAATCCTACTGACGGGTTGCGGACTGATCGGAGTACGTCAGCGACGTCGTGTGTCGACGTAGGCGGACAGCTAGACACAATATTGGAAGACCTTGGAAGACTGCAGAGAATTCAGAGAACCAGTTTGGAGCGAGTCTCTCTGACTCGGACTTGGTCGTCTTTGTTGGTATACCTGTATCTTTCTCTTGTCTTTATTTTGTGCTAGCTGTAGGATCCATCTGTGTATTGTTAAACATTATTTAGTGACGGCTTTCTGGGTTGCACTCCGATCGTCTCGTGATTTTTATCCTGATTTGGGGGTTTTCCACGTATATGTCTGTGTGTCTGGTTTATTGTGTTTGCTCTTGCGTATTTCGCTGACCGTTTTGCAGGTATCTCAGCTCGCATCCTCGCATGCACTCAGATCCGTGAGAACGTGTTTCTCACAACATGAAGCAAGTGATGCTGGTGTCGGTGAAGTCGCAGAAGGTGCATATCTTGGAGGAGGGGTGGGTTTGAGGGAGAGGGGAGGAGAAGACAAGAGGGAGGGGGAAGATGAGGAGGAAAGGGGTGGAAGGGGAAGACAACGCGGGTTTGGCAGAGCTAGAGCTAGGTTTCGAGAGAAAAAAAAAGAGAACTTCAATTTTAGGGAAGCTGTTAACCGCTATTAATATCTTTTTATGTGTTTTTTTATATTTAGTGGGGTTGTCAATATTCAAATATGAACTGCCAATATAAACGCCATAAAAAGACAGTATAAATTTACCGTGTGTATTTACAACAATGATTGTCGAAAAAATAAAAAAAAAATGATAATGATAAAATTTATAAGAGTAGAAATAACTTTGGTAAAGATTTCTTAAACAACTATTGTTAGAATATTTTATATTCTAATAATTAATTTGGACTTATTTATATCGAGACGTCCCGAGATATCGTACGCAATTATTTAAGGTCGTTCGAGTTCCCGTGAATGTAAGTTAATTTAGCCGCGCAAACGTTCAAAACCCGTAATATGTGGGCTAGATCATTTCGTTACTTCATGACGAGAATTTGATCTTGCCTTGACACCATATTTTGGAATGATATGAAATTCAATTAATTTATTTATGAGTTTCATATATTAATTAAATTTAATATATGAGTGTTGCGGACTAACTCGGCGTCCCGATCGGGCTGGAATAAATTGGACCGCCTTAGCTCTCGGGACGGTCGAGCGCGCACACAGTCAATGAAAAGAGAGAGTTGACACAAGAGGTTTTAACGTGGAAAACCCCTCAATTGGATAAAAAACCACGTGACCGGATCTGTGCCGGTCAAAATCCACTATCAGCTTGCGGTTACAATATGTTTGACGTTGACTTGGTCAACGCCAATTTAGCCTCCATGTTTGGAGTACTATGCACTCCCAACAGGGAGTCGTGGGCAAACCGTCGCACCACCCCTGGGGTGCGGCAGTTTTTGTGGGGAATGCCGGCGTTCGTCGGCGACACGTCCACCCTTCCTTCGTCGCTTGCCTCCGCCGGACGTCGCCGCCGGACACTGCCGCCATTGTTCCCCAACACCACGGCCGCTGCCGCCGTCGTTTCCCAACTTCACGGCCACCGCCACCGGCTGCCGCTGCCGCCCACCGCCGCCGCCCGCCGTCGCCGTCGCCGCTACCGTTGTCACCGCCGCTTGCAGATTGGCCACCATCCGATCACTACGGAGCATCCATCACCGTCCGATCTACAGGTAACCACCCACTAACCACAAAGTTAGTGGGGGCCCACCATAACCACCTCTTGAAGACTATAAAAGGAGTCTCAAGTCTCCTCATTTCTCACCTTTTCGCTCTCCAGTCTTCTTCTTTCTTAGGCCAGAGCTCTGCCGAACTCTTCCCTCGGGTCATCTTCAAGCCTCCTACGAGCCAGAGGAACGCCCAAGTCCCCAAGTGTGCGGAGAAGGGAAGAAGACGACCATCACCAGCGCTCAAGCACACCAGCCACCGAGTTAGCGTTTGGCACTCCCTCGGGGCATCCTGTTGCCCGTTGCGAGTCAGGAACTCCCTCTCACTTCCAAGTTATAACGAGGAACGGCCTGTCGCCCTCGATTCTCCAAACATTTTGTAACCGCAAGCTGATAGTGGATTTTGACTGGTACAGATATGGTCACGTGTTTTTTTACCCAATTGAGGGGTTTTTTCACGTTAAAATCTCTTGTGTCAACTCCCTCTTTTCATTGACTGTGTGCGCGCTCGACCGTCCCGAGAGCTAAGGCGGTCCAGTTTATTCTGCTCCGACCGGGACGCCGAGTTTGTCCCCAACAAGGAGTTTAATGGAATTAAATGATTCTTTTTGGTAACTCCTATTTTAGACTCATCCTATTAAAGCCTAGATATTCTATTCCAAAACTAAACTTTTTAGTCTTCATTGGTGAACAAGGTGAAAACCTTTTTTTATTTTTTTCTTCCTCTTGTTGAAACCGTTTGGAGCCCTTTTCTTCCTCCCCCTTTGGGTTTTATTTTGTTTGAAAGAAGTGCATATACTCTCTACTCTTGGCTTCTCATTTCCATGAAAGAAGGGCCAAACTTTACACATCTTCATCTTGAGTTGCCATTTTGGTGAAAGAAGGAAAAACAAGGATCAAGAACCAATGGGATTTATTTGGCCAAAATTTTCCAGAGGAGAAAATTTTCTGATCACCCCAAGCAACAAGAAATCGTCGGCCACCTCGAGCTTCACCTTCCGTTTTTATATATACTCGATCCGTAAAGAACTCTGATTCTCGAATTTATTCGGCTACCTTAGATCACATATAAGGTACATGATTTCATAATTTTATGTGATCTATTTACATTAAAAACATATATGAGATAGATCTTGTTTTATAGAGAATATTTGTTTAGATCTACTTGTATATTGAGAAATACGCAATTTTATTTACATGGATCTTCTTTTACAATCATTCCATGCCTATAAATTTTAGCATTTTTCTATTAGATCTAAAACAACTCGCTCACACGTTTGACTAATTTTCTGGATATTTAATTTAAATTGCATGTGCTAATTTTTCACTTTCTTATTTGAGTTTATCTAGAGAAATCAAGCCTTGTAGGTTTCGAGTTACTTACTACCGGCTTCATCCGTTACCGCAAATTTCATTCGGAAAATACCAGAGTGCTTTTAGGAATGGTGGCGATCATGCGACACGAAATTTAATCTAAGAATGAAATGTGATAAATATTTCGCACTTCATTTTAATCGCGCGTACTGTCTGTATCACTTTATTGTATGCTCATAATTTAATTAGTGGTTATTAATTTCTACTATTTCGATTATACTCCGATAGAGGTTAATTAATATTGTTCTTGGCGATTCTGAAATTAGCGTCATTATTTCATCGGAATTAAATTAAGTCAAATTTTTGATTCCCATATAACGCCTTAATTTTTCATTATATACTGACAGTTGGTATCAGAGAGAACTTGAACCATTTAATTTAATCTCATTTATATTCATTGGAGTATAATTATATATTTATTAATCACTAAAGAACACTTAAATAAAACCCATTAATAAATTTGAGAAAAACAATATTTGAAGGGTTTGTTCATAAGTGTATTCATAAAACATTCCTAGACTATTGTGATTCCTCGAACACTTCAGTGCCCTTACGTTCTTAAAGGATCATAATACTTTATTAGGACAATATTCAAATATCCCAGTGTGAAAGAGTCTCATAAATTGATTAGATCTGTAGCCGCCAAAGTGGTCGTTTCGAGTCATCTTGTGGGATTATAGTTTCACATGTTTTAGGGATTTCTTTGAGACCAGTGCGCAATCATTCACCCAAAGGTGCTGCTTGTGCAATAGGTTCATAGGGATACACACGGACATTAAGACGGTAGTGCGGGCTCTAGTAATATATTCACCCAAAAGTGCTAGATTTACGAAAGACTCAAGCATAAATGTTGTTCGTTCTTGTGTTGAGAATTACTAATTACGTGGCGCGTAGTCTACCCAAAGGTGTTGCGCGCTGACGTGTCTGGATTCTCTACTAAGTGTGTTATTTAAGGTTTTTTGGCCACTATTATCCTATTGTCTAAATCAATTTTATTTTCTCTTTTCAGTCACCTTTACCATTCACAACAATATGGCAACCATAGAAAAGCTGATTGAGTCGAACTGCAAGAAGTGGAAGTCTGACATTATGTTCGCTCTCCAGATGGCAGACATTGAGATGGCTATGAATACAAATAAGCCTGCAGAGCTCACAACGACCAACACTCATGTTGAGAAGGATCATTATGATGCATAGCATACGTCTAATAAGATCTGCTTATTAACTATGAAGAGATCTATACAAGAGCACCTCTTAAGTGGCTTTCCTAAGATGGGTTTTGCTAAAGATTTCCTGATCGCTGTCGGTCAGAGGTTTAAAGTGTCTTCAAATGCTTAGATCGGGACGCTGATTTAGGACCTTTTCACCATGAGGTATTTAGGAGGAGGTGGGGTTTGCGACTACATCCTTAAGATGGTCTACTATCAGACCAAACTACAGGAGCTAGATATTGTTCTAACTGAGGCGTGCATTGTGCATCTAGCACTCAATACACTACCTGTTGAATTTAGCATTCTGAAGACAACATATAATTCTCAGGATGAAGCTTGGAAAATAAATGATCTGATTACTCGTTGCGTTGCTGAGGAGGAAGAGCTTAAGAAAGAAAATACTCGCACTGCACTGCTCGTGACCAAGCCTTCCTTCAAGAAGAAGAAGAAGTCCAAGACTCCCTTTAAAGTTCGGGATGGACAATCCTCTAGAGTCAAGGATCTGAATGTGAAGAAGCCTCTTAGTTGCTTATTTTGCAAGAAGATGGGGCATGTGAAGAATGAGTGTATAAAGTTTTAATCTTGGATGAAAAAACGTGGCTTCACACCTAAAGGTAGCCCTTTAGCTTTTATCATTTATAAATCTAATTTAATTGAAGTCTCATCAAGTTATTTGTGACTTGATAGTGGAGCAACTAATCATGTTGCTTACACAATACAGAGGTTCATCAAAAGGAGGAGGCTAAGCAAGGGTGAGTGTAGGCTCACGGTAGGCAATAATGCTGAGGTGGAGGTGGAGTTCATCGGGGGCATTTGTTTAGTTCTCTATTCCGGTTACGAACTTCTTTTGAAAGACGTATTTTATAGTCCTTCATTTAGAAAGAATTTGATTTCAGTTTTTGCATTTGATAGACTAAATTATGAGTTTAATATTTCTAGTGGTTTAATTAAGATTTTTTATGAATCATGTATTATTGGTCAATGCTCTTTATCTAATGACTTATATAAAGTATGTTTTTCTCTTATTAATTATTATACTACCTCAAATAATGTTGAAAATATTGCCATTAAAAGACCTCTAATTAAGGAGTAGTCCTTTAAGCTCTAGCATAAAAGGCTAGGTCATATTTTTAGGGAAAGAATAGAGAGATTAATTAAGGAAAATATTCTTCCTACTCTTGACTTCAGTAATGTAGAGATATGTGCAGACTGATGTAGGGGAACCTAAGATTAAAACGAAAGGCTCAACTCGTAGTTCAGATTTATTAGAGGTAATTCATACATACATTAGCGGTCCTTACTCTACACTTTGTAAGAATACCTACTTCATTACATTTATTGATGACTATTCTCGATTTGGATATTTGTTTCTAATTAAGGAAAAATATGAATCTCTTGAAAAGTTCAAGATTTTTAAAACTGAAGTTGAGAAACAATAAGGGAAATTCGTCAAGGTTGTTAAGTCTGATAGAAGATGCGAGTATTTTGGCAAATATGATGCCTCTGGGAAACATAAAGGTTTGTTTGCTAGATACTTGAAAAGTTGTGGCATTGTAGCTCAATACTCCATGTCAGGTAGTTCTGAACAAAATGGTGCGACTGAGAGGCGTAATTTCCCCTTAAAGAAATGATGAAAAGTATGATGAACATGACTAATCTTCCTGAATTTTGTGGGGAGAAGCTCTTAAGATGGCAATATACATACTTAATAGAGTTCCGTCTAAATCTGTGCCCAAAACTCCTTTTGAGATATGGACTGGTAGACGACCCAACCTTAATCATTTACGTGTTTGGGGTTGTCCTGCAGAAGTTCGCTTATATAATCTGTCAGAAAGTAAGATTGCCCCTAGATCTTGTCGTTGCTACTTTTTAGGCTACACAGATCACTCAAAGTGATATAAGTTTTATTTCCCTTTAGATGAACACATAATTGTAAAACAACAAACAGCTAAATTATTAGAATTAGATGTTGCTGAGGGACCGAGTTGCTCTCGTACAATTAATGAAGTCAAGGAAGTTATGTCTGTTGGTTTTTCAATACCCTTAATAGAAAATTAATTGGTGCCTGAACCTAGGATAGAGCCTGAAGTGGAAGTGGAACCGGTCCTACCAACGATTCCAATTCATATTCATCCACCTATTAGGAAATCTACTAGGGAGAAGAGACCTGCAATTTCCTCAGACTATGAAGTTTACTTTGGTGAGAGCAATTTTGATATCGGTCATATAGTTGACCCAGTGACATTTAGCGAAACTGTTTCTGGACCTTAGAGTGATTTATGGTGTGATGAAATAAAATATAAGATGAAGTCTATGAGATTAAATAAAGTTTGGAAATTAGTTGTGTTACCCAAGGGTTGCAAATCCATTGATTCTAAATGAGTGTTTAATACCAAGAAAGACTCTAAATGAAAGGTCGAGCGGTATAAGGACAGACTGTCAGCTAAGGGATTTACATAGAGAGAAGGGATAGATTATAATGAAACCTTTTCTCATGTTTCCTCTAAAGACTCATTCTGAGTAATAATGGTGCTTGTAGCCCATTACGATTTGGAGTTACACCAAATGGATGTTAAGACCGCATTCCTGAATGACGATCTTGATGAAGAGGTTTATATGATACAACCAGAGGGTTTCAAGTCTGATCATTCATATTAACTTGTATGTAAGCTCAATAAATCTATATATGGTTCAAAACAAACCTCTAAATAATGGTATCTGGAATTTGATAAAGTTATCACTTCATTTAGTTTTATTGAAAATAAGGTAAACCGTTGCATATATCTCAAGATCAGTGAGAGCAAATTCATCTTCTTAATTTTTTATGTTGATGATATTTTGCTTGCGAGTAGTGATTTGAGACTTTTGCATGAATGTAAGTAGTTTTTGTCAAAACACTTTGACATTAAAAATCTTGGTGAAATATCTTTTGTTTTAGGCATCGAGATCATTAGAGATAGATCTCGTTATTCATTAGGACTCTCTCAGAGAGCTTATATTGAGTGTGTGCTTGAGAGGTTTAACATGCTCGAATGTAAAGATGGTGAAGTGCCCGTGCTTAAGGGTGATAGGTTAAGCTTGTCACAATGCCCTGGGAATGATATTGAGAGAGAATCTATGAAGGACATGTCATATGCTAGTGTTGTAGGCAGTTTGATGTATGCTCAGGTCTGTATCAGACCAGACATTGCCTTTGCAGTAGGTCTTCTAAGCAGATATCTGTCAAACTCAAGTCTTGAACATTGGGTGGCTGCCAAGAAGGTGTTAAGGTATTTTAAGAGAACAAAAGATGTTAAGTTGATCTACCATAGGAAAACAAAACTGGAGTTGGTAGGGTATTCAGACTCTGATTTTGCTGGGTGTGAATTGAAGATGATAGAAAGTCTACATCTAGATATATATTTAAGTTAGCTAGAGGTGTCATATCTTAGAAGAGTGTCAAACAGACACTTATCACTTCATCCACTATGCATGCTGAATTTGTAGTTCTTTTTGGAGCTTCGAATCATGCGATGCAGCTTAAGAACTTCATTAATGAATTAAAAGTCATTGAATCTATTGTTGAGCTCATTCAGATGTATTGTGATAATCTTTCTGTATTAATGTTCTCCAAGAACAATAAAAGTATCACAGGGTCTAAGCACATGGAAATAAAATTCTTGACCATGAAGGAGTTAATTAAGAAAGGTGACGTTATAATGGAGCATATAGGGACGAATGATATGGTAGTTGATCCACTTACTAAAGGACTCCGCCCCAATGTATTTAATAAGCATGCTTGTAGTATGGGGCTTAACGATTCGTTTGATATTCTTGATTAATGGGGGGCTGTTGAGCTTCACTTGATTTGATTCATCCGTCAATTCAGAAAAGCACTTTATGATGAATTTTCATCATTCGTGGTGAATAAAGTTTGATCGCAAACAGTAAGTAATTTTTATGTGTAATGTCATTATGTTTAGATATGTATACATTTTGTATGACCAGTCATATTTTAGTTATTAAACTTTAAATTAGTGTTGATTTCAAAGTATAAGGCTTGGTACAATTTTATTTAATTAATAAAGCCTAAAATATGTCTCTACAACATATTCAATGCATCATATAATATTAATGTAGTTTGAGACATATGTGTTCTTTGAACACCTAAAGGGTTTCTTGCTAGCACGGTTTAGTGCATTTATTAGAGAAATTATTGACCGCCGAGTAGGACAATAATGTGATCACAAATTAAGTATGTTGTTCTAACTGAAAATAACCACATTGTGTCCATATCGACCAAGTTTGTAAGCTACTGTGATCATGGAAGGTCCCGTGTCGCTCAATGATGCGGTTGCCATCATGATTCAAAGTGAAAGGTTTGGTTGGACTGGATTGACGCGAGGAGTGTGCTCTTAATGTTGCGTTCACTAATGGTACCCTTAAGTTTAGTAAAGATTTTTCGGAAGCGTTATTAGTTACAATACAAATAAGTTCAAGTGGGAGAATGTTATAATATTTTATATTATAATAATTAATATGGACTTATTTATATCGAGACGTCCCGAGATATCGTACGCAATTATTTAAGGTCGTTAGGGCTCCCGCGAATGTAAGTTAATTTAGCCGCGCAAACGTTCGAAACCCATGATAGGTGCGCTAGATCGTTTCGTTACTTCATGATGTGAATTTGGTCTCGCCTTGACACCATATTTTGGAATAACATGAAATCCAATTAATTTACTTATGGGTTTCATATACTAATTAAATTTAATATAGGAGTTTAATGGAATTAAATGATTTTTTGGTAACTGATGGGCTTCACCATCATTTATAGGAGAAAAAGCCCCCCCCCCCATGATCTCCTCCAAAAGTGAATCATGGGTGGGCCATCCCCCATGAACTCTCATGATGAGAAAATCATGGGGGAGCGGGACCCACTCCCGCTCCCCATGGAGGGAAATCGCCATCTAACCGAACCACCTGGCCGCCTAGCCAGGCCGCCGCCTAGCCGGCCTAGTCGCCGCCGTCTCCCCACCTCGTCAGGCCACCGCCTAGCCGGCCTAGCCGCTGCCTGGCCTCCCGGCCAGACCGCCGCCTGGCCGACCTAGCCACCGCCGCCTGGCCGCCTCGCCAGGCCGCCGCCTAGCCGACCTCGCTGCCGCCGCCAGGCTGCCTCGCCAGGCCGCCGCAGTCTCCCCACCTCGCCAGGCCGTCACCTAGCCGGCCTAGCCGTCGCCATCTCCCCGCCTAACCGCCGCTGCCTGGCCGCCTCGCTAGGTCGCCGCCTAGCCAGCCTAGCCGCCGTCATCTCCACCGCCTAGCCGCCGTCCGATCGTTACAAGGCCTTCCTCGTCGTTCGATCAAGAGGGTAACCACCCACTACCCCACCACTTTAGTGGTGGGGCCCGCCATGATCCTCCCCTGGGGGCTATAAAAGGGACCCCAAGGCCTCTTCATTCTTCTCCTTTTATCTTCTCTGGGTTGTCTTCTTCTTCCTCAGGTGAGATCTCTCCCGCCTCCTCCGCGAGGTCGACCACCGCTCGCCGTGAACCATCGGCCACCAGTGACCACCATCTACTATCGGCGGCTATAAGCACCCCACCAGCGCGCTAAGAGCAAAAGTACGCGCAAGACCTCGAGGAAGCCAAAGGAAGAAGCCCTCTGAAGCCAGCAAGCGCGCGCCGCCCTGAGCGCAAGCACCAGAAGCATCCCGCGCATTTCCACGTCTAAGTCATTTCCGCGGTGCAGCCTGTTGCCTGCAGGAAGCTGTAGTCTCTCTCTCTCTCCCCCAAGTTATAACTGGAGCGGTCTGTCGCCCCGATTCTCCAACACACTGTAATCACCGGAATCTAGTGGGATTTGACCGGCACATACCCGGTCACGTGGTTTTTTACCCATTTAAGGGGTTTTTCCACGACATCACATCTTGTGTCAACTTTCTTCTTTCATTGACTGTGTGCCCGCTCAACCACCCCGTGAGCTAAGACGGTCCAAGCAAATCCGGTTCGACCGGGGCATCGAGTTAGTCCGCAATAGTTTGGCGCCGTCCGTGGGAAACACTCCCAACATCCTTCAGAAGACAAGTCCATCATCTTTACCGCTTCCAAAGCTCAGATTCAATGGCGAAGAGAAGTACCCGCACCACTGAAGGATCCTCACTTGGCAGACACATCGAACCAGCACGATCCCAATCACTAGTGGACGTGCCACTGACTGCCGAAGTAGCTTTCGCCCCCGTCACCGCCTTGGAGGGCGCGTATGCCAAATGGAAGAACAACAAACGGAAATGCTTGCATTACTCCGAAACGTGGGAGCACCTCCTGCTCCCCCGATGCCGCCGGCCCCAGCAAATCCTCCACTACAACCAAACCCGGAAAGGGTCCAAGAAGAGCCAGAGGATTATTATGACGCCGCCATATCCACTCATCCAGCTCAAAGAGGAGTAAGAGCAGATCATCTTCATCACCACCCCGCCGACGACATTCACCCCCCTCCTCTCGAAAGGTTTACTCGGGAGAAAATTCGGGAAGTTATAGCCGAAGAATACTGTCATGCTGGAAGAGGAGACTTTCAGGCTCACCGACCGCTCTGCCAAGGCTCTCCCTTGACGCCACAAATCCTCGATCATCCCATTCAACATGGATTCAAGCTTCCAAATATCGAGACGTTTGACGGGACCGATGATCCACTGGAACACATCAACCACTTCACCACCATCATGAGGATTTACAACGCTCCAGACCAGTTGCTCTGCCAAGTGTTCCCAACAACACTCAAAGGACAGGCCCGTACATGGTTCCATTCCCTGAGAACTGGCACCATTACAAACTTCGCAGAGCTGACCAGGCAATTTATTGACCAGTTTATCACGAATCGGAGAATTGTTCGCGATCCCTCTCACCTTTCAGGTATTCATCAAAATGAAGGAGAGTCCCTCAGGGACTTCTTTCGTCGCTTCACCTCTGAGGCACGTCAAATTCCGGGCGTCGACCCCGAACTTTTCAGAGGCGTCTTCCTTGGCGGACTCCGCCCCAGCGGCTTCTATTCAGCACTCATGAGGGAGATTGTGCCCAGTTATCCAGATCTCGTTCATCGGGTTGAGGCCCAGATAGCAGCCGACGAAGCTATTGAAGCGCACTGACAGCAGTTTGAAGGAGGACAGAAAAGAAAGAAAGAAGAGGAACTAACTCTCACAAGACAAGAAGAACGACGTCAGAGTGAGCGTCGCCGCAATAGGCGTCAATGTGACCTTCCAAGGAATGGGGCGAAACATCCATTTCAGGAATACACCCATCTGAATACCACTCGCACTAATGTGATGTATGCCATTCAGAATGATCCGGCCTTCCAACGACCAAGAGCACTATGGCCAAACCCCAAGGCCAACCAGACAAGATACTGCGAGTTCCATCGCGCAACGGGTCACAACACCGAAGAATGTGCCGGCCTAAAAGATGAAATTGAACGTCTTGTCAATCAGGGGCTCCTCGGGAGATTTTTGCAAGGACAAGCACAGATCCCAGCACAAGGAAACGGTGGAGGAAGGTAGATTGTGGGAAACATACAGACCATCGTCGGACCCCCAACAACGAATACCTAGGATGGATGCTCTCCCCGACGCAGGATGACCCTCTACAGCACACCTGTAGTCGGGAATTTGCGTCACATCCATCCCTCCGCATTTTTTATCTTATATTAATGATGTTTATCGTCTGCATTTTCCATCATCTCGTTTTTGTCACCTTAGAACCGTAAAAGTCACGAGCTCAGGCTCGCGCAAATCATTGTTATTTCTAAAGTACAATATCATAATTATTTTAAGGTAAAACTGTGCTTACAAACCGAACAAGAAGGTTTTTCACCAATATTGCCCCTCAACGTCATGCCGTCCCCAGGGGCTGCCCCCCTCGCGATTGCACCCAGATTGAGCACTTACGTTCTCCGGCACCCGGATTGAGCACCTACATTCTCTGACGGTCGGATTGAGTACTTACACTCTCTGATGCCATCGCTAGGGCCTGCCCCCCTCGCGATTGCACCCGTATTGAGCACTTACATTCTTCGGCACCCGGATTGAGCACCTATGTTCTCCGACGGTCGGATTGAGTACTTACACTCTCCAACGCCATCGCCAGGGACTGCCCCCCTCGCGATTACACCCGGATTGAGCACTTACGTTCTCCGGCACCCGGATTGAGCACCTACATTCTCCGACGGTCGGATTGAGTACTTACACTCTCCGACGCCATCGCCAGGACTTGCCCCCCTTGCGATTGCACCCAGATTGAACACATACGTTCTCTGGCGCCCGGATTGAGCACCTACGTTCTCCGACGGTCAGATTGAGTACATGCACTCTCCGACGCCATCGCCAGGAGCTACCCCCTCGCGATTGCACCCGGATTGAGCACTTACGTTCTCCGGCACCCGGATTGAGCACCTATGTTCTCCGACGGTCGGATTGAGTACTTACACTCATCCGACGCCATCGCTAGGGCCTGCCCCCTCGCGATTGCACCCGGATTGAACACATACGTTCTCCGGCGCCCGGATTAAGCACCTACGTTCTCCGACGGTCGGATTGAGTACTTACACTCTCTGACGCCATTGCTAGGGACCGCCCCCCTCGCGATTGCACCCAGATTGAGCACTTACGTTCTCTGGCACCCGGATTGAGCACCTACGTTCTCCGACGGTCGGATTGAGTACTTACACTCTCCGACGCCATCGCCAGGACCTGCCCCCCTTGCGATTGCACCCGGATTGAACACATACGTTCTCCGGCGCCCAGATTGAGCACCTACATTCTCCGATGGTCGGATTGAGTACATGCACTCTCTGATGCCATCGCCAGGAGCTACCCCCTCGCGATTGCACCCAGATTGAACACTAACATTCTCCGGCACCCAGATGGAGCACCTACAATAGTCTGATCGAGTATTTACATTCTCCGACGTTACTCATCGCGCAACCTTGCAAGGGTCTGCCCCCTTTCACGACAAAGCCGCGGACCTGAATCGTGCACGCTAGGCCACGGACAGGAGCCGTGCAAACTAAATCACGAGTCAGTCTCGTGCGGGCAAAGGTCGCGAGTCAGTCTCACGCAAAACAACATTACACGTCAAACTTACGCGAAGCAACATGAACTTTGCCAAATTGGGTACCATTCTGGAAGTACCCTCTCTGCATCCGGGAACCTCGCCGTAGCAAGTTTCCCCTTTCGACCTTGTACAAGAAGTACTCGACGATACACCCGGGGGGCAACAGAAACTCCATATCTCAGCGATCCCTTCCCTTGGGCGCTTAGTGCGTCATGCATGTTACACCTTGCGCACATCGTGTATGAACCGTGCATCACGCACACATCACTCACTATCCATCGCACACATTACATACCGTGCACATCGTACCTTGTGCACACGTCACATACCTTGCGCCTGGCGCACAAAAAAGCGCAGTTATGCATATCACGCCATACGCGCGCAAAGTAGAAATGTACAGCTCACGTACGGCGCGCCCATCCACGCGCAAAGTTAGACGGGCGCAGGGTCACACGCGCGCCCCAGCGTAGTGTCGCGCGCGCGCGCCCGCACATAGGATCACACGCGCATCCACACCTGCGCGCGGCCTGTGCGGGCAGCCAGCGCGTGCGCAGCCTGCGCGCGACAGGACCGGCGCGCGCGCAACATGCATGCGCGGCCTGCGCGCACGGCATGCGCGCACGGCCTAGGCGGGCAGCCTGCGCGCATGGCCTGTGCGTGCGACCCACACATGCAGCCAGCACGCGCGTGGTCTGCGCCCGCGGCCTCGCGCGCAGCGCGGTCTTTGCGCGCACGGCCGGAGTCTTCATCCACGTGATGCCTAAGCATGAACGATTCGCCTTGGCGTCCTCGTCCGCTAAATCCTCCTCCGAATACCTTGGAAGTACTAGCCGCCGCCGCCTCAGCCTTCTCACCAAAAACCTCCATGACAACAGGAAGTAAGAAAAATCTCTCCTCTCACGTTCACTTCTCTCTCGGACAGCAAAGATTTGGGGGGCAATTGATGGGCTTCACCATCATTTATAGGAGAAAAAGCCCCCCATGATCTCCTCCAAAATTAAGTGGATCATGGGTGGGCCATCCCCCATGAACTCTCATGATGAGAAAATCATGGGGGAGCGGGACCCACTCCCGCTCCCCATGGAGGGAAACCACCATCTAGCCGAACCACCTGGCCGCCTAGCCAGGCCACCGCCTAGCCGGCCTAGCCGCCGCCTGGCCGCCCGACCAGACCGCCGCCTGGCCGACCTAGCCACCGCCTCCTGGCTGCCTGGCCAGGCCGCCGCCTAGCCGACCTCGCCGCCGCCTGGCCGCCTCGCCAGGCCGCCGCCTCACCAGGACGCCGCCTAGCCTGCCTAGGAACCATCGTTTCCCTGCCTCGCCAGGCCGCCGCCTAGCCGGCCTAGTCGCCGCCGTCTCCCCTCCTAGCTGCCGCCTCGCCAGGCCGCCGCCTAGCCGGCCTAGCCGCCGCCATCTCCACCGCCTAGCCGCCGTCCGATCGCTACAAGGCCTTCCTCGCCGTTCGATCAAGAGGGTAACCACCAACTACCCCACCACTTTAGTGGTGGGGCCTGCCATGATCCTCCCCTAGAGGCTATAAAAGGGACCCCAGGGCCCTTTCATTCTTCACCTTTTATCTTCTCTGGGTTGTCTTCTTCTTCCTTAGGTGAGAGCTCTCCCGCCTCCTCTGCCAGGTCGTCCACCGCTCGCCGTGAACCACCAGCGGCCACTAGTGACCACCAGCTACTACCAGCGGCTATAAGCACCCTATCAGTGCGCTAAGAGAAAAAGGACGCGCAAGACCTCGAGGAAGCCAAAGGAAGAAGACCTCCGAAGCCAGCAAGCGCGCGCCGCCCTGAGCGCAAGCGCCAGAAGCATCCCGCGCATTTCCACGTCTAATTCATTTCCGCGGTGCAGCCTGTTGTCCGCAGGAAGCTGTAGTCTCTCTCTCTCCCCCAAGTTCTAACGGGAGTGGCCTGTTGCGCCGATTCTCCAACACACTGTAATCACCGGAATCTAGTGGGATTTGACCGGCACAGACCCTGTCACGTGGTTTTTTACCCATTTAAGGGGTTTTTCCACGTCATCACATTTTGTGTCAACTTTTTATTTTAATTGACTGTGTGCGCGCTCGACCACCCCGTGAGCTAAGACGGTCCAAACAAATCCGGTCCGACCGAGACATCGAGTTAGTCCGCAACAGTAACTCTTATTTTGAACTCATCCTATTAAAGCCTAGATATTCTATTCCAAAATTGAACTTTTCAGTTTTCATTGGTGAACAAGGTGAAAACCTTTTTTCATTTTTTTCTTCCTCTTGTTGAAATCGTTTGGAGCCCTTTTCTTCCTCCCCTTTTGGGTTTTGTTTTGTTTGAAAGAAGTGCATATGCTCTCTACTCTTGACTTCTCATTTCCATGAAAGAAGGGCCAAGCTTTACACATCTTAATCTTGGGTTGCCCTTTAGGTGAAAGAAGGAAAAGCAAGGATCAAGAACCAATCGGATTTATTTGGCCAAAATTTTCCAGAGGAGAAAATTTTCTGATCACCCCAAGCAACAAGAAATCATCGGCCACCTCGAGCTTCACCTTCCGTTTTTATATATACTCCATCCCTAAAGAACTCTGATTCTCAAATTTATTCGGCTACGTAGCTCCTTCGAAATAAGTTACCCACCTCGAGCTTCACCTTCCGTTTTCATTTCCACGCTTCCCGGACAGAACTGCCCTATTCCTCCTTCGAAATAAGTTACCCACCACTAGAAGCTCCCTCCGCTGCCGCTACTTTCTTCGAAAATGCTCGCACCATACTTGTGCTTCCTCTGCATCTGACGGTCTGGATCCGGCCTCCAAGCGATTCTAGAGACCACTCGAATCCCCCGCAGATGCTGCTCCTCTTCCTCTTCTGAAACAAGGTATCCATGTTTTTTTATCTTCCCTTCATTAGTATTCCTCCTAGCCAAGCCCCAACATAAAATTATTAGTTCCTTCTTCTCTTTTCATAAATTATTTCTTTGGTAAGAACAACAATTACATTCATCATATTTTCTGAATTGGTGATTTTGTGCTTATGCTCAGACCTTAAAAATCCAGTTTACAACAACTGCCCTTAAGATTTTTGATGAATTGTCTGAATGAATTTCCTCTTTAATTTTCTCATTATGGGGGAACCCATTGCACATCATCAAGCAAAATTATCATCTTCATAATTGATTGAGTCTTAAATTTAACGGATGGTTCTTCATTTAATATTTTTTGGGACCAATTATTTTATTTCTTATGCAGATTTGGTTGAAATTCAGTAAGCAAAACTGTGTAAAGTACCAAAAGCTGTGATTTCCTAAGTCAACATTTGCCTTAGAAACATCAAAATTGACCATTAAAAAATCAAAATTGATTACAAAAAAATTACAATTGATCTCAGAGCAATCACAATTGAGATCAAATTTTTGTTCATTTGTATTTTTGAAATATAAACCATGATGAATGTGGTTGTTCTTCTTAGTTTCTAAAATTATTTCTTTGTCATCACTACACTTAGCGTCCACCATGTACTTCTTTGCTTTGAAATATTTTATCATCCAAGTAAATAAGATATTTATATTTATAACTCTGCTAATTCAATAACTATAAGATTTTTTAGTGCTAGATTAATTTCTTAAGTACTTAATACTGTTACATTATATGCCACCATGAAATAAGTATAGCTTGTTCTTCAAGCAAATTAGCTAAATCAAATGACTGGAATATTACATACCCCAAAAAATAATTATTTTGTATGGACCTTGAATGGAGTGTATGTCAAATATAAGAATCTAAAAGAAGATGCATGGAACACATACGAAGGAAAAGAAGTGGAAAATAGAGAAGTGACAAACGACCAGGAGCAATTGTTCGAGGAGCTCATTGTCCTATGGAGGAATTTCCTTAGATGTTTGATATTAGTTTCTTAATTTTTTGCATACCTACATTTGTGGTTCTCTCAATCATCTATGGATGCAAAAGAGTATGACTACTATAATGATTGAAGCTATAGTGGGAACTTAGTAGTGTAAATTAGTGTTTCCCTCCTCTTTGAGTAACTGAGCATTTGTGGTTCTCTCAATCATCTCTATTTTGAGGGATTCCATTCCACTTGGCACCAGGCTGGGCTCAAGCATAAAATTGGGACCTGGCGACACTCCCTATGACTTATTATTCACGGTCCTTCCCAATCATTAAACTAACAACCATGTTTTCTGTAAAAGTGATATATTCACTCCGTTGGCCATATATGCCTATTTACAGTATTCCTAGTACTTTCAGTTACATATACCCTGAAAAAGTTTGCATTATTGAAGAGGATCTCATGAATCCCCAAGATGAAGCAATCAATAATCAAAAATCTGTATCTGCCAAGTGAAATAATTTGATTTTGTTCTACAATAAGTGATAAAACAATGATGTAAACAATTATCACATTGCTTGCAATTAGGATTTAGTACTTCCATAGGACCAACTAATGGGCATATGCATTAAATGAATTAATAATAAGAAAACCTTGATGATATTACAATTTGTTTATTTTTTTTGTTAGTGTAAATACCCCCAAAATTGATAATTTACCGAACTTGTATTCGCAAACACAGGTTTGATCCGATCCATAAATTTATGTGAGTGTTCTTACAGTTATATTCTCTCTTATGTATAGCTTTTTAATTGCTTTATTTCACTTTTTTATTGCAATGCTTACAGGCCAAAGTATTTGAATAAGAAACACTCTATCGTAACCATGGCGGCTATGGCGGCGGCACTGATTCTTGTGGCAGCGGCGGCGATTGTTGCGGGCGACTTCACAAGCGACAGGGCGGAGTACACCGAGCAGCTGACCGCCATGCTTCCATGCCTGGTGTTCGTGGAGGGGGAAGCGTGGATGCCAATGCCAGACTGATGTGCCGACACAAATTTGGTGGTAGTGAAAAGGTTCATGAAGTGTCTCTGCATGCAGGTCAAGGACTAGAACGAGCCGGACCTCAGCCTGAAGATCATTTTAACATGCACCGTCACATTGCCCGGCTACTGTCACGTCCCTGTAAATATCTCTGACTGACACAGTAAGCATTAATTTTTTGTTTGTTTTTACGGTTGTTTTCGTCTAAGTTGGTGGTTGCTTCTCTATTAAGGTTGTGTCTTTTGTGCGTGGTGCAGAGCTGCTGAATCTGCCGTTGAGCTCTCTTGTAGCACGGGAGTTTTATGACTTGGACAAAGAGATCATCCAGAATGTCGAAGGCGCATCATTGTCTTAGTTTGTATCAGAACCCTCGTCTGAAAATTCTGCACCAATCTCCCCTCTGCAGCTAGAGTCTCTGGTGGGTCAGTTACTCTCTAAAATTCTCCTCAGCCACTCCCATCTCGTTCCGGCTGCCGTTGACCAGCAGCTACACCTACTCAATACTTTCCATGAGGCAGATTGAGCAAATGATGAATCATCCTCTTCTGACACTGAACTTGTTTTGTATAGGTAAGCTGAAATACTCCTAATGATTTCGTTTTGTGCTGTTTTGTAGTTTTTTTTACAGTTTTTATACTTTTGTGCGAGATAGGAGAATTGCTGAAGGGAGAGTAAATGAAATGACAATGGCATTAGAAGAGATGATGTATGCTTTGGTCGTTCAGAAGTTTGTAGAATCTGATGTTGCTTTGATTCTTGTAATGTCTCAACCATTCAAATATGTGGATAGATGGTCTCCAAAGGAGGAAAAACTAGAACAGCTTAATTCCCTAGAGGGAGATGATCAAGAATCATCTTGTACTCATTCTGGGATAGAGATTGGGGAATTATGTTAAGATACATATTATTAACGATGGTCAAATCCTCACTCCGCAAGAGGGATGAGCTCGTGGAGAAGAAAGAGATTATTTTTCAAGAGCAAAATGTTTATTATACATTTTTTAATGTAATTAGTGTAATAAAAATGAGCATTCTATATATTGATTTGTATTGAGGGGTTTGGGCTATCTCCCACCTTCTTTTTACTATTAATAAAAATATTTTTTTTATTGAGATTCTCTTACAAAATAGATATTATATTTATTATTGTCTCTTATTTTGTGTATATTTGACAATTATAAAATATTAGTGACCTTCGTTACTAAAAGTGACATTTAGTGACTAAAAATTTGATCACTATTGCATAAAACAATTAATGAGAAATAATTGGGTCACAAAAATTGTTTTTAGTGACAAATAATTTGGTCACAATTGGATTAAACAATTAGTGACTAAATTAACTTGGTCACAAAAAGTGTTTTTTAGTGACAATTAATTTAGTCACTAAAAACAATTAGCAACGAAGATTTGTTTCGTCACTAGAAGTATACATTTAGTGACGAAAATTAATTTGGTAGCTAAATACATTTAGTGATAGGCTTTTTGCAACCACCTTGTAACGAATTAAATTTGGTCACTAAATGTCTTTAGTGACCAACCCGTAATATTTAGTGACCAAAAATTTCGTCACTAAAAGCCTGTTTTCTTGTAGTGTACCTTAGATCACATATAAGGTACATGATTTCATAATTTTATGTGATCTATTTACATTAAAACATATATGAGATAGATCTTGTTTTATAGAAAATATTTGTTTAGATCTACTTGTATATTGAGAGATACACAATTTTATTTACATGGATCTTCTTTTACAATCATTCCATGCCTATAAATTTTAGCATTTTTCTATTAGATCTAAAACAACTCACTAATTTCAGTTTCTGGATATTTAATTTAAATTGTATGTGCTAATTTTTCACTTTCTTATTTGAGTTTATCTAGAGAAATCAAGCCTTGTAGGTTTCGAGTTACTTACTACCGGCTTCATCCGTTACCGCAAATTTCATTCGGAAAATACCAGAGTGCTTCTAGGAATGGTGGCGATCATGCGACACGAAATTGAATCTAAGAATGAAAGGTGATAAATATTCCGCACTTCATTTTAATCGCGCGTACTGTCTGTATCACTTTATTGTATGCTCATAATTTAATTAGTGATTATTAATTTCTACTATTTCTATTATACTCTGATAGAGGTTAATTAATATTGTTCTTGGCGATCCTGAAATTAGCGTCATTATTTCATCGGAATTAAATTAAGTCAAATTTTTGATTCCCATATAACGCCTTAATTTTTCATTATATACTAACAACTATTACTATAACATCCAAAAAAACAACTCATTAGAAAATATCTAATTTTTAATTTTTTTATAATGCACATAAATCAACTAATTCCAACCAAGATGGAATTGAGTTGATCAACAAACCTATAAGAACCTCGAAAAACTATTCGACGTGCTCGAACCAAAGGGCAGCCTGGGCTTACTGGTCCAACTATCCTACTCATGGAACCAGATGGTGAGAGCACAAGAGAGAGAGATAGAGACTTCTATAAATATGGCCCACGTGCTGTAGCGGGGGGGGGGGGGGACCACGTATCCAAAAATTAAGAGAAACTTTCTCTCCATAACCAAATGACTGAGCGAAATACGAGAAAGACACCACTTGGAGAGTAGTGAGTTTGTGGGGGGGGGGGGGGGGATTATTCATGGTACCCTTGAAATAATATTTATAGACAAATCATGAGGGAGGATGTATGCGAGAATACCCTAACCATATGATATACCTGCTACGCAACTTGAGAATATCCTCGCTAACTGACCGACTATGGTGACTGCTCGCTCGTAATGGCGAGTTGCATAGGATACCCGCCTACTCCTACGAGTAACAAGGGCTAGTAGGCCATCATTGAGACCACCCTCGTTGGCGGACTTTGACTTTGACTTTGACTTCAGCTTATGTGACTTGGATGGGTCCACCCTCGACGAATACGAGTTGTACAAAATCCACAATCTTTAATTTCTAAATTGCACTCCATTGTCCAAGCTGATGACTAATGAAGGGGAAGACATGCTTAACAAAATAAATGTGGACAACAATTGCAACAACACAAGTCCTAGAAAAAGTAAGCAAATGGAATAAAAGATAAACATTATATAAATCCGTAGCTAAGATAAATTGACAGCTAAGAAAAACATTATATAAATCAGGAGCTTAAATTAAACTATATCTTAAGTAGGATGAGTAAACTGGAAGATGAAACAAAGCAGAGAAGAGAAGTTAAACTAGAAGATACCTATAAAGATAGCTTGGATTCATGAAGATGTAGGTAGATGCACTAAAGAAAAGAAGTTACAACTTGTAGTTAAGGGAAAAGCAAATCGGAGTCACACTCTCCTGATTAGGGATTGAGCTTGTAGAGGAGCTGTCAGAGTCATAGTCGCGCTTTCCTGGCATTGCCGCGAAAGGTGGAGTCTTGCTTCATGAGGCCTCTGCGAAATGTAGGTCAAAATTGTGAGAGAGATGATAGCTCTTGCAAAGGAAGAGCAAAGAAATGGGTTTTGGAACCGCACTCACCTGCCGAAGGTTCAAGTGAGAAGAAATGTCGGACAACGAAGTGAGAAGTGGAGAGAGTAGAAGAAAGGAAGGTGAGAAAGTTTTTACAATTGGCGATGACATCGTGAAGGGGCGATCGTGAGCAATCGTGAATGGGGAGCGGGAGATCATGTCGATGCCCTAGGAGAGGCCGTTGGAATGGGTGAGTGTGTGAAGATGTGCAGGAGAGCGTTTGTTCTGCTGCTAAATGGTTATGGGTTGGGAAATATTGGGTTTCAAATTAAAGTAATTTGTAGATTCATGATTTAATGGAGGGTATATATTAGATGTCCATGATCAAATCTAGAGACTCCTAAAAATTCCATGTCTTCCAAAATACTTCTTTTTTAATAATATATATCTCTAACACTTATAAAGATTTATAAAATGTTTTTTAAAATCATGCTTTTAAAATCTATGGGAGCGACCGTTTGATAAGAATGTTTTATTAAATGGCTGTTAGATATTTTTATATTAAAAAAAATGAAAATCTCTAGCTCTCCTAACCCTACATCGGCTGAAGGATAGAGAGAGAAGGAGAGGGGGAGAGAGGGTGGCTACACTTATATTATTATATACATATTATTTAAAATTATATGGCGAGAGAGAAATAAAGAGGAGAGAGATGTAGAGAGTATGTTGGAGAGGGAGGGAGAGAAAGAGAGAGCGAAAATAAATGTTTTTACGTTAAACGGTATTTTATTTTACAAAATAAATATTGTAATATTGTTGTATATTTTTTTACGGTCATTTTGAGTACTCAAATGTATATGATGCGGGCACAACTGCCGGGGGGAGGGGGTAGCCCGTCATCGCCGATCGGATACGTACTATCGCGCTGGACACGCCGTCGGTGGTCGGGTACTGTCGCGTTTGGCTATCCAGGGTCGGGTACTGTGGCGTGTGGCCATCGGCCGATGGCCACGCGCCACAGTACCGGCCCGGTGATGGCGGGCTTCGCCCGCCCCCCACGACGAGTGCTCGACACGGGGCTCCGCTCCTACGGCCAAACGCGACAGTACCCGCCCGTCGACGCCGGGCTTCGCCCGCCCCCGACGGTCGTGCCCGCAACATATACATATGAGTACTCAAAATGACCGTAAAAAAATATCAATCACGATTGCAATTTTTATTTTGTAAAAAAACGTACGTTTTGACTTACAACTAGTCTCTCTCCCTTTCTCCTCGCTTTTTCTCTCTCCCCCCTCCCTCTCTCTAGCTTTATGAGCCCTATAATTTTAATTTTTTAATAATAAAACGATCCGACGACTGATAATTTATCAAATCATGATCAGACGGTCTTTTGAATTTCGAACTCATGAATTTATATTTCTTTTATAATGATAAATATATATATATATATCTACTATTATACGAAAACTACTCTTTGGTGAAACATTGCATGATGTTCCTATATTGCCCTTATAGTTGTATTCATAATTACACAATTATACCAAACTTTATATTAGTATATAATAAAGACAATATCCTTTTAGGTAATTACACAACTTTACAATATTAAAATACAAAAAATAAAAACACTAGATACCCTAAATCTATTATCTCTAGTTAGGAATGACAAAAGAAAGATTAATGTTTTAACGTCAAAATATAATTTGTTTTACAAAATAAAAATTATATTCTTGATTTATATTTTCTTACGGTCATTTTGAGTACTCATATGTATATGTTGCGGGTTGGGCGGAGCCCGCTGCGGATGGGCGGAGCTCGTCGGGAGCGGGCGGAGCCCGCCATCGCCGGTGGGGTATTGTCGCGCGAGGCCATGGGTAGGGGTGAAACTGGTGCGGTTTGGTGCGGTTTGAGCCCAAACCGCAACCGCACCGAAGAGAGTCGGTTTTGGACTTTACAAAACCGCACCGCATCCAAACCGTGCGGTGCGGTTTGGAGTCGGTTTTTGCGGTGCGGTTTCGGTTTTTGCTCCATCGACCATCATCGCACGTTGGAGAAGACCAAAATCGTGGTTGGCAAGAGAAAGAAGGCCAAAAACGCCATACCTGCAGCGTGCAGGGCTCAACTTTGAGAAAAAAGACAGAGTCGACGGGGAAGAACTGAAGAAGCTGGATGCCGTGAGATCTGGAGCCCACCGGAGAAAGAAGACAAGGGCCGCCGCAGAGCCCGTCGGCCCGATGCTTTCGCACGTCGGAGAAGACGCGCCTTCCGCCCTTCCCGTCGTTCCCGAGTTCCCGTGAGGCGGCGGAGTCGTGACCTAACTAAAAAGCGGAGTAATCAGTAAAGTATTATAAGTTTATAACATTGCTGGAGATCTAGAGTATTATAAGTATTATAAGTTTATAACAGTGCTGGAGATAAAGTATTATAAAATATAACTGTGCTTGACCGCTGATTTACCGTGAGTTGGAGGCTTGGAGCCTAAAGGATTTGAGTTATGTCGGCAATCAATACTATTAATAAAATATAACTGTACTATTTATATTTTTAAGATATTTATATATATAAATAAAATATTATTGTAAAGAATGCGGTGCGGTGCGGTGTGTGCGGTTTTGACAAGACAAAAACCGCACCGCACCGCAAACTAGGCGGTTTTCCAATAACCAAAACCGCCCCACAACCGCACCGTTCGGTGCGGTTCGAAAACGGTGCAGTGCGGTGCGGTGTTGCGGTTTTTTGCGGTTTCGGTTTTTAAATTTCAGGCCTAGCCATGGGGGCGGGTACTATCCACGACAAATGTCGCCGCCCACGACAAATGCCGTCGCCCACGGCAAATGTCGCCGCCCGCGGCAAATGTCGCCGCCCACGACAAATGTCGTCCCCACAACAAATGTCGCACTACCGGCGAATGTCGCATACCGGCAAATGCCGCACCCCGCCGAATGTCGCACCCTACCGATTGTCACACTCCCGCTGAATGCCCCCAGGGTCGAAGGCCCGTGCCTGTCACTTGTATATATATATAGTCGTGGGCAAATAGCCCGAGCCCGGAAAGCCCTCCCGGGCCTGGCCCGGCAAAAGTCTGGCAAGGCCCGGCTTAGGAAAAATCCGGTCCGGGCCAAGGCCGGGCTTGGGGCCCTTACCGGGCCCGCATTTTTGCCGGTTGCTCGGGCCGGGCCGGGCAAAGCCCGGGCGCCGGGCTAGCTTGAGCCCGGCACCGGGCTAAGGAAAAATCCTGCCTGGCGGGATTTCTGGCGAGATTAAAATCTCGTCTAATCAGGCAGAATTTTAATCCCCCATGCGCCTTTTGAATTCAGGCCGGCTCGGGCCTGAAGGGCCAAACCGGGCTCCCCCTTTGTGAGGGAGCCCGAGTCCGGCCCGGCCTAGTTCAAAATGGGTCCGGACCGAGTCCAGCCCGACCTAGTTCAAAATGAGCCCGGTCCGAGTCTGGTTGGGAAAAATCCTGGGCCCGACCGGGCCGGACCCTGCCCAGCCCGACCGGGCTTTTTACTCATATGTATATGTTTTGAACAAAAAAATCGGGTGCGTGCGCAACCCGCTCATAGACGTGCGTAGCCCGCATCGAGCACGGGCGAAGCCCGCTTGAATGCGGCCGAAGGCCGCCCGAGAGCATCGAGCACAGGCGTAACCCGTGCTAAGATGCTCGTATGTAAATATACAAGTGACAGGCACGAGCCTTCAGCCCTGGGGGCATTCGGCGGGGGTGCGACAATCGGCGGGGTGCGACATTCGGCGGGATGCGACATTCGTCGGTGGTGCGACATTTGTCGTGGGCGACGACATTTGTCGTGGGCGGCGACATTTGTCGTGGGCGGCGACATTTGTCGTGGACAGTACCCGTCCGCAACATATACATATGAGTACTCAAAATGACCGTAAAAAATATAAATCAAGAATATAATTTTTATTTTGTAAAACAAATTATATTTTAACGTTAAAACATTAATCTTTCTTTTGTCATCTTTAGCTATAGGCCATAGGTTTAGGATACCTAGTATTTTTATTTTTTTTATTTAAATATTGTAAAGTTGTGTAATTACCTAAAAGGATATTGACTTTATAATATACTAATATAAAGTGTGGTATAATTGTGTAATTATGAATACAACTATAAGGGCAATATAGGGACATCAGGCAATGTTTCACCAAAGAGTAGTGTTCTCATATAAGTATATATATATATATATATATATATATATATATATATATATATATATATAAAAAGCTACTGTTGTATTCTGTCTGTGTGAGGACACTATTTACACAAAACAAAATAATCTGTCATAATTATTATTTTTTCAGCAAATGTACAAGGGTGCCAAAAAAATAAAATAAAATAAAGCTACTGTTGTATTCTCCTAAGCAATTTCCTTTTATAAATAAAATAAACAATCTCCCACTATACAACTACTGCTGTATCCTCTGTATTGACTGATGCTATAGCTTTTGGTTACTATCAAATATCACTGTTCCTCTGTGGTAGGATAAGTCTTAACCTGAAAAGAGAGGTTAGGAGTTCTGGACCCAGATTACCTTGGGTCCTGGTTCTCTTTTATAATAATTAGAAATAAAAGAACATTCAGATTGATTTTTATAACCTAGAGGATGAAATTTTCTTAGAGGAATTATTCATTGAGAAAAAGAGTTAACAAATTTGTGTCTTTGATTATTGTTCTGATAAGAATTAAAATTCCTGCTTTGATAGTTTGAGTTCGACGATTTTTGTTGAGTTTGCCAATCTGAGTTCGACGAAAGGTATTGCTTTCATCGATTTCGATTCACAGAATGATAATAGTCATACTCTGTGTTCCTCGATCGTCGATCTCTGTTCGACGTATATATATACATATATTATATATATATATATGTATATATATTGATAGGGATTGGATCCATTTTTAGCTTTAGGGGTGCAAATAGCAATCCCCAAAATGAAATCATGGGGTTGACTAGTCAACCCCATGATTCCCTTCATGATGGGAGAAGTGGAGGGCCCACTTTCTCTCATCTTTCATCTCCTCCATCCAATTCCCCCATCTTTCTCTCCCACCAAAAATGAGATCCATAAAAAAGGGAAAGAGGGGAGAGAGGAAACCGCTCGGCCGCCCGGCCGCCGCCGCCCGGCCGCCGCCGCCCGGCCGCCCGGCCGCCGCCGCCCGGCCGCCGCCGACCGGCCGCCGCCGCCGCCGCCGCCCGACCGCCGCCGCCCGGCCGCCTGGCCGCCGCCGTCTGTCCACCGCCAGCCGGTGGCTCGCCGCTCGAACCTCCACCATCCGATCATGGCGCGCTACCACGGACGTCCGATCAAGGGGAAACCACCCACTAACCCACTACGTTAGTGGTGGGGCCCACCATGATCTCCCCTTGGAGCCTATAAAAGGACCCAATGGGCTCTTCATTTCTCATCTTTTCCTCCTCCTATTCTTCTCCCTCTTCCTCAGGTGAGAGCTCTCCCGCCTCCTCCACCGTGTCGGCCACCTCTCGCCACCAGCGGCCACCAGCGACCTCCAGCGGCCACCAGCGACCACCAGCGGCCACCAGCGACCTCCAGTGGCCACCAGCGGCCATCAGCACCTGCCATCGGTTATTGGCACCCCACCAACGCGCAGTTAGGAAGGAGGCGCCCAAAGTGAGAGGAAGCCGAGCAAAGGGGACAGTCGAAGCCCGCAAGCGCGCCGCCTCCAGGCGCACGCGTCAGAAGCATCCCGCGCGTTCCACCGTCCAAGTCCTGTTGGCGAGGCAGTCTGTTGCCCACCAACCGTTGCGTACACCCTCTCTCTCTCCTCAAGATTGTAACGGGAGCGGCATGTCGCCCCGATTCACCCAACATACTGTAATCACTCCGATTTAGTGGATTTTGGCCGGCAGCGAATCGGTCACGTGGTTTTTCACCCGGTTGAAGGGTTTTCCACGTTAAAACTCCTTGTGTATATTTCCCCTCTTCAACTGACTGTGTGCGCGCTCGACCGCTCCGCGAGTTAAGGCGGTCCAAGTTAGTCCGGATCGACCGGAGCGCCGAGTTTGACCGCAACAGTTTGGCGTCGTCTGTGGGAAACGATTTCCCAACATCCATTGAAGCATAAGATCACCAGCATCGCCCCTCCAAGTACTGCCTTAATGACAAAGAGGAGCACTCGTACCGCTGAAGGTTCCGCCCTTGGCGGACACCCCGAGCCCGCACGTTCACACTCTCTGGTGGACGTGCCACTGACCGCTGAAGCCGCATTTGCTCCTGTCACCGCCATGGAGGAACGCGTTCGCCAAATTGAAGAACATCAAACTGAAATGCTCACCCTGCTGCGGAACCTTGGAGCGCCTCCAGCTCCCCCACTGCAACCAGCTCGTGTGGATGCACTACCACAACCAAATCAGGGCGGAGCCCAACAGGTTCCTCCAAGACATGAAATGTCCGAGGAATATTCTGAGACTGCAAGCTCGGCTCATCCCATCCCAAGAAGGACAAGAGCGGATCATCAGCATGAGCCTGCAAATGAAGCACGCCTACCCCCGCCAGAAAGGTTTACTCGAGAAGAAATTCGAGAAGTTATCGCCGAAGAATATCGCCAGGTTGGAGCAAGAGATGTTCGTGCCCTCCGACCGTTGTGCCAAGGTTCCCCTCTGATACCGCAGATTCTGGAACACCCGATTCCAAACGGATTTAAACTCCCAAGCATCGAAACATTTGATGGAACCGATGATCCCCTGGAGCACGTCAACCATTTCACTACCATCATGAGAATTTACAATGCTCCAGACCAACTCCTCTGTCAGGTGTTCCCAGCTACTCTTAAAGGACAAGCTCGAACATGGTTCCATTCGCTAAGAGCTAATACCATCGCTAGCTTTGCAGAGCTAGCAAGGCAGTTTGTCGATCAGTTCATAGCAAATCGGAGGATCGTCCGCGACCCTTCCCACTTATCAGGAATCCGCCAGAATGAAGGGGAGTCTTTGAAGGACTTCTTCCGCAGGTTCTCCGCAGAAGCCCGCCAAATCCCAGGGGTCGACCAAGAGCTGTTAAGAGGAGTGTTCCTTGGGGGTCTCCGTCCTGGTGGCTTCTATTCAGCATTAATGAGGGAGACCGTCGCTAGCTACCCCGACCTTGTGTACCGCGTAGAGGCGCAGATCACAGCCGACGAGGCTATTGAAGCTCATCGTCAACAGTTTGACGACAACCAGAAGCGAAAAAGGGAAAAAGAACCGTCCCCTCAACACCAAGAAGGAAGATCCCGACAAGAACATCAGAACGAAAAACACCGACGTGACCATCAGAGAGATCAGCCGCCCCGGGATTACACACCCTTAAACACCTCCATGACAAATGTGTTTCATGCGATCCAAGGCAACGAGGCGCTCCGCAGGCCCAGACCTCTCGCTAAAAATACTGGGGACCAGACAAAGTACTGCGAGTTTCACCGTGGACATGGACACGACACAGAAGATTGCTCAAAGCTCAAGGAGGAGATTGAGTATCTCGTCAAACAAGGCCTCCTGGGGAGATTCTTACGAGGATAGGCACACAGGTCCGCTGAAAGGAAATCGGCCAACCATTTGCTAGACCGGACTGGGGGGCAACCCCTTAGACGACCAACCCAAGAGAGGGCTTTGCACCTCGCAAGGGCTCTATCTATTATGACGTTTATTAATTTTACTTTCCTACGAATTATGTATTCCCGCAAGAACAGTCTCACGACTGAAACTCTAGAAAAGTTAACATTTTCTCATTTTAGGCATGTTGGTGGCGAGCGTCATCCATGCAGTTTGAAATGCGTACTCACCTCGCCCAAGTGCAAAGACGTCCATTTACCCTTACAGCAACTGCCTCCGTGCAGCGCGCTCCTCACAGCAACTGCCTCTGTGCAGCGCGCTCCTCACAGCAACTGCCTCCGTGCAGCGCGCTCCTCACAGCAACTGCCTCCGTGCAGCGCGCTCCTCACAGCAACTGCCTCCGTGCAGCGCGCTCCTCACAGCAACTGCCTCCGTGCAGCGCGCTCCTCACAGCAACTGCCTCCGTGCAGCGCGCTCCTCACAGCAACTGCCTCCGTGCAGCGCGCTCCTCACAGCAACTGCCTCCGTGCAGCGCGCTCCTCACCGCAACTGCCTCCGTGCAGCGCGCTCCTCACCGCAACTGCCTCCGTGCAGCGCGCTCCTCACCGCAACTGCCTCCGTGCAGCGCGCTCCTCACCGCAACTGCCTCCGTGCAGCGCGCTCCTCACCGCAACTGCCTCCGTGCAGCGCGCTCCTCACCGCAACTGCCTCCGTGCAGCGCGCTCCTCACCGCAACTGCCTCCGTGCAGCGCGCTCCTCACCGCAACTGCCTCCGTGCAGCGCGCTCCTCACCGCAACTGCCTCCGTGCAGCGCGCTCCTCACCGCAACTGCCTCCGTGCAGCGCGCTCCTCACCGCAACTGCCTCCGTGCAGCGCGCTCCTCACCGCAACTGCCTCCGTGCAGCGCGCTCCTCACCGCAACTGCCTCCGTGCAGCGCGCTCCTCACCGCAACTGCCTCCGTGCAGCGCGCTCCTCACCGCAACTGCCTCCGTGAGGCGCGCTCCTCACCGCAACTGCCTCCGTGCAGCGCGCTCCTCACCGCAACTGCCTCCGTGCAGCGCGCTCCTCACCGCAACTGCCTCCGTGCAGCGCGCTCCTCACCGCAACTGCCTCCGTGCAGCGCGCTCCTCACCGCAACTGCCTCCGTGCAGCGCGCTCCTCACCGCAACTGCCTCCGTGCAGCGCGCTCCTCACCGCAACTGCCTCCGTGCAGCGCGCTCCTCACAGCAACTGCCTCCGTGCAGCGCGCTCCTCACAACAACTGCCTCCGTGCAGCGCGCTCCTCACAGCAACTGCCTCCGTGCAGCGCGCTCCTCACAGCAACTGCCTCCGTGCAGCGCGCTCCTCACAGCAACTGCCTCCGTGCAGCGCGCTCCTTACAGCAACTGCCTCCGTGCAGCGTGCTCCTCACAGCAACTGCCTCCGTGCAGCGCGCTCCTCACAGCAACTGCCTCCGTGCAGCGCGCTCCTCACAGCAACTATCTCCGTGCAGCGCGCTCCTTACAGCAACTGCCTCCGTGCAGCGCGCTCCTTACAACAACTGCCTCCGTGCAGTGCGCTTTTCACAGCAAATGCCTCCGTGCAGCGCGCTCCTTACAGCAACCGCCTTCGTGCAACGCGCTTTTCACAGCAACTGCCTCTGTGCAGCGCGCTCCTCATAACAACTGCCTCCATACCCGCGCGCAACCTAAACCGCGAGCAGCCCTCGCGCAATCTAGGCTGCGAGAAACCTTCGCGCAATCTAAGCCGCGAGCAGCCCTCGCACAATATAAGTCGCGAGCAACCCTCGCGTAACCTAAGCCGCGAGCAACCCTCGCGCACGCAAAACCAAGCGCAACTCATGCGCAACCTAAGCCACGAGCCACCCTCGCGCCAGCAGAGCCCGCGCGCACAACACGCGCACACAGGTTGCACACACGCACCCCGCGCGGACGGTCGCGCGTGCGCAGACCCGCGCATAGGGTTGCGCCCTCGCACACACGCGCGCGCCCGCACTCTCAAGGACCCACGCGGAGGGTCGCGCACGCGCGTAGGGACGCGCGCGCGCACACCCGCGCGCGCACACACACCCGCGCGCAGGGACGCGCTCCCGCGCGCGCGGTCGCGCGCTGGGTCGCGCGCGCGCACCCGCGCGCTGGGTCGCGCGCGAGCACACCAGCGCGCAAGATCGCGCGTGCACCCGTGCGCTGGGTTGCGTGCGCGCGCACCCGCGCTCTGGGTCGCGCACGCGCACCCGCAAGCGCGGACGCGCTGGGTCGGGCGTGCGCACCCGCGCGCATGGCTGCGCAAGCGCGCCCTCGCGCGCGCTTGCGTGCTTCCAGGCGTGCCTTTGCACTCGCCCGCCGTTGCGCTGGCGCGCCTCCGCACCATCCAGCGCACGAACCCCTTCGCGATTGGATTCGCCAGCACCTTGCTTGAAGCCCCGTCGACGCTCCTTCAATTTGATGTAGCACCATCGTCGCCAATCGTGTAAGTACGAGCATGCCTTCGAGCCACCGTTCTTCACCTTCTCGGCCTTCTCTCCGGAGGAAGACATGGAAGCGGGGAAGAAGAAGATTACAAATCCTAAGTTGTCTCTCACACGGCTCACCAACAACAAAGGATTTGGGGGGCATTTGATAGGGATTGGATCCTTTTTTAGCTTTAGGGGTGCAAATAGCAATCCCCAAAATGAAATCATGGAGTTGACTAGTCAACCCCATGATTCCCTTCATGATGGGAGAAGTGGAGGGCCCACTTTCTCTCATCTTTCATCTCCTCCATCCAATTCCCCAATCTTTCTCTCCCACCAAAAATGAGATCCATAAAAAAGGGAAAGAGGGGAGAGAGGGAACCGCTCGGCCGCCCGGCCGCCGCCGCCCGGCCGCCCGGCCGCCGCCGCTCGGCCGCCCGGCCGCCGCCGCCCGGCCGCCGCCGCCCGGCCGCCGCCGCCGCCCGGCCGCCGCCGCCGCCGCCGCCCAACCGCCGCCGCCCGGCCGCCTGGCCGCCGCCGTCTGTCCACCGCCAGCCGGTGGCTCGCCGCCCGAACCTCCACCATCCGATCATGGCGCGCTACCACGGCCGTCCGATCAAGGGGAAACCACCCACTAACCCACTACGTTAGTGGTGGGGCCCACCATGATCTCCCCTTGGAGCCTATAAAAGGACCCAAGGGGCTCTTCATTTCTCATCTTTTCCTCCTCCTATTCTTCTCCCTCTTCCTCAGGTGAGAGCTCTCCCGCCTCCTCCACCGTGTCGGCCACCTCTCGCCACCAGCGGCCACCAGCGACCTCCAGCGGCCACCAGCGACCACCAGCGACCTCCAGCGGCCACCAGCGGCCATCAGCACCTGCCATCGGTTATTGGCACCCCACCAACGCGCAGTTAGGAAGGAGGCGCCCAAAGTGAGAGGAAGCCGAGCAAAGGGGACAGTAGAAGCCCGCAAGCGCGCCGCCTCCAGGCACACGCGTCAGAAGCATCCCGCGCGTTCCACCGTCCAAGTCCTGTAGGCGAGGCAGTCTGTTGCCCACCAACCGTTGCGTACACCCTCTCTCTCTCCTCAAGATTGTAACGGGAGCGGCCTGTCGCCCCGATTCACCCAACATACTGTAATCACTCCGATTTAGTGGATTTTGGCCGGCAGCGAACCGGTCACGTGGTTTTTCACCCGGTTGAAGGGTTTTCCACGTTAAAACTCCTTGTGTACATTTCCCCTCTTCAACTGACTGTGTGCGCGCTCGACCGCTCCGCGAGCTAAGGCGGTCCAAGTTAGTCCGGATCGACCGGAGCGCCGAGTTTGGCCGCAACATATATGTATGTGTATATATATATATACGTGTGTATATATATATATGTATGTGTATATATATATATATATATATATATATATATGTATGTGTATATATATATATATATATATGTATGTGTATATATATATATATATATATGTATGTGTATATATATATATATATATGTATGTGTACATATATATATATCTATATATATATAGATATACGTGTATATATATATACACATACATACATATATATATACACATACATACATATATATACACATACATACATATATATATATATATATATATATATATATATATATATATATATATATATATATATATATATATATATATATATATCGTATATCGTATATATATATATACACATACATACATATATATATATATCTTTATTATATAAGGAAATCCTTAATTGACTCTTGGTGTAACATTTTAATCCCAAAATACTCTTATTAAAACAATTTTTTTGCTTAACTTTAGGGAAAAATGGTCTTTCAGCTGGCTTAGCAATTAATTCTTTTAAAATCTTGATTTCTTTTTGTTATTTCTTCTTTCTCTGTACTGTTCACAGGCCTCAAAAATGCGATATCTTTTCTTCCCCAATTCTTCAACGCAGGTAGGGCATCATGGCAATCCCTACTCCCGCTACTTCACAACGCTGACATCATTGCAAGCCTTTCGCCTTCTCCCCAAATCTTCTTCACAGGCTCGCTCCCTCCTTCCTGTGCGAAGAATCCCTGTGCGAACATATCCACTGCCTCCACCGCCGCCCGTGGTTCGTCAGCGGCCACCCGCCTTCCACCGCTCAAACCCTCCTCGCCGGCTTCTCCAACTCGACATTTTCCACGCACCCTCCTCTGCGCTTCTTCTTCCCTACATCAACTGCATCGGCGGTTTCGTCGATTTCTTCTCCTCTGCCGGCACCGATTAAAGGGCGATGTCTGTCTCTTTGAATGTTGGAGGCTTCTCGATTCCCCTCCCACACAGATCTACGAAGCTACGACATCCTCCTCCGGTAAAATCTACTTTTTTTTTGAAATTCACGATGTTCCTGCTCCACCGTTTTTAGCTTCTAGCTCTTCTGGTTCCGGTTTAAGCAACTCCTCCCAATCAAATTTCCTTGCACTGGCTTTATTTCTTATCTCTGTGGACTAAAGAGCTTTCAACAAAATGCATGTTTTTGGCTAACTGATGGGGTGAGGGGGAAGTGCTAGGATGGTCGTTTTTCCTAGCTATTTTTGCTTTTGATTTCAGGAACGAAAAATGGCAGCAATGCAATACTATGAGTTTTTTTTTCTAATTGTGGTTTTAGGACTGACTTTGAGCAATGCTTTTAACGCATCTTCTACTTTTCAACAATATTTTGTCATATTATGTACTCTATCACTCATGTTGAATCAACAACAAAAACAATTTATTTTTTACTTCAGTTGATTCCCTCTGGTTAATCATTGATGTTTGATTGGGTAGATCATAAGAATAAAACCCATGTGATTAATCAGTTGCAGTTTTTGTAAAGGGTTAAGTGAAGAGTGCATGAATTTCTAAAGTGTCACTTATGTAGGGGCTTCATTATTGGTGTCAACTTCATTCTTGATAGAAGATTCGTTAACTTTTATATTTTTGATCAGGTTTTGAGAATTCTCTAATTCACTAAGCTATTTGCTCTTACAACTTCAAGCTAACTGGAGGATCAGATAGTTTTTTGAAGGCCAGAATTTGTATCATCTAATTTGGGTTCACTGCTGAAATCTTGATTCTTAATTCTTTGTTGAATCTCTTTAAAAATCTAAAGATGCTGAGTTTGCCCAAAAACTTTTTGTTGAAATATCCAAGAAAGATATCATCCTTTTGAGCTCACTTATAAGTGGCTATGCATAAATTTGATGTGCAGTCAATGATCCTTCATTTTAGAATGATTTTGAATGAATTAAATGACTAAATAATTAGTGGCATGAGGATACTTTTACCAAGGGCATGAAGATACTTTTGAAGATGTCGGATTCTTCCCCTCTTAGAAACTTAGCCATCTGTTATCGTTGAATATATTTTTGTAGATATGTCTTAAATATGACCTTTCAATTAGTTTCCCAGTAGGAATTCTAAGGGTCAATTGTTATACTGTTTTTTATGCATTCCCTTTAGTTGGAACTTCATAAGAAACATTTACCATTCACCCTTAGAATTCCTTGGTAACTGTTTCTTACCATTGACCTTTAGTTTCAGGCATAGATTTCTTTTTTAAAGAAAAGAGGTTTCAGTTCCAGGCATAGAATAAATGCAACTGCTTCAAAAACATTGTTGGCCAAAGAATCTGTATTCATGAATATATTCCTTCACATACGCCCACGCGGAACATCGCCGTCCACGCCGAACGTCGCCGTCCACGCCGAACGTCGCCGACAACGCCGAACGTTGCCGTCCACGCCGAACGTCCGCGTCCACGCCGAATGTCCCCCCCGACCAACGTCACTCCAACGACAAAGGTTGCCCCCCGCGGCAAAGGTTGCCCCCCTCAACGAATGTGGCCCCCCTGACGATGAATGTCGCCCCCATGACATTTGTTGTCCCTCTGACAAATGTCTCCCCCACCACCAATGTTGCTCCCACGATCAATGTCGCCCTCACGACGAATGTCGCCCCCGCCGAATGTGGCCCCCACACCGAATGTAACCCTCATGACAAATGTCTCCCACGACGAATGCCTCCCCCCACGATTAATCTCGCCCCCACAACGAATGATGCCACCACGACAAATGACGCCACCATGAAAAATGCCGCCCCCTCGACGAATGTCTCCCCCTTGACGAATGTCGCCCCCATGACGAATGTTGCCCTCACGATCAATGTCGCCCTAACGACGAATGTCGCCCCCGCCGAATGTGCTCCCCACACCGAATGTAGCCCTCGCGACAAATGTCACTCCCATGATGAATGCCGCCCCCACGATGAATGTTTCCCCCACGACGAATGTCGCCACCACGACGAATGACGCCACCACGAAAAATGTCGCCCCCTCGACGAATGTCGCCCCCTTGACGAATGTCGCCCCCTCGACGAATGTCGCACCCACGACGAATGTCGCCCCCACGATTAATGTCGCCCCCTTTACAAATGTCTCCCCGACGAAAACTATTGCCCTCACGACAAATGTCGTCCCCTCGACAAATGTCGCACCCTTGACAAATGCTACCCGCACGGAGTCCCCTCGTGCACGACTGCTTGTATATATATATACATACATACATACATATATAAAAGTATATATATAAAAGAATGAGATAAATATTGAGCTCAAAACTTTAATTTTCTTCACTAAAATTATAGTGAGAAGCCAAGGCTTGACTTCTAAGGTTGTGTTTGGCGCAGCTTACCACAACTTATTTGTTCCGGTGAAATTGGACACAAATGTCATTGTTATACAATGTATGTTTGATATGACAAATGTTATAAAAAGAAAATTAGTTTGAGACATAAGATTTTGACATGACAATGACTTTTTTGTCCAACCTCACCGGAGCACATTAGCCGCGATAAGGCGCGTCAAACACAGCCTAAATCTCCAATTAGTTATGTGATTGGGATCACAAAGCTCAATTTTGTCCATTACTTGTACTTGCCGACAACCTTTCTCTGTTCATATCTACTATATAAATGTTGGTCATCCATCTTCATTTAATCATTTCTTTTGATTTAATATTCTTAAGATTGGAAATATTCTTAAAATCCTACTTGAGAAGATATTTATTGTGAGGCGATTATTATAGAAAAATTATTGTTTGTTACCTTTTAAATTCGATATATTTTGATTTATTGAACTCGTAGAACAATGAGCGGGTTTCACTCGACGTCGACGTGAAAATTGACGAAATCCTATCCATGTGGCCCATAAAAATGAACGTTCAATGAGCCAAATTGGAACGGACCGGACCAGGTCAATAAGCTCAAGTTGGTCTAGGCTAATATATGCTTGTGCAAAGCCTTTGCAAGGCTATTCGGCCGTCCATGCTGCCTGATGAAATTTATAGCATAACTTTTGAAAAATTTGAGGAAAATTTGACCTTAATTTTTTGGCTTATTTGTGTAGAAGAGCTATTCAGTATTCTTCTTATCACATGATCTACATGCTCACTGAGGCTGTAATAAAAAAAAGTTTATTTGCCACGCTTAATATATTTTTTTCTTTCTCGCACCAAAAATGTTACATTTAAATGTGACATTTGAGATTAAATAGTGTATTGTATCCTCAAATATTATAATAAATAAATCAAAATGTATGTTCATAAAATAGGGTTGAAAGACTATTTATGAGAGCCTTCAAATTAAATGAGTGAGATATTGTTACATAGCCAAAAGCCTACGAGTTCATGAGAAAAAATTTGGTACGCCAAGCGGACCTAGTGGAAGGTCAGTGTGAGATCTAGCCGTGCAATCACTAATCAATCCGTCAGCAAAATTCATGATTTTAAAAAAAAAATAAAAAATGATATTCTGCCGGATTTTAAAAGGAACGATATCCGCAAGCTTTTAAAAACCGGACCGGACCGGCCGGTCGGACCGGTCGAACCGCGGATCGGGGACCCAGCCGGTCCGGCCCAGGTAAGCAAACCGGCCCCGCCACGGACCGCTCAAGAACCGCGGAACCGGGCGGGCGGACCGGTGGGCCGGGAACCGGGCGTGGTTTCAGAAAATCGGGCGGGCCAAAACCCGCTGTTAAATAGCAGAAAAAAGGTTGCCAGGGGAATTCGAACCTACACCAAGCCCTGATTACATTAAGAGCGGACCACTTGACCATTTGGTTCTTATTGTTTTTTTCTATAATATATTATATACATATAAATATTAACGTATATATAAAATAAACATATATAATTAATATACATATCTATATAAATATTAATTATATATATTTTAGATATATTATTATATTAACATATATGTAACGGTTCGACCCCGGTTGAACCGGTTGGACCGGTTCAACCTTGAACCTTTCCCTCCGCCGGTTCGATGTCCGGTCCGGTTTTCAAAACCTTGGATATCCGATTGTATTTTTCATAAAAAAATAAGTTTTTATAGGAAAATAATATTTAAAATGACGTTTAAAAAATCTAATTAATATTTATAATTCTTTTTAGAAAAAATAATTTTTGATTGTTTTAGGCTCCGTTTGGGGGGACTTATTTTCACCGGTCAACCAGTCACGACCACATGAACCGGACCTTAATTAAGTCCTGGTTCATGCGGTCGTGACCGCTTGACCGGTGAAAATAAATCCCCCCAAACGAAGCCTTAAAATCATTTTTTGCCCGCTAAGTGGACCTTCCTTAGTTCTGCCTCGCGGACCAAATTCTTTCCACGAGTTCATACAATTCCCGACACACTTAGAAAAAAAGTTTCAAAGATTTATAACTAATCCCGTAACTCATCAATAATTTGTATAGGAAAATTACCCATCAATGTAATAGAGTGTATGAGTTTTAATTCATACTTACATCTAGTCGTGTTCAAAAATCCCCCCGGGTCCGGGCTTTTCCGAACCGGGCCCGGGCCCTGATTGCAGCCGGGCCGGGCCGGGCCGGGCATCTGGCTCCGGGAGGGGGCCTGCTAAGGCCCCCAGGGCCGGGCCGGGCCCGGGCCCTGTTTTTATAAAAAAAATAATTTTTTTTAAAAAAGAAATATACGCCTTTTAAAACTGCGTCTTCTAGGTGCATTTTCAGGAGAAGTGTTCAACATGAAAATTGTAGATCTCGACGATATCTACAACTTTAATGTTAAACACTTTTTGATTTGAAGCCGTTTAGGCCCCCGATTTGGCCCCCGAAAAAATCACGCAGAACATTTGAAATGTTCCGCGTGATTTTTTCGGGGGCTAAATCGGGGGGCTAAACGGCTTCAAATCAAAAGGTGTTCAACATGAAAGTTGTAGATATCTTCGAGATTTACAACTTTTATGTTGAACACTTCTCACGAAAATGCACCTAAAAGACGCAGTTTTAAAAGGCGAGTAGGAGCCGGGCCCGGACTTTGCCCGGCCCGGCCCCGGGCTTTGCCCGGCCTAGAAACCGGGCTTTGCCCGGCCTGGCCCGGGCCGGGCACCGGGCCGGGCAAATGCTCATATATGGGGCCTTGTTAAGCCCCATAGCCCGGCCTGGGCCCGGGGCGGGCTTAGCCAGGGCCCGGGCCTAGCCGGGCTTTTACCAGGCCGGGGCCGGCCCGGTTTTTATGCACACCCCTAGTTACATCGTAATATGCACACACAATCTTTTTTAAAATGATAATTATCATAGAATTAAAGACGATTAGAATTCGTTTGCCACGATGGTGGCAGTCGTTAACGCAGTAATTACGAAGCAGCATTCATATGGAACTCTATCCATTTTTATGTTCATTTTTTAAATTTCTTGATGGCGATCATAACCATTGTCATGTCAAACACATATTTCGCGACCGCCGCGGTGTTGCCAAACGGACCCTTAAAGTATATATGGAACAATGATTTATGACTGAGGCCAAACTCTTTGGCCATTGAACTCCCAAAATCAAATTGACCAGATCTATATCAATAAGTTACAAATAAATTATAAATGCTGTGACCACAGATGCTGCAGGAACTTTAAAAAGAAAATATGATTACTTCTTAGAGCATAGCACTATTTTCAACATGTACCTACCTAGAATTTCGTTATTATAACTTGCTTGGAACATAAAGAAATTCAATAACCGTGAGAAGCTCAATTGATTTAGGCTGTGTTTGACATGACTTATCGCAGTTTATTTGCTCCAATGAGGTTGGACAAAAACGACACTGCCATATGTATGTTTGGTATGACAAATGTTACTGCCATTACAACAAAAAAAAACTAGCTTTGGGCATAAGATTTTGATATGACAATGACATTTTTGTCAAATCTCACCGGAGCAAATAAGTCGCGCCAAACGCAGCCTCCACTAAATGTTTTTAAATTATTTTTGATTGAGGCAGCAGTTAAGTACTAATCAAGGGCCCTTCCAAGATATAGCTTGATTTCCCACTAAGTACAAAATATGACTTTGCTATTACATTATTGTTTTGGAATGAAACACGACTTCATGCTGTCTTTTTTGACCTTTTTTTGAAGACGCAATCACCCTTCTTCATTTCTCACCGCTTCATTGTCAACACTCTCATTCTCATCGCTCCAACTATTATCGCCGAAATAAACAGACTTCAAAAAAAGTATAATAGAGCACAAGTAATTTTAATTTCAAATTTTAAGGGTGTTAGATATTTTACAGGAAAATATATGATGAACATATTATGAATGATACCAAATATTTGATTCGTCGACTTCATACATCTGTGATTACACGTTTGTTGATCGGTGTTTCTTATCTTTTCCCCTAATTTTTTCTGCAAAATATTTAACAATATGATGTTGCTCTTTCGAATGTGTTGAAATGAGGGGACTAGGATAACGAAGTGTCAAATTAATTTTAGTTTGCATTTGTTATTTGGAGAATGAAAAGAAATGACAAGTAAAGAGGAGAAAGGGGCATGAGAAGAAAAAGGAATAAGGAAGAACAAGGAAAGAATGCTTAATAGAACTAGCTTACAAAGACAATAGGTGAGGAAGATTAAAAGAAACTACTACAAAACAATTGGCCTTTAAGAGGCTTTCATAATACATTACTTACTGTACAACCCCGTGTCCGCCGAAGGGGCCCAAGCAAGCAGGCGGGCCGGGCCCCAGCCGCCTCTCCTAGGCGGGCCGGGCCCCAGCCGCCTCTCCTAGGCGGGCCGGGCCCCAGCCGCCTCTCCTAGGCGGGCCAGCCCCAACCGCCTCTCCTAGGCGGGCCAGCCCCAGCCGCCTCTCCTAGGCGGGCCGGGCCCCAGCCGCCTCTCCTAGGCGGGCCGGGCCCCAGCCGCCTCTCCTAGGCGGGCCAGCCCCAGCCGCCTCTCCTAGGCGGGCCGGGCCCCAGCCGCCTCTCTCAGGCGGATCGGCTGCAGTCCACCTCCCTCTAGATGACAGGGGGTGACCCGGCGAGAGGTGCGTATAACCAGCCAGAATAGCGGGGTTTGGCTGTTGGCAGGCCACTCCGAGGGGCTCTTTAGTAAATTCAGACCGCCAGAGGCGGGTTATTCGCAGACCGTCCAAGGTAATCTATAAATAGGACCCAAGGGGTACTTCAGAAGGCAAGCTTTTGTTTCTCAAGTCTTATAGCGCTTTCTGAGGTACCTTAGCCCGGCAACTGGTTAAGGAGGGGAAGCGCTCTAAGATCTTCTGGGTGTGTGGTGGGACCTCCGAGCCGGGCCCTTGGTCCTGTCCCTTGTTTATCTCTCCCTTGTTGTTTCTCTTGCAGGAGCGAAGTAATTGCGAGATCACCCCTTCCCCAAGGGTCGAACTCCACAGGGGCCGGTTTCCGGTTTCAACATTTTGGTGCGGTGAGCGTGGAACGTGGTCAGCAAGGAAAACCTTCAGCAGGCTCGATGACTGGAGAAGAAGGACAAGGATCAGGCAGGGGCAGCTCGCCACCCCCTCCCCCACCCCCAGCGGCGAGCGTGTCGGCGGAGCTTAGGGAGGAGATTCTCGAGCTCGTTAGGACCGCCCTCGGCATGCGAGCGGAGAGCGCGACACCGGTCGTTCCAGTAGTCGCCGCTCCCGCACTCGGCGACGACGCGCCGCTCAGGCGACCTGGGAAGGAACCCGCCGAGAGAGGCGAGCGCGAGTTGCAGGGGCGAGTTCTGTTCCCCGGCTCGGCCGCAGAATACCATTTTGGCGAGACGGCGGGAAGAGAGTTCCCCTCTCGCCCCGTTGAGGGAGGAAGCCCCTTCAGCGAGTTCGTCTCCTCCGCCCCAGTTCCAGAGGGGTTTCGTGAGCCGGAGATGACCTACTACTCCGGGAAGGGAGACCCCGTCCACCACATCCAGTGGTTTGAGGACATGGTCTCTATTCGACAGATGTCCGACGGCTTCAAGTGCCGACTCTTCGCCATCACCCTCCGAGAGAAGGCGAGAGAATGGTTCCACCAGCTCCCGACCGGGTCCATCTACTGCTTCGAGGACCTGCGTCGGGGGTTCATGTTGAGATTCACCACTTCCAAGAAGAGGAAGAAGGAGGTGGAGTCCTTGTTCCGTGTCAAGCAGAGGGTGGGAGAGACCCTGGGGAGTTACCTGGACAGATTCCAAGAAGAGTTGTCCCAAGTGCAGGAGATGCCAGGGCACACCATGATGGTGGCCTTCACCCTAGGTCTCCAATCCGGGTTCTTTGCAATGGAACTCAAGAGGTCCCCCCCAGTATCTTTTGAGGCGCTCCTCGAGAGGGCGGCTAGGGAGGCCGATATGGAGGCGGCGCATCCGGAGTTTGCCCGAAGGTTGGCCAGGTGGGCCGTGGAGGAAGAGAGGCCAAGGGGTGGCCGAGGGCAGGAAGAGAGGAGGGCTGAGCTCCGGCAGAGGGAACAGCCGCCGCCGCAGCAGCATCAGCAGCAGCCCAGGCAGGGGCGACACGAGCCGAACTTCCGGCTGGGGTGGAGACCCGAGTGGCAGGAGCCCGGGGCAAGGAGAGGGTTCTGTGGAGGGGACTACCGTCAAGGAGGACAGGGCCAGTTTTACCCTCCAGGCGGGATGCAGGGCCAGAGGCCGGCCCTTCCCGACCAGGAGCAGGCTATGGCCATAGCACTGGGGGAGAGGAGAAGAGCGATACGGAGAAGGAGAAGGGAAGTGAGGGTGGAGTTGCCTTACTGCGACTTCCATCAAGAGGAGGGGCACGCCACAGCCACGTGTCCGGAGTTCCTCGAGATGAGAGGCAACCGGGAGCAGCAACAACCACAACAGCGTCCGGAAGTGTGGATTGAGGAGATCCGGCCTCGGGCGGAGGAGGGTCGGTGCGAAGACCGGGTAGATGTGGGCTCCCGAGGAAGGATCGGAGCGATCCACGGGGGGGGGGGGGGGGGCTGGGGTCGAGGCTTCCCGCAAGTCGAGCCTCCACACTATGTACCGCAGGAGCGTTGGCTCCACGTCCCAGTCCCCGCCCCCGGACGAGAAAATCACCTTTTCCAGGGAGGATATGCCGGGTCACGAGGACCCCTTCTGCGATGCGCTGGTCATCCAGACAGCCATCGAGGACTTCACCGTTCCCCGGATCCTCGTCGACAACGGGAGCTCGGTCAACGTCATCTTCAAGAAGGCGTTCGATGCAATGAAGGTGGAGGCCCGAAGGGTGTTGGCCTCGGACGGACCCCTGTTCGGCTTCTCAGGGGAGAGGAAGGAGGTTGAGGGAGGAGTGGGACTCCATGTCGTTCTGGGGGGGCAGTCCCGCAACTGCAAGTTCGTCATCGTGGACGCCCCCAGCAGCTACAGCGCCATCTTCAGGAGGCCTCTCATCAGTGCCTTCCGCTGCATCCCCTCATCCTTCCACCAGTGCTTAAAGTTCAACGTCGATGGGGTCCAGGTCCGGGTCCGCGGAGATCCCAAAGAAGCGAGAGAGTGCTATGTCACGGCGGTGAACTCCATCTCTTGGCTGGAGGGAGCCGAGGAGATGGGGCGGAAGCTGAAGGAGGTGGAGCCGGAAGCGGGCAGGGATGAGATGGAGGTGGAGGAGAGCCGCGCCCAGGAGAAGGTCGCTGAGGAGATTCAAGAGCCGGCTGAGGCGATGGCCGTAGCAGAAGCTGAGGAGGAGGTCCTCGCCTTCGATGAGGGGGAGGCTGAGGAGTGGGAGGCACAGTCCCGCCTGGAGGCGGCAGAGGAGGTGGCGGAGATGGAGGTTCTAACCACCGGAGGCAGGGTGGAGAAGATCCGCATCAGCGGAGGATTGACCCCGGAGGCTCAAGGCAGGATGCTGGAGTGCGTCCAGAAGAACGTGGACATCTTCGCATGGAGTGCCGCGGAGATGCCCGGGGTCGATTCCAACATCGCCTGCCACCGCCTCAACCTAGACCCGACGGCTCCCCCCATCCGACAAAAGAAGAGGCCCGTTGCGGACAAGCTCGCCGAGCCCATCAGGGAGGAGGTAGCAAAGCTCCTCAAGGCCGGCTTTGTATCCGAAATCCAATACCCCGGCTGGGTCTCCAATGTTGTAATGGTTAAAAAAGGAGACGGCCGGTGGAGGATGTGTATCGATTTTTCTCTTCTTAATAAAGCATGTCCTAAAGATTGTTACCCCTTGCCTCGGATCGACGCGCTGGTTGATTCAGCCGTCGGTTTCCCTTTGATGAGTTTTCTGGATGCCTTTTCAGGTTATCACCAAATCAGGATGCACCCTCCCGACGTCAAAGACGTATCATTCATCACAGGAGATGGGTGCTATTGTTATAAAATGATGCCCTTCGGGCTGAAAAATGCAGGGGCGACCTACCAGAGAATGATGGACAGGGTCTTTCAAGGGCAGAGGGGAAGGAACCTGGAAGTATATGTAGACGATCTCATGGTCAAGAGTCCGGACCTCGACTCCCACCTCCGGGACCTAGAAGAGACCTTTGCCACTCTTCGCGGGTGCAAGATGAGGTTGAACCCCCTCAAATGCACCTTCGGGTCAGGCAAAGGAAAATTCCTGGGACATCTCCTCACCCCTGCCGGCGTAGAGCCCAACCCCGACAAGGTGAGGGCAATCCTGGAGTTGGAGTCCCCGCGGAATGCGAAGGAAGTGCAGCGATTAACTAGGAGGCTGGCGGGACTGAGCAGGTTCCTCTCACGGGCCGGGGAGAAGTGCTCTCCGTTCTTTAAAAGCTTGAGAGGAGGCAAAAAATTCGAGTGGACCTCGGAGTGCGAGGAGGCATTCCAGGCCCTAAAGAAGCAGTTGACTCAGGCCCCCCTGCTCCAAGGGCCAAAGGAGGGGGAGGACTTATTCCTGTACTTAGGGGCTGGGGCCGAGGCCCTGAGCTCTGTTTTAGTTCGGGAGGAAGGGAAGAGACAACTCCCGGTTTACTATGTAAGTCGGGTCTTGAGGAAGGCCGAGCTCCGGTACCCCATCCTAGAGAAGCTGGCCTTCGCCCTCATCATCTCGGCCCGGAGGCTCCGGCCCTATTTCCAGGCACACTCGATCCGAGTGGTGACTGACCACCCTCTCCGCAACATCTTCGAGGGGGTGGAGCATTCCGGCAGGTTGGCCAAGTGGTCGGTGGAGCTGAGCGAGTTCGACATCTCCTTCGTACCTCACCTCTCGATCAAGGCCCAAGCCATGGCCGATTTCCTGGCTGACTATGTGGTCGAGGTGGCGGAGGAGGAACTCACTCGCCCGGTTCCCTGGAAGGTCATGGTGGATGGTGCGTCAGGAAGACACTCCCTGGGGGCTGGGGTCATCTTGGAAAGCCCCCAGGGGGCGAGGATCGAGCAAACAGTGGTGGTGCATTTTCCCATCACCAACAATCAGGCCGAGTATGAAGCCGTGATTGCGGGTCTACGTCTGGCCAGGGAACTGGGGGTGCATGATGTGGAGGTCCTCACTGACTCCCTGGTGGTGGCCTCCCAGATCAACGGGGAATTCGAGGCAAGGGAACCCACCCTGCAGCGTTACTTGGCGAAGGTAAAGGGAGTCATCGGCACCTTCCAGACTTTCTCCATCCGGCACGTGCCTCGGGAGGATAACGAGCAGGTAGATCAGCTAGCAAAGCGTGGACCCCGGGCGGGGGGTACCATCACAGACCTCTTTCGCCCATCCATCGAGGAGGGGGAGCTGATGGAGGTGGAACAGCGCCCCTCCTGGATGGACCCATTCATCACTTTCCTGACCATCGGAGAATATCCCCAGGGGATGGACGGAAAGAAACTCAAGTACAAATCGGCATACTACCTTATGCGAGATGGCCAGTTATACCGGAAAACTCTCTCAGGGATGCTGGCGCGTTGTGTGAACGAGAGGGAGGTCCCAAAGATTTTAGAAGAGGTCCACTCCGGGGAGTGTGGGAGTCACTCCGGAAGTCGAACCTTAGAAGGCCGGATCGTCAGGCAGGGATACTTCTGGCCGACTCTGGGTCTCGACGCGGCAAAATTCACAAAGGAGTGTCATAAGTGCCAGCTATTCGCTCCCCTCCAGCTGCAACCAGCCCAACGCCTCAGGAGTATCACCGCTCCCTGGCCATTCGCCATCTGGGGAATGGACTTGGTCGGGCCCTTTCCCCAAGCCAGCGGCCAGAGGAGGTTCCTGCTCGTGATGATTGACTACTTCTCCAAGTGGCTAGAAGTTAAGGCGCTGGCCAAGGTGACCTCCCAGGTCGTCAGAAACTTTGTATGGGGGGAGATCATCTGTCGCCACGGGTTGCCCCAGGCCATTGTCACAGACAATGGCCCCCAATTCGCCAGTGCCGAATTCACCAGCTTCTGCGAGCAGCTCGGGATCGATCTCAGGTTTGCCTCAGTTCATCACCCCCGAAGCAATGGGCAAGTGGAAGCGGCAAACAAGATTATCGTGAACCTCCTCAAGAAAAAGGTGGAGAACTTGAGAGGAAGCTGGGTGGAGCAACTCCCCTCGGTTCTCTGGGCCCTTCGAACCACACCCAACACAGCGACAGGGGAGACGCCTTTCAAACTCTCCCACGGGTGTGAGGCAGTACTTCTGGTGGAGTTTGAAGTCCGGACACCTCGGGTAATAGGGCCGGAGAGCACAAAGAGGAATGGAGAGCCAATAATGAAGAAGAGTTGCGGCTCTCTCTCGACATGGTCGAGGAACTGCGGGACCTTTCAGCCGTGAGGCAGGAGGAGATAAAGAGAAGAATGGCCAAGTATTTCAACAAGCACGTCAGAGTCAAGCAGTTCGCCGAAGGAGACTTGGTCTTGAGGAAGGTGGACGCGGCAGGGAGATCAGCCGCAGTGGGAAAGCTCCACCCCAATTGGGAGGGGCCATTCATCGTGCAGGAGGCATTGAAGTCGGGGGGGGGGGGGGGGGGGGGTACCGCCTCCGGAATGTGGAGGGCGAGACCCTAAGTCTCACTTGGAGTGGAGACGATTTGAAGCGTTTCTTTCCCTAAAAATTATGTAAACCGTGTTCAATCTCTAATGGAATTTCTTGCGATAAACTTGTTCCCCCCCCCGATGAGAGATGAATGCCATTGCCTCAGACCCCGAGCAGATCCCGCTGCCAGGCTCTCACCAAGCTGGCAGGGCTGGATATCACTCGGAGGAATCTGCCTCAGACCCCGAGCAGATCCCGCTGCCAGGCCCTCACCAAGCTGGCAGGGCTGGATGTCACTCGGAGGAGTCTGCCTCGGACCCCGAGCAGATCCCGCTGCCAGGCTCTCACCAAGCTGGCAGGGCTGGATGTCACTCGGAGGAGTCTGCCTCGGACCCCGAGCAGATCCCGCTGCCAGGCTCTCACCAAGCTGGCAGGGCTGGATGTCACTCGGAGGAGTCTGCCTCGGACCCCGAGCAGATCCCGCTGCCAGGCTCTCACCAAGCTGGCAGGGCTGGATGTCACTCGGAGGAGTCTGCCTCAGACCCCGAGCAGATCCCGCTGCCAGGCTCTCACCAAGCTGGCAGGGCTGGAGGTCACTCGGAGGAGTCTGCCTCAGACCCCGAGCAGATCCCGCTGCCAGGCTCTCACCAAGCTGGCAGGGCTGGATGTCACTCGGAGGAGTCTGCCTCAGACCCCGAGCAGATCCCGCTGCCAGGCTCTCACCAAGCTGGCAGGGCTGGATGTCACTCGGAGGAGTCTGCCTCAGACCCCGAGCAGATCCCGCTGCCAGGCTCTCACCAAGCTGGCAGGGCTGGATGTCACTCGGAGGAGTCTGCCTCGGACCCCGAGCAGATCCCGCTGCCAGGCTCTCACCAAGCTGGCAGGGCTGGATGTCACTCGGAGGAGTCTGCCTCGGACCCCGAGCAAATCCCGCTGCCAGGCCCTCACCAAGCTGGCAGGGCTGGATGTCACTCGGAGGAGTCTGCCTCAGACCTCGAGCAGATCCCGCTGCCAGGCTCTCACCAAGCTGGCAGGGCTGGAGGTCACTCGGAGGAGTCTGCCTCAGACCCCGAGCAGATCCCGCTGCCAGGCTCTCACCAAGCTGGCAGGGCTGGATGTCACTCGGAGGAGTCTGCCTCGGACCCCGAGCAGATCCCGCTGCCAGGCCCTCACCAAGCTGGCAGGGCTGGATGTCACTCGGAGGAGTCTGCCTCAGACCCCGAGCAGATCCCGCTGCTAGGCTCTCACCAAGCTGGCAGGGCTGGATGTCACTCGGAGGAGTCTGCCTCGGACCCCGAGCCGATCCCGCTGCCAGGCTCTCACCAAGCTGGCAGGGCTGGATGTCACTCGGAGGAGTCTGCCTCGGACCCCGAGCAGATCCCGCTGCCAGGCTCTCACCAAGCTGGCAGGGCTGGATGTCACTCGGAGGAGTCCGCCTCGGACCCCGAGCAGATCCCGCTGTCAGGCTCTCACCGAGCTGGCAGGGCTGGATGTCACTCGGAGGGGTCTACCCCAGACTCTGGGCAGGGTTGGGCTGGCGACTTCTCGCCGAGCAACCAGGAATTGGATACCATCCCCAAGGAATGCCCAGGCAAGACGGCGAGCCAAGAAGGTTTGCCCCGGCGCATAAAGGGACGAGCCTTGAGCGCAACGCGCGAGGGAAGGGGTTAGGCTCTCACGGCGCAAAAGATTGAGCGAGCGGACCGGCCAAGATGCCCAGGCAAGACGGCGAGCCAAGAAGGCCGGCCCCGGCGCATAAAGGGGCGAGTCCTAAACAGGGGGTGCGAGTGGAGAGATTAGACTCACGTCGCCAGAGATCAGGTGGGCGAGCCGGTCAAGATGACCCTATGAGGCCGCAACGCCGGCCCCAACCTACCACCCGGCGGGTCACAGGGTGAATTAGAGGCAAAGGCTCGGAAGCGCCAAGACCCCCCCCCCCCCCCCCCGAGAGGCCGGCCCGCATGAAGTCTTTACGTACGGAAGACGGGCCCAGCCCACTCGCGTCGCGGAAGGTGCGACTCGCCACTCGCGTCGCGCCAACTTTAGTGTCTCGACCTATATCTACGTCCCGAACCTCAAACAGGCGGGCGGCCGTACTCGCTCGCTCGCAGCAACGAAAAATCAGAATTAACAGGACAATGCACAATAGCGATTGCGAGACAGGAAAGAATGGACAATCAAGAAAGTGAATGCGGTGAATATGTTGTCAAATAAAATCTTTTACAAAAGTATGGCTGCGGCCCACGGTGCGGTTACACAAAAATAAAGACAAAATACATGTCAAAAAAAAAAGAAAGAGAAAGATAAAAGTCTCAAGGCGGCGGGCCCTTCAGATGCGGTGGTACTCGCCTGACTTGGGTACTGGGAGGAACAGCTCCGGTACCACGTCGGTCGCCCGCAAGCCAGAACACTCGTCCTTGAGGAGCCTGGCCCGCTGCAGCGTCTTGAAGAGGTACGTCACCGCGTCGGCCCCGTTCTGTTGCATCAGAACCGCCAGGTCGTACTCGCTGTGATGGACGAGTTGACAGCCGCTCGAAGACGCCGGCGGGGCGGCGGCAGCAGCCTCGAGCGCACCCACCCGCGCCTGCAGGGTCTGGTTCTCCAGCTGGAGGGTGGCGATCTCGGTACCAAGTCGGCTGGCGGTCGCCGCATCCTGCAAAGAGATTTATCAGAACGAGTTGCGGGACAGAGGCGGAAGCGAGTCAGATGGCTTACCGCGCCCCCCTGATATTGCGCAAGGGCGGCGTCAGCCGCTTCGAGCCGCTTTCGGAGGTCGTCCGCCTCCTCTTGGGCGAGCTTGCGGGCCTCCTCCTTCTCGTCAATCAACTTGTTGAGCGAGGGGACGTCCCTGTCCAGCCGGAGGCATCGCCGGCCGACCATGTGGGCCAAGGCGAGGCTTTGAAATTGCGCCCGCGCGCTCTCATAAATGAGCACCCGCGTGGCCTCCTCGCCGTAGGAAGAGGCATCCTCCCGCCCGTACATGCCGAAGGAGAGATTGAAGGCGTCCCTGGAGGCGGTATCCTGCTCCGCCCAACTGGGCAGCAGCGAGGACACCGAGACGCGGTTGGCCTCCTTATCCCACTGAATTAACGGGGCACCAGATCTGTCCGTGGGCCCCTCGCCATAGCCAAAGTTGGGATGACCTCGGGGGACCGGCTTCTCGGCGGGCCGAGTCTCCGCGAGCGGCTGCGATGACCCTGCCGCCCCGCTGGCGGGATCGGCGGTCGAGGGAGCCGCAGGGGCGGGAGCAGAGGATGGACGATCCGCGGGGGCCTTGCCCTTGTCGCCGACTGAAGGAGCCTGACCCCCCGCTTTACTCGGCTTCTTAGAAAGGGGAGGGCCCTGGGTCAGTTCACCTCCGGATCGCTTCTGGCCAGCGGGGGCCGAGAGCTCGCGGTGAGCTAAGGCTGCCACCTCCGCACGGCCAAGCTCGCTCAAAGTAGACCGCGCGCTCTCGTAAGGCGGGCGGAGGGGGACGTCGCGCTCGCCTGCAGAAACAAGAGTTAGGAAAATCCGAGGTGCGATTCAAGCAGAGGCGAGTGAGCCGCTTACCTTCACCGGGCGGGACAGGGACGAGGTCATCCAGATTCCGGCGGAGGAATGCGACCTCGAAGTTCTTGCCGGCAAAGAACTCGTATAATTTCGCCTCATGGCCCCCCAGGCTAGGGGGCCGATAGCTCGCCTCGCCGAGTTGAACCGGCGAGAAAGGGACGTTGCCGAAGTCGCCCTTGACAAAGACGAACTTCTTGAGCCAGTTGTGGCTCTTGTTGACCGTCTCCCGCACCTTGGCGTGCATGCTCGCGAAGCACGCGGTCCCGTCCTTGTTCGCGCGGAAGGAGAACAGCTTGCGGAAGACCGCAAGGCTGAACTCAATCCTCTCCTCGCGAAGGTAGCAGGCGAACCCGACGACAACGGCGATCGAGTTCGGGGTCAACTGCCCTGGGACAACCCCATAGTACTTGAAGACCTGGCGGACTTCCGGCCAGAGGGGTAGCCGGAGCCCCGCCTCAAAGTGGGCCGTCGGGAGAGCCAGCTCATCTCCCGAGAGCTCGTTGATCCGTTCCTCCTTCCCGGGCCGCCTCGCCACGAAACCCGGCGGGATGAAGTTGCCGACGGTGTCTAAGAATTCCTTCTCCGAAATAACGGCGGGAGGGAAGCTGTGGTCGGCGAAGACCCAAGCACACTTGCCCCTCCCGTCCGCTTCGCCGCTGCCACCCGTCATCTCGCGGAACTGATAAGCGAGCCGAGCGAGAGGAAAGAGAGAAAAGAGGGTTCTCGCGAGGTAAAGACGGAAGGACTCTTGGATACGGTAGGTGAAGTAATAAATAAGGGCCTATTTATAGGGCCGGGAAAAGAGCGGGAAAAATCGGGAAAGGCGGGCAAGTGAACTGACAGCAGAGCCAGCCCCGACGCTTCGATTCCCGAGCCCCGCCCGGGCCCGCGTCGAATCGCCGGCCGGCCGCGAGAGTCTCCCGGCCGCGAGCCATTCCCCCTCCCGCACAGAGCAGAGTCTGAGAGGAATGCCCAGTCGAGGGGGAACGGGCGAACCGCCCGCCTCTCTTAGGCGGGCCGGCCCTCGCTCGCCTCTCTTAGGCGGGTCGGCCCTCGCCCGCCTCTCTTAGGCGGGCCGGCCCTCGCTCGCCTCTCTTAGGCGGGCAGGCCCTCGCTCGCCTCTTCTAGGCGGGCCGACGCTTACCCGCTCAACCAGGCAGGCTCTCCAAGGTTGAAGCGGAGAACCCAGCAATAATAATAATAAATAATAAAAAGGCATGCGCCCTGGAACGAGCGAGAAGGACCCTGAATTATTACAAGCAATTGTTCTTAGATAATATCCGCCTCCGATAAACTGGGAGGGATCGCATCGAGACGATTCAGACCCCGCGAGCAACTGCGGGCACGGGCGGGCGAGGCAGGTGGCTTAGTACTCAATCCATTTCCACCTACCCCGCCTCTGCGAGCCGGTTCGAGGCGGCACGCGAGAGTCATGGTACTCTCGAACCGCCGCCAGCTCCCGCTTGGTCTGATCGGCCTGTTTCGAAATGTTTGTCAGCCGCTCCTCTGCTCGCGTAATGTGCGCGCCCGGAGATGCCGGCCCATCATCCTCAGCCGAGCCCCTTGCCCCCTCCAAAGCAGCGAGTCGCTCCTCCGCCCTGACCCTGTCTCTCTCCATCCCCACGAAGGCCTCTTTGAGTAGCATTGTGTGCTTCTGGAACATTCGCGCCACCTGCGCCTTCATCTTCTCGCTATCATGCGGGTCGCCCAAGAAGTCCGCAATGTCTTCCGGCTCCACGGGAGGCGAGTATCCCTCGCTCATCTCGACATCAGAAGAAACGACGCGATATCCTGCAGAAGCAAGGTCAGAAACAGACGAGCGGCGAGCGGATTGGTTTCAGGGGGTTACCCGGCGTCTGCACGTCTCCCGCGTCGTCAGCTGGCCGAGAAGAACCCGGCCGACCTTGAAATGATTTCCCTCCCGGGGCGACGAGCGGCTTCCCCAGACCCTGGACTCTTAGCGGGGGAGGAGTCACAGGAAGGCTGCACGCTGGGGAAAGGGGACTGACGCCCAGGTCGATCATCTCCACGGCGAGATCCGCGAGGTTCCCGGAGCCTCCTTCCAACGCGTCTTCAGGAGGCGTCTCCTGCAAAGGGGAAAGTTAGTGGAAAGCACAGGTCGAAGGGCGAAACCACGTACCCAGTTTCAACCTCGGAGCCGCCGGAACCCCGATCATCACTCGGCGTGGAACGACGGACAACCTTTCCCTTTGCCGGCTTAAACTGCGGGCCGGATGATCTGGGCGCCAACCACGGGGCGGCCGCGAGGGCCTCCTCCCGACTCTCCTCCCTTGCGGCAGCCAACCGAGCACGTATCTCCTCAGACGCAGGCATCTCCCGGCCTCAAACCACGCAGGGAGCAAGAGGAGAGGGCCAGTCATCGAAGGCCCGGTGGCTTATTTATAGTTATAAGGTGGGTCCCACCAAAAGATTCCCTCCAGCTCAGCAAGGTCGTCGTCGGACACGAGGGTTGGACATTTCTTTCCGAGCTTCTGCGAAGCACGCAAAGATCGGGGATTGTGTACAACCCCGTGTCCGCCGAAGGGGCCCAAGCAAGCAGGCGGGCCAGCCCCAGCCGCCTCTCCTAGGCGGGCCGGGCCCCAGCCGCCTCTCCTAGGCGGGCCGGGCCCAGCCGCCTCTCCTAGGCGGGCCGGGCCCCAGCCGCCTCTCCTAGGCGGGCCGGGCCCCAGCCGCCTCTCCTAGGCGGGCCGGGCCCCAGCCGCCTCTCCTAGGCGGGCCAGCCCGAGCCGCCTCTCCTAGGCGGGCCGGGCCCCAGCCGCCTCTCTCAGGCGGATCGGCTGCAGTCCACCTCCCTCTAGATGACAGGGGGTGACCCGGCGAGAGGTGCGTATAACCAGCCAGAATAGCGGGGTTTGGCTGTTGGCAGGCCACTCCGAGGGGCTCTTTAGTAAATTCAGACCGCCAGAGGCGGGTTATTCGCAGACCGTCCAAGGTAATCTATAAATAGGACCCAAGGGGTACTTCAGAAGGCAAGCTTTTGTTTCTCAAGTCTTATAGCGCTTTCTGAGGTACCTTAGCCCGGCAACTGGTTAAGGAGGGGAAGCGCTCTAAGATCTTCCGGGTGTGTGGTGGGACCTCCGAGCCGGGCCCTTGGTCCTGTCCCTTGTTTATCTCTCCCTTGTTGTTTCTCTTGCAGGAGCGAAGTAATTGCGAGATCACCCCTTCCCCAAGGGTCGAACTCCACAGGGGCCGGTTTCCGGTTTCAACACTTACATAACAAAATCATTTAAGCACATAATTATGATTATACAAAATGTCATTTAAATCTTCATAACTTCCTATTATCTTCTAATACGCACAAAGTACTTCTCAATTTTAATTAACACTGCATTTTTATTTTATTTTGATGATTTTTTTTATTTAACTAAAAAAAACTTAAATCATCACTTTAAATTTCATTTCTCACCTAAATATTTTTGCTTCATTTATCACTAAATCTGTAATAAAAGAGAAAAACTGTCATTGGAGAAACATTTAAAAATGTCAAAATACCCTTAATTTTTTTAAAATAATTAATGACTTCACAATTTCACATATATTATAATATATTTAAAATAAAATAAAATAAAATATTCATTCAAATAATTAGATCATATCCCAAAATTAAAAGTAATGATGAAAATTCATAAACTTAAAAAAAGTAGAGCTCATACACCTACTATGGTAGACTGTCATTAGATATGTCAGCGATTTTTTTGAGAAAGATTATCATTAGCCATGTCAGAGGTATTTTTGGGGAGCTATCATTAAACAATCAACTTTATTAAAGTGGTGCAAAACTACTTTTCACATTAATTAATTGATATTATATTTATTTTAAACTGCATTAAATAATTGACGGGGGTGGAGCCGCATGCCTATCGTGATTGTGGTACCAACACGGTTGGTCGTAGGGGCAGAGCACCAGTCGTGCCTGGCTTCACTCGTATCTTAAATGTAAAAAACATAACATTTATGTGTTACAAGTCACTCGTTTTTCCTCCAGTCCAGAGAATTGAACCGTCTTAGCTCGACAGTGAGTCGAGTGCACAAACAATCAAATGAAAATCAAGCAGAAATGACACTAGGTGTTTTAGCGTGATAAATCCCGAAAATAGTGAAAAACCATGTGGTTAGATCCGTGGCTAGCCAAAATCCATTAGAACTCTTTAGATTAGAAGAGTTGAAATACTCAGCGGGTGACATACCACCTCTCAATTTACAAGCTTTGAAGGTAAAGAAAAGAGGAAAAAGATTCAAGCCCACAGAGCTAGAGCGTCTACGAAAGCATTATCTATGTTTTCTCATGTGCTTGTTGAAGCGTCCATGTAAGTATTTAGAGCGAGCAGAATTGAGAGCGAACAGAGGGAATTCAATGTGAACGATTTAAATCACATGTCGTCGTTGGAAACCCTCAGAGTTATCTGTTGTCTCTCTGGCTGCTTGTCTTCAAATGGAGACATTGATGCTTTTTATAGTTTTCATGAATGGACGAGTTGGTAATTGTGCATAACTGGATCTTAAGTTAATGAATTATGTTGCTCCGTTCCGGCCACCTGGATCACCAATTTTTCATAACTGACGAGCATGCCCCTCCCTGACGGTTCAGGCTAGTCTTATGTGTGCATCCTGGTGGCGCGCGCGTGGGCTGTACATGGTGCTTGTACGTCGGTGCGTGTATGCTTGGTGCGGCGTACACCCGCGTTGTTTGGTGTGGCGCATCGGCACGTTGCTTGGCGCACACCAGCATTGCTTCGCGCAGTTTCCGGAGGGGCTTCCTCTTGGGCGTGTGTAGGCGCACAGTTCACTCATTCGGTTGATTTGCTTTAGCGTGCTGGTCGAAGTTCTACAGATTTAACTTGGGAATCTTTAGGGATACCCATCAATCCGGATATAATTAGAAATCTGCCAATTATATAGAGCCTACCCTAGTTTTTTTTATATTTTATTATAATAAAATATCAGAGGTGACATTACTATGCCAGATATGAACATAGACAACAAAGATTTGCTTTTGAAATTATTTTAATTCGTGGCAACATTGCTGCCTCATGGGAGATGGTGGGGCCAAGTTGGAGGCAAAGCTAGTTTCCGATTTCACATTTCTCTTTCTTGCGTATTTTGCCACTTCGGCCTAATAAATTGAAACAAAAAGGTGCAAATTAAATAATTATTATATAATTGTTGTTTATTATTATCTATATAAAAAAACTTACACGTGTGCGCGCGCACGACAATCCCTCCACCAGCAAATAGGTAAATTTTTTTACTGTAAAACAAATGTTCTTTTTATGTCAAAACTGATGTGGGGCGAACCAAGTTGCATGTTATCAAAACAGCAACTCCTCCCACTAATGAAGTGGGAGGTTACAGTTTAAACCGCTTTGAGCGCGATCCACGCTCCCGATCCGCGCCATAACCGCCTCGGACTGGATCGTAACCACCGCGTGCGGGATCGCCAACCGCCGTTTGGGATCCTGCGTGCCGGCTTCTTCACGTTCGGCTGGCGGCGCCGGCCTCCCCTCCTCTTCCCGGCCGCCTACGGCGAGGTCGGACGCCCCTCTTCTCCCCGGCCTATGACACGGGCGTGTCCATGGTTGACACGGGCGTGTCCCAAGCCGTGTCAGCGGTCGTGTCCTGTTTTGTATTTTCTTGTTTGCGGCGAGTGTGAGACACAGCCTGTGACACGGGCGTGTCACAAGCCGTGTTCGGCCTAGGAAAGTAGTTTTCAGTGCGAATCGTGGTCGTTCATTTCCTTCTATTGGGATCTAATGGCCCAGATCTGTCCTTGTTGATATAAGGCCAGGAGTAGGGTTTGAAACCCTCATTCCTCTTTAAGCTTTATCTTTCTAAAAGCTTTAGAGAGAGGGGAGAGCAAGGAAGAAGCAGAAGGATAAATCTGGCCGCCGGAGGAGCTTCAGAGCCCCAAATCGCAAGCCGAGTCTAGATCTACGTAGGCGAGGTCATTGCAGTGCTTTTCATCCGTCTAGATCTCCATGGCGCCAAAGCGAACCTCAAGGGTAACGATTCTCTTCTTGGACATGTGAATTCCTATTCCTTTTTGCATAGGAAACTCCCTCCCGCGAGTGAGCGGTGAGTGCGAGGTATTCCTTTGGGTGGACATGAATAGTCCCCGTTGTTTTGCATATAGAGTCCGGAATCGAAGTACGGACATAGGCATGGTGTGTGAAGCCTACCCGGACAAGTTGGTCTGGATCGATGATGTTTTCATTATGCTTGTAGTGCCAGAGAAGACTCTGTGCCATTTGCTTTTCGGGTTTTCTACGTGGTAGATTGCAACAGGGAGCTTTGGGGACTAACCCCATGGTGCACCCGGAAAACTGGGCAGAAGCGCATTGCTGTCATCTTGGTGGCCTGGGAGCCAATCGTGTACATAACCAGGTTATGTAATATTGTTTGATCGATTTGGGATTCGGGGAAGCTTAACCTGCGATGATGGCTTAAATTGTCATAGCGGTGTGAGCAACGGGTTAGGTGGAACCGTACCCGATCTATGTGGTTCGATTAAAGAGACCTAAGGTATGTGTCACTTACCGATGGCATAGATGACGAGTCTTAGGCTTCGACTGAAAGAGACCTTTAGCTCACTATGTTGTCGTCCTAGGGGCGGTGGTGGACCGAGTTCACTAAGAATGTGCCCTGAGAGCACGGGGTGTGTGGCCGTGTGTTCCTACGCCTATGGAGAAGTGTGCATAAATTGTACTTTCACTATTTTGCTTGGCTATACTAATAAAATGCAGGGAAGGAGCACTGCCGCCCTGAGTAAGGGGTGTGATCGTTATAATTTGGTCAGCTTTAGCTGACCGTTGCTTTTGTTTGCCACCGATGCAGTGGAATGTTGTTTGCAGGTGTTGCGGAGCCAAGTGACATGTAGCGGGCTGAAGCCCTTGTTGCTGAGCCGGCCCTTGAAGGCCAAAGAGAATGTTTACTGTATTACTGTTCATGTGTGGCCGGCCTGCGTGCCGAAGTTTGTAAATCATGTAATGGTTAAGTAAACTCTTGTAAGGCCCTAAGGCCAAGTACTTTGTATATTTGTACGCTCATTCCTACTTTGGGTTTTTAGTGGACATTCATGCTGTGGCTTGGGTTCTTTTCTTTGCAACATTTAAAAAGCTTCCGCTAGAATGTGCTCTGTGTAGGACATTGTTATTGGAAGGATGGTTTCATTTAGTAACCCTTCGGTCTGTCTGTGGTATATGGCGTCGGGCCCCGACCGGACCTACTGTTATATGTGTTGAAGCCAAGAAATATCTCAACCTCAGAAATCGGACTAGGCCACCTGAAGCTACTGTTCGAGCGGTCAGAAAGACGGTCTCTGGTCAGGAAACAGAAGCAAACTGTTCGAACAAGACCCCAGGTTGCTGCTGCAGGAAGGTCCCACCACGTACCCAGTTGCTTAGGAGCAACCCCTTCTCAACCAGATTGGCCGAGCTAGGTACGAAGGAGACGAGCTCGAGCAGTAGCGAGTCGAGGGAAATTGCTGGAACTCGCGAGGGCTCAGGCCGAGATTTGCTTGTCCCTCCTTCGTACCCCTGGGGTCCTATTTATAGGGAAATCCTAGGGAGAGGGGGGGTCTTACTTATACCCCCACCCTGGCGAGTTGGCGACTTCCCTGGGGAGCTCGCCTAGAAGAGGCGAGCATCTGGCCATAGTCGCCACCTGGCGAGTTGGCCTGGGGAGCTCGCCATACCCGCCCGAGCCTTCTGCGGCCTGGGGTGCTGATCTGGATCCCTGTCTTGCCTTGTTGACTTTGACTTCTAATGACCTGGCGGTGGTAGGACCCACCCTCGTCGAATACGGGTTGTACACAATCCCCGCTCTTTTTGGGTGACGTAGGAGCCCGGAAAGAATCATCCAACGCTTATTCGGCGAGTACCTCTGCCGAGCATCTGGACAGCTCGCATCATCGTCTGCTGGTAGAGTAGTCTATAAATAGGGGAGCTTGATTTTCGAGACGGACCCTGAAGCTCGCCGAAAATGTCGGATGCTGAGAAGTTGCTGATGGACAATCTCGCCGCCCTGTCTGGCCTCCTTGGCATAGCCAGACAGAAAAGGCCGTGCGAGGAAGACGCCACCACCTTGACCCCGCCGAAGAAGAAAAAGGCGAAGAAGGTCAAGCAGTCCGCCACTACGGCGGTCGACTCGCCTCCACCCCTGAAGCAAGTCGCCGCGGCGACTGGAAATTCCGCAGCTTCTTCCAGCACCCAGAAGCTGTTGAGCGTTCTCGGGCTTGACGACCTCCTCAGATTTGTTCGGGACAGCCCGCCGGAGGACCCGGGGGTGGCCGAGGAGCTCACGGCTGCTAAGAAATCCGCGGCGGCTCAGGTCGAGGTCATCACCGTGCCAGGTCGCCATCTGGAAATCTTTCCTGCTAGGTTGTTGCCGCTTCTTCTTTACTGACTTTTCTATGCAGGCTCTCCGACTGTCGCGGACGCGACTCTTGACATAGTCCCGCTGAGCTCGGCCCCCCTACTCGCCCTGGCGGCCGATAGGCCGTCCAAGACCGCCTACTCGGTCCGGATGGGCCTTAGCTTGGGGAAGGTGTCGGGGGCGACGTTGGTGAAGGGCACCCCCCGGTGAGCAAGGAGCTGCCGGTGAAAGAAATTCCCGCCGGGTTGTCCGGGTCGGCGCGCGAGGATCCTCCGGCGAGCAGGGCGGCCCCCACCGTTGTGAGTGGTGGGAAGGTAGTCTCGGCGAGCGCCTCATTGCCGCCGCCGCCACCCTTGGTCGCCACTACTGTCCAGACGCCGGGCATCGTCCTGCCCCCGCTGCCGCCTTTGTCTGCTTCGCAGAGGTCGGATCTTCCGCGACCTCCTCCACCTCCTGCACCGAGGGCTCCACTCCACCCGTCGAGCTCATCTCAAGCTCCGCCGCCGTTGAAGAAGCCGGAGAAGCAGCGGCCGTCCTACTTCCCTCCGTGGGTGGGAGACCCCGACTACGTCGGCCGAGGGTCGGGAGAGCGCGGGCAGGGCAGGCCTGCCGATCTTCCGAGCAGCTCCTCGGGGAGGCGAGATACCTCCGGGCGACCTCCCTCGCCGCGCCGATCCCGATCTCCTCGCCGCGGTGAGCCTTCTACTACTTTGACTACTGCTCTGCTTTTCCTGACCTGACGATCTACCTTCCTGCCTTGTCAGATCGCCCGGCGACCCCTGGGGCGGCTTTCATTGACGCCATCGGGCTGTCCGGGAGCGAGTATCGCCAGGCTGCCATTCGCGCCCACATGGAGCTGGAGAGCAAGTTCGACCAGCTCGCTATCTGCGACCCTCACTGACGCATCTCGGCTCTGGAGGCGAGGATGGCCAAGGTCGAAGGGCTCCAGGCGACCTTGGAGAACTATGAAGCTCGCTTCCACGTGGTTAAAGAGAATGACCGCCAGCTGCAGTTGAACAACCACCGTCTGCAGCTGGTGCTTGACGAGCTGGCCGGCATCCGGGCGAGCATGGGGTCTGCTGGACGTCTGGCGAGGATGGAGGAGCAGCTCCGGCTTGGCGACGATGCGACAGCGTTGGTGACGGAGCATTACCGGCGTGCACGCGAGATCGGCTGGGCCGGGCGACATGGTCACCCCCCTGAGCGACCTAGGGCGCCATAGTATCTTTGCTTTTTGAATGTAGCTCGCCACACGCGCCTTTTGAACTCCTTTCGGACATCTATATATATTTTTTATTTGATCAATTCATTTTGCGTGTATGAGTATTCTCGCCTTCTGATCCTTCGTGTGTGCGCTTTCTTTGTGGTGTGCCGAGCTCTAGGACTTCTGGTGATGTCGCCTCTTCTTCTTCACCGCGCGAGCTCGTTCGATACTCGCCGAGCCGGGCAGAACCCCCCCCCCCCCCCCCCCCTTTGCCTTGACATATCTATAAATAGGCGGGGTAGGTGGGTCATAAAGCGTATGCTGCAGCGATCTTCTCTTCGTATCGGCGAGTATCCGAACATCCAGCTCGCCTTCTCTCGCTCTTTTTACAGCTCGCAAACATGGTCGGCGATGACGCCAGCGCTCGCCGACAAGCTCACGCTATTAACTTCGCTGACGCGGCCTTCAAGAAGTCGATTACCTCAGAGAAGGACCTGGCGGCCTTCAGGGAGCGCCTGCTGCCCGAGGACTACTCGGCGAGGCTCCCTACTCGCGGCGAGCGGCTCAACACATATGTTGAGGGCGCCCTCGTCTTGTCGCTGCGGCATTTCGACGCCGGCCTGCGACTACCCTTCTGGCCGGAGTTCTGCGAGATCCTGCGCTACTTCGGGATCGTCCCCGCGCAGATCAACCCCAACGGCATGGCGATCATCATGGGGTTCCTATGCTTCCTCCGGGAAGAGAGGATCGCCTTCGACCTCTCCGTCTTCCGCCGCATCTTCGCCTTTGCGGCGACCTCGGAGGGAATCATCTTTTTTAGTAGCCACGTCTGCACCTTGGTCGGGACCGCGAATAAGGTCCACCGCTGGAGCGAGCAGTTGGTGGTCATCCACGGCGACTTCGGCGGTATTCTCGGCAGGCCGCACCAACCAGCCGACGTCGCCTTCCTTCCTCCCATCCTCGAAGGAGCTCGCGAGAAGCTCTTCGAATACTTCCGCGGTCGGCGCTTTGACGTCATTTTCTGGCGTCTAAACGTCAACGTGCTCGAGGCAGTCCACCCTAATGAAAGTAAGCTGAGCTCGAAATGCGTCCTGGTTACTCGCTCGCCCTTTTGCCGCTGAAGCTAACTTTGCCGCGCGTTTCGTAGTTTCCAACGAGCTTCCGGAGAAGCCTCTTCCTTCGGCGAAGGAAGTCGCCACTACGCGCTCGGACGTTCGCCCCCCTGCCGACGTTGGGGAGAAGAAGGCGGCCAAGGGAAAGTCGCGGGCCAGCTCGCAGGGTCCCGCGAGGAAGAGGGCGAAGACCTCGTCGCCACAATCCGTCGATCGCCGGTCACCGACGGGCGCCCAGTCGCCCCACTTCCACCCCAACTACGGCCTCGGGCAGGGGGTGGTGGACGCCTACGGCCTCCCGCTCGTGACATGGTCGGCGGAGGACAACTCGGTGTCGCTGAGCACCAATCTCCCGTCCTGGTCGACCGACTGGGAGGACAAGGGGGAGGCTTTCGCCGTCCTCCACGCCCTATATGGGCGAGTCGATGCAGAGTCCGTCCTGGAGTTAACCCTGACGGAGCTCGCACATCAGTCGGCCTGCGCGCTCGCGCGGTCTGCCGAGCTGGGGCATTACTCGGCGAGGAAGCTGCTGGAGACGACCGACACCCTCAAGGTCGTCTCCAAGAAGGCCATCGACCTTGGCATGCAGTCAGTCCGCTGGAAGGACTTCGAGGTGAGCTGTCCTTGGGTGGGTTGCTCGATTTGTTTCGTTGATAGGTCCTGACGTCGATCATTTCGCAGGCTGCCGAGATAGAAGCGGCGAAGAAGCTCTCCGAGTGCGAGGAGAAGCTCGCCGCCTCCCAGGCCGAGCTGGAGGCAGCCCAAACTCGCGCAGCGGTGATGGAGACGAGGCTGGTCGCTGCTAAAGGACGGCCGAGCTCCTCAACCCCGCTACCCGAAGACCCGGCGCGAGTGGTGAAGCAATCACGCGTCCTCTGGGAGGAGAGATCCTCTGTTCGCCGCGAGATTGTGCGGGCGGCGGGGAACGTCATACTCGCGCGCCTCAGGCTCGGGGGCCAGCTCGTCGAGGGGGAGAAGCCGCTCACTATTGACGAGCTCATTCCCGAGCTACTCGCCGAGGGGACCATCCCGCCGTACCGCGCCTCGCCGCCAACCAGCTCCGATGACTCCGATGACAGTAGCAGCGGAAGCGGCAGCGGAAGCAGCAGCGGAAGCGAGAGCGATGATTCGGTAGATGTCGGTGATATCGGAGACGACGAATATCGGCCAGATACTGGCGACGAGGAGTCCTAGTCGCTCGCCGATATTCCTTTTGTAAATCGATTTTGGACTTGTGATTTAATACAAATTTTGTGCCCCTTCATTTTTCTGACATGTCGCTCGCTAGGCTCGTAGGCTCGGAGAGGAGCGTTCGCTATATCACAAGGGGATGGTCCCGTCATCGATCATCCGCTCGCCGGGACCTACTCTCCCCTGTGCCCGGGTACTCGTGAACCTGCTGGGAGAACCTCGCGCACCGCGCGGGTCGGCGCGTGGGACATACTCGCATGCCCTCTGGGGCTCGCTTACTCGTGCGGTTCCAGCTCGCTTACCCGCGTGGGACCAGCTCGCCTACTCGCGCGAGATCAGCTCGCCTACTCGCGCGAGGCCTGCTCGCCCACCTGCGCGTGACGCAAGTCGAACCTGGCTTAGTTGTCGAATCATAACCCGCGGGCCTCTCATTCTCGCAATCGAGGAGATCGGCCGACTCCCGAGGAGAGGAGCTCGTGGGGATACCGGGCTTACGACGCTGCTCAACTCGATGTCTTGAACTACAATCGAGGAGATCGGCCGATTCCCGAGGAGAGGAGCTCGTGGGGATACCGGGCTTACGACGCTGCTCAACTCGAAGTCTTGAACTACAATCGAGGGGATTGGCCGATTCCCGAGGAGAGGAGCTCGTGGGGATACCGGGCTTACGACGATGCTCAACTCGAAGTCTTGAACTATAATCGAGGAGATCGGCCGATTCCCGAGGAGAGGAGCTCGTGGGGATACCGGGCTTACGACGCTGCTCAACTCGAAGTCTTGAACTTCAATCGAGGAGATCGGCCGATTCCCGAGGAGAGGAGCTCGTGGGGATACCGGGCTTACGACGCTGCTCAACTCGAAGTCTTGAACTACAATCGAGGAGATCGGCCGATTCCCGTGGAGAGGAGCTCGTGGGGATACCGGGCTTACGACGCTGCTCAACTCGAAGTCATGAACTTCAATCGAGGAGATCGGCCGATTCCCGAGGAGAGGAGCTCGTGGGGATACCGGGCTTACGACGCTGCTCAACTCGAAGTCTTGAACTACAATCGAGGAGATCGGCCGATTCCCGAGGAGAGGAGCTCGTGGGGATACCGGGCTTACGACGCTGCTCAACTCGAAGTCTTGAACTTCAATCGAGGAGATCGACCGATTCCCGAGGAGAGGAGCTTGTGGGGATACCGGACTTACGACGCTGCTCAACTCGAAGTCTTGAACTTCAATCGAGGAGATCGGCCAATTCCCGAGGAGAGGAGCTCGTGGGGATACCGGACTTACGACGCTGCTCAACTCGAAGTCTTGAACTACAATCGAGGAGATCGGCCGATTCCCGAGGAGAGGAGCTCGTGGGGATACCGGGCTTACGACGCTGCTCAACTCGAAGTCTTGAACTTCAATCGAGGAGATCGGCCGATTCTCGAGGAGAGGAGCTCATGGGGATACCGGGCTTACGACGCTGCTCAACTCGAAGTCTTGAACTACAATCGAGGAGATCGGCCGATTCCCGAGGAGAGGAGCTCGTGGGGATACCGGGCTTACGACGCTGCTCAACTCGAAGTCTTGAATTACAATCGAGGAGATCGGCCGATTCCCGAGGAGAGGAGCTCGTGGGGATACCGGCTTACGACGCTGCTCAACTCGAAGTCTTGAATAAAATCCTACATTCTTACATAGTTTGGAGATTAATCTCAGAGACATCTTGACAAGAAAGAAACTCTCTCCGGAGAGACGCTCTTGACCCTGCCAAATCGGGGGGTTGGCGTCCAGACCCGTTCCTAAGAATTCCTCTAGCCGGAGGGGAGATGCACTCGGGGAGACCTAGGCCGGCATGCAAGGGGAGAGCTGATCTCGGCCGACAATGCAGAGGCTCGGTCTTACAAGAGCGCTTAAAGTCCCGAAGCATCGTCCTATCATCCGCACTAGGCTATTTAGTAAGAACGGGTTGAGGGCACGTATCTCGATTTGATGGCGAAGATCGCTTCCAGCCACGATTCGAACGGGGGTGGTGTACATCGAGGGTCCTCTTCGGACGCACTCGGAGTCGACACACCCTGGGCTCGTCCACGCCCTCCCTTCAGCAGGTTATCCTGCCTTGTTGTTCACTTGAGACTTTTTCCTTCTGGGTGTTTTACGAGGCCGGCCTCTCCTCGGGTCCGGGGGATCAGGGTGCGGATCTGTTCCTCGTAGTTCCTCCAGACGGAAGAGAGATGCACTCGGGGAGACATAGGCCGACATGCAAGGGGGGAGCTGATCTCGACCGACAATGCAGAGGCCCGGTCTTACAAGAGCGCTTAAAATCCCGAAGCATCGTCCCATCATCCGTACTGGGCTATGTATGAGGAACAAACTGACCACTGCCTCCCGAAGTCGACTACGAGGCTGACCATGGAAACACACAGAAGCCTTGAGGCGTGCTTAACACAAGAGAGACGAAATCCCGCATCCTTTGTATATTAACTATGTTTACAGAAATAGATACATGGGTTACCGCTATGGGTAGAATCTTTTCAGATCATCCCCACTCCAGGTCCCAGTCAGTTGCTCCCCCGCTTGATCTTGTAGGTAATATCCTCCTGTGGCTAAGGCTTCTTGGACGATGAAAGGTCCTTCCCAGTTGGGATGCAGCTTGCCTACGGCGGCTCCCCGTCCAGCGGCGTCCACCTTCTTCATGACCAAGTCTCCTGCGAGGAAGTTTTTTAAGCGGACATTTTTGTCGAAATGCCTCGCCATGCGTCTCTTGATTTCTTCCTGGCGCATGGAGGCCAAGTCCCGGAGTTCTTCCACATAATCTAGGGAGAGCCTCTGAGCCTCTTCATTCTCTAGCCGCCATTCTTCGCTTCCGTCTTCGGCTGCGATGACCCTTGGGCTATGCACCTCAAATTCGACCGAGATGAGTGCCTCGGACCCGTGTGACAGTTTGAAGGGTGTTTCCCCTATGGCTGAGTTTGGGGTGGTCCTGAGAGCCCATAGGACAGAAGGGAGTTGTTCGGCCCAATTTCCCTTGAGGTTGGTGATCTTTTTCTTCAGCAGGTTGATGATGAGCTTGTTCGCGGCTTCCACTTGCCCATTACTCAGAGGGTGGTGTACTGAGGCGAACCGAAGGTCGGTTCCCAACTGCTTACAAAAGTTCCCTAGCTCCAAACTGGCGAACTGCGGCCCATTGTCGGTGATGATGGCCAGAGGGATCCCGAACCTGCATGCGATTTCGCCCCAGATGAAGTTCTTGACGATTTGCGACGTGGTCTTGGCCAGAGCCTTGGCCTCGATCCACTTTATGAAGTAGTCGACCATTACTAGCACGAACTTCCTTTGTCCGCTAGCTTGAGGGAACGGGCCGATCAAGTCCATCTCCCAGATTGCGAAGGGCCACAGAACGGTGATCGAGCGAAGCTGCTGAGCCGACTGGAGCGCGAGGGGCGCGAAGAGTTGACACTGGGAGCATTTTCTGGAATAGGCCTCCGCGTCCTTTCAGATGGTTGGCTAGAAGTAACCGTGCCTCAAAATCCTCTGCTCCAGGGTGCGGGTCCCGGAGTGGCTGCCGCACTCTCCTGAGTGAATCTCCTCGAGGACCCGGGGAATCTCGAGCTCTGACAAGCATCGGGCCAGAGAGCCTGAGATGGTCTTTCGATAGAGCTCGCCGTCTTGCAATAAGTAGTATGCGGCCTTGTACCGGAACTTTCTCTGATCTGGCCCGTCGGATGGTAGTCGGCCTGTTGTCAAAAATGTGATGAACGGATCCCTCCACGAGGCTCGTTGATCGATCTCCATCAGCTCGCCTTCTTCGATGGATGGTCGAAACAACTCGACGGCGATTCCCCCAGCCCGAGGGCCGTATTTTGCAAGGCCGTCTGCCTCGGAGTTGCGTTCTCGGGGCACGTGCTCGACGTGGAAGGATCGGAATCCCCCGATCAGGCCCTTGACCTTAACCAGATATTGCTGCAAAATGGGATCTCGAACTTCGAACTCTCCCCGAATCTGAGATGCGGCCACCATGGAGTATGTAAAAGCCTGGATATCTCTGATGGCTAGCTCCTTGGCGAGTCGCAAGCCAGCCACCATGGCTTCGTACTCCGCCTGATTGTTGGTTACTGGGAAAAGGATCTCGATGGCTTGCTCGATCCTAGTTCCTTGAGGACTAACCAGCACCACCCCGGCTCCCACGGAGTGCCTTCCCGACGCGCCGTCCACAAACATCTTCCAGGGGACTGGCCGAGAGACGCCCATGTCTGCCTCAACCTCGGCCGAGAAGTCGGCCAGGAAATCCTCCACGGCTTGTGCTTTGATCGCGACCCTTGGGGGGTAGGAGATGTCGAACTCACTCAGCTCCACAGCCCACTTGGCTAGTCTGCCGGAGTGCTCCACTCCGTCCAAGATACTCCTCAGGGGGTGGTCAGAGACTACCTTGATAGAGTGGGCTTGGAAATACGGACGGAGTCGCCTGGCCGAAACCACCAAGGCGAAAACCAACTTCTCGAGGATCGGATATCTTGCTTCGGCTTGTCTCAACACCCGGCTCACGTAGTAAACTGGAAGCTGCTTCTTTCCCTCTTCTCGGACCAGCACCGAGCTAACTGCTTCAGCCCCCACCCCTAGGTAGAGCAAGAGATCCTCACCGCCCTGCGGACCCTGAAGGAGAGGAGCTCGGGTCAGCTGTTGTTTGAGCTTTATGAAGGCCTCCTCGCACTCCGGGGTCCACTCGAATTTCTGGTTGCCCCGAAGGGCCTTGAAGAATGGGGAGCACTTCTCTTCGGCCTTGGAGAGAAACCGGCTAAGACCTGCCAGCCTTCCGGTCAACCTTTGAACTTCCTTGGAATCTCTCGGGGACGCCATCTCCACGATGGCTTTCACCTTGTCGGGGTTAGGCTCCACCCCCTGGGGAGTAAGGAGGTGCCCTAGAAACTTCCCCCTTCCCGTGCCGAAAACACACTTGGCCGGGTTGAGCCGCATCTTGTACCTCCTCAGGGTGGCGAAGGTCTCTACCAGATCCGCTATGTGCTCTGCGGCGCTCTTACTCTTGACGAGCAGGTCATCCACGTAGACCTCCAGATTCCTCCCCTTTTGCTCTCTGAAGACGTGATCCATCATTCTTTGATACGCCATGCCGGCATTCTTGAGCCCGAAGGGCATCATCTTGTAGCTATAGCATCCGTCGCTGGTGATGAAGGAAACTTCGCGGCAATCGGGGGGATGCATCCGGATCTGGTGATATCCTAAAAAGGCATCAAGGAAGCTCATTACGGAAAACCCGATGGCGGAATCAACCAGCGCGTCGATTTGAGGCAGGGGATAACAATCCTTGGGGCAAGCTTTATTGAGCATAGAGAAATCGATACATAATCTCCAGCCTCCTCCCGACTTCCTCACCATTACAACATTGGAGACCCAGCCTGGGTACTGGATCTCCGAAACAAAACCCGCTTCCAGTAGCTTCCCCACTTCCTCCCAGATTGGTCCCGCCAGCGCGGTGGCGCTCTTTCTCTGCTTCTGACGGACTGGGGCCGTTGCTGGATCCAAATTGAGGCGATGACAGGCAACATCAGCATCGATCCCTGGCATCCCGGCAGTGCTCCACGCGAAGATGTCCGCGTTCTCCTGTAGGCAAGCAGCTATCTCCACCTTCCCTTCCGGGGGTAAGGCTCCTCCGATCTTCAGCAGCTCAGGCTCTCCTCTCGGGGAGATCACCTCTATTTCCTCCAGCTCCTCGGCAGCCTGCAGGCCCTCCTTTTGCTCCATCATCCTCTCCAACCTTTCTGCGTCACCCATCCAGCTGATGGTGCTGACCGCATTCAGGTAGCATTCCCTGGAGGCCTTGGGATCTCCTCTGATCCTGACTTGGATGTCGTCCCGGCAGTACTTCAGGAACTGATGATATGACGACGGAACGGCCTTGAAGTAGTTGATGAGGGGCCGTCCGAAGATGGCGTTGTAGCCGCTGGGTGCGTCGACGATGACGAAGCGACATCGGATCGAAGTTCCCCCAAGAATGACCAGCAGCTCTACCCCTCCTTCCACCTCTTTCTTCTCTCCCGAGAAACCAAAGAGAGGTCCGTCCGCTGCCTGAACCCGGGACGCTTCCACCTGAAGACCGACGAATGTTCTCTTGAAGATGACATTCACCGAACTACCGTTATCTGCGAGGATTCGGTCGATGGTGAAGTCCTCAATCGCGGCCTGGATCACCAGAGCGTCATGGAAGGGGTTCTCGTTCCAGAGCATGTCTTCCTCCAGAAGGTGATCTCGTTCAATGGAGGGGGGGTTTGAGACGTCGAGGCGACGCTCTTTTTGTAGATCTGGTGGAGGCTTCCCTTGCGGGAAGCTCCTAACCCAGCCCCTCCGTTGATTACTCCGACGTGTCCGCCTCCCGGACCGGGGATAACATTCCCCCTTCCTCCTTGGTCGATCCTGTCCTCGTTTCTCCTCGGCGGTACCTGGTAAGCTACCTGCCCAACCTGGGCCTCCTGCTGCGGCTGCTCCCTCTCGGCCACCGTCGCTTCCATCCTCCTCCTTGCTTCCCAGAACTCAGGGCAAGCCAAGGTTCCGTGCCCCTCCACTCGATGGATATCGCAGTAGAGGGGAATCGCCGCTTCCTGCTGCCTTCCCTGCCTCCTCTCTTGCTGCCTCTCCTTCCGCCGGCGCTTAGCGGCTCGCTGGGTGATGGCCATGGTCTCCCTTCTTCCTCCTCCCTGCTCCCGAGGATTGTAATTCCTCCTCTCCTCTTGATGGACGGGTTGCCTCCACTAGGGGCGATCCCTCAGGTACTGGAATCTTCTCTCCTCGCTCCTCGTCTCTCGACCCCCGATGGGCCTCCTATCCTCCTGCCTTCGAGGCCTCTCCTGCCTCTCCGCTTTTCTGAGCTCCCTTCCCCTTTCTCTCTTCTCTTCCTCTTTCCTCTGCGACCTCTCCTGCTTCCTATCGTTGCGCCCCTCCGGCGCCCTCTCCTTCTCCAGCAGCCTTCCTCTGTCCTTCCCCAGCGGCCTGTCTCCGTCTAACCGTGCCAGGAACTCCTTGTTCCTCTCCTCTCCTTGGATGAACACATTGGCTCGCTCCACCATTTCTGCGAACAACTTGGGCGGCCTGTGCCCCAGCTCCATGTTGAACAGGCCCTACTTCAACCCAAACTTGAGGGCCACCATCAAGGTGAACCCGTCTAACTCTTCCACCTCCAGCACCTCCTCCTGGAACCGATCGATGTAACGGCCCAAACTCTCGTGCTGCCCCTACACGATCTTGAAGAGGGCGGTTGCCTCCTTCTTCCTCTGTTTGGACGTCGCAAACCTTGCCAATAGACCCCGTAGAAGATCTGAGAAACAGTAGACTGACCCTGCTGGCAGCTGGTGGAACCAATCTCTTGCGCTACCTTTGAAGGTAATGGAGAAGTGCCGGCACTTGAGAGCATCGGACATATTGCGAATAGACACCACATCTTCAAACCACTGAAGATGTCTCACCGGGTCGTCCTTGCCGGAGTAGTACGAGAGGACCGGCTCTCTGAAGTTGTCGGGGACGAGGGCTGCGAGGATCTCGTCGCAAAAGGGGCTCCTCCCTTCCTGGCGGCGGCGAGTATCCTCCCCGCTCGAGCAGTCATACTCGCTCCATCGGCGAGTATCTCCATACCTCGCCGAGAGTTCCGGATCTCGAAATCGGATTCCCTGACTACTCGCCAGGTGATGTCGCGGCGGGATCACCTGCTCTCCACTCGCCCAAGCGGGCTCCTTCCCTGCTCGCCGAGTTGGTATCTCCTCGTCCGGGGGTGTCCGGCGGCGGGGAGAAGTCGCCGTCGCCTCAGGCGGATTGGACAACCCGACGAGTATCGCCTTCTCCACTCTCCTCGCGAACTCTGTAAAAGCCGCCACTGTCACATACTCGCTACCTTGCCCCGGGACTCCAACTCCCGCCGAGTTACCTCCCAACTCGCCCCGGTCTCCACCATCGACCATCTTCCAACCACGACTTTCTTCTTCGGTTGCTATCCACGCTCACTGCACCAAGTGTTGAAGTCGAGAAATATCTCAACCTCAGAAATCGGACTAGGCCACCTGAAGCTACTGGTCGAGCGGTCAGAAAGACGGTCTCTGGTCAGGAAACAGAAGCAAACTGTTCGAACAAGACCCCAGGTTGCTGCGGCAGGAAGGTCCCACCACGTACCCAGTTGCTTAGGAGCAACCCCTTCTCAACCAGATTGGCCGAGCTAGGTACGAAGGAGATGAGCTCGAGCAGTAGCGAGTCAAGGGCAATTGCTGGAACTCGCGAGGGCTCAGGCCGAGATTTGCTTGTCCCTCCTTCGTACCCATGGGGTCCTATTTATAGGGAAATCCTAGGGAGAGGGGGGGGGGGGGGTCTTACTTATACCCCCACCCTGGCGAGTTGGCGACTTCCCTGGGGAGCTTGCCTAGAAGAGGAGAGCATCTGGCCATAGTCGCCACCTGGCGAGTTGGCCTGGGGAGCTCGCCATACCCGCCCGAGACTCCTGCGGCCTGGGGTGCTGATCTGGATCCCCGTCTTGCCTTGTTGACTTTGACTTCTAATGACCTGGCGGTGGTAGGACCCACCCTCGTCGAATACGGGTTGTACAATATGCTATGTGACGGATAGGGGTGTTACATGCTTGATGAAGAACGAATCGTGTGTCACGTCTTTGTTGGACGAAAGTATCGTGAAGAACGAAAAGAAGGCCGATGGGAGATTTTCTTGGAATTTCTCGATTTGAACTTGGAAATGCACGATTAAGGTTTCTCGAAATTCACCCTAGGTATTTATAGGAACTTCTCTTCTCTAACGGCTAGAAGATACCTTAAATACCGAGAAATCCACGAGTTACTTTACTTGGCGGTCTGGACGATCCGAGTCAGAAATTTGAAAACAAAAAAAATAAACCCTAAGTATAATTCGTCGAGTATCGTCGAGTATATACAGGACTCGTCGAACTGCTTCAAAACCCGCCAAAAATAACTTAGACGATTCAAGACAGACCCAACAAATAACTCAACGCTTTCCTGAAGAGATACTTGACGAATTCGACGAATATCGACTAGCTTACTCGACGAATTCGCGAGTTTCGACAGATACTCTCAACACATTTAATGCATAGGCAAAGTGATATTCGACAAATTTGACTTGGATAAATCCAGAGAAGTAAATTCCAGAACTCAAGGCATATCCAATGATTCTCGACGAAATCGTCGTGTATCCACATATATATTCGACGAATTCGACGAGTATCGATAGATACACTCGACGAATTCAACGAGTATACATGAAATACTCAACGATTTTTACTTAACTGATTTCCAAGAACTCAGAGATTATTCCCTAAGTAAATACGACAATTTCGATAAGTGCTAGTAAGTACACACGACGAATTCGATGAGTATACTCGACGAATTTGATGAGTATTCACTACTATACTCGACGAATTTTACTTAAAGAAAATTCCGTTCTTCTGAATGCAGCAACTTGTCCTTCCATGATTCTCCTAGTTACTTGAATCAGAAGTACATTCCAATAGAGAGATTACACATGAGTCAATACATTGGCCTACATAATGAAGGATTACATTGTATAGTCATGTGTTTCATGACCCACTGTAACCTGACATTGGGTTGTACTTATCAATATAGTCTTATAAGTACACAACTAAATAAACATTATCAAATACAATCTCAATTCATCTTAGTTCAATGGACACTTCTTCAAATCAGGTTCATTGTGGATATAATACCCAATATGGTCTCAATACCTAACTCCGTTAACTATTTGTGGGATATGGTGTGGGGCTCCGACCAGACCTTCTGTTATATTCTATGTGATAGATTAGGGCATTATAATTTGGTATCAGACTCTGGTGTAGATCTTTCTTACTTGAATTTGTGGTCAAATTCTTTTAAAGGGTGGTGAGCACGTATATGTGGGTTACTCTTATAACATGAAGGAACTCATGAATGTCCACTTAGAAATGAAAATACACAAGTTTGTGGAACCTGCGTGTTCCTGTGATTATTGTTTTATAATTTGTCTAGTCGCTAAATTGTGTGTTCACAATTATAAGTGACTAGAAGTGGTGCGGGGCAGTCACAACCCCAACGCTCGGTGGAGAGTATTGTACCGAGTGATGTGCCTACCCCTCCTCCTTCTCTTGAAACTATAAGGCTATTAGCTGAAGCTATGTTTGCCTTGATGAATGTACAGCCAGGGAGGCAAGTGCAACCTCCTGCCCCTGAACTAGGCCAGATACCGCTTTGCGTGGCTGAGCCTATAATGGTGGATCAAGTGGCTGCAGAGCCTTAAGTGCTAAGAAGAGCGATAGAGAAGCAGCTCAAGCATGTGATGAGATTCAATCTTCTAATGTTTATGGAGACTGGAACCCCAACGCAAGCCAAAGACTGGCTCTCTTAGATTAAGAGAATCATGACAACAATGGAAACAGAGTAGTGATAGAAAGTCACTGTAGATACTTTCCTGTTAGATTGAAAGGAAAGGCTATGGTGGGATGAATTAGAGTTACATCACTTTGTTGGAAGACAGCTCACAAATATCCCGATAGACGAGTTCTCGAGATTGTTCCTGCCTCGATATCTCCTTTCAACGCAGAAGATTGCCATAGAGAATCAATTCTAGAGGTTAACTTAAGGAGGGTGTAGTGTTGATGACTACTTGCATGATTTCACGAGATTGGGGCAATATGCGGGCTCCACCTTTACTGATGAGGACCGCAAGACCAACCAGTTTTTTGAAGGTTTGCGGGAAGACCTAAGGCTACTGCTTATAGGGTCGATGACGCGGGGCTTTCTAACATTGGTCAATACTGCTCAGTCTCTAAAGTAAGATATGTTAAGAGTGCATAGTAAGAAGGATGTAGCTATGAAGATACCCGAGTTCAAAGTATCAAACCCAACAAACGCTGGGTTTCATAAGTGGAACAAGAAGGCTAGGACTTCTAGGCCAGCTTCTTCTGCGGTGTCTGGAGCCACCACAGGGCGAGGCCCTATTACTTGCTACATGTGTGGTAAGGTGGGACATTATGCTCGAGATTGCTGGAGTGGTCGCCCAAAGTCGGAGAAGAAGCCAGGAGCATCATATGCTGAGAAAGGGAAGATGGTGGAGTCAACCGTGTCCCATTATGCTCCAGCCCAATCCAGAGTTTACAACCTTAGCCAACAGGAGGCCATTAAGAAAGGCGATGTGGTTATAGGTATGAGTTATATTTTAGCTTTATTGCTTTGTATACCTTACGTCGTATGCATTGGTTTATGACTGTCTTGTATTATGCTTTGCCTTTGTAAAAAAGAGCAAAATAAAAGCAAATTTTATTGCTCCAAAAAGATAAACAATACATAGATATGCCACTTTATTTATAGAAAATGGAGGAGATGAGAGAATAGAACAAGAGATGTGGACTAAATACAATCCCCGCGGTTTATGCGGGACTAAATACCACCATCGTGTCAAATTTTTTAAAGAACTTCCCCCTCGGCTACGCCGGCGGTCGAGCGTGGGGGTGGCCTGAGCGGCGGCCCCCTTGGCCACGTCGGCGGTCGAGGGAGGCGCGGCCCGGGCAGCCGCGGCCCCCTTGGCCACGTTGGCGGCCGAGGGAGGCGCGTCCCGGGCAGTCGCTTCCTCGGCCGCGGCCGGGGCCGACGTGGCGAGAGAGGGTGGGCGGCCGGCGAATGGGTAGGTCGGCCGCCCGCTGCCGGTGAGGTGGTGCTCGTGATGGTTTACCCATTATGCGTGATGAGATCGGCGCGCGGGGGTTTGGGCGTGGTGATCGCACGCGCGGTCATTCCCACGATCCCACTTCTTTTGAGGTGGAGATCATGGGTGTGTCGTTATGTGCACACCCAACCTTCATAAAATGGGGATCATCCCCAAAAATTCCCCCCCCCAGATCCTTGTTGTGCGAGACCGCTTTGGACGAAGGAAAACAAGGATCTTTTCTTGCTCATCTTTTATGGCGGCGACGATGGCGGGCAGTGACAGACTTGAGACGATGAGTAATTGTGCTCTGCAAACTCGGGTAAAAATGTTGAATATATTACGGTGTATGAGAGGAGATGAACGGGCATGGGGAAGGAAGGTGGTGTACCCGCGGTCGAAACTGCGTGCAGATGTGTGTGCGGAGTCGCGCATGGGCGCGCGCGTCTTGGCCGCGTGTGAGCATGCGCTTGCGCGGATGCGTGAAAGATAGCGTGCGGGCATGCCTGCGCGGGCATGTGCGAGTGCATCCGCACGGGCGTGCGCGCCTGGCCGCGCGCGAGTGCACGTGGCTGGCCAAGCGTGTGGGTGTGAGCCGGGCCGTGCGCATGAGCGTGACCCCAGTCCCGCGCTCGAGCGCAAGCCTGGCTGCTCGCGTGCGCGCACAGGTGCGTGCGGGCACGTGCGTGTGGCCGCATGGGGGCTCGCGCGCACGACCGTATGTGATTGGCTGTGTGAGGGCGCGTGTGCGGGGGCCTGCTGCGTGGGCGCGTGCGTGCCAAGGCATGTGCGCGTCTTATCGCACACGCGTCTTGTTGTGCGCGGGCCCCTACATGACCGTGCATCCGGTGCGGGCGTGTGCTTGGGTGTGTCGTACAGTTTTAATTTTTACTAGGTGGCGCACCTTTATGTGTCTGATGGGAGTAGGTGACTTTTGACTTGCAGACTTTTAGTCTAAATTTATTTTTGTGATAGGGCTCGAAGCGTACTGCGAGGCCGATGCATCTTCGCACCTCTCTTATCAAGGATCATGTTGCAATTTAGAGGAGGAGGTTCGTCCTGCCTGCCAACCTTGAATTGAGGATACCACATGTTGAGGAGAGGGTCCAAAATCCTCCTCATGGCTGGTTGACGATTTGCGAAACCAACTTAAGATCGGGATTCTGGTTCCCTCTGTGCGAGGAAGTGATTGAGATTCTGAAATTCTACGGCGTGTCAATTTCCCAGTTTACTCCCTTGGGGGTAGTACGCATCATGGGATTTGTTGTCTTCTTCCGCAAATATGGCGGGAAACTCTCTTTGGACTGCTTCCGAGATTGGTGTGATGTTCGTTCAGATGGTGGTGAACGTGTGATGATTCATAGCTACAAGAGCTGGCTTTATTTTGAGATTCAAACGGACCGCAGCCACAGAAATACTTTGTTTTCTTTATGTCAGGAACTCTTGGGGCTTTTCGGAGCTGTGGAACGCACTACCTGATCGTTGCCATCGTCAAAAGGGCAAAGAGCGAGAGTTTTCTCCAGTACTTGGATTTTCAAGTGCCTCGGGAATAGGCTTTGAGGGAAAGACTTATTGAGCCTCGTGAGTTGGCGAACAGTCTGTTCATTATTTCTTCGTTTGTGGAAGAGAAGTGCTTGCTGCGGTGTGGAATTTCTTCATACTCTGGGCGGACCGCTGAGATATCTTTGGTTTGAAATCGGAAGCAGAAGGTCATTGTAGTTTCTCGATGTAGCGGTAGCGAGGCGCCTTGCTCGTCTTCTATGGGCGATGACTCTCCTTATGGAGGCCATAGCGGTTCGCCTCCCGGGGTTCAAATGCTTGGATCATTTGTCCCCAAGTCTTTCCCTGTGGAGGCGGCGGCTCCATGACTATCTTCTTCTTTGAAGGCGATCAATGAAGTGGTAAGCGAACTTGATTATTTTTGGCTCTTCTTTATTGTTGTATTGTGATGACCTCTTTTCATTTTTTTCCTTTTGCAGATTGAGGCTCAGGTTCAAATTGTCGTCAACTGGAATGATCATTACGTGAGCTTGAAGGACGGGTATCTGGCCCTCCAGGAGAAGTTTCGAACTATGATGGGTTTTCTGGTCGCTCGGAAGGATGATCATGAGCAGTACGTTTCTCGATTTTCCCGGATTGGATCAGAGCTGAAGGAAGAATTGGAGGAGACTCAAGCATCTCTGTAGGTGGAGAAATCTCTGGTGAAAGGAATACTCTGATGATGAAGCATGCTCAAGAGGAGAATTCTTTTTTGGAGATGGAGCTTTGTGTGGTGAAGGCACAAGTGGAGGCATTATCTTCTGATAGCCGTGTGTCTGAGTTGAAGGTTATTGGTCTTGCAGAGTACATGAATTCTCTAGATTACATGCGGGATCGGTGTTTGATCAACGAGGAAGTTCGTGATGAGATTTGGAGAGGGAGGTGGAGTCTCAGATGGAAGACATTTGAGAGCTGGCCCTCAGGCGTGGAGTCTCGAAGGCTTTTCGTCTTGTTGGCAGAAGCTTGGGATGTGAAGTATTCGGCCTTAGCTTTGATGATATCTCTGGCGACGAGAGTTCTAATGTCGACACGACTGATGTGTAGCGACGTTGTTTCCTTGTATTAGTGTGTGTTTGCTTTTTTTGCTTTTTTAGTCTGGTGTCTTGTATGTCGTCTTTATTATTTGACGGTTCTTGATTGGCGCCTTTGCGCATGTACTTGTATGTAGCTGTGATTATTGTTCTCTTTTCTTCTTTTTTGCATGAGCGTCGTTTAACTCTTTGTGTTGCTTTGTAGTTGTGCTTGTAGCTGGTTAGTAACCTAGTTTGCGCGAGGATTGCTCGCAGCTTAATTTGCACGAGTATCACTCGAGGCTTAGTTCGCACGAGGATTGCTCGCGGCTTAGTTCAAACGAGGATCGCTCGCGGCTTAGTTCGCACGAGGATCGCTCGTGGCTTAGTTCGCACGAGGATCTATCACAGCTTAGTTCGCATGAGGGTCGCTCGCGGCTTAGTTTGCACGAGGATTGCTCGCGGCTTAGTTCGCACGAGGATCGCTCGCAGCTTAGTTCGCACGAGGATCGCTCGTGGCTTAGTTTGCACGAGGATCGCTCGCGGCTTAGTTCGCACGAGGATCACTCGTGGCTTGGTCGTGAGGGGGGCAGGCCCTGACGACGTCCTGGCATAGAAAGACAGGTTTGGTGAATAGATTTTTTATCTAAACCGCATGCGTAGTCTTACCTTTTGCACGAGGATCGCTCGCGGCTTAGTTTGAAAGAGGATCGCTCGTGACTTAGTTCGCACGAGGATCCCTCACGGCTTTGTCTTACCTTTTGCACGAGGATCGCTCGCGACTTAGTCTTACCTTTTGCACGAGGACCGCTCGCGGCTTAGTCTTACCTTTTGCATGAGGACCGCTCATGGATTAGTCTTAACTTTTGCACGAGGATTGCTTGCGGCTTAGTCTTACCTTTTGCACGAGGACCGCTCGCGGTATTGTCTTACCTTTTTCACGAGGATCGCTCACGGCTTAGTCTTACCTTTTGCACAAGGATCACTCGCGGCTTATTTTTACCTGAAACTATCCAGATATTGTTGAAAAGGAAACATAATGTTTGAATAACTGATTGTCAATACGTGTCTGGGCTTTGGGTTCTTACTTTCCATAGAGTTCAAATATGATTAAAATACTTTTAGGAAGTTCAAAATAAGCAGTCATTGATATTCAGGGCTACAACTTCTATTGGTTGGGCTTGCTTGGTGTAATAAATCTTGGCAGCTTCTTGGTTTCCTCATACGTCACCTGTCCCTCCAGTAGTGGGGAATTTCATGGCGAGGTGCGGGATTGAAGGAATATCTTTGAAGATTGACTGAATGGATCTCCCAAAGATCGCATTGTAGGCTGAGCTTGAATCCACCACGACGAACTGGTATCGTGCGCAGTGTTGGGGTCCAGCAATGCCCCCGGTGTTGGGAGGTATGGCGTGAGGCGCTATGTCCCACACTAGTCGAACAAAAGGTCGTGTCCTCTAGGCATAACTTGTAAGACCTCCTTTTTTTTCTTTTTCAACCACCGGGGTCTTAGCCCAGAATTGCCGCTTTGCGGTGGCACCGACTCACGGGAAGGCCGCCACTACAAAATGCCAATTATGCCGGCCCTTTTCGATCACAAAGAGAGAGAAGTAAGTATACATAAAATGTAAACAAGTCCACAGAAACATGTATGAATAGAAAATCACAACCAGTCCATCAATAGAAATAACAGAAAATAGAAGTACTGCAAAGATACAGTTTAGATGAAATGTAGATAAACGGGCTCGGGCCTGGTACATCAGAGTCCTCACTACAACTTACTCATCGCGGAAGCTATAAAAATACTAATCACTCACGGAGCTGGTCGCAGGTGCACCGGTGCTAGACTGACCCACCTCCATGCGCACCGTACTCCGCTGGTGCTGGTCCCTGGACTGCTGGTCCCTGTCTCCCATCCGGAGCTCCTGTAATATTGTGGTTCGAAAACCATTAGTCATAAAGACTAAGCCATATCATCCCCTACCCCTCCCCCCACGGCTCATAAGCACTGAGCGAAGAGGAGGAAAGGGAAGCTACAAAGGTGGAGAGTAATCAAGCAGATGACAGTGGAACTAGTCTAACAACTACTCAAAGAGTATAAGCAACTAACTAAAATAAGGTATATCTAGCAGTAGGGTAGACATGTGGTAAGTAGTATCAACAGAAGAAGACAAGTAGAACAAGTAAGTAAGTAAGCAAGTAAGCAAATGAGTAAGTAATAAGTAAGTAAGTAAATGAGTAAGTAATAAGTAAGTAACCTTAACTTATATGAATGCACATACAAACTTATAAGTTAAAGGGTCTTTTGCAAGGCTCCTATCGTATAAAAAGTTCCATACCGATTTATACGTTGGGGTGTCGGTTATATGCAAATATGACTGTAGTGATATGCTATGCCATGATTCATGCAAGTGCAACTCACGCACACGACTCTATGCGCACAGACCTTTAGTTCCCCCTATTCGGGCAGCTAGCTTCACTCCAAGGAACCTCCGTAGTGGCAAACGGAGACAGTGGGTCTTGCCCCTCACTCCTAGGCGGGTATCCACACTACTGGGCCTAGCCCTTCCGTACGCCCCTAGAAGAACACAACCTAGAGTATTCGCGTATTAGTGCTGGCTATATCCACCAGACTTTCTTTGGCTAAGTGTCCCACACCGCTGAGTCAACGTACCGATGTAAGTGTGAACGACAATCAAATACTGAAGACCCAACACCTTTATTCTGTACTCAAACCCTCGAGCCCTCGGCTCCCCGGACTGTCCCTTCCGTGCATCTACCTTCAGAGCTACCGTCTGAATGGCAACCAAACCAACTTATTCTACCTCCCTAGCTACCGGGGTGTGTGAAAGTGTAACCCTAGTTATACTAGTTGCTCTTTTAATTTATTATTCCTACGGTTTACGTTAGCACAGGACTGCTCCCGGTATTCCCCGTGAAGGGCTCTCAAAGGGCACTACGAACTATGATGGTAGCTGAAGTCCACCGTTCCCTTTCGCAAGGTACTTATTGTTATTGGTTGATACCCGTTACCCGATCCCTTTTAGATTACTTTAGACCTAGCTTTAGAGAATTAAGCCTCTTCCTCTCTTACCCGGGGTAGACGATCTTTCGTCGTTCCCGAACACCGCTTATCACTAGCCAATCTCACACTCCACTTATCCTGACTTCCAATAATGAACTTAACTTAACTTGCCCTTTCCAAACCAGCAAACTACCAAAATTACATCTCCCCAAGTTCATTTCCCACTCTAGTTCAGTTTCTGTGATTTTATTATATGTAGACCGTCCTAAGATACATGAGGTATATAAGGGGAGATACTCCAAATTGTCTTCCGAATCTCCTATAATATTTACTAGAGGTCTATCAGGACATAATATAACTAAGTCCAAGATTTACAAATTTTTCCTATTTATCGGGCATTTAATTTATTTATTCTAAGCCTCCCAATGCCCTTGTATGAACATGAAGTGCACTAATGAGCTAACAATAAATCATCATAAAATCACTAAACATCCTATGAGGCATTTAAGCAGTAATTCCAAGTTTTGAGAAATTTCAGAGGTTTTTAGGCCTATATTTCCTAATTTACCATTTTAGGCCACTTCTACTATGTTATGAAGCAAGTACTGTAAATATGTACCCAAAAATCACAAGAAAATTACAGAAGCTTTATGGTGACCTAAAACTATCAGAAACCAAGTCCCATGATTTTTCTCTAATATTTTGGGCTCTGAATTTATTTAATGTAAAATACTAATTTTCCTAGCTTAGTGAAAGAGGCACTATTTTTAATTATCTAAAATCCAGAGAAAATTACAGAGTGATTATCATGGTTTGAAACACCCACTGACCAAAGTTCATAATTTTACAATTAATAATTGGGCATTATTTGTATTTTTGACTACATATCCCAAATGGTAAGTTAAAGAAACAAGTACCCAAAATAATCAGATAAAATTATCAAGAAAAATACAGAAGGTATAACATGCTATAAGATGCCCTAATCCAATATTTCATAACTTTCCAGTGAACAGAAATTCCGAAATCATCAAAAAATATATCTAGGGCACAACTAGTGTTGTGAATGAAGTACTTTATAAATTTACCCAAAAATCTCAAAAAAAATTATATTATGGCTATTTAGACCATAAAATCACCCTGCCCAAATTTCATTTGATTGTTAGGTCATTTGTCAGCATAATAGTTCAAATTAAGATTGGTGCCCTAAACTAGGGTTAGGATTTTAGGTGGCCTAACTATCTCCAAATCTCCTAAGATTTTATCTAGAGAACTATAATGGCCCTATTGTCTTCTCCACCAAATTTCAAGTCAGTCCAAGGTCATTTGACCCCATGACCTTCACAACCCTACAAATCCCCATTAAGGGACCTACCTTAGGGTTCTAGGGCTACCCTAAACCAAACCTCCCCAAACTCCCTTGGAGGGTGTGTCATGCCCTAAAAAGTCAGTGACCAAAATATCAGCCTCTGGTTAGGTGATACAACCACTCAAATTACCAAGGGGTTGATTTACCCTAAATAGCCCTTTATGGGGCCAACTAGGGTTGAGTAAAACCCTAGTCAAAACACCTCCAAATGAGGTGAAAATTTTTCAAGTGTCCTATTATGTCCTCTAAGGCCACTCACCCAAATTTGGGGGGATTTTGAGGTGTTTAGGACACTTGATTAAAATACACATGATTTATTAAACTTTTCTAAAAACTTTAGAAAAATGTTTTCCAAAAATCCTAATTTTTTGACAGCGCCTAGACATAGGTAAGATTAGACCACACCCCAAATTTCAAGTCATTTTGATGACTGTATTGGAGTGGGGAATTTTTCTAAGGTCAGGACAGCCCTATGGACAGACCTCACCAAAATGAGTGCTGAGGTCTATCCAGTGGTCCAAATCACTTGAAACAAAGTTTAAAATTTCCTAGACTCATAGAGCTACAATATTGGTGTTTCAACTTTTTTTGTAGGAGCTAATAAGTATTTTTCCTAAATTTTCTAAAGTGACTGGTATTCTAGTATAGAAATTCACATAAAAGAAAAACTTAATTTAAACAACACAGATCTTAAAGGTTGATCCGTCGGCTGGGAGGTTGTCTTCAACCTCCAGCCGATGGTCTAGATAGCACGCACCTGGGAGCACTTCTCCCTCCCACAGCTGGCCGTCTGGCCTCCTCCCTGGCCGGCCACCGCCACCACCACCTCCGTTGAGGGGCGGCCATCGCCGGGCGGCGGCGCAGCCGCCGGAGAGGCTTTTTCTGGCAAGTTCGAGCACGTGAATTTCATGGAAAATCCATGAAAATGAAAGCTCCAATCGGGCTCAGTTGAACCTGATTCTCAATCCTATTGAATCCTAAGATCTATCCGCAGAAGAAGAGGGAGGGGAGGACCTTGTTCGCGGGCTGGAGGCGTGCTGATCGACGGGATGCAATTGGCGCGGTGGTCGCGTCGCCGAAATTCTCAATAGCACAGTGGGAGGCTCGAAAACTTCAGGTAAAAGCTTGGAAAAACCTCCTCTTGGGCCTCTGAGGATGTTTAAAGGCTTGGTAAGGGAGGGGGAATGACCAAAAGCTGGTGGCCATTAATGACCCATTATAGCTTGGCTCGGCCATGGTGGTGGGGGGCTGAAATGGCTCCGTGACAGCTAGCTAACGGCTGGAAACTCCTCCTCTTCCCTAGAGGAGTTGAATCCAGCCATAAAAGGGGAGGGGAAGGGATGTCAAGGTGTCAAGTGCTATTACTGGCTATGAAGGCCGGGCTCGGCCATGGCCAAACTGTTCCTTTTGCAAAACCGGCGGTCCACGTGGCACAACTTCACTTGACCGATCAACCTTCTTTAAAATAAGACTTAATTGGGTCTTATTAAAAGAAAATGGCCCACTCCTAGACCGGTCTCGGTTCAGTTAACCAGCACCCAGCCATAACAAATCTGCCAGAAAAATGCCAGAAAAATTCTAAGTATAATGGCATTGAGTGAGCTCAGTTCACTCAACGCCATCCAAGCTACGACATTGAGTGAGCTCTGCTCACTCAACGCCATCCCTGATACGGTATTGAGTGAGCTCTGCTCACTCAATGCCATCCAGAATGGCCTCCCAGACCACGGCGTTGAGTGAGCTCAGCTCACTCAACGCCATCCGGATTATGGCGTTGAATGAGCTCTGCTCACTCAACGCCATCCAGAATATGCCCTTTTTAAACGATGGCGTTGAGTGAGCTTAGCTCACTCAATGCCATCCAGACAACACCAAATGGCGTTGAGTGTGGTCAGTGCACTCAACGCCATTCAACTTATGGCGTTGAGTGCACTCAACGCCATCCCGCCTGATAAATTACGGCATTAAGTGAGCTAAGCTCACTCAACGACATCCAGTCTATGGCGTTGAGTGAGCTCAACTCACTCAACGCCAACAAGATGACACCAGATGGCATTGAGTGTATTCTGTGCACTCAACACCGTCTAGCTTATGGCTTTGAGTGAGCTAAGCTCACTCAACGCCATCCACTCTACGGCGTTGAGTGAGCTCAGCTCACTCAACGCTAACCAGATGATACCAGATGGCGTTGAGTGCAGTCTGTGCACTCAACGCCGTCTAGCTTATGGCTTTGAGTGAGTTAAGCTCACTCAATACCATCCAGTCTACAGCGTTAAGTGAGCTGAGCTCACTCAATGCCAACCAGATGACACCAGATGGCGTTGAGTGCAGTCTGTGCACTCAACGCCGTCTAGCTTATGGCTTTGAGTGAGTTAAGCTCACTCAACGCCATCCAGACTACGGTGTTGAGTGAGCTTAGCTCACTCAATGCCATTCCAAGGTCACGGGCATGACGGATCGGTCACGGGCGTGTCAGGCCCATGTTGAAATTTCTGAGCTCGCCGATCGTCTTCATGAGGTCATCGATCATCGAAGGGGTCACTCCCTAGGTCACGGGCGTGACGGGTCGGTCACGGGCGTGACTACCCCTTGACTCGAAATCTTGGTCGATAAACTTCAATTCCTGGGTTTTCTAGGGTTCTGTTATGACAAAACCACTTCCAGGGGTCTAGTTGGAAATGAGATGTTACATAACTGGTCGTCCCATAGATCCTGCCTAGGGTAGTCAGCTCCATAAAGGAGTGGTAGCATCGTCCTCAAACAGTCTGGGCTTTTGGGAGAGTTGGTAGCGCCATGTCCCTACAAGTGGTATCAGAGGAGGTCACGGGTTCGAAACCCCGGGGTCATTTCAGGGGGGATTGTTGGGGTCCAGCAATGCCCCCGGTATTGGGAGGTACGACGTGAGGCGCTATGGCCCACACTAGTCGAATAGAAGGGCGTGTCCCCAGGGCCTAACTGGTCACCCCGTGGTTCCTGCCTAGGGTAGCTAGCTCCATAAAGGAGTGGTAGAAATGTCCTCAAAAAGTCCGAGCTTTTGGGAGAGTTGGTAGCGCCATGTCCCTACAAGCAATTGTTGGGGTCCAGCAATGCCCCCGGTGTTGGGATGTACGGCGCGAGGCGCTATGGCCCACACTAGTCGAATAGAAGGGCATGTCCCCTGGGCATAACTTGCCTCCCGTGGATCCTTCCTAGGGCAGCCAGCTCCATAAAAGAGTGGTAGCGCCGTCCTCAAATAGTCCGGGCTTTTGGGCGAGTTGGTAGCGCCATGTCCCTACAAGTGGTATCAGAGGAGGTCACGGGTTCGAAACCATGGGGTCATTTTTAGGTGGGATTGTTGGTGTCCAGCAATGCCCCCAGTGATGGGAGGTACGACGCGAGGCGCTATGGCCCACACTAGTCGAACAGAAGGGCGTGTCCCCTGGGCCTAACTGTCCATCCATGGATCCTACCTAGGGTAGCATGCTCCATAAAGATGTGGTAGCGCCGTCCTCAAATAGTCCGGGATTTTGGGCGAGTTGGTAGCGCCATGTACCTACTCGTAGCTTGCCTTGGAAACTCTCCCATGGTGACTGGTAGAGTTATCGTCCCTTGCACTAAGACTTGATGGTTGTCTAAGCCGTACATAGGTCTGGCTGCTGGTACGAGATGTTGAATGGTAAGCTTCATGATTTGAAGAGTGGAGAAGAATAAGACATTGACCGAACTTTTGTTGTCGACGAGTATCCTTTCGACCTTATAGTAGGGATCACTGATCCCTATGCTGATCATGAGAGGGTCTTGGTGGAGTGTCTGGATTCGTTCAAGATCTTCATCCCCAAAGGCTTTGGTGGAGTCTTGCCTGCTTCTTATATCTCCCTGGGTGCTTACTGAAAATATCTGGGTAGAGAGAATTGGTGACCTGATAATAGTTTTTATGTTCCCAACTATCTGCCTGCCATTGGCTCCTCTTTGTTGGACATTCTGTTGGTCTCTTGCCTACCTAGGGGGAGCTTGTTGATCTTGTTGATGTCATGTTGGGTTCATTTCTCATAATGTCCTAGATTTGTAAGAAGTCAAACAAGTCAATGATATACACATAGTTGTATTTGATGTATGTTTAAGTTCATGCATGCAGGTTGGTCTATGTCATATTTATTGGACAAGAGATTCAAGTGACATTGATAGGTGGACTCAAAGAAGCTAACTGAATAGGCAGGAATTTGCCTAAGTCCATATGCATTGAGTGAGACAAGCTCACTCAATGCCAAACATCAAGGCTATTACTGGAGAAGCGGGAAAAATGACTAAGACCACAGGAATTGAGTGAGGCTTATTAACTCAACGCCATACAACTAATAGTGTTGAGTGAAGTCAGGACAGACAAAGCAAAAAATGACTAAGTACAAAAGTGTCGACACACTTCACAACTATGTCAACATCTTTGTAGGAGAAGTGTCGACAGATCAAGTCACCTGTGTTGAGATAATTCAGTTATCTCGATACCTTGAAGATTCAAGACAGCAGTGTAAAGACAAGTCAGTTATCTCGACACCTTGAAGGATCAAGTCAGCTGTGTAGAGACAATTCATTTATCTCAACACCTTGAAGATTCAAGACAGTAGTGTCGAGACAAGTCAATTATCTCGACACCTTGAAGGATCAAGTCAGCTGTGTCGATACAATTCAGTTATCTCGACGCCTTGAAGATTAAGTCAGCAGTGTTGAGACAAGTCAAATATCTCGACACCTTAAAGCTCAGGATAGTAGTGTTGAGACAATACAACTATCTCGACACAATAAAGAATTGAAGTGAAGACTCAAAGATGTCAACACCATCAGGCAGAGAAGAATTATTCTAAGTCCAAAATCATTGAGTGAAGCCAACACACTCAATGCCATCAGGCCAGAATCGTTGAGTGAAGTCAACACACTCAACGCCATCAGGCAGAACAGAATTATTCTAAGTCCAGAATCATTGATAGAAGTCAGTTCACTCAACGCTCTCAATGCCAAGGTTGATGAAGAAGCAGAAGACTAAGCTAAGTCTAAAAGCATTGAGTGAAGGACATTCATTCAACGCCTAGCATAGCTGAAAAGTTTCTAACTCTAGATTCGTTGGGTATTGCTTATTCACTCAACGTCACTCAATGCTTGAGTGGATTCTGAGAATTTGGCTAAGTCCATAAAGGGGTGACATCAGCAAAGTCAACAAGTCAATGAATTTCAACTTCGTTATGAAAGTGCTGCAAATCATCTTTAACATCACCGTCAGTCTGCTGTTAATTCCAATCTGTAAAGCTAAAAATATAATCAGCCATTAAATCAGCGACACGTGTCAATCAACTCGCCAGATGACGGGATTATAAATAAAAGCTGAGATCTGGATCGAAATAACTTTTTGATAGATCAATTTATTTCGAAAAAGAGGAGCGGGAGTTCATCGTATTTGCCCGCCATTGTTGCAAAAACAAAAGCTTTAATTCGCAGAATCTGAAGGTTTCTGAGATAGCTAAAGTAATCAACATCCACTTCAACAAGTACAGAGGATTACTCTGAGAAAGAGGAATCAGTCAGGCAAGCCCTAACTGAAAGTTGCTTCTCAATTAGATCTGAGCCAAATCTGAAGAACATTCTCTGAATCAAATAAGAAGAAGATATCTATTCCGAATTCTCTCTGAACAGAAGGGAAGGCAGAGGAATTACTATTTGCCTTACAGGTTAGCTGATTAAAGATCGTTCCCTCTTTCATTAGCAAGATCAGAATCAAGATTCTGAAGAACTTCCAGCACAAGTCACAGATCATTTAAGATATTCTTTTTTGTTATTGTGGAGAAGATAAGACTGAGATTATCTCAGCTCTGGAAGCAATTGACTCAGAGATTAATTTCTCTTGAGTGAAATCATCATCCAACTCAATTTCTGGTGGATCTATTCGAAGATCTGTATATAGGCCAAGGTTAAATAGGTTGTGTAGGATCTGTGATAGATCTGTGTTGTAAGTCCTAAATTATAAAGGCCGCGTGAGGATCCAGTATTGGATCTGTATGGGGCTGATCTCCCAGTCTGTGTTGAGGGCATTTGTGCCTGTATTAGGTGATCAAGTGATTACTGTGTGGTTGGATGAGTGCCTGTGTTGTAAGTCTCGGTGGAGACTGAGTGATCCGGTGGGATCGTGTTGTAATCTCTAAGGAGCTAAAGTTATTGGAGAAGTGCCTTGTCTAACATACTGTTAGAAAGGCGGAGAGGGGCATTAGATGTACCCATACAGTGGGGAACCACTATAAAAATATGGTGTGATGTGTTGGTGTGTTGTGTGTTACTTTCAAGGAAATCAAAAAGACTTCTATAACATATTCACCCCCATCTAGGAGATTAGATACCCTTGGATTTAAAGACTTTCAAGTGGTATCAGAGGGAGGTTGCTCAAAAAAGACTTAACAGTCTGAGTAGATCTCCAGTGTATCTGACAGTTAGCTCAGATGGGTTCAGGATAGAATCACAAAGAGATAGGATCCATAAAATTTCCTCTCTGCAGGAAGGAGACTTTTGGCATATGGAAGGAAAGACTCAGATTGTTCATGGAGGAATCTGATCCTAGGATCTACATTACAGTTCAAGAAGGACCCTTTATCCCTATGAAGATATCTGTCCTTGATGCCAATATTCAGATTCCAAAGAAGTATACAGAAATGACTAAGGATGAAGTCATTCTTTCTACTATGGATAAGAGGGCACAAAATGTAAGACCCCATTTTTTTTAAAACCACCAGAGTCTTATGCCTAGAACCGCCGCTTTGCGGTGACACCAACACACCTGGGAAGGTCATCACTACAAAACGTAGATCCTGCCGGCCATACCGATCGCAGAAGAGTAGAATGAATATAAGGGTACATGAAAACTCAAATGCTGGTCCACAGAAAATCACATGAAATATAATAAATCTCCATGAAGGGAGAGTCCACAGAAAAGAAACAGTAAAGTACTAAAGAGAGCTCCTGCCCGATACATAAAAATCCTCACTACATATCACTCAATTGCGGAAGCAAATCTATAATATATACTAAAGATCGGGACTCACGGTCCCTACTGCCTGAACTATAGTGCTAGACTATCCCGTCTCCAAGCACACCGACCTCTGGGGCTGCATCTCCTGGTTCGGCTCCATGATCCCTTAAAATGATTTGGTCAATGACTATTAGTCTAAAAGACTAAGTCTTATCACCCCCACCCATACCCCATGGCTCCTAGGCACCGAGCGGGGATAAGGAAATGGAAGGTAATGAATGTGGAAGCAGGTGGCAGCGGAACTAGTCTATCATGAGTTCATAAACAGAGCAATTATATGTAAGCAGTAGTAGGTAAGCAGTAGTAGGTAAGCAGTAGTAGGTAAGCAGTAGTAGGTAAGCAGTATTGAAAGTCTCTAGTGTCGACTTAATCCACCTATGGGGGTGGGGAATAAGTGTCGTGCAGTCTTTTGCGGAATTAAATTTACCTGCACAAATTAACAAACAGAGCACATAAAATACACAAAGAATTATAGTGGTTCCCCGATTTGGGTACGTCCACTTTCACCCTTCGACCTATCTCCCACCAAGGGACGACTCGGTCACTTCTCCAAACGGATTGAAATCCAATCCTCACACTATGGAAGGAACCCTTCCAACAAAGGAGTCACAACTCCATCACCACGGGTTGCACCCAACCCTTACAACAAGGAATGAAAATTCCTTTCCAACAAACCAAAATTGAATGTAAAAGAAAATACAAACAAAGCTTTTGGAGATTCCGATGTCCTTCTTCGTTCGTTGTACCCTGCACGAAAAATACGAAGAGTCCACAACCAGATTTCTCTCTTGGAATGGGTCTTCTTAAGATCGGCGGAGGCAAGTGATTGCGGCGGCGATACTTTGTAGATCCAAACTTCTTGACGAAGCAAGCAAGGTCTACGAACGATCTCAGTCGGATCAGTCGTCTCAACCAATTCGAAATGGAGAACAAATCTCGTTCAACGAATCGGAAGACAAGAGATCTCAAGAGAGATGCGTGAGACGCTCGGCTTGCCTCGGTACTGTCATCGGAAGATCAAAGAAGATCGGAGTTCAGCGGTGACGATGAGCTTGCGAGCGGCTACAGGCGATCGGCGGTTTCCGCGATCGGCTAGGGCACGACGTCGACTGCTTTTGTTTCTGCGTGAATGTCTCTGTAGAGGTTCAAAATATGCGTATATATACCAGGAGCCAACCCTAATGACCGTTGTGGGGCCCACAAGGAGAAACCCTAGCCTCAGTCGAAACAGCGCACGGCAGGTTGGTTAAGTCCAGCGAACGAGGAAATTTGCCTAAGGAAAAATCGGCGGGAATTGTTGGTGATTCCCGTCGATGTCGGCGGGAATCACTCACGATTCCCGTCGATTCTGCCTTGGCAGAATCCCTGTTTGAAAACTATCTGCCGGAATAAGTCGGCGGGAGAGGCTAACTGATTCTCGACGAATCGGCGGGAATCACTAACGATTCCCGTTGAAGTAGGCGGGAATCACTAGCGATTCCCGTCGAAGTCGGTGGGAATCACTTAGCGATTCTCGTCGATTTTGACTTGGAAGAATTTTCTCTCTTCCTTCTTTTGATGACTTGGTCTTTGACCCATCTTTGCTCCTTCTGCTCTTCATCTACCTTGACCCTGTACTTGAAAATAAGTACACTCCAATAGAGAGAGCACACGTGAATCAACACACTGATCTACGCAACGAGGGATTATGTTGCGCAGACCCGTGTATATTGACCCATTGCACCCCGACATTGGCGTGTACTTAGCATGGAATAGCTGCAAGCACAACTTGATAGAAGATTGTCAAATACATTGTGAATCCATCTTAGCTTGACTGGAGTCTTCTTCAAATCCGGGTAATTATGGATACAATACCCAACAAACTCCCCATATTTGAAGAAGCCAAAATCCTACTAGCTAAGATGAATTACACCAACCAAATAGATATATATAAAAGTATGCGAGACAAGAAATCAGAATAATAAGATTTCACGCATTCAAACCAAAAATAGAATCAGCATATGATCATGTGTATATAAATCCAAAGTGATGTCCATTTTTAAATTACAAGAATAGAAGTAATAGAAGTACACGTATATTGAAAATTAAATGTCTGGATTTCATGTCTATCCCTCCTTTGCCTCAGCATCTCTTAGTTTTTTAGCCAGGAACTTCTTGCTTTGCCTTTCAAAATATTCCTTTGGCTTTGGATAGTATCTGGGGGGAGGAGCTTTGTTCTCAACTGTGTTTGACCTGAAGAATATGTTTCTTTTTGCCTCATATTTTTTATGCATTTCCCATTCATACTGACTATATACTTCATTTCTGTTCAGCTCTCCCCGCTGTTGTAGCATGAATGTATCAAGTATAATGCTCCTAGATATGGGACTCCATCGTTCGTTCTTGACTTCACTTTCCTTCCTTCTTAATTTCCTCTCAGCTGGATTATCTTTAGAAGTTCCTTCTTGAAGCTTTCTTTTCCCTTTCACAATCGCTTCTTGATCAAACATTGCACTGTGAGCAGCTTTGGCAGCGGCTTTAGCAGCCTTTCTGACATCAGCTTCACTTAAGGGAAATTCCTCAGCAATAGCAACCTCATCAGGAGCAGCAGTAACATCATCAGTAGGATTAACAGGAATATGTATACCTGAAGCTTGTTGAACTAGCCAATGATAACTTTCAAATACATATTCGTTTGATTGTTTGAAGTTGTCGACCATGATTTGCTCTAACCCTGCCATCTTAGCTGCATATTCCTTCTCCCCCTTTTTGACTTCTAGGGCAATTGAGTTTACATAAGAGTGCAGTGACTCATCTATATGCTTTATATTCTGAGTGAAATCGGCCAGCAAGGTGTTCTGATTCGTGTTGAGGGTGACCATGTTGGCATCGAACAGTTTGATGTTGTTGGCTACGACATGAGCATTTTGATTTACCACTGCCAGGTCAGCAGTGGCCTTCTTTAGCCCTTGCATCAGAAGATTGACAGCAGTGCCGACCTCAACATACTTAGCTTCAAATCTTTGTTCCATCTTATCCAGCTTGTGATTTATCTCCATAATATTCTTTAGCATCAGATCCTCAGATTGCTTAATTCGTTTAAGTACTCTGTTGTGAGATCGTTTAAAGGAGATCGTTTAAGTACTCTGTTGTGAGATCGTTTAAAGGAGATCGTTCAAATCTTTGTTCCATCTTATCCAGCTTGTGATTTATCTCCATAATATTCTTTAGCATCGATCCTCAGATTGCTTAATTCGTTTAAGTACTCTGTTGTGAGATCGTTTAAAGGAGATCTTCAGTTCATCTACTATACCTTGAATGATATTTACAGTGTGATTTGCCAGGCTAGGTCCTAACGGATGATCTTGATGTAAATCTTGGTCGTGTTCTAGAGGGATAGGACTATGTGAGTCAAGACTCTCCTCGTCAGATTCACTTGAGGAGCTCGATAAATTTACAGTCCCCTGTGGAGGGATAGAGGCAGCATCTGCCAAGTTTCCATGTATACTCATCACCCCCTTCAGCATAGCATCAAGTTGTTCCTGAGGCTGGGAGGTCTCCCCCTCAACTGTTGTGCCAGATACATCAGGAACCTTTACCTGAATCTATTCCTCAGAAGAGAGGTCAACATCAATCTCCCTTATGGCCATATCATTTACAGCTTGCTCATCATCACGATCCTCAACGATATGTTGCTCAGGGGAATCCACATCATTCTCACTAACAGCAACATTCTCCACATCATCCTCTACTTCCTCCTCATCAGTCTGATCAGTAGCAAGGGTTTCTACTGCATCCTTAGTGATGAGGGTAATATCAGTAACAACGTCTACTTGATCTGAGACTGAGGCTTCCACCCTGATGGCAGCAGAAGGACTGGGTAATGACTCCCCCTTAGTTCCTGCATTCAGCAGATCAGGAACTTCACTGGGCTGATCTGAAGGATTTGTGAACTCTGGTGCTCCGTCTTCTTCATCAATACGTGTTACAGACGCACCCCCTTGGACAATTCTTCTTTCCCACCTATCGAAGACGCTGGAGTCCATCTTCTTTAGATAGTGAAGGGGAACTCCCGTAGTCATATCAAACCTATCTCCAACCATCTGGTTCAGGTAGAGACTGATGATTCTCCCGAAGTTCAGAGTACGTAGGGTATCTTTTATTTTTCTCAAATAACATGGCTCCCCAGTTCATTTTCTTTCTGCACACGATGGCTATCGGGCTTTTGAACATGTCACCTGAGATGTGATCATGGGAGCCAGGATTGCAGATCAGGACTTTCCCTATGATATCTGAAAGAAGCTTTCCTTCGTCGTTCATGTCCTTGCGTTTAATGGCCCTGGTCCCTCGAGCCAAACCACAGAAAAGCAATGCCCTCGTACGATCATCCTCGTCTAGATAGTCCTCTTGTTCGAAGCTAGAGAGCTGGAGATGATGGGACAGTCTTGCAGCCATCATCTTTATCCTGAGGCCTGCTATTTTACTCTTTATCAATGTGTCCTCATGATGTAGCTTGGAGTTGGCGAAAAACTCAAGAACTTCCTTGTCGAGAACCTTGCACGGGTGCTCGAGAATGAAGGAGAGGCCGGCTTGTTCCAACATCAGGATGATGTTTCTGAATTCGTCTGAGGCATAAGAAAAACCTATCCTCACCAATTTACTTCCAGTGAGGAGCCCGACCATTGTTCGAGGAGCCATTTCGAACCTAAGCGAGTTAAACCCAAGGAGTTAACTCTTTCTACATCTAGAATTTTGAGGAACTAAACTAGAGGGAGGGATGATCCCTGAAAGTGGAGCTTATGAATTTGAATTTCAAGGGAGCAACTGAAGTTACCTTTCGCTCGGAGGGTGCAAGGAAGGAGACGCGTAGCAGGCGGTGAGTAGGTGTAGACCTAGGGTAGATGCAGACTGAGGCCGAGGAGAGGCTTGCGTCGGGACTGAAGGGCTGGCGGTGGATCGGCGAGACACCTATGTTGAGCTGATGCCGATGACGAGAATGCAGCGTCGAAGGGAGGCGACGTTCGACGATTGCGGGAGTCGACGGGAGACGACGGTCGACGGGAAGCTGAAAGGTTACGGAGCGACGGGAGGCAGACTCATTTCCGCAAGATCCGCAGGGAAGCTGAAAGGTTTCGACTAGGGTCGACGGGGAAGTGAACGGTCGGGAAATACCACAGTGGGGAAATACCTGCTAATTCCGAAAGGTTAGAGGATTTTTCCGCTATTTCCGTTCAATTACAATGATCGACGAGAATTCCTGCTAATTTAAGGCTACCGAGTCGACGGGTTAGATGCAGATTTCTGCGAATATGCGATGACCTAAGGACTGTTGAAGAACCTTTTTGAATACGTAACATCGCCGGGTATAGTTCATTTCCTTTTTCCTCTAAACAATGGATAACAATTTTCCATGTCATGATAACTAAGTTGAGTTCATGGAAGGTTAACACTAGAAATAATCACCGGCTTTTTCTTGTTGAGTTCAAAATGTAATAATTGTAGTTGCAACTATTGGTACAAGTCCCTTGAGATTCATCGGACCAATTTACACCCACTTTCACACATTATCAAGATATAGAAAATTTATCAGATTCTAAAATAAGGATCATACAGTTATTAGCTTGCGTGTCCTTCCATTTCAGGTGTGTATATATATATATCTTGAAAGAAAATCTACATATATGTCTGTATATATATGTATATCTATGTAATGCGATTAAATTTCCGAAACTGAATGCGCGTACCTGGGATTACTAGGTTGATTATTCAGATCCACTATTTGAAGTACGACGGGTATCATGTACAAGTAGGACACTGTAGTTAGCATTGTCTCTTTTCCCATAATCTTGTTCCATAGCAAGCCTGGATCATCTCTTGTCTAGGTCCCATCATGTTCATGGGTACCTAGACTATCCTGCAAAAAAGAATTATCTTACCTTAGGAACCCAATAGGTATTGGGTCCTAGGTTCTTGTCAGCATAAAATACAGCATGCCTTCCTACAGGATTTCTATCAGGAAGGCTGTCTCTTGCCAAAGGACGTGGACATACCCTTGCCCTTGGCACAGAAGGATTGTGCCAACAATCTATGGCAAAGTGACCCATTCTGCCACAGCACCAACATTCATGAATATTGTACCTCCTTTTCTGACCAGATCTATTGACAAATTTGGTCATGACCCTAGGTCTGAAGGAGGCAAAGCTGGATATGTTCTCAAATTTACCCTTTCCACCGAGACACGAGGGAGGTCTGATGGTGAACATGTGGTGAGTGTCATGAGGCCTGGGGGGTGGTGCTTTCTTTTCAGCCAACATACATCCGGGAGCCCCAGTGATGCTTGCTACATGTTTGCCAACTCCCTTTTCCTTTGTCTTAGGGTGGGAAGATGTTTTGTGAGAGTTGTTTCCTGCAATGTCATGAAGTGTGAGAGCTGAGGCCGTAAATACAAACGGTTCATGATGAGCCGTGTGTATTTTCTCATGGGTAGCCATAACAGCACTTGCACTATGGGTGTTTCCATATGAGGGCCGATCATTCTTGCAGTGACCATAGTTGTTGTTATGGTCATACCTGAAGGAATGATGTGTGCCCCTCCTACTCATTGTGGGGGGTCTGTAGACAGTTTCCCCCATTTCTCCATGATTTTATAATTCGCGAGATCCACCCGTTTTCTCCCTTTCTCTTAATAGCATCTATCTTGGAAAAATTAGATACTATCCTCTTCTCGGTCTCCAAAGACAACTCTAGATCCGAGATCTTTGAGTCCTTCACCTTGATAGATTCCAATTGGAGTTCCATCATGATCCTCAACTGAGCAATTTCCATAGCTTGTTTCTCAACAAGCAAGTTGCTCTCCTGAAGGGCTCTTCAAAGGAGATCAAGAGTTTCAATCTATTGATCGAAGCTGTCAATATCCCTGGCATCAACTAATGGACAATCCTCCGAACTTCTCCTGTCTTCAGGAGATATATGTGAGAAAGAGACAGAGGAGGAAGATACCAGATCCTGATTGGGCTGATCAGGGATAGAGTTATGGTCTGTGGAAGCTGAAGTTTCAGCTTCAATACAACTGCATTCCTCCATCTCTTCTTCAGTCTCTGATAGAGAAACGGGATCCCTGATATTGAAAGGTTGTTCTTGACTTTCATCTTCAGAGATGAGGACCCCCACATATGCTTCATCTTATTGCTGGCATTCAGTCCAGGCAGTCTTCTTTCCCTCCATGAGGTTAGAGATTATTTCCCACATGGACTTTGCAGTCTTACAATTGTCCAATCCTATATGAGATGATCCTGACCAAATATCAGAAATGATCTGTCGAACCAACTTGTCCAAGTTGAATAGTGAGAGCTCGGTTTCAGACATCTCTGCGGGACTCTTAGGGATTTGGTCTTCTCTAGAGTCAGAAGCCTTTATGGGAATGAAGGGACCATCTTCCACAATGAATAAAGCACGGGGGTCAATGGCTTCTAGATGAAACTGAACTCTTATTTACCAGATGGGAAAATATTCTTTTGTGCATACAGGTAGTCTCAGGGGAGAGACATTTGAGTATAGCTCCATGCTTGAATCTTGTTTTCTCCTCGACACTAGACACAGGATCTTACTCAAGGTGTTAACCTTATTGATGAGTAACCTCCCTCTAATACCACTTGAAAGTCTCTAGTGTCGACTGAATCCACCTATGGGGGGGGGGGAATAGGTGTCGTGCAGTATTTTGCGGAATTAAATTTACCTACACAAATTAACAAACAGAGCACAGAAAACCCAAAGAATTATAGTGGTTCCCCGATTTGGGTACGTCCACTTCCCCCTTCGACCTATCTCCCACCAAGGGACGACTCGGTCACTTCTCCAAACGGATTGAAATCCAATCCTCACACTACGGAAGGAACCCTTCCAACAAAGGAGTCATAACTCCACCACCACGGGTTGCACCCAACCCTTACAACAAGGAATGAAAATTCCTTTACAACAAACCAAAATTGAATGTAAAAAAAAATACAAACAAAGCTTTTGGAGATTCTGATGTCCTTCTTCGTTCGTTGTAGCTTGCACGAAAAATACGAAGAGTCCACAACCTGATTTCTCTCTTGGAATGGGTCTTCTTAAGATCGGCGGAGGCAAGTGATTGCGGCGGCGATACTTTGTAGATCCAAACTTCTTGACGAAGCAAGCAAGGTCTACGAACGATCTCAGTCGGATCAATCGTCTCAACCAATTCGGAATGGAGAACAAATCTCATTCAATGAATCGGAAGACAAGAGATCTCAAGAGAGATGCGTGAGACGCTCGGCTTGCCTCGTTACTATCGTCGGAAGATCAAAGAAGATCGGAGTTCAGCGGCGACGAAGAGCTTGCGAGCGGCTACAGGCGATCGGCAGTTTCCGCATCGGCTAGGGCACGGCGTCGGCTGCTTTTGTTTCTGTGTGAATGTCTCTGTAGAGGTTCAAAATACGCGTATATATATACAAGGAGCCAACCCTAATGACCGTTGTGGGGCCCACAAGGAGAAACCCTATCCTCGGCCGAAACAGCGTACGGCAGGTTTGTTCGGTCTAGCGAACAAGGAAATTTGCTAAGGCAAAATCAGAGGGAATCGTTGGTGATTCCCGTCGATGTCGGCGGGAATCACTCACGATTCCCATCGATTCTGCCTTAGCAGAATCCCTGTTTGAAAACTATCAGCCGGAAGAAGTCGGCGGGAGAGGCTAACTGATTCTCGACGAATCGGCGGGAATCACTAACGATTCCCGTCGAAGTCGGCGGGAATCACTAGCGATTCCCGTCGAATTCGGCGGGAATCACTTAGCGATTCTCGTCGATTTTTTCTTGGAAGAGTTTTCTCTCTTCCTTCTTTTGATGACTTGGTCTTTGACCCATCTTTGCTCCTTCTTCTGCTCTTGATCTACCTTGACCCTATTCTTGAAAATAAGTACACTCCAATAGAGAGAGCACACGTGAATCAACACACTGATCTACGCAACAAGGGATTATGTTGCGCAGACCCGTGTATATTGACCCACTGCACCCTGACATTGGCGTGTACTTAGCATGGAATAGCTGCAAGCACAACTTGATAGAAGATCATCAAATACATTGTGAATCCATCTTAGCTTGACTGGAGTCTTCTTCAAATCCGGGTAATTATGGATACAATACCCAACAAGTATAAGTATATACAAGAACAAGTGAGTAAGTAAAGTAGGAGAAGGTAAACTAAGTAAGTAACCATGACTTATAAGAATGCCCATAGAAACCTATAGGCCAAGGGGTCGTTTTGCAAGGCCCATTGTATAAAGTGTCTCATACCATTTTATATAATAGGTGTCAGGGGTTATATGCAATGATGATGTTATGACATGTAAGTATGTTATGATGTGAACATGCAAGTGCAACACACACACTCGACTCTGTGCACACAGACCTTTAGTTCCCCCTTTCTGGAGCCTAACCTCCCAGGATACCTCCGTAGTGGCAAATGGAAGCGGTGGGTTTGGCCTCGCCCACCTCTAAACTGTTATCAACACTACCAGTAAGACCTATCGTACGCCTCAATGCTGGTGCACTAAGAGTATCTCCTGCGTACTCTTGCCGGCTGCGCACAGGGCTTTATTTGTCCAAGTGCTAACCACACTTGCCGAGTCAACGTATTGGTGTCGGTGTGACGACTCTCCAATACCCACCACCTTATATCTTATGCACATGCAAGCTTAGTATGCTTTTCCACCGAGCCAAAGCTCCCCGGACTATCCCGTTCGTCACAATATCTACCGAGCCATCGGCTCACTGGGCTAATCTGCCCACCACTAAAACCACCGAGCCTACCTCTCGCGGGACACAACCTAACTCCCACAACACCGGGGAGTGTGAGTGTAAGTGAAATCCTAGTTATACTAGTTAATCTTAAACATTGAATATTCTTACGGTTTAGGTTAGTCCAAGACTGCCCTAGGTATTCCCGGTGGAGGGCTCTCACAGAGCACTAGAAACTATGATGGTAGCTGAAGCCCATCGTTCTCTATCGCAAGGAACTTACTATTAAAGGTTATTACCCAATTTTCAATCCCCTTTAATATTATACTGGAGCTAACCCTAGTGTATTTTGACTCTCTTCCTCTCCATAGGAAAGACGACCTTTCGTCGATCCCGAGCACCACCTAACACTAGCCAACCCAACATTCCCCTCATCATGACTCTTAATAAAGCTCACTTTTTCACCTTACCAAACCAGAAAACATTACTCCCCACTTCCTATGACCATCCCCCATGTTAACACAATTTTCGCAGTTTTACTAAATGAGACCAATATAAGCTATATTATGTACATGATAGAAGGTACTCCAAATTTTCATCCAAATGCACTAAGATAAATATTGTGGGTCTATCATGACATATTTAGCATAAATACGTGACTTGTAATTTTCCTAATTAATTTACCATTTATTAGATTTTCCCAAAAGTTAGGCCATGGGTAATTTTTAACATGAAGTACTAGATTCCCTTAATTTATGGCCACTAAAAATTATGAATGTAATAAACTCTGAATATTTAATTCAAGATAATTCAAATGATTTTAGACAATGAAGGGAGTACCATATTTCATAGTCCAAAAATTGTATAAAAATTACCAGAGCTTCATTGTGATCATAAAAAATTACTGACTAAGTTTCATGCAATTACTAGGTTAGTGAGCCATGTATAAAAATACTTCAACTAATTCCATTCAAGTGCTCTTTGTGAAGCAACATTCTTATAAACTCATCAAAATAACATGTAGCAAATTTTTTAGTGTTTATTCTACCCTAAAATATTCTCTGGCTAAGTAACACAATTTTCTAGCAAAGTATAATATTTATTATGTATTTATCAAAGTATGGTGCACTAGTTTACTTTACACATGAAGTACTAAGAGAAAATGCCCAAATGATCCAAATAATTTACTAGTACCTCTAAATAATATTTAATTGACTTTGCCAGAGTTTCATATCATTCTAAGTTAATCTAACCATGGTTACTTCAAAATCATCAAAAAGGGCAAGGTGGAGATTATACCTATAAGTATGAGCTACTGTTTTCTAAACATCCTATAATAAATCTCAGAGGTCAATAACACTATAAAATTACTTCTACCAAAGTTTCATAAGGATCCAAGGTCATAAGACCCCCTATTTATTCGTTAAGGTGTATTGACCTAAATAATTTCCAAGTGATTTAAGTGGAGTGCATGTGTTAAAATACTACCAAATTTCTTCATAGGGCATGTCACCACCCTAAGATCACATGAACTAAACACCAAGTCCATACAAGGACATATCACCCCATGTCCTCAACAAACCCCAAAGTTCAACCTTAGGGTTTGAACTTAGGTCCTAGGGCAAATCCACCCTAATCCACCCTAAACTCTATGTGAGGGTTTTTAAACTAACCATGGGGCTCTAGCCAAATTCGTAACCTCTTTGGGTGAGAATTGGCCCCTCCATTCCCCAAGCTCACACTGACCCTAATTAACCCTTAAGGGCCACACTTTGGTCTCACCAAAACCTATTCAAATCTAACTCAATTAGCTAGAGCCCCATGGTTAGTTTAAAAATTCCCATTTGAGAAAATGTCTTCCAAAAATTCCCATTTTTGGATATGTTTTGGGTATAGGTAAGAGTGACCCCCATCCAAAATATCAAGTCATTCGGATGGCTGGATTGATGGGGGCACACAAAACAATCTCTGAAAAAGCCTAGGTATAGACCTCACCAAAAGGAGTGTTGTGGTCTGACCTAAACTCCAAATTGGTCCAAACCAATTTTAAATTAATCTTGACTCATAGGGCTATAATAATCATATTGGCCACTTTTTCATAAAAAGCTTCTAAACATTTTTAATTTAATTCCTAAGGTAACTGATATTAAGTGACAGAAATGCACATATAAAACATTTAATATAAATAGATCTGCACAGATCGTAAAGCAAATCGAGTAGCTCCTAGTTTTCTTATTCCTCCAGCTAATGGTTGAGATCAACTTGACCTGGAGCACTTCCAAGTCCATTTGTCGGCCACCCGGCCACCTCCCTGGCCGGCCAACGCCACCACCACCTCCGTTGAGGTGGTGGCTATCGCTGGGCGGCAGCACGGCTGTCGGAGGGGCTGATTCCGGCGAACCCGAGAGGAAGCTCAAATCCAAAATTTATGGATTTTGAAGCTTTTAATTGGCTCAACTAAGCCCAATTCTTGTCTCTAATGAATCCTATGATCTAGCCCATGAAGGAGTAGATGAGGACCTGATTTGCGGCCTGACGACGTGTGCTTTGCCTCCACGCCATTTCCGACCACCAAACTTTGGCTCATCTTCAACCTCTACACCAACCTCAACGAAAAAGAGAAGTAATTGGGGGAAATGCTTGCCCTTTCTCTGGTGAAGGTCCTTAAAGAGGGAATTTGGGAGAGGAGGCTTGCAACTCCCAAATATCATTAATCTCCAGTAATGACCATTAATTTATTTTCTTTGGTTTCAACCAAATTAAGGGGGCTGAACCAAATTAATGACCGGCCTCCTCCAGAAAAACTTCTCCTCTCCCTCAGAGGAATAAAAGCCCCATAAAAGTGGGAGTTATGGAGCCTACATGGCCATGATGGCCATTAATCTCAAGCTTTTCTCTCTCCTCAAAATCACTAATTCCAGAAGCTTAGTTCGACGAATTTTGTTCTATTTGTCGAATTTCGTTCGACGAATTTTGTTCTATTCGTCGAACTTTGTTCGACGAATTTTCCCCATTTGTCGAACTCTGCTCGACGAATCTGCTCTATTTATCGATTTGCGTTCGACGAATATGCCCCGTTCGATGAAGGCTGAACCTTGTTCTGGAACTTGCTCCATTCGTCGAACTTCCTTCGACGAACTCTGAACTCAGTTCAACACTTGCTCCGTTCGACAAATTCTTGCTGAGCTTGACGAATTCGCTCCCATCGACGAACTCTTGTTGAGTTCGATGAATACGCTTTGGTTCGATGAATTGTTGGATGAGTTCGACGAAACCGACCGGTCTATAATCTCTAAGTAAAATGACGTTGAGTGAGCTCAACTCACTCAACGCCAATCAGTCCATGAAGTTGAGTCAAGACACCACACTCAATGCCTAAATCGGACAGAAACCTTTCTAAGAAAAATGGCATTGAGTGAGCTCAACTCACTCAACGCCAACCCGTCTATGGCGTTGGGTGCACTTAACTCACTCAATGCCCAAAGCCAGAAAACCTTCCAAATATAATGGCGTTGAGTGAGCTCAACTCGCTCAACGCCAAGCGGTCTATGGCGTTGAGTGCGCTTAACGCACTCAATGCCCCGAGCCAGAATCTTCCTAAGTAAAATGGCATTGAGTGCACTCAATGCACTCAACGCCAATCAGCCCATAGCATTGAGTGCACTCAACGCACTCAACGCCCCGAGTACAGTTCAACGAATTTGCTCCATTCGTCGAATTTGACAGGTTTTATATCAACATGAGGCTGAATGTTTTCAAAAGGTCATGATAATTGCAACTCACTATTTGCATCCCAAGGTGTTTCACACCCTTATTCTCTTGTTCCCCCAAACCTTTTAGTGCTTCCCCAGGTTTTGTCATGACCTAGTCATGACAAAACCATCCTAGGGGTCTAGAAGCTTGAGGGATGTTACAAATCCCAATACATAAAAATTAAAATTTTGTTCTCAAAATTCAAGTTAGGCCTACGAGGTTTCAAGTACGAGAAATAAAGTGTAACATCCCGAGAGGTTAACAGGAATACCTGATGTGAAAAGTCTCGGGTACCTTTGCTACATCAAGTCCTATAGCTCCCACGTGTGCTCCTCTTTTCCATGATTCCTCCACAAGACCTTGACCAGTGGAACCTTCTTGCGTCGTAAGACCCGCATCTCAGTATAGTCTATACGGATCGGCTTCAGGTGCACCGATCGATCAGAAGCTATAGGCCCATCTATAGTCATAATCTGCTGCTCTGGCTGAAGTATATCTCTCCTGAGGGAGGAGACGTGAAAAACGTCGTGCGACCCTGCTAGCTCTGGTGGCATCTCCAGTCTGTATGCCAAGGGACCGATCCGCTCCAGGATCCTGTAAGGACCCATGTATCTCGGGCTGAGCTTCTTCCAATCACGCACCCACGAGACTCCATGCATTAGTCGTATCTTCAGAAATACCTAGTCTCCTACCTGAAACTCTACCTGACGATGTCGAGCATCGTAATACTTGGCTCTTCTACTCTGGGCCTCCAACATCCTATCTCGAATCAACCGCACTTGAGCATCCGTATCCTCAATGAACTCCGAACCAAGTGCCTTCAGATCCTCATCATGGATCCAAGACAAAGGAGTCATGCATCTCCGCCCGTATAAAGCCTCATAAGGAGCCATGCTGATGCTGGACTGGTGGTTGTTATTATACGAGAATTTGATCAATGGTAGATGCTTCTCTCATGGCTCTCCGCTGTCCAGTATACAAAGAAGCAACAAATTCTCCAGTGTTCGATTGGTGTGCTCTGTCTGTCCATCCTTCTGAGGGTAGAAGGCGGTACTAAATGTCAACCGGGTCCCCAAATAAGTCTGGACTGACCTCCATTCCCTAGACGTAAATCGTCCATCACGATCGGACACTATCGTCCTCGACACTTCATGGTATCTGACAAACTTGTAGGATCAAGCACATACCCAACTATTCCAAAAGCTCAGACCATTAGAAAAAGCACTACTTAATTTCTTAAATAAGTAGCAGAATGCCACGAGTCAAGTGAAGGAACGCCGGACCCAACAATCCCCCCCGGCGTCCAGCACAACCCGTCGGCTCAGATGTGGGGTTACCACATGGCCCACATGGCTCAGAGGTAGGGTTATCACATGTCCACGGTTGCCTGACCCGCCGTACCCACACAGGTAGAAGGGAAAAAATCAAGATTTAATAGCCCCCCCCCGTCTTAAACCCGTGACCCCCTCTGATACCAAATGTAGGATCGAGCGCATACCCAACTGTTCCAAAAGCCCAGACCGTTGGAAAGGGCGCTACTTAATTTCTTAAATAAGTAGCAGAGTGCCAAGGGTTAAGTGAAGGAACGCCGGACCCAAAAGAACTGCTCCACAAACCTCCACACCAAGTCACCCACCGGAGCGTCCTTCCTGATCGGTAGAAATCCGGCCACCTTCGTCAATCGATCGACGATCACCCATATCGAGTCGTTCCCCGCATGTGACCAAGGAAGACCATGTATGAAATCCATGGCGATATTGTCCAACTTCCACTCCGGCACCAGAAGTGGCTGCAACAATCCGGCCGGACTCTTACACTCGGCCTTCACTAACTGACAGACCTCGCTATGGGTCACGAAATACGTGATGTCCCTCTTCATGCACGGCCATTACATCATCCTCTTTAGGTCGTCCGTCATCTTGGTGATGCTCGGGTGGACCGAGTACCTGCTGCAGTGAGCCTCAGTCATAATGTCCTCCCGAATCCTGCCCCCAGCTGGTATGTACACTCGTCCTATAAAGTATATCAGCCCATCTCTCTCTGCATAGTCCCCGGCCGTGCCTCCCACCAAGGTCCTGAATACTGGCTCTAGCTTGTCATCCCTCCTCTGCTCAGCCATAATGCAATCTCAAATATCATCAGTAGTGCTCATCGCGGCCAGATACTCCTCATAAAGCTCTGAGTCGTCCGAGGACACCAAAGTAATCTGCATATCCTCCATCATCCATATCAGCTCCATAGACATCAACTGGGTTTCTGCTCCTGAAGTGGTAGCCCTCTGGCTCAGTATGTCCGCCACAAAATTCGCCTTCCCCGGCTGATCTCGTGTACTCATAATCAGATAAGAACTCCACCCATCGTCTCTGGCGGATGTTCAACTCCACCTGCATATCGACATATTTCAGATTCTTGTGATCTGAAAATATTTCACAGTGCACCCCATAAAGGTAATGCTGCCAAATCTTCAGAGCAAACACCACTGCTCCCATCTCCAAGTCATGCACAGGGTAGTTCTGCTCGTGCTTCTTCAGCTGGCGGGAGGCGTATGCTATCACATGTCCATGATGCATCAGTATAGATCCCATCCCCTGAAATGATGCATCAGTGTACACCTGGAAGCCCTCCTTCCCAGACGGGAGAGTGAGGATAGGGGCCGACGTAAGCCAACCCTTTAACTCCTGGAAGGCCGCCTCACACTGTGGCGTCCAAACAAACGGAGTGTCCTTCTTCGTCAAAGAAGTGAGTGGAAGGGATATATGAGAGAATCCCTGCACAAACTTCTGGTAGTACCCGACCAATCCATGAAAACTTTGGACATTTGTGGCCCTCTTCAACTGAGGCCAGTCTCGCACTGCCTGAATCTTCATGGGATCCACCGCCAATCCTGCTCCACTGATAATGTGACCTAAAAAGACCACCAACGTCAGCCAAAAATGGCATTTGCTGAACTTGGCATATAACTAGTGCTCCCTGAGCTTCTCTAAAGTCAAGGCCAGATGATGTGCGTGCTCCTCCTTCATCCTCAAATAAATAAGGATGTCATCTATGAACACAATGAAAAACCTGTCGAGGTACGGCTCAAACACCTGGTTCATCAAACTCATGAATGTCGATGACGCATTCGTGAGCCCAAAGGGCATCACGATAAACTCGTACAAGCCATATCTGCTGTTAAACGCCTGTTGGGTACACTGGAAACTATATACTAGATTTGGAGAAGCCTCCCCTTACTCAATAATATACATAAATTTGTATTTGATGGGATGTTTGAGTTCCTGTGTGCAGGTTTAAGAAATGCAGGAAAATTTCTAAGTACAAGTGTTGACACTTGTAAGGAATTATGTCGACACCTGAAGAAGGAGCTGTGTCGACACCTAGGAGTTATGTCGACACCATAAGCAAGGCATGTGTCGACACCCAGGAATTGTGTCGACACCTGAAGAAGGCTTGTGTCGAGACACACTCAATGCCATCTATCATCAATAGTTGTACTGAGTCTGAAAGGCTTGTGTCGACACACAGGACTTGTGTTGACACACACTCAATGCCATCTATCAACAAAAGCTATACTGGGTCTGAAGGGCTTGCATCGACACACACTCAACGACATCTGGACATACACTCAACGCCATCTGTCTTCATTCGCTATGTCGAGACCAGGAGCAGTTGTGTTGACACACAGGACTTGTGTCGACACATACAATAGAAGCTGTGTCGAGAAGAAGAAGAATGACTGTGTCGACACATTGAGTGTTGTGTCGACATCATCAAGACTGGTGTTGACACTTAGTCTATTTGTATCAACATATGTGAAGTAGTTTACTGAGTGTTTCCTGCTGAGATATAAAGTCATTGCAGAATCAGCTGTCACGGCTGAAGACTTGACAGCTGTCTTAAATAACAAGTCTGACACCTTTGTCAGAACTGTCAGAAGGTTGTTACAAACCGGATCAGTCGATAATCATTGAGAAACTCTATATAAAGGACTGATCCATGACAACCAAGACAAGCAATTAAGAAGGGAAAAATATCAACACAGAACCAGAGAGAGAATTCAACAATACGAAAGGGGGAACCCTAAGAAGGCAAATCCTGAACAGTCTGCAAGAAAGATTCAGATCTAATTCTGAATTTAAGAAGGGAGTTGTTTGAAGATCAACTTCTACCCCAAGTCAAGATCAACTAAATTTTTTTCAATTAAGAAGCTTTGAAAAAGCTAAGTCAGGTTGGATCTGAAGTATACAATTTATTCAAGAACTGATCAAGAAGCTCACACCAATTGAGAGTTCTACTTGGGTGAAATTTCTGTACAACTAAATATTCTTTTTCCTTGTAAGATCTTTTATAGATTTTAGTTGTAAGCCTGTGTTTATAAAGACTAAGGTAGGGATGAGAGCCTGAGGTGTAGGACTTGTGAAAGTCTGAGTTGTAAGCTTGGTGATAAAGGCTGAGGTAGGGCTGTTGCCTGAGGTAGGGTTCTTAAGAAGAATCTGAGGTAGGACTTGTATAAGTTTGAGCTGTAGGAACCTATCAGGTTTTGAGTTATAAGATTTGTGGATCTGAGTTAGTGGAAGGAAGTTGGGTTGAATCCAGTTCTCTACTGGATAGGCAAAGGGGGGAAAGTGGATGTACCCATAACTTGAGGAACCACTATAAATCTCGGTGTATTGTGCTGTATTGTGAATGTTATGTTGTGGATTGTATATTCTATGTTGTGATAGATCTAGTTACTTGCCTAAAATTATTAAAGAAAATTAGAACCTATTCACCCCCTCTAGGTGTCTAGGCTCTTGAAATCAAGTCTTTCAAGTGGTATCAGAGGGAGGTTATTTAAAGATAGACCTAACAGTCTGAGTGAATCTCCAAGGCAATTAACAGATAGCAAGAATGGATTCAAATGAGTATCTGAAGGAATTTGGATCCATGAAACTACTCATCTGCAGGAAAGAAAGTTTTTGGATATGGAAGGAAAGGGTCAGGTTGTTCATGGAAGCATCTGATCCAAGAATCTACATCACAGTACAAGAAGGTCTATTCATTCCAATGAAGGTATCAGCTCTTGATGCAAATCTGCAAACCCCAAAAAGCTTTTATGAAATGACTAAGGATGAGATCATCCTGACAACATTAGACAAGAGATCACAAAATATTATTGTGAGTGCTATAGATGATGCCACATTTCAGAACTTGGTACATTGCAAAACCTCCAAAGAGATGTGGGACACCTTGATTGTCTATATGGAGGGAACTGAAGAAGTTTGAGAGGATAAGAAATCTATTTTGAATCAAGAATATGAAAGCTTTAGAAAAGCCAAGTCTGACAGTATAGCAGAATGTTACAAGAAGTTCTTCAGAATAGTAAATGAGTTGATGATCTATGGAAGAGTTTTCAGCACATATGAATTGAATGACAAGTTTCTCAGGTCACTAACCAAGGACTGGGATATAAAGATATGTGCCATCAAAGAGGTGGTCAGGCTTTCTGATACACCTCCACTTACATTGTTTGGAAAGCTACTATCTTATGAAATGAAGCTCACTGCCAAAAAGGAGGAAGAGAAAAGCAGCAGGTCTGAGTATAAAGATAAGTCAGTAGCCTTCATGGCTGAAGGCACAAGGAAGGGTAGGAGAAAGTCTCCTTCTCCACCCAGAAGAAGTGCTGAGGCAGAAGCAGAAAATCCTAACATCAGTACATCAGATAGCCACACCTTTGATGAGGACTTTGCTGCCTTTACAAGGCAGTTTCAGAGGTTTATGAAAAAAAAGAAATGGAGAACCAAGCCTTCAACATCCTTTTCCAAGGATGATTATTACAAGAAAAATAAGACTTCCAAGGAAGACAGGTATGCCTCAAATCCTGGTAAACAAACTAATTCTAAGATTGTTTGTTATTACTGCAAAAGGCCTGAACATGTCATAGCTGACTGTCCTGACAAGAGGAAGGAGTCTAAGGACAAGAAGAAGCATCAAGTAAAAGGCAAGAAGGAGAAATCCTTTGTTGCTCAGAAGCATAAGAGTTGGACAGACTCTTTATCCTCAGAATCTGGAGAAGAAGATGATGCATAAGCATATGTTGGGCTGTTCTCTACAGAAGAGGATTCTAGGGAATCAGAATTCTTACAAATGCTGGACTCCATAAATGGAGTTGAAGACTGTTGTTGTAAAGGGATGATGACTCTATCAGAAGATGATCAGTGCTAGGATCAGCCTGGTCCAAGTAAGGTATACAGTTCTCCCTTAGCTTCTGATTATTATACTAGATCAGAATCAGAAGCATCTGCATCAAGAGGTGTGGATGGTTCTGAATCTAAGGAAGATGTACATCAACTCATTGATGAGTATTGTGGTTTGTTTCAAGCTCCGAAGAGGAGCAAGTTCCTTATCAAGAAGCAGGCCAAGGAAATTGAATCTCATAAGCAAGCTGCATTAGATTCAGCCATGTTGATAGATTTGAAACTGAAGGAGGTTACCAAACTGAAAAACATAACTGTTATTCAGATGGGCACAATCTCCTTCAAGGAAATCACATCAAGAATCTGGAGGCAAAACTTCAGAAAGAAAAGGAGTTAGTGGCTAAATTCTCTAAGCCAAAGTCTGTCTTGCCCTTAATAGATAATTTCATTTCTCATAAAGGAAAGACAGATGTAGGCTTTAAGGGAAGAACAAGGGCCACCAATTCTCATAGAAAAGGCAAAGCCCCAGTTCATCCACTAGCCTCAAAATCCCTTATCTTCTTTAGGAAAGTGATGCAACCTACAAATAGGTATGATCATGATATTACTCATGGTCACTGTGAGTATGGAGATCTCATTGGCAAGGGTGTACATACCAAAAGGCCACTCTATAAGCAAACTCATCAGGTTCTTAAGGAATTCTTAGGATTTGCTGCTCCAACACCTACACTTGAAAGGACTGCTGGCAACAAAGTTGTGAAGTCTGTACCTAAAAGAAGGTACAATAGATTTGAGTGTTAGTATTGTGGCAAGGTGGGTCACTTTGCCATAGATTGGTTGGTTCAACACAAGTGTTAAAAACAAGAATAACTTACCTATCAGAAAAGCTGCAGGTAAGCATGATAGATTTCAAACTAACAATAACCTAGGACCCAATAACAATTTGGGTTCTGAGGATAGGTAAATCTTTATTTAATGCAGGTGAATCCAAGTGGTCATCTATATAGTACTTGGATAGTGGATGTTCCAGGCACATGAATGGAACAAGAAGAATGTTGAGGGACTATGCACCCATAGATAATAGACCCAAAGTAATCTTTGGTGGATCAAAAAAAGGAATCATCAAAGGATTTGGTAACATTTCTAGTAATTCTATTACTATCACTCAAGTGGCTTATGTGAAGGGTATGAAACATAACTTGATTAGCATAAGTCAACTTAGTGATCTAGGTTATGACATCTCTTTCCTCAAAGGGGAGTGCCAAATAAGGAGGTCAAGTGATCAAGAGATCATTCTGACTGGCACTAGGAAAGGGAATATATATTGTCTTAACTTTGATTGTGAGTATAACATCTCACCCATTTGTCTAGTTGCAGGTGAGAAAGCATCACAGTGTGTCCAATGGCACAAGAGGCTGGCTCATCTGAACTATAAGTCAATAGGACAGCTATTTAGTATGGGCTTAGTGAGGAATGGTCCTCAGGTCAAGTGCATTAAAGAGGGTGTTTGTTCAGCTTGCCAAAAGGGCAAACAGACTAAGTCCTCTTTCCAAGTACTTGATACCAAAGATTCAATGAGATGTCTATATCTCTTGCATATGGATTTGTTTGGTCCTATGCCAGTTCATAATCTAGGTAAGAAAGTATACACATTAGTTATTGTGGATGACTATTCTAGATTCACTTGGATTTTCTTCTTGAGGCAGAAATCTGAAACCCCTACTATCTTCCAGACTTTTGTTAGACAAATTCAGAATGAGTTTAACATTTCAGTGGTCAAAATCAGAAGTGATCAAGGAACTGAATTTCAGTCTGAGTATATGACATAGTTCTGTGAAGAACTTGGGATTCATCAGGAGTTCTCCTCACCTAGAACTCTCCAGCAAAATGGAGCTGCTGAAAGAAAGAATAGGACTCTAATTGAGGCAAGTAGAACACTACTTAGTGACACTACTCTTCCTGAGTACTTCTGGGCTGAGGCAGTAAATACTGCATGTCATGTACTCAATAAAGCTTCCATCAATAAGAAACATTAGAAGACTCCCTATGAGATTTTGAAAGGCAGAAAACCAAACATTTCCTACTTCAGAATCTAGGTAAGAAAGTATACACATTAGTTATTGTGGATGACTATTCTAGATTCACTTAGGTTTTCTTCTTGAGGCAGAAATCTGAAACCCCTACTATCTTCCAGACTTTTGTTAGACAAATTCAGAATGAGTTTAACATTTCAGTGGTCAAAATCAGAAGTGACCAAGGAACTGAATTTCAGTCTGATTATATGACAAAGTTCTGTGAAGAACTTGGGATTCATCAGAAGTTCTCCTCACCTAGAACTCCCCGGCAAAATGGAGTTGCTGAAAGAAAGAATAGGACTCTAATTGAGGCAAGTAGAACACTACTTAGTGACACTACTCTTCCTGAGTACTTCTGGGCTGAGGCAGTAAATATTGCATGTCATGTACTCAATAAAGCTTCCATCAATAAGAAACATTAGAAGACTCCCTATGAGATTTTGAAAGGCAGAAAACCAAACATTTCCTACTTCAGAATCTTTGGTAGCAAGTGTTATGTCCTAGTTAATGGTAAGCACTACCAAACTAAGTTTGCTGCCAAATCTCTAGAAGGGATATTTGTTGGGTATAGTAATAATAGTATGGCATACAAAATCTACAACTTGACTACCCAAATTGTAGAAGAATCTGTCCATGTAGTATTTGATGAGTCTAAGTTGATTAATAGTGAATTGTCTAGCTCTTCAGGTAGTTCTACAGGTTTAAAGGACAGGCTGGACAAGCTGACTATTAATGAAGAAGCACCTGCTAGGCTGGATGAAGAAAATGATGCATGCTGTCCAGGGGGATAACAAGATTCACTGGATGAAGAAGAAAATAGTGAAGTGCATCAGGATGAGGAAAATGAAGAAGACCAAGAGATTGGCAGATTTCCTCCAACAAGAATACACTTGAAGGATCATCCACCTCACCAAATCATTGGTGATGCAAGTTAAGGTGTTCTAACCAGGAGCAAGAGCATGAACATTATTCTATGTTCATGCTTCTTGTCACAGATAGAACCTAAGAAGTTTGAAGAAGCCATGCTAGACACAAACTTGATTGATGTTATGCAAGAAGAGCTGAATCAATTCAGAAGATGTAAGTCTGGGAACTGGTTCATAAACCAAAGGATCACAATATTATAGGAACCAAGTGGATCTACAAAAATAAACTTGATGAGAATGACACCATAATCAAGAATAAGGTCAGGCTGGTAGCAAAAAGCTACATGCAAGAAGAAGGGATTGACTTTGATCAAACCTTTGCCCCAATGGCAAGGCTGAAAGCTATAAGGTTGTTCTTGGCCTATGCTGCCTATCAATGTTTCAAGGTATATCAGATGGATGTAAAGTCAGCATTTCTGAATGGTGACTTAAAAGAGGAAGTCTATGTTGAACAACACTCAGGTTTTGTAGACTCTCACTATCCTAACTATATATATAGGCTTAGGAAAACTCTATATGGTTTGAAACAAGCCAGTAGGGATTGGTATGAAACCTTATCTTCTTTTCTTATTGAGAATAAATTCTCTAGAGGAAAGATAGACAAAACTCTATTTTTTAGGGAATCTAAAGACAAAATCATCCTAGTCTAGATATATGTTAATGACATTATCTTTGATCTACTGAAAACAACCTTTGTAGAAAGTTTGCCAAACTTATCCAAGGGAAGTTTGAAATGAGCAGTATGAGTGAGCTAAGGTTCTTCTTGGGACTTCAAGTTAGACAAACTAATGATGGATTGTCCATATCTCAGTCTAAGTTTACCAAGGAGTTGATTGATAAATATGGAATGGACTCAGCCTCCATCATGAAAACTCCAATGGGAACAAGTATGCCTATAGGAAAAGATGAGGAAGGGAAACCAGTTGATGAGTCTTTGTATAGAGGGATAATTGGCTCTCTACTCTACTTGACTGCTAGTAGACTTGATATCATGTATACAACATGTATCTGTGGTAGGTACCAAGCATGTCCAAAGGAATCTCATTACACTATTGTCAAGAGAATTTTAAGATATCTTAAGGGCACACCTAATTTAGGTCTTTGGTACCCTAAGAATAGAGATTTCTTACTAAAAGGCTTCTCAGATGCATACTTTGCAGGATGCAAAGAAGACAAGAAAAGTACCACAGGAACTTGTCAATTCCTAGGTGGAAGGCTGGTGTCATGAAGCAGCAAAAAGCAAACAAGTGTAGATATCTCAACTGCTAAGTCAGAATATATAACTGGAGGCAGCTGTTGTGCACAGTTGATGTGGATAAAGCATCAACTTGAAGACTATGACATCAAGGTAAATAGAATTCCACTATTTTGTGATTCTACTAGTGCTATTTCTATTGCTAAAAACTCTGTTTCACACAGTAGAACTAAGCATATAGAAATTAAGTTTCATTTTATCAGAGAACATGTGGAGAAGGAAGATATTAGTCTAGAATTTGTGAACACAAATAGAAAGTATGTCTATAGGCAAAAATACCTGCCTCTGATACCAATTGTACGATATAAGTTGTCTACCTAAATCACCTAGAGGGGGTGAATAGGTGAGATGTGCGTCTAATGCAGAATAAGAAATTTAGCAACAAGCACAAATAAGTAAGCAAGCAATCACACAGATGACAAGAAATTTATAGTGGTTCCCCGATCTTGGGTACGTCCACTTTCCTCACTGATCTAGCAAATCACTAGACTCGGCTACTCCACTATCTCGGATTTCAAACCAATCCTACACCTCGAAACCACGTTCCTATAAAACTCAATCCCAAACAGATCTACACTCGGAAGATAGAACTTCCTACCACTCGGAGATAAATCTCCTACAAAGAAAATTGTTTGAGGAAAAATACAAACAAAATAACACAGATCTAAATCTTTAGCTTTGTCTTCTTCGTTGAGAGCTTTCAGCTTGGGCAGAAAAGGTTGAAGAGGACTTGACAGAAATCCACGGATCTGAGATCTGGAATCACCACGATCAAATAAAAATATCAGAGATCGATGAAGCATAAAGTGATGGGATGATTCTTCTTGAGTCTGGATAGCTTGAGAGTTAGAGATCGGCAGCAGCGGCTGGAGAATGACGATCCAGAGTTCTTTCCGAAAACAGTAATGGCGACCGAGAGAATTAAGTTTTCAGAAATTTCTCTTTCTTAGTAATCTCTGTATTCTTAAAAAAATGTTAATAGGTCAAATCGGAAAGGACCTATTTATAGGCGAGCTGCAATGGTCATAATAATCTTTAATGACGACACGTGGACCAATCAGAAAAGAGTATTTCAAAATACCCGTTGAATCTGAACTTAGAAATATTCCAGGAAATCTGAACAAATATACTCGAGAGAAATGATATACTCGAGTATAAGAGGTCTGCTACTCGAGTAGATAAAAGAGGAATATACTCGTGTAAAAGGAGAAAAACTACTCGAGTATCTTAGAGAAACTACTCGAGTATAAAGACTAAACAAAAATCTTAGATGAGAAACCAGATCTACTCGAGTATACACAGAACACCTACTCGAGTAACTAGAAAACTACTCGAGTATGAAAACCAATATACTCGAGTACTAAGTCACTTACTCGAGTATATGAAGGATACTACTCGAGTATGTGGACTTAGAAAATTTCAGACTGAATACAGAAAGATCTACTCGAGTATGATACATAACCTACTCGAGTGACTAACCATCTACTCGAGTATAAGATATCACCTACTCGGGTATAAAGAAAATCTACTCGAGTATAAACTCATATACTCGAGTATACAGAGTCTTCTCGAGTATGTCTAAGGATTTACTCGAGTACTAAGTCACTCACTCGAGTATATGAAGGATACTACTCGAGTATGTGGACTTAGAATAAATTCTCTGAAATAATCTTCAATACTCCAGAGTCCATAAGTCCAAATGCATGTAGATGAAGTGTATCCCAATAGAGAGGCTATACATGAGTCAACACCTTGGATCACACAATGAGGAATTACATTGTATGGTCCTGTGTTTGGTGACCCACTATAGACTGGCATTGGTCTACACTTGGCAATAAGGTCATGCATACATACAACTTAAACACAATATCAAATACAACTTAATTCATCTTAGTTCAAGGTCTGACTTCCTATAAATCTGAGGTATTGTGGAGACAATTCCCAACAATCTCCCCCTATTTGTAGAAGTCAGCACCCTATACACTAAGGTGAATTACTTAGAGTAAAAAAGAATAATGATAGTATATATCAATGATAAATAAAGCAGTAACCTACTTTAGCAAGGAAATAATACTTATAATGATAACCATAATCAGAAGTATATAGAATAGAAATGTTTTTAAAATAGAAATTTCCATTTCCACATCATCATTCACTCAAGGATAAGCTTCTCTATGCAATCTTTCTCTTTTTAGCTTTTGCCTCTCCAAGTAGCTGAAAGGTTTAGAAAGTAAGTTCTGGGCCTTGGAGGAGCAGCTAGATTATTGTATCCCCATCGCCTGTCATGCAATCTGATTTTTATCTGGGATACGTCATAGGCTTTCCATTCAGAGTAACTGTAGAACTGATCTTTATTTTCTCCAAAATTTGTCACCAGCTTCAAGGTATCAAAAATCAGAGACTTGGAGGTAGGACTCCAGACTTCTGCATGCACTACTTCAGGTCTTTCCTCTGGAACTGGGGCTGGCTCTCTCCTAGGTGCAGAACGACTGGCAGAAGGGCCATCACCATACTTTCTTTTCTTGCTGGGAGCACCCTGATTAGCAGGTCTTCTAGAAGAGGGAGCACCTTGATCAAAGTGTCCCTGAGAGCTACCAGGAATATCATTTTTACATACATCAGAATAAGATAGAGGAGGCTCAGACATCTCACCAGCAGGTCTGGGAGAGAAGACTGGCACAGCCTCTGAAATGTTAACATGAACTTGAGCATCTGAAGGAGGATTTTCCTCAAGAGGATCTAGACTTTTGGGAATGATGGTAGTATCAAGCTGGAAATTTGGGAAATTCTGATTGTGCACCCAGACTGCAGTATCATATATATAGAATTTAACTGACTGAAGTTGGGCTAGAATATCTTCTTTCATTACTTTAACTATTTCATCCACAGTAGCTTGAGACTGGGCAGAGAACTGGGCAGAGATTTTTTCAACTTATTCTTTAGCTATTTTCTCCCCCTTGCTGATTTCTATAGATAGCTTAGCAATAACTTCATCTCTGAAAGTTCCAACTTCCTCACAAACCTTCATAACATTTGCTGCAACCGTTTTGTCCAACTGTAGTTGATTGTATGCCACTGTTTCAGCTTGGTTCCTTACTTCACCCATACTAGTGATATTATGGTCTATGGCTTTTCCACCCAACTGAAACAGTCTTCTTAACTCATCAGTATTGGCTTGAATTTCTGCAAAGCCTCTACTCATCTCAGATTCAAGAGTAGAGACTTTTTCTTTTACTAATTTCAGAGAATCATCAAAGTAACTTCTCTGTTCTAGGAGCATCTGCTCAATCTTATTTATAATATCAGAAGAACTGGAGGGAGCAGAGGCTGGAGCAGAGGATGAAATAGGGGCTTGAGGAACAGGGGCTACCCATGGAGGAATTTCTTCAATCACAACTGAGCTTACATCTCTCTTTGTAGGTAATATCTCAACTGAATCTTCTGGATTTATGAAAGAAGAAAGAGTGAAATTAAGTGTCCTCAAAGGTGGATCAACATGCTCTGGGGACATGTCCTCGTCATTGAACAGGAGCAAACTCTCATGCTGATCTGGGTCTTCAGCAGGAGACTGAGCAGGGGAGGGAGAGGGAGAAGTGTCCTTTGCAGGAATCTGATCTTCAGGTAGTTGATGCTCAGGAGAGACAACAACTGATTCTTCTGGATGCAAGGGATCATCTGATCTTAGCTCTTCAATTAAACTGGCAATATCTGCAGCAGTTGAGAGGATGTCATCTTGAACTTGTACATCTGAGAGAATATCTTCTAGAGGAGGGAATGGATCTCTGATTTGAGGTGGCTGAGATGGAGATTCTGAATTCTGATGCTGAGGGCTAGATAAAGTAGGCTCCCCCTAAACTATTGCACCCTAGGTGTCAATAGTTTGATGTAAAGGAGGAGATAGGAATCCTGTCATCTGAAGCACTGGGTTCTCTGGGGATATCTTCTTGGAAAATAGGAGCTTTGGATGCTTGAGCAGTGTTCTAAAGTTTTATCTCATATCTCTGGATAGAAGAAATGGAGACCTTTTTCATGTGGTGGAGGGGAGTTCCTTTGGATAAATTGAAGACTTCTGGATTAATCTCATGGAGGAGTAGAGAAATAATCCTAGCAAAATTAGGGTGTTTCAAACTGTCCTTGATCTTGTCCAGTAGCAACATTCCAAACTAGAACTTCTTTCAGTAGACGATAGCTTGCATAATGTCAAACATATTCCTGGATATCTCTCGGATCGAATAGATTTTGCACAGAATTACTTTAGAAATTACATCCACCAGGAATTTACCTTCTGAATTGAAATCTACTCTGTTAAAGGAATTGGCTTCAGGATCTGCTCTACAGAATAAGCTTGTTCTGTTGGAATCCTCAGGACCTAAGTCATCCTCTTCATCTACCACCGGCAGTTGTAACAGAGTAGCTATGGTGGTCTTGTCCAGACGGATTTTTACCCCTTTCAACTTGGATTTCAGTACTTTTCCATTTCTCTTTATCTTCAGATTATTGTAAAATTCTTCAACAATGGGAAGGAGAACCTTACACGGAAACTGCAGGAGGAAGTTGAGTCCAGCGGTGTCGAACAGTATCAAGAGATGACGAAAGTCATCCGAGAGGTCTGCTATCCCTTCAGGAGCAAGCTCCGAGCCGATTCTAATCTTCGAGGAGGGAGCCATCACAGAATTTCTGTAGAACTGAACCGGGGAAGACGAAGCTCTGTGGGCTCTGGAAGACAAAGCGTTGACGGCTTACTCGAGAGAATGGAAACCGTGGAAAGGATTTTCCGATTTTTCTATTTATATATAACCCTAATTAGGTTTAAGGACGTATTTAAAATTTAAATCATACCTGCGATGGAGCGGCAAAAGTCTCGGTGTACGAATATAGAAAAATAAAATTTTCAAAGTTCTTGAATTTCCCTATACTCGAGTATATTTCGTCATAAATGAGTATATTTCATCATACACGAGTATTTTTGGAACATACACGAGTGGGTCGAGGACATACATGAGTAGGTTTTGAAACTACTCAAATAGTTCCTGAAGTACTCGAGTATGTTTCCATGTACTCAAGTATGTAATATTTGTACTCGAGTATATTTTTACTTACACGAGTATGTAAGTCTAGTACTCGAGTATATTTTCATTTACTCGAGTATGTAAGTTTATCTACTCGGGTAAATTACCAAGTACTCGAGTATGTGAATGCACTTACTCGAGTATATCACTTTGTAAATTATTTTTCTTGGAGAAAATTTTTTACCTTCACCGATTTCTTCAACTCTGAGCCTTTGAATGAATCCACCATCACTATTCTTCTTTGTTGAGCATCTCGAGTTCCGTTTTGAAGAACGAAAACTTGGTCTCATCCAATGGTTTAGTGAATATATCTGCAACTTGCCTGTCTGTGGAGACATATTGTAGATCTATTTCTCCATTCTCCACATGCTCCCGAATGAAATGATATTGAAGCTCTATGTGCTTTGTCCGGCTGTGGGAGACAGGGTTGTTGGCGATCGCTATTGCACCGGATGAGTCGCAAAACAGAGGAATGTTCTAGAACTTCATGTTGTAGTCTTCAAATTGATTCTTGATCCATAGAAGCTGTGCACAACTGCTGCCTACATAGATATACTCTAATTCAGCCGTTGAGATGGCTACACAGTTCTGCTTCTTACTGCTCCAGGAAATAAGTCTCCTTCTTAGGAATTGGTAAGTCCCGGAAGTGCTTTTCCTGTCGTCTTTGCTTCCTGCAAAATCTGCATCTGAAAATCCAATCAGTTCAATATCATTAATTCTTGGGTACCATAAGCCAAGATTTGGTGTACCTTTAAGGTATCTCAAAATTCGCTTTGCAGCAATATAGTGAGATTCCTTAGAGTTCACTTGGAATCTAGCGCATACACATGTTGAAAATATTATATCTGGTCTACTTACGGTAAGGTAGAGCAAGGACCCAATTATGCTTCTGTACTTGGTTTCATCAAAAGGTTTCCCTTTCTCATCCCTGTCTAGAGACATAGTTGAGGCCATTGGAGTCCTCAAAGAGGTTGCATTCTCCATTTCGAATTTCTTAAGTAGCTTTTTGGTGAACTTGGTCTGTGAGATGAAAATCTCATTCTCAGATTGTTTTATCTGAAGCCCTAAGAAATACTTCAGCTCTCCCATACTGCTCATTTCAAACTTCCCTTGCATAAGTTTAGAAAACTTCTTGCAGAGGTTGTTATCCGTAGAGCCAAAAATAATGTCATCGACATAGAATTGCACTAGCAAAATCCTGCCTTTTATTTCCCTAAGAAATAATGTCTTGTCTATCTTCCCTCTTGTGAACTTATTCTCAAGAAGAAAGCTAGACAGCGTCTCATACCAAGCTCGAGGAGCTTGCTTAAGACCATATAATGCTTTCTGCAATAAATAAACATGATTAGGAAAAGTTGAGTAACCAAAACCTGGCGGTTGCTCTACATACACTTATTCCTTTATGTCACTATTCAGGAAGGCGGATTTTTCATCCATCTGATAGACGGTAAAGCCCTTAAGTGCAGCATAAGCAAGGAATAACCTGATCGCCTCCAGTCTTGCCACTGGAGCTTACGTTTGATCAATGTCGATTCCTTCTTCTTGACGATATCCCTTGGCAACGAGTCTGGCTTTGTTCTTTATAATAGTTCCATCTTCATCCATCTTATTCCGGTAGACCCATTTTTTCCCGATAACATTCTTACTCTTGGGTCTAGGAACAAGTGTCCAAACTTTGCAACGTATGAACTGATTTAACTCTTCTTCCATGGCTAGAATCCAGGATGTATCCGAGTTTGCTTCCTCGAACTTCTTAGGTTCAACCTGTGATAGAAAACTTAAGAATAAATTCTCATTAGTTGCTCCTCTCTGAGTCCTGACACCATCCCGGGGATCTCCTATGATTTGGTCCAAGGGATGATCCTTCAGGTGTCTGAGCTCTAGAGTCCTTGCATCTGGGATCTCTTCAGCCACTGGAGTTGCATCTTCAGCTGGGATGAATTCTTCATCTTGATCATCTACCTCTCCAATCGGGGTTGTAGAGGTGATCTTGATGAACTTTTCATCTTTATCTTCAGTAGGTTCATCCAGGATGAGTTCCTTTATCTTTGTACCTGCATCTTCAATAAGCACACTAGAAGAGTTGCTTTGCAGCAAACTCGTCTCATCAAATACAATGTGTATCGCTTCTTCTACCACCAAAGTTTTTCTATTAAATACTCTATAGTCCTTACTATGGCTACTATAACCTACAAAAATACCTTCAAAGCTTTTCTCGCTAAACTTGGTAGTATGATACTTGCCGTTGTTAAGTACGAAGCACTTACAGCCAAAGATTCTAAAATATGAAATGGTTGGTTTCCTGCCTTTTAGAAGTTCGTAAGGAGTCTTATCATGGTTCTTGTTGATGAGTGCTCTATTTTGCACATGACAAGCGGTGTTGACGGCTTCAGCCCAAAAGTACTCTGGAAGTGAGGCATCACTCAACATAGTCCGTCAAGCCTCTATGAGTGTTCTATTGCTTCTCTCAGCTACTCTATTTTGCTGTGGAGTGCGAGGAGAGGAAAACTCATGAAAGATACCTTGACTTTCACAGTATTCTGTCATGGCCCCAGACTTGAATTCCATTCCATTATCACTTCTGATTTTAACTACGGAACAGTTGTATTCATTCTGGACTTGCCTAACAAAATTAGTGAAAATATTGAGGGTATATGACTTGTGTTTCAGAAAGAACACCCACGCAAAGCGCGAGTAATCATCCACAATAACCAACGTATATTCCTTACCTCCCAAACTTCTAACTTGCAGTGGACCGAACAAGTCCATATGAAGAAGCTGTAAGCTTCTATCAGAATCCTTGCCTATAATGCTTTTAAATGAACTCCTTGTTTGCTTGCCTTTTATACAGGAATGACAAGGGTTGTCCTTAACGCACTTGACATTAAGGGCATCACGTACTATGTTCTGAGAGAATAGTTTATACTGGTGTAGAGGAGTCAATACAGATGAAATTTAAACAGAAAATATTTCTGCTTCGAGTGCCTGATAAAATAGTTTTCATGTTGTCAACCGATTTTATCAAACACTTGTTAGCATAGAATTCAACTATGTATCCTTTGTCGCATAGTTGGCTTATGCTGATGAGATTGTGTTCCAATCCTTCAACATAGGCTACATCCGAAAAGGATACGTTACCGTTAGCAATCATACCGTAGCCTTTGGTAATTACTCGGTCTGAACCTCCAAAGATGACCGTTGGTCCGTTCAACACCGGTGAAAAGTTTTGAAGTAGGCTCCTTGTCCCGGTCATATACCGAGAACATCCACTGTCCAAATACCAAATTGGCGTTTTAATGGCCTTTGGACGTACCTGCAATTATAATCACTTAGCCTTAGGAACCCAAACACATTTGGGTCCTTGGTCTTGAGTTAGAATACTCCCTCTACGAGTATTAGCATCATGAGTGGTCATTCTCACGTTGCTAACTTGAGGAGTTGCAACATTTCTAGGATTGAACCAACAATCTATGGCAAAGTGACCAACTCTACAACAACACCAACAGTCGAATCTGTTGTATCTTTGCCTTACAATCTCCTGCTTGACCTTCTTGAGAGGAGGTCCAGCAGGGGTAGCATTCTTGGAGGAAGAAGCTTCATGATGATGGCAACTACATGAAGTCTTCTCCTTCATAGGCTTCTCCATAACAGGTTGTACCTTTGGTGCCTTCTTGATGTTATGACCATGAGCATATGGTCCATAGCTCTAAAGCTGAATCTCTTCATAAGGTGCCTTGAAGACACTCTCACCAAAGTTCCGAGGGCGTGTCCATCCTTGGTATCGAGACTTTGGCTCTACATAAGTAGGCCTAGTCAAGTGACTATAGGATGAGTCCAGATCAAACTTATTTGTTGGAAAGGTTACTTTCTTAAAGACAGTTTGATCTAGAGGGGCTTTCCCTTTTTCTTTGGCCAAGGCCTTCTTGGCGTCCTTATTCTTCCATTGAGCCTTATTTCTCCTAGAAGATTTACTAGGAGCACCCTCATGGCCTAGTACAGCACCCTTGGCCTTTGTTGAGAATTCAGCGATGATTGGAAGAACATTCTTGGGCTTGGAGAAACCATCAACAAGTTTCTTTTCAACTTCGAGTTGTTCTTCTAACTCTTTGAAGATTTTCTCTTTAAGGTCAAGGTGCTCCAGAGCTTGATTGTATTCTTCAATAGCAAGATTGAAGTTCTCTTGAAGAGAGTCAGTCTTAGAGACTTCTTCTCTTAAGGTGCTCTCTGTAGCTTTTAGAGATTTTATCTCTTTAGCTTGATTTTTCACGACTTGGCGACATTTGTCGTAAGCCTTGAGTAACTCCTTATATTGTCCCATGAGTTCAGATTCATCCTCAGAGGGATAGCCCTCTTACTCATTATCATCATCATATTCTGAAAGAGGGGTGTGAGATTTTACCTCCTCAGTGAACTGGGGGACTTGTTCATCATCAGTTAGAGTCATTAGCCCAAAGTAGGCTTCTTCCTCTTCTGTACTCGACTCAGATGAGTCGGAGTCACTGAGAGTTCTGCCCTTCTTGGCTAACAGGCTCTTTTCTGTCCTCTTTTTATTGTAGGACTTCTTCTCTTCTCTTTTTCCACCCACTTTCTTCTTGTGGGGGCAATCCGCAATGACGTGACCTGGCTTATTACAGCAATAACACAGTGTCAGTCGAATAATGTTTGTTCGGTTTAGAGCCATACCTGTCGTGGATGCTTGAGCCTTTTCTATGGCGATCACCATCATTGCGTGATCTTCTATAGGAGGCATCCTTGTCTTTCCATTACTTCTTCTTGTTCAAGAATTTCTTGAACTGCCTTTAGAGTAGAGAAAAATCTACATCAGATAGCTCTGAGCTAGAGGAACTTGGCTCAGATGATTCTTCTTCATCAGCTTCAGGAGCTAGGGCAGGAGAGCTAGCTTTTGTCTTCCTTGAGCTATCTGCCTTCAGAGTGACAAACTTCTCCTTGGAAGCAGACCTGCTCATCTCTTCTTCAGCTTTTCTTGAGTTGATTTGAAGCTCGTAAGACATAAGCTTTCCGAATAGATTCTGCGGATCCGTCTCGGCTAACCTTCCAAACTCCCGAATGGCGCATACCTTATTATCCCATTCCTTGGTCAGGGATCTTAAGAATTTGTCATTCAGTTCCCCATTTGTGAAGACTCAGCCATAAACTCTTAGGCCATTGACTATCTTGAAGAAGTTCTCAAAGGTATCAGCTATGGCTTCCTTGTGACCTTGCCTAAAGGCTTCATACTTCTGATTTAGAAGGGATCTTCGATCATCCCTAACTTCTTCAGTGCCTTCCATCATAGTCACCAGGGATTGCCACATCTCCTTGGCAGACTGACAATGATCAGATTTTGCAGCATCGAGCCATCGACTGCACTTGCTATAATATTTTTAGCTTTCTTGTCCAGGGAGACAAGTGCAATCTCGTCCTTATCCAAGTCCATCAACTTCTTTGTGACTTCTCTAGTTGGATCTATTGTAGATGCAATCATAGGAGCATACAGACCTTCTTCAACAATAATGAAGATCTGAGAGTCCACTGCTTCCATGAAGAATTTAACTCTTTCCTTTCATATAGGAAAATTGTTCTTGGTGCATATAGGGAGCTTAGCAAAATCCTTGGTCTTACTCATGCTTGATACTTCTCTAAAAACAACTTGGGAAGGATCAGATCAAGGTGTTAACCTTTTAACGATCAACCTGCCTCTAATACCAATTGTACGATATAAGTTGTCTACCTAAATAACCTAGAGGGGGGTGAATAGGTGAGATGTGTGTCTAATGCGGAATAAGAAATTTAGCAACAAGCACAAATAAGTAAGCAAGCAATCACACAGACGACAAGAGATTTATAGTGGTTTCCCGATCTTGGGTACGTCCACTTTCCTCACCGATCTAGCAAATCACTAGACTTGGCTACTCCACTATCTCGGATTGCAAACCAATCCTACACCTCGGAACCACGTTCCTACAAAACTCGATCCCAAACGGATCTACACTCGGAAGATAGAACTTCCTACCACTTGGAGATAAATCTCCTACGTACAAAGAAAATTGTTTGAGGAAAAATACAAACAAAATAACACAGATCTGGATCTTTGGCTTTGTCTTCTTCGTTGAGAGCTTTCGGCTTGGGAAGAAAAAGTTGAAGAGGACTTGACAGAAATCCACGGATCTGAGATCTGGAATCACCACGATCAAATAAAAATATCAGAGATCGATGAAGCACGAAGTGATTGGATGATTCTTCTTAAGTCTGGATCGCTTGAGAGTTAGAGATCGGCAATAGTGGCTGTGAGAACGACGATCCAGAGTTCTTTCCGAAAACAGTAATGGAGGCCGAGAGAATTAGGTTTTCGGAAATTTCTCTTTCTTTGAAATCTCTGTATTCTTAAAAAAATGTTAATAGGTCAAATCGGAAAGGACATATTTATAGGCGAGCTGCAACGGTCATAATAATCTTTAATGATGACACGTGGACCAATCAGAAAAGAGTATTTCAAAATACCCGTTGAATCTGGACTTAGAAATATTCCAGGAAATCTGAACCAATATACTCGAGAGAAATGATATACTCGAGTATAAGAGGTCTGCTACTCGAGTAGATAAGAGAGGAATATACTCGAGTACAAAGAGAGAAACTACTCGAGTATCTTAAAGAAACTACTCGAGTATAAAGACTAACCAAAAATCTGTGATGAGAAACCAGATCTACTCGAGTATACACAGAACACCTACTCGAGTAACTAGAAAACTACTCGAGTATGAAAACCAATATACTCGAGTACTAAGTCACTTACTCGAGTATATGAAGGATACTACTCGAGTATGTGGACTTAGAAAATTTCAGACTGAATACAGAAAGATCTACTCGAGTATGATACATAACCTACTCGAGTGACTAACCATCTACTCGAGTATAATATATCACCTACTCGAGTATAAAGAAAATCTACTCGAGTATAAATTCATATACTCGAGTATACAGAGTCTTCTCGAGTATTTCTAAGGATCTACTCGAGTACTAAGTCACTCACTCGAGTATATAAAGGATACTACTCAAGTATGTGGACTTAGAATAAATTCTCTGAAATAATATTCAATACTCCAGAGTCCATAAGTCCAAATACATGTAGATGAAGTGTATCCCAATAGAGAGGCTATACATGAGTCAACACCTTGGATCACACAATGAGGAATTACATTGTATGGTCCTGTGTTTGGTGACCCACTATAGACTGACATTGGTCTACCCTTGGCAATAAGGTCCTGCATACATACAACTCAAACACAATATCAAATACAACTTAATTCATCTTAGTTCAAGGTCTGACTTCCTACAAACAATGAGGTATTGTGGAGACAATTCCAAACAGATACGAGCTGGTTCGCGGGGGTATTCGAGACATCTTCTCAGGACATCAAGGGTGTGATTACCCTAATTTCCGAAAATGGATTAGAGTTTTTGGTCTCCGAACCTACAAGAATTATGAAGAAGGAAGTGCTTGAATTCTACTCGTCTGCAACTATGTATTATGAAGGAAAGAAGATGAAAGCCACAGTTCAGGATTCAAGAGTGAAACTCACACTTAAGACGATCAGGAAGTCGCTTCAACTTCCCCGGGTTAAATAAGATGATGACATTGTTCCATCTATGTTAAAGGATTCACTAAATTGGTGCGGGTTGAATCCAAATACCAAGGTAGGATCGTCAATTACCAGGAAAGGGATGAATTCCCAAGGTAAGTTTCTTTCGAAATCATAGGCAAGGTGATTCTCTACAAGTCTGGTGGACATGATAGGATATCTGTCTACATGTTCAACCTAATGACCAGAGCCATATACAATGTAAAAACAGACTGGTCATCAGTAGTGTTTGACAAGATCCAAGAAGGAATTAAGAAGCCAAATCTGGGTTGAATCCTAAGCTTGTGTTTAGCTTCAACTATCCCAGATATTATGAATCAACTGCCAGGATCAAAGATCAATCATATGAGAAGGATGGACATGAGAATTCTATCCAGATGGGATAGATTCTTGACCAAATAGGTTTCTACTCCATAGAAATAGGTCAAGAAAGATAGGAAGAAGAAAGCAATTGTTCAGGAAGCAAAATCCTCTAGTGATTCCGAAGAAAAAGTAGTCTTCAGTTCAGATGAAGACCAACAGGAAAAAGAAGCTCAAGCTTAAGTGGAGAGCAGTCAGCAACCAGAGCATCAGATGGCCTTCACTCCAGGGGGAGAGAACACTGAATTAATAGTACAAGACACTAAACAATTTGAGCTACCTACCTAAGGGGGAGGCATTGCTGAAGCTACTCTGGAGAGTGAGTATGCTGATGATACAGTGATGGACATTGTATCAGAAATAAACAAAGAAGCATTGATCACTGCTGAGAATGAAGCACCAGATGTGCAGATGACAGATACATCTCAAGATGAGCAAGTGAGCATCTCCTGTATAGAGAAGGCCCTAGATTAAGATCTTGATGTCCAGGGAGAACCTTTTGCTTCACAAGCCAACATTATTCCTCCTATTTAGATGCATCAGGAGATAACTTTGGAGGAACTGTTCCCTGATTTTTCTACAACAAGGACTGAGGGGGAGAAGCAAAAAGTAGAAAAGGAATTACCAGGAACTGAAGGGGAGGAGCTACCGGATGCCCCAGTTAATAAAGAAACTGTAGATATAGAAAGCACATCTCAATCTTCTGATGATGAATAAGCCTCCATGACTAAAAAGAAAAAATTAATTGTAATCAGGAAAAGGAGCACAGGCTATAAGAAAGCCTTACAAACAGTCACTCCACCACCTGCTCAAAGCATAGACTTCAGTCCACTACTAGTACAACTGTAAGTCAAGTTGGATGATCAAAGACAGTCTTTGGAGAAATATGCGGATGAGTCATATAAAAAACTGTATTTCCAGCTGGCTCAACACATTAAATCCATCAAATTTGAAGTTAATTTGAGTAAGAAAGAGATGACAGATTGCTTCTATAAGGGAGGTAATGTTGTAGTATATTTGGCTGAGCAACAACAGCTGATAAAGACTGAAGTTGAGGACATTGCAGTCAAGCAAGGATATATTTTAGAAAATCAATCCAGATCAAATGAAAATATCAAGGACTCCCATGATGAAATTCTGAAAAAACTGAGAAATATTGCTACTGATTTGAAAATTGAAGTATCCAAGCAAATACAAGCAGATCTAGCTGCTGTCCAAATAGCCATTGAAGCTTCTCAAAAGACTATTTATGATCACCTGACTAAATTCCAAGTCTACTATAAAGAAGGTACAGAATATCTGGCTGATCAAGTAAGGTTTCAAAAGAATGATCTGAGAGATCATATAGCTAGAGAAGTCATAAAGGGGGAGAGAATATTAGTCAAAGCCAACTCTGATCATGCAAAATGGGTATCTAATACCATCAGAGCTACACTTGTATTTCCACTCCTATGTGAGGATGATAATACTACTGAGTCTTGTGTTCAACCTGCCTACATTGAAGGGGATCAGCTAGAGGTTGCACATGTAATTTATCCTCCAGCTGATTTTGACATAGTCCAGTAAGAAGTTCAGCAAATGTATAGCCCTCCATAGGAGGCCCTGAATATTATTATTGAAAAGGTAGAAATGTCAGAGGCTGCACAGGAAGCTCAAAGGGAGGCACAACTTTCTAAGAAAAGATTAGAGAACAGACAGAACTGAAGCCTGATTTTGAGCAGTGGAGTCCTACCTCTAGGAAAATTATTTTAACTGCCTGAAAAGCTGTGAAGAATAAGACATATGATAGAGGCAAATGGTACTCTGAGCAAGAGTGGAACAAGTATCAGGCAAGGAAAGAGGCTATACTTCAGTATAGGAGGAGTGCTAAAGCTCGGAAGTTACCTGCTAACTCTGTGGAGCCTAGCAAGTACTTTCCAAAGCCTTTTCACTATTTTAAAAGGCAAAGGATCAAGGCTGAAGAATTGAAAAAGAAATACCTGAAAGGAAAGAAACCAGCTGATGATACTGAACCTAATGTACAGGCTAAGATCAAATCTGGAAAAGGAATAGTAATCAAAGAGCCTAGTCAATCTTAGGATAGATAGGCTAATATGTAGAACATTGTAATATTTTGATTTTTGTTCTTTAAAGAAACATGTAAACCTAAATAATTTTCTTATTAATGAATGACATCATTTCAGTATTGAGTTTAGCTATCATCTATATTTATATGTTACCCTGCAGTAAAATGTATGAACATCTATTTTTCTTTGATTTATTATGTGTGGTGTATATCTTTGACTAAGAGTTATGACTTCTCCAAATATGGGGAGATTGTTGGGTACACTGAAAACTATGTACCAGATTTGGAGAAGCATCCCCTTACTCAATAATATACATCAATTTGTATTTGATAGGATGTTTGAGTTTCTGTGTGCAGGTTTAAGAAATGTAGGAAAATTTCTAAGTACAAGTGTCGACACTTGTAAGGAATTGTGTCGACACCTGAAGCAGGAGCTGTGTCGACACCTAGGAGTTATGTCGACACCAGAAGAAAGGCATGTGTCGACACCCAGGAATTGTGTCGACACCTGAAGAAGTCTTGTGTCAACACACAGGACTTGTGTCGACACACACTCAACTCCATCTATCATCAACAGTTGTACTGAGTCTGAAAGGCTTGTGTAGACACACTGGACTTGTGTTGACACACACTCAACGCAACCTATCAACAACAGCTATATTGAGTCTGAAGGGCTTGTGTCAACATACAGGACTTGTGTCGACACACACTCAATGACGTTTGGACATACACTCAATGCCATTTGTCAACATCAGCTATGTCGAGACCAGGAGTAGTTGTGTATACACACAGGACTTATGTCGACACATACAATAGAAGCTGTGTCGAGAAGCAGAAGAATGACTGTGTTGACACATTGAGTGTTGTGTCGACATCATCAAGACTGGTGTCGACACTTATTCTATTTATGTCGACACATGTGAAGTAGTTTGCTGAGTGTTTCCTGCTGTGATATAAAGTCATTGCAGAATCAACTGTCACGACTGAAGACTTGACAGCTGTCATAAATAATAAGTCTGACACCTTTGTCAGAACTGTCAGAAGGTTGTTACAAACCGGATCAGCCGGTAATCATTGAGAAACTCTATATAAAGGACTTATCCATGAGAACCAAGACAAGCAATTAAGAAGGGAAAAATACCAACACAGAACCAGAGAGAGAATTCAATAATAAGAAAGGGGGAACCCTTAAGAAGGCAGATTCTGAACAGTCTGCAAGAAAGATTTAGATCTAATTCTGAATCTAAGAAGGGAGTTGTTTGAAGATCAACTTCTACACCAAGTCAAGATCAACCTCATTTTGTTCAATCAAGAAGCTTTGAAAAATCTAAGTCAGGTTGGATCTGAAGTATACAGTTTATTCAAGAAATGATCAAGAAGCTCACACCAATTGAGAGTTCTATCTGGGTGAAATTTCTGTACAACTAAATATTCTTTTTCCTTGTAAGATCTTTTATAAATCTGAGTTGTAAGCCTGTGTTTATAAAGGCTGAGGTAGGGCTGAGAGCCTGAGGTGTAGAACTTGTGAAAGTCTGAGTTGTAAGCCTGGTGATAAAGGCTGAGGTAGGGCTATTGCCTGAGGTAGGGTTCTTGGGAAGAATCTTAGGTTGGACTTGTATAAGTTTGAGCTGTAGGAACCTATCAGGTTCTGAGTTGTAAGATCTGTGAATCTGAGTTAGTGGAAGGAAGTTGGGCTGAATCCAGTTCTCTACTGGATAGGTGAAGGGGGGAAAGTGGATGTACCCATAACTTGGGGAACCACTATAAATCTTGTGTACTGTGTTGTACTGTGAATGTTATGTTGCTGATTGCATATTCTATGTTATGATAGATCTAGTTACTTGCCTAAAATTATTAAAGAAAATTAGAACCTATTCACCCCCCCCCTCTAGGTGTCTAGGCTCTTGAAATTAAGTCTTTCAATGCCTTCTTTGGGATATCTTCCGCCTGAATCCATAGTTGATAGTTTCCCGACCTCAGATCCAGCTTCGAGAACCAATGTGCTCCCTCTAGCTGATCAAATAACTCATCGATCCTTGGCTGTGGATATGTGTTCCGGACTGTCAATCGGTTTAGTGCACGATAATCGATGCAAAACCTGAGGGTCCCATCTTTCTTCTTTACGAACAAGACTGGAGCTCCCCAAGGCGAGGAACTTGGCCTAACGAATCCAGCCTCCACCAGTTCCTTCAGCTGACTCCTGAACTCCACCAGCTCCTTTGGAGCCATCTGGTAGGGAGCCCTAGACACTGGCTTAGCTCCAAGCACCAACTCGATCTGAAAATCCTTCTCCGGATATGGCGACTGTTGAGACCGAGCGGTCTGTCGGATGAGACCGGGCGGTCTGGCGGTTTGTCTGGCAGTCTGAGCGGTTTGGCAGTACCGAGCGATCTGTCGGATGAGACTGGGAGGTCTGGCGGCTTGTCTGGCGGTCTGGCGGTTTGTGCGGCTTATGCGGATTGTATAGTTTTAGGTTCTTATAATTATTAGTCCCACATTGCTTATTTGTAATCTCTCTTCTCTCCTCCATTCTATAAAAGGGAGGTCATACCTTTTTAATAGACACCTTTTTCAGATAATAAAATTTCAGTTATACTACTTGCGGTTTGTTTTTTTTTGTTCGGTTCTAACATGGTATCAGAGGGAGGTTGTCCTGCTGCGGGGGTGTGTTGGAGTAATTTGCCAGCAGGACATGTGTGTGTGGGACCGACCCCGTGGTTTTCCCCATCACATTCCTGGTCTGGGTGTTGACCCCGGTGGGCCCCCTATGGCGGAATATCCCCGCGGTCCTGTGGTTGGGATTAGTCCCACATCACTCGCAGCGCTCGCTCCTCCGTATTTATGTACCCCGCCACCCTTCATCTCAATACCTGGGTTTTGAGATGCGATATGGGTGGGCGGGTTCTCACATGGTATCTGAGGACTCGATCTACTCTTACTGATTCTTTGTGCCTTCTCTGGCCGCGCGACCTGTCCGCGCGGCTTGCTTCCTGTTCGCGTGACCTGTTTTTCGCGGCCTGTTTCTTCCGCCTATTTGCTTGCGCCCTGTTCGCGCGGCCTGTTTCTTTAGCTTGCCCCCTGTTCGCGCGGCCTGTTTGCTTGTGCTCTGTTCGCGCGGCCTGTTTCTTTTGCTTGCTTCTTTCTTGCGACATGTTCTAGTCGTCGCGCCCTCCTCCTTCTCTTCAATTGCCGCGACCTGTTTTTTCCTTGTTCGCCTTTCGCCTCCCAGCAATCCCCTCTTTTGTTCGCGCAGCCTGTCTTCTAGACGCCCGACTTCTTTCCCTTTGCCTTGCTCTGCATCTTGGTCGTGGCCTTCCTTACCGTTGGTGTGTTGTCACCGTGACCACTGCAGACTCCTCTCTCTGTCCGTTGTAGCCTTCTTTGCTGCTCATCCTGCTTGCTATTCGCGCGGCTTGTTCTTTCTAGACATGCGATCTCTTTCCCTCTGCTTCTTGGTTACGTCCTTCCTTGCCGTACGTCTTCATGCTATTCGCGCGGCTTGTTGTGTCTTCTCGCGCGGTTTATTTTTCCTCGCTTCATGGCTTTCACATCCGTGGTCACATCATCTGGTAGTGCCCACGTTGTTACTCAAGGAAAATGGCTGATTGACACCGGTGCTACCAATCATATGACCGGCAATCCCCAGTGTTTTTCTCTCCTAGAAACACATGATCGGTTGCCCCCGGTCATTCTCGCTGACGGCTCTCCTTCACCGGTCAATGGGACAGGAGTGGTTCCTGTCACTCCGTCTCTTCTCTTGGCAGATACTCTCTACGTGCCCAATTTTCCGTGCAACTTATTATCTTGACCTCTCTATGCAAGCAGTTACAGTGTTCTGTCACATTTACTTCTACTTCTTGTTCTTTTCAGGATCCGGACTCCCGACGGACGTTTGCTACTGGGATTGAGAATGGCGGCCTATACTTCCTTGACAACATTTCTTGCTCTATCCACCTTTTCTAACACCTCCACAGATCTTCTCCAATGGCATCTTCACCTTGGTCATGCTCCTCCACGACTTCTTCGTCTGCTTCTGCCCCAACTTCCTTCCCAAAGTCCTCCCCTTAACTGTGAGGCCTATCAACTTGGCAAGCATCACCGCTCGTCCTTCCCTCCAAAGCAAGTTCGTGGATCTACCCGTCCGTTTGATCTCATCCACTCCGATGTTTGGGGTCCGTCTCCTACCCTCACCGTTGGTCGGGGGAGTTCATATTTTGTCACTTTTATTGATGATTTCTCTCGCTGTACGTGGGTGTATCTGTTAAAAGATCGCTCAGAATTATTTTCTGTATGGACGTCATTCTATCTTATGATAAAAACCCAGTTTAATGTTTCTATTAAAATCTTTCAGTCTGATAATGCCAAAGAATATATCAGTCATGACTTTTCTACCTTCTGCATGCAAAATGGGATTATTCATCAAACTAGTTGTGTCTATACTTCACAGCAAAATGGGGTGGCCGAATGCAAAAACCGTCACCTCCTTGATGTCGCTCGCACTCTGTTGACTCAAATGCACGTTCCTCGCTCCTATTGGGGCTATGCTGTTCTCATCTCCTGCTATCTTATCAATCGCCTTCCCTCCACCGTTCTCCACGTCAAAACCCCCTTTTCCATTCTATATCTTGGGAGGGATCCGTTTCCTCTTCCCCTACGTATATTTGGATGCACAGCCTTTGTGCACTCTCCCTCTGCCACTCGTGACAAACTCTCACCACGTGCCACCAAGTGTGTCTTTCTGGGATACTCTACCACTCAGAAAGGTTATTGTTGGTTTGACCCGGTTACCCGCAAGCAGTTTGTCTCTGCGGACGTCACTTTCTTTGAAAATGCCTCCTACTTTTCTCCCGACTCCTCTTCCTCTCCTGATATTCCGACTTCACTTACCACCCCTTCCGTTCCCTCTACACCTACCGATATTATGCCACCCCCTCCCTCTCCACCATCTCCTCCACTGTGTCCTCCTCCTGAGGTATCTCCTTCTTCTCCACAGTCGCCTCTCTCTACTCCCGGGCCAACTCTATCCTCTACGGATGTCCCGGAAACTGAGGAACATGATGACCTGGATATTCCCATTGCTCTTCGCAAAGGGGTGCGGACGTGTACTCAACACCTACTAGCTGCTGTTGTTTCATATGATCGTTTAACTCCTTCTCGTAGGGACTTTGCCTTGGCTATCTCTGCCACTGACACTCCCCGCACTTACCAGGAGGCTCTTACTATTCCTCATTGGAAGACCGCCATAGATGAGGAAATTACTACCCTCACTGAAAGGGGTACATGGACCCTTGTTCCCCCCCCCCTTTGGGCACTGATGTGGTTGGATATCGATGGGTGTTCATTGTGAAGTTCCGCCCGGACGGCAGCGTGGATCGATACAAGGCCCGCTTAGTCGCCAAAGGCTTCACTCAGACTTATGGGGTTGATTACTTTGACACCTTCTCTCCCGTTGCTCATCTCAGCACCATTCAGGTTCTTCTCTTTGTGGCTGTCAACCGGGACTGGCCCATTTCTCAGCTCGATGTCAAGAATGACTTTCTCTATGGTGACCTTCAGGAAGTCGTATACATGGAGAAACCTCCTGGGTATGTTGCTCAGGGGGAGACACGAATATGTCATCTGAAGAAGGCCATATATGGCCTTAAGCAAAGCCCTCGGGCTTGGTTTGACAAGTTCAGTGGCATTGTTACTGTCATTGGTTTTGTACGAAGTTCAGCCGATCACTCCTTATTTATTCGCAAAACCTCCTCTGGTATGGTTATTCTTGCTGTATATGTGGATGATATTCTTCTGACTGGCGACGACCAGGCTGGGGTAGCTTTGACAAAGAAACACCTTCGGCAATACCTGGTCACTAAGGATATGGGCTCTCCCAAATACTTTCTGGGGATTGAGATTTCTCGGAAATCCAACTCTTTAGTTCTCTCCCAACGGAAGTATGCTCTTGATCTGCTAAAAGAGGCAGGGTTAACTTGTGCTAAACCTGCTAGATGTCCCATGGCTATTGGGGAAGACAAAACTTGGACAGATGATTCGCCTCCTCTATCTGATTCTTCAAGGTACTGGCGTCTGGTGGGCAAACTCATTTATCTCACAGTGACTAGACCCGATATCTCCTATATTGTAGGCAACGTTAGCAAATTCATGCAAGCTCCTAGGGAGTGTCACCTACAGTCTGCCCTGAGGATATTGGAGTATGTTAAAGCAGCTCCAGGGAAAGGACTCCTTTTTCAGAAGAATGGTCAGTTAAGGGTTGAAGCGTATTCCGATTCAAGCTATGCTGATGATAAGGGAGACCGAAAGTCAACTTCGGGTTTTTGCACATTTGTTGGAGGAAATCTTGTGAGCTGGAGGAGCAAGAAATAGTCTGTAGTCTCCAGGTTTAGTGCAGAAGCGGAATATCGTAGTATGGCATCAACCACATGTGAGTTAAAATGGTTACAGGCTCTCATGCTTGACCTAGGAGAGGTCTACAACTATCCTCTTCCTATGTTCTGCGACAACAAGGCTGCGATATATATTTCCAAAAATCCGGTCTTTCATGAGAGAACAAAACACATAGAGGTCGATTGCCACTTTATTTGAGAAGAGATTTTGAAGAAACAAATTTGTACTCCGTTCGTCACTTCTGATAACGTATTGGCAGATGTCTTCACCAAGCCGGTGTCCTCTTCTTTGTTTCATATTTACGACAAGCTGGGCATGATTGATATCTATGCTCCAGCTTGAGGGGGAGTGTTGAGACCGAGCGGTCTGTTGGATGAGACCGGGCGGTCTGGCGGTTTGTCTGGCAGTCTGAGCGGTTTGGCAGTACCGAGCGGTCTGTCGGATGAGACCGGGAGGTCTAGCGGCTTTCTGGCGGTCTGGCGGTTTGTGCGGCTTATGCGGCTTGTATAGTTTTAGGTTCTTGTAATTATTAGTCTCACATTGCTTATTTGTAATCTCTCTTCTCTCCTCCATTCTATAAAAGGGAGGTCATACCTTTGTAATATACACCTTTTTCAGATAATAAAATTTCAGTTATACTACTTGCGGTTTGTTTTTTTTGTTCGGTTCTAACAGCGACAATCCTGGTAGCTTCTCTGGAAACACATCCGCAAAGTCCCGCACCATTGATATATCGGCAACCATCATCTTGACCTAAACCTAGTCGAAATTGGACAATTACATGTGATCTCCATATGGGCACACCACAGCTTTCGCTACTTAGTTTGTTCCCAAACTAAACTCGAGCGGGGGTGACCCTGGGTTAGTGGACTTTTACTCTTTCGATCGAGGTTTCCCTCTGATACCAGTTTGCAATACCCCATTTTTTTAAAAAAACCATCGGGGTCTTATGCCCAGAACCGCCGTTTTGCGGTGACACCAACACACCCGGGAAGGTCGTCCCTACAAAATGTTGATCCTGCCGGCCATACCGATCGCAGAAGAGTAGAATGAATATAAGAGTACATGAAAACTCAAATACTGGTCCACAGAAAATCACATGAAATATAATAAATCTCCATGAAGGGAGAGTCCACAAAAAAGATATAGTAAAGTAATAAAGAGGGATCCTGCCCGATATATCAAAATCCTCACTACATATCACTCATTCGCGGAAGCAAATCTATAATATCTACTAAATATCGGGACTCACTGTCCCTACAGCCTGAACTCCAGTGCTAGATTGTCCAATCTCCAAGCGCACCGACCTCTGGGGCTGCATCTCCTAGTTCGGCTCCACGATCCCCTAAAATGATTTGGTAAATGACCGTTAGTCTAAAAGACTAAGTCCTATCATCCCCCACCCCTCTCCCATGGCTCTTAGGCACCGAGCGGGGAGAATGAAAGGGAAGGTAATGAAGGTGGAGAGTAACAAAAGTAAGCAGGTGGCGGCGGAACTAGTCTATCATGAGTTCATAAACAGAGCAAGTATATGTAAGCAGTAGTAGGTAAGCAGTATAAGTATACACAAGAACAAGTGAGTGAGTAAAATAGGAGAAGGTAAACTAAGTAAGTAACCACGACCTATAGGAATGCCCATACAAACCTATAGACCAAGGGGTCGTTTTGCAAGGCTCATTGTATAAAGTGTCTAATACCATTTTATACAATAGGTTTCAGGGGTTATATGCAATGATGATGTTATAACATGTAAGTATGATATGACGTTAACATGCAAGAGCAACACACACACTCGACTCTGTATACACAGACCTTTAGTTCCCCTCTCTAGAGTCTAACCTCCCAGGATACCTCCGTAGTGGCAAACAGAAGCGGTGGGTTGGGCCTCGCCAACCTCTAAACCAGTATCAACACTACCAGTTAGACCTATCATACGCCTAAATGCTAGTGCACTAAGCAGAGCTCCTGCGTACTCTTGTCGGCTTCGCACCGGGCATTATTTGGTCAAGTGCTAAATCACACTTATCGAGTGAACGTATTGGTGTCGGTGTGATGACTCTCCAATACCGAAGACCCACCACCTTATATCTTATGCACATGCAACCTTAGTATGCTTTTCCACCGAGCCAAAGCTCCCCGGACTATCCCGTCCGTCACAATATCTACCGAGTTATCGGCTCGTCGGGCTAATCTGTCCATCACTAAAACCATCGAGCCTACCGTTCGCGGGACCCAACCAAACTCCCACAACACCGGGGAGTGTGAGTTTAAGTGAAATCCTAGTTATACTAGTTACTCTTAAACATTGATTATTCTTACGGTTTAGGTTAGCCCAGGACTGCCCTAGGTATTCCCGGTGACGGGTTCTCACAGGGCACTAGGAACTATGATAGTAGCTGAAGCTCATCATTCTCTTTCGCAAGGCACTTACTACTAAAGATTATTACCCAATTCTCAATCCCTTTTAATATTATATTGGAGCTAACCCTAGTATATTTTGACTCTCTTCCTCTCCACAGGAAAGACGACCTTTTGTCGATCCCGAGCACCACCTAACACTAGCCAACCCAACATTCCTTTCATCATGACTCTTAATGAAGCTCACTTTTTCACCTTACCAAACGATCAAGCATTACTCCCCACTTCCTATGACCATCCCCCATGTTAACACAATTTTTGCAGTTTTACTAAATGCAGACCAAGCTAAGCTATTTTATGTACATGATAGAATGTACTCCAACTTTTCATCCAAATGCACTAAGATAATTATTGTGAGTCTATCATGACACATTTAGCCTAAATCCAGAGACTTGTAATTTTCCTAATTAATTTACCATTTATTAGATTTTCCCAAAAGTTAGGCCATGAGTAATTTTGAACATAAAGTACTAGATTTCCTTAATTTATGGCAACCCAAAAATTATGAATAGTGTATGATAGCAAAACATTAGTGATTTCCAAATTTCACAGATTTTCATAAATGTAATAACCCCTAAATAATTAATTCAAGATAATTCAAATGATTTTAGACAATGAAGGGAGTATCATATTTCATAGTTCAAAAATTGTATAAAAATTACCAGAGCTTCATTGTGATCATGAAACATTACTGACTAAGTTTCATGCAATTCCTAGGTCAGTAAGTTATGTATAAAAATACTTCAACTAATTCCATTCAAGTGCACTTTATGAAGCAACATTCTTATAAACTCATCAAAATAACATGTAGCAAATTTTCTAGGGTTTATTTTACCCTAAAAGATTTTCTGGCCAAGCAACACAATTTTCCAACAAAGTATAATATTTATTATCTATTTATCAAAGTATAGTGCACTAGTTTACTTTACACATGAAGTACTAAGAGGAAATAGCCAAATGATCCAAATAATTTAATAGTGCCTCTAAATAATATTTACTTTACTTTGCAAGAGTTTCATATCATTATAAGTTAATCTAGCCATGATTACTTCAAAATCATCAAAAAGGGCAAGGTGAAGATTATACCTATAAGTATGAGCTACTGTTTTCTAAACATCATATAATAAATCTCAGAGGTCAATAGCACTATAAATTTACTTCTACCAAAGTTTCATAAGGATCCAAGGTCATAAGACCCCATATTTATTCATTAAGGTGTATAGACCTAAATAATTTCCAAGTGATTTAAGTGGAGTGCATGTGTTCAAATACTACCAAATTCTTTTCTAGGGCATTTCACCACCCTAAGATCACATGAACTAAACACCAAGTCCATACAAGGACATCACCTTATGTCCTTCACAAACCCCAAAATTCAACCTTTGGGTTTGAACTTGGGTCCTAGGGCAAATCCACCCTAATCCACCCTAAACTCCATGTGAGGGTATTTAAACTAACCATGGGTCTCTGGCCAAATTCCCAACCCCTTTGGGTGAGAATTGGCCCCTCCATGCCCCAAGCTCATACTGGCCCTAATTAACCCTTAAGGGCCACACTTTGGTCTCACCAAAACCTATTCAAATCTAACTCAGTTGGGCTGAGATTTTTATCAAAATCATAATATTACCCTGAATGACAGTCACCAAAATCTTGGTGGGTTTAGAGGTCATTAGACCCCTTTAAATAATTCTTACATATTTAGTAAATTCCTACAAAAACTTTAAGAAAATGTCTTCCAAAAATTCCCATTTTTGGATATGTTTTAGGTATAGATAAGAGTGACCCCCAACCAAAATATCAAGACATTTGGATGGCTGGATTGATGGGAGCACACAAAACATTCTCTGAACAAGTCTAGGTTTAGACCTCACCAAAAGAAGTGTTGTGGTCTTACCTAAACTTCAAATTGGTCCAAACTAATTATAAATTAATCTAGACTCATAGAGCTACAATAATTATATTGGCCACTTTTTCATAAAAGGCCTCTAAATATTTTTAATTTAATTCCTAAGGTAACTGATATTAAGTGACAGAAATGCACATAAAAAACATTTAATATAAATAGATCTGCGAAGATCTTAAAGCAAATCGAGTAGCTCCTAGTTTTTTTCTTCCTCCAGCCAATGACTGAGATCCACCCGACTTGGAGCACTTCCAAGTCCATTTGTCGGCCACCCGGCCACCTCCCTGGCTGGCCACCGCCACCACCACCTCCGTTGAGGTGGTGGCTATCGCTGAGCGGCGGCACGACTGCCGGAGGGGCTGATTCCAGCGAACCCGAGAGGAAGACCAAATCCAAAATTTTATGGATTTTGAAGCTTTGAATTGGCTCAACTGAGCCCAATTCTTGTCTCTAATGAATCCTATGATCTAGCCCACGAAGAAGGAATAATGGAGGACCTGATTTGCGGCTTGACGACGTGTGCTTTGCCTCCTCACCATTTTCGGCCACCAAAATTTGGCTCCTCTGCAGCCTCTACACCAACCTCAACGAAAAAGATAAATAATCGGGGGAAACGCTTGCCCTTGCTCTGGTGAAGGTCCTTAAAGAGGGAATTTGGGAGAGGAGGCTTGTAACTCCCAAATGTCATTAATCTCCACTAATGACCATTAATTTCTTTCCTTTGGTTTCAACCAAATTAAGGGGACTGAACCAAATTTTTGGCCGGCCTCCTCTAGAAAAACTTCTCCTCTCCCTCAAAGGAATAAAAGCCCCATAAAAGTGGGAGTTATGGAGCCTCCATTGCTATGATGGACATTAATCTCAAGCTTTTCTCTCTCCTCCAAATCACCAATTCCAGAAGCTTAGTTCGACGAATTTTGTTCTATTCGTCGAACTCCGTTTGACGAATTTTCCCTATTCGTCAAACTCCATTCGACGAATTTATTCCATTCGTGGAACTCTGCTCGATGAATCTGCTCTACTCGTCGATCTCCGTTCGACAAATATGCCTCCATTCGATGAAGGCTGAACCTTGTTCAGCAACTTGCTCCGTTCTTTGAAATCTGTTCGACAAACTCTGAACCCAGTTCATCATTTGCTCCGTTCGACGAATTCTTGCTGAGCTCGACGAATTCGCTCCCTTCGACGAACTCTTGTTGAGTTTGACGAATACGCTTTTGTTCGATGAATTGTTGGCTGAGTTCGATGAAACCGACCGGTCTATAATATCTAAGTAAAATGGCATTGAGTGAGCTCAACTCACTCAATGCAAATTAGTCCATGGTGTTGAGTCAAGATACTACACTCAACGCCTAAATTGGCCAAAAACCTTTCTAAGAAAAATGGCATTGAGTGAGCTCAACTCACTCAATGCCAAACAGTCTATGGCATTGAGAGCGCTTAATGCACTCAATGCCCCGAGCCAGAAAATCTTCCAAATATAATGGTGTTGAGTGAGCTCAACTCACTCAATGTCATAGACTACTCAACGCCACGAGCCAGAATCTTCGTAAGTAAAATGGCATTGAGTGCACTCAATGCACTCAATGTCAGTCAGCCCATGGCGTTGAGTGCACTCAACACCTCAAGCACGGTTCGACGAATTTGCTCCATTCGTCAAATTTGACAGGTTCTATATCAACATGAGGCCGAATGTTTTCAAAAGGTCATGATAACTGCAACTCACTATTTGCAGCCCAAGGTGTTTCACACCCTAATTCCCCTGTTCACCCAAACCCTTTAGTGCTTCCTCAGGTTTTGTCATGACCCAGTCATGACAAAACCATCCTATGGGTTTAGAAGCCTGAGGGATGTTACACAAAATATTGTAGTAAGTGTCATAGATGACTCTACCTTTCAAAACCTGGTGCACTGAAAGGCTTCAAAGGAAATGTGGGACACCTTGGTAGTATACATGGAAGGTACTGAGGAAGTTAGATGATAGAAAGTCAATGCTCAATCAAGAGTATGAAGCTTTCAAACAGATCAAGGAGGAGACCATAGCTAGCTGCTATGAGAGGTTTTTCAGCATTGTTAATGAACTAAGGACCTATGACAGGGTCTTTAACAACTATGAGCTAAATGATAAGTTTCTTAGGTTTCTTACTAGAGACTGGGATACAAGGATATGTGCCATTAGAGAAGTGACTAAGATGGCAGATACTCCACCAACTACAATGTTTGGTAAGCTATTGTCACATGAGATGTAGGTGATAGCAAGAAAGGAGGAAGAGAAGACTAGCAGAGCTCGGGCCAAATAATCTATTGTGGCCTTCATGGTTGATAGCTTTAAGAGGAGCAAGGAGAAGAATCTTTCTCCACCTAGAAGGCCAGCTGAGTCATAAAGTTCAAATCAAGAGCAATCAGACCGTTATATGTTTGATGAAGAGTTTATTGCTTTCTCAAGGCAGTTTCTGAAGATGATGAAGAAGAAGGGGTGGAGGAACAAACCTACCTCTTCCTTTCAACACAAAGAGGACTATTACAGAAATGAGAAGAAACCATCCAAGGAGGGCAGGTATGACCCAAAACCTAGTAAACATGTTTCTAATAAGATTATATGTTTTTGCTGCAATAAGCCATGTCACATTGTGGTTGAATGTTCTGAGAAGAAGGAGGCAGGTGAGAAGAATCATCACCACAAGAGAAGCAAGAAGGAGAAGACCTTCATTGATAAGAGAGAGAAAAGCTAGACTGATTCTTCCTCATCAGAATCAGATGAGGATGATGAAGCCTATATTGGGTTGATCGCAAGACTAGATGAGGAATCCTACCAGGATTAGCCTGGACTATCTAAGGTACACTCTTCATCCAGCTCTTCATCTAAGTCTAATTATGTGACTAGTCCAGATTCAAGTACTTCTCCATCAAGAGATGAAGATTGTTCTGAATTTGAGGATGACATCAATCAAGTGATTGATAAATATGGTGAACTTCTGGAAGCATTTAGAATATGTAAGCAGCTGACTAAATAGCAGGCTCAGAAGATTGCATCTTTAAAGCTTGCTACTTCCCAGCACTCTGAGACAAAAAACCTGCTGGAACAAAAAATTAGGGAAGTTAGCAAGCTGAAGAACATTACTATCATTCATATGGACACTATAACCTTCAAGAATGACCATATCAGGAATCTTGAAGGAAAACTCCAAAAGGAGTGGGATATAGTGGTTAGTTTTTCAAAGCCAAGTTCAGTGCAGCCTTTGATGGACTCCTTCTCCTCCCAAAAGTTTAAGAAGGGGTTGGGTTTCAAAGGAAGCACAAGATTTGCCAATCCCAAAGGAAAGGGCAAAGAACTAGTGCAACCACTAGCCTATAAGCTTCCTATTCCTTTCAAGAGACTGGTGTTGCCCTCTAACAGGTATGACCATGAGAGCATTCATGGTCACTGGATGAATGGTAGGCCCACTAGTGAACAAAGATGGTTTCTACTATAGTGGAAGATATAGCAGAGGGGCAAGTTCCTTCAAGGCTCCCCATACGGAATGTCAAATGGCCCCTTCTGGACCATTTGTTTTTGGTGCACTAGCCCCCTCACTTAAAGGTAAAGATGTAGTCTGTTCTCAGAATATTCCAACCCATTCTAAGACCAAGGACAAGTCTATCAGTAGACAAGACTTGGGTATCTCAGAGGCCATCTAGAGTATATTTTCTGAAAAGAAGGAAACTACTGGTTGGGCTCAAGATATCCCAAGCACTTCTACTGTCAAACCCACCTCTAGTCAGGCTGGGGCTGGGAAACAAAAGAACAGGACTACTGCAGCACCTTCTAAACTGAGAGCTACTATCAACACTTCCAGCAGGCCAACTCAAAAAAGAAGGTATAACCTTCATGAGTGTTGGTGTTGTGGCAAGATAGGCCACTATGCCATTGATTGTTGACACAAACCAAGTGTGTCCAGAGCTAAAGTTAGTCTACTAGTTAAAAAAGTTGTTGGTAGACATGTCTATTTTGAGACTAACATGCACCAAGGAACCAATAGATATTAGGGTCCTAAGGTAAAATAAATATGCTTTGCAGGTTAGTCCAAGTTTTCATACCCCTATATGGTACTTGGACAGTGATTGTTTCAGACACATGACTAGAACAAAAAGTAATCTGAAGGAATTCATTCCAATAAAGGATGGACCTAAGGTGATATTTGGTGGATCAGACAGAGGGATCACCAAAGGTTATTGTAAAGTTACAAATGGCTTAATCACTTTCACAAAAGTGGCTTATGTGGAAGGGTTGCAACATAACTTTATAAGCATAAGTCAATTATGTGATCTTGGTTATGTCATACATTTCCACAAGGATAAGTGTCATATTAGGAGATCAAGTGACCAAGGGGTCATTTTGACTGGCACTAGGAGTAGGAATGTTTATTGTCTAAATTTTCTTTGTCTAACTTCAGACTCTCCCATTTGCCTAGTTGAAAATGAGAAAGACTTACACTGTGTCAAATGGCACAAGAGGCTAGCTCATTTTAATTATAAGACTATAGGTAAGCTTTATAGTAAATATTTAGTTAGGAATTGTCCTAATATAAAATGCATTAAGGAGAACATTTGCTATACATGCCAAAAGGGCAAGCAGACCAATGCTTCATTCAAAAGTATTGAGACTAAAGATTCTGTGAGGTGTTTATACCTCTTGCATATGGACTTATTTGGTCCAATACCATTTCAAAGTCTAGGTAGGAAAGTCTATTCCTCTGTGGTTGTTGATGACTTTTCTAGATTTTCTTGGGTTTTGTTTTTAACGAAAAAGTCTGATACCCTTGATGTCTTCAAGACATTTGTCAAGAAAATACGGAATGAGTTGGACAGTACTGTGGTCAAAATCAAAAGTGACCATGGAACTGAGTTTCAATCTGAATGCATGACAAAGTTTTGTGAATAACTTGGGATTCTACAAGAGTTTTCCTCTCCAAGAATACCCCGGCAAAATAGGATTGCTGAGAGAAAGAATAGGACTCTCATAGAGGCTGGTAGAACATTACTGAATGACACCTCTCTCCCAGAATACTTATGGGTTGAGGCTGTAAACACAGCTTGTCATGTCCTCAACAGGGCTTCTATCACCAAGAGCCACAAAAAGACTCCCTATGAGATCTTGAAGGGCAGAAAACCAAACCTTGCATATCTCAGAATCTTTGGGAGCAAGTGCTTTGTGATCGACAATGGGAAATCCTATATAACTAAGTTTGCTGCCAAGTCCTATGAGGGGATCTTTGTTGGGTACAACAATCATAGTAAGGCTTATAGGATCTATAACTTGACAATTCAAGTTACAGAAGAGTCAGTTAATGTAGTATTTGATGAGTCAAATATGATTAACAATGAGCTATCAAGCTCTTCTAGTTCTGTAGGTACTGAACTAGTGTTGGATAAGCTCACTCTCAAGGAAGTTGCTCCAATAATTCAAGATAAAGTTGAGGGTATGTGTATTCCAGAGGAAGCACAAGGCATACAGGAAGTGGATGAAGATCTGAATCATGAAGAGCATGATGATGAAGCAATACTGCCTCCAACAGTAAGGCATTTGAAGGATCATCCTAGCCATCAAATTATTGGTGATTGCAACCAAGGAGTAGTGACAATGAGCAAATGTCTCAGCATAGCAATGTACTCCAGTTTCCTGTCATAAGTGGAGCCTAAGAAATTTGATGAGGCTAACAAAGACCAGTTTTGGATTGTTGTTATACAAGAGGAATTGAACCAATTTAAAAGGTGTAAGGTCTGGAAGTTAGTTCTCAGATCTCAAGGACATAATTTCATTGGAACCAAGTGGATCTTCAGGAATTAACTTGATGAAAATGACATTAAAGTTAAGAACAAAGCTAGGCTGGTAGCTCAGGGGTACAGACAAGAAGAAGGTATTGACTTTGATCAAACCTTTGCCCCTGTAGCAAGACTAGAAGCTATCAGATTATTTCATACATATGCTGCATACCAAGGTTTCAAAATCTACCAAATGGATGTAAAGTCAGCCTTCCTGAATGGAGACTTGAAGGAAGAATTCTATGTTGAATAACCTCCAGATTTTGTTATTCCAAACCATTCTAATTATGTTTATAGAATTAAAAAAGCTCTATATGGGCTAAAGCAAGCCCCTAGAGCATGGTATGAGACATTGTCTAACTTCTTCATTGAAAATAAATTCTCAAGGGGGAAGATATACATGACCCTATTCCTAAGAGAATCTAAGGGCAAGATCATCCTAGTCCAGATATATGTTGATGACATTATCTTTGGATCTACTGATGACAACCTTCAGAAAGTTTGCCAAACTTATGTAAGGAAAGTTTGAGATGAGAAACATGGGTGAACTTAAGTTCTTCTCTGGTCCCCAAGTAAGACAGACTAACAATGGATTATCCATATCCCAGTCTAAGTTTACTAGGGAGTTGATTAAAAATTTTGGGATGGAGAATGCTTCCACCATGAAAACTCCCATGGGATCAAATATGTCTTTAGACAAAGATGAGGAAGGGAAATCTATTGATCATACTTTGTATAAAGGGATAATTGGATCTCTTTTATACCTCACTACTAGTAGGTCAGACATCATGTATGCTACATGTGTCTGTGCTAGATATCAGGCATGCCCTAAAGAGTCTAATTACTCTGTTGTTAAGCGGATTTTGAGATATCTAAAGGTCACACCAGATCTTGGCCTATGGTACCCTAGGAATAGGAATTTTGAGCTAATATGTTATTCATATGCAGACTGTAGAGAGGACAGGAAAAGTACTTCAGGTTCCTGTTAGTTTCTGGGTAGAAGGCTAGTGTCTTGGAGTAGCAAGAAGCAGACAAGTGTATCTATTTCTACTACAGAATCAAAATACATAGCTGCAGGAAGCTGCTGTGCATAATTGATGTGGATTCAACATCAACTCTAGGACTATAACCTCCAGATAAGTAAAATCTCTTTGTTTTGTGATTCTACTAGTATTATCTCTATAGCTAGGAATCATGTATCACATAATAGGACTAAGCACATAGATATTAGATATCACTTTATAAGAGAGCATGTGGAATGTGAGGATATTAGTCTTGAGTTTGTCCCAGCAGATAAGCAAGTGGCTGATATCTTCACCAAGCCACTAGATGAAACAAAGTTCAGCACCTTCAAGTTTGAATTGGATATGTTGAACTTAGTATAGCTTCAGTTGCTCTTCATATTGTTTTGTAGCAGGAAATATTTCATCTTGTAGGTTGGATTGGACTAAAGTGACTGTCAAAAGGGTTGATAGTCAGTGTTCTTACTCAGGGGGAGCTAGTCCAGCACTAGTTGTTTATTTGTACTCATAAAGAGGGAGTAGATAATCAAAAATGGTCTGCTACTCCCTAGCTATTTCATAGAAGTCAAAAAGGGGAGAAATAGCAAAGGGGGAGAAGTAGCAAAATAGCAGTGCAGGGGGCGCAGGTGAAGTAGCTATAGTAGGAAGCAGCTATTGCAGGGGGTGCAACCAAATGGTTTGCAATTGGTATTCCTATACACTGGGAAAAGGATGCAGCAAAGCAGGGGAACAAAATGGAAAATGTGGTAACTCTTGTTGTTCTTAGGTTAATACATTATTGATATTATTGCTGCATATGTTAGTGTATATCATTGACAAAGGTTTTTCAAGTGTTGTTTTGACTTCTTCAAATAGGGAGCGATTGTTGGGTCCATTGCTCCTAATGTCCTAGATTTGTAAGAAGTCAAAGAAGTCAATGGTATACACATAGTTGTATTTGATGTATGTTTAAGTTCATACATGCAGGTTGGTTTATTCATATTTATTGGACAGGTGGTTCAAGTGACATTGGCAGGTTGACTCAAAGAAGCTAATTGGATAGGAAGGAATTTGCCTAAGTTCACAGGCGTTGAGTGAGGCAAGCTCACTCAATGCAAAACATGAAGGCTGTTACTAGAGAAGCAGGAAAAATGACTAAGTGCACAGGCATTGAGTGAGGCTTATATACTCAAAGTCATACAATTAATAGTGCTGAGTGAAGTCAAGAAAGTCAAAGCAAAAAATGACTAAGTACAAAAGTGTCGACACACTTCACAACTATGTTGATACCTTTGAAGGAGAAGTGTTGACAGATCAAGTCAGTGTCGATACAATTCAGTTATCTCGACACCTTGAAGATTCAAGACAGTAGTGTCGAGACAAGTCAGTTATCTTGACACCTTGAAGGATCAAGTCAGATGTGTCGATACAATTCAGTTATCTCGACACCTTGAATATTCAAGACAGTAGTATCGAGACAAGTCAATTATCTCAACACCTTGAAGGATCAAGTCAGCTGTGTCGAGACAATTCAGTTATCTCGACGCCTTGAAGATTAAGTTAGCAGTGTCGAGACAAGTCAAATATCTCGACACCTTAAAGCTCATGACAGTGGTGTCGAGACAATACAACTGTCTCAACATAATGAAGAACTAAAGTGAAGACTCAAAGATGTCAACACTATCAGGCAGAGCAGAATTATTCTAAGTCCAAAATCATTGAGTGAAGTCAACACACTCAATGTCATCAGGCCAGAATCGTTGAGTGAAGTCAACACACTCAACGTCATTAGGCACAATAGAATTATTCTAAGTCTAGAATCGTTGAGTGAAGTCAGTTCACTCAACTCTCTTAACACCAAGGTTGCTGAAGAAGCAGAAGACTAAGCTAAGTCTAAAAGCGTTGAGTGAAATCCATTCACTCAACGTCACTCAACGTCTAGCAGAGCAGAAAAGTTTCTAAGTCCAGATTCATTGAGTATTGTTTATTCACTCAACGTCACTCAACGCCTGAGTTGATTCTGAAAATTTGGCTAAGTACACAAAGGGGTGATGTCAGCAAAGCTAACAAGTCAATGAATTTCAACTTCGTTATAAAAGTGTTGCAAATCATCTCTAGCGCCGTTGTTAGTCTGCTGTTAATTCCAATTTGTAAAGCTAAGGATATAATCAGCCATTAAATCAGTGACACGTGTCAATCAACTCGCTAGATGACGGTATTATAAATAGAAGCTGAGATAGATAAAGCAATCGACATCCTCTTCAGCAAGTACAGAGGATTACTCTGAGGAAGAGGAATCAGTCAGGCAAGACCTAACTGAAAGTTGCTTCTCGATTCAATCTGAGCCAAATCTGAAGATCATTCTCTGAATCAAAGAAGAAGAAGATATTTTTTCTGAATTCTCTCTGAACAAAAGGGAAGGCAGAGGAATTACTATCTGCCTTACAGGTTACCTGATTAAAGATCGTTTTCCCCCCTTTCATCAGCAAGATCAGAATTAAGATTCTAAAGAACTTCAGCACAAGCCGCAGATCATTGAAGATAATCTTTCTTGCTGCTGTGGAGAAGATAGGGCTGAGATTCTCTCTGCTCTGGAAGCAGTTGACTCAGAGATTAAATTCACTTGAGTCAAATCATCATCCAACTCAATTTCTGGTGGATCAATTCAAAGATCTATTTATAGGCCTAGGTTAAATAGGTTGTGGAGGATCTGTACTGTAAGGCCTAAATAATAAAGGCTGTGTGAGGATCCAGTGTTGGATTTGTGTTGTAACATCCCATGTTACTTCTAGGCCCCTTTAACTTAGATTTGGTTAGGCATGTGGTGAGTTAGAAGGGGGGGGGGGTTAGCTAGGTTGACCCTAGGTGGTGAGTTGTCACCAGATGGGACCACTATAGGATCAAGTCAAACTTGGTCAACCTTAAGCTTAATTAAGGGTAAATGAAGACCAAGCTCATTCCTAATGGGCTAAGACCATCACCATGGCCCAATCCATGTTAGGTGATGACATGGAGCCCATGGCCATCATATGGGGTCAGCCTACCCATCATGTTGGCCAAGTCAACCTCAAAAGTCAACAAGTCAACACTTTAGCCTAAAAGAGGAAAAAATGAACCCAAGTCATTTCCCATGGGCCAAGCCCATCAAATTTGGCCCATGACCAGCCAAATGGCCAATGACCAGCCCTACCCCCCTGGTGGTGGAGAGAGAAGACATGCACAAGGGTAAAAATGGAAAATTTGGGTGAAGAGGAGAGAGAAGGTGAGGTGGAAATGAGGTAAGGCCATATGGCCTTCATCTCTTCAGCTCAAGAGCTGCTGGCAGACCACCCCACCACCTTTCAAGAGGAATTGCTGCATGAGAGCAACCTGGCAGCCATGGTGGGCCAACAAAGTGGCCAAACCAAGCTCACCCCGGCTTTATCTCCCTGTACAGCCACTCCAGGCCAAATCTAGCCCAGCCATTAGCTTCAGAAGGTCCTAAGGAGTTGAATTCGAGTGCTGGATCAGAGAATTCGGTGGAGAAACGGGAAATTGGGAAGGAGATCACCGGAACTAGCTAGCCATGGCCAACCGCCGCCACAGCCGCCGTCAAGCCGCCATACAGGTCTGTTTCGCCTCATCTCTACCCGTACTAGTATCCTAGATCGCATAGGGGAGATATCGGGCTCAATTGAGCCCGATTCCATGGGAGAAAAACTCGGAATTTTCATGAAAACGCCACCTCTCGGGATCGCCGGCGCCGCCGCCTCCCGCCGCCTCATCACCGGCAAAAGCCGGCCACCACCACCGTGAAGGTGGTGGCACCGTTGGCCGGCCACGGCGCCGCCTCAGGCGGCCGGAAATAGGCCCGCAAGTGGCCCAGGCGAAATCAATCCCAGCCGTCCGTCGCTTGGGGACGATGACGGGATGCCGTTCGTTCCTCTGCGTTAAGATTCGTGCTAGTTTATTAAAGGAATTAGAATTAATTAATTATGAATAGTAAGTTGTTCTGTCACACTATAACAGTCAGTTTACATGTTAATTTTAGGGTACCTAGAGACTTCACCATAGGTTGAGCCCTGAATGAAAAATGTAGGTGGATGTGTTAACTTTAATATGCCACCCTAAAGATAGGTTTTGGTCCAGTAGTTTGTCCTGTAGGGCTGTTTTCCTAGGGCTGGTCCTAGGCTAGGGTAGATTTAATTTTGAGTGCCCAGGCCAAACCAGTAAGCCACATGACCTGAATGTTTTGGCTGGTGCATGTTTAGGGCATATCTAGCCCCTACCAAAAATTGGGAATTTTTGGAATACTTTTTCCTATAGTTTTATTCAAAATGTCATAAATTAAATAAATGGAATAAATGGAGTGTTAGGCCTCCAAATGGCCCCAAATTTTGGTGGCAAGTCCTATGGGACATGGTTAGGGTCTGACAAAAATTTCAGCCCATTTGAACCAATGCATGATGGGTTAACCCACTTGCAAGTGTAGGCTAGTATTAGCCTTGGTGTGCAAATAGCAATTTTGCTAAAATGTGTATTTATTCATCTCAGGACTTATGAAGACCTTGAAATTAATTTTAAAGGATATTTAGGTCAAATGCAGCCCCTAAAAATTATTATGGGATTTTTGGGAACAAAAATACCATTATTTGGAATTATTGAAAACTATGGTCTTATTGGAAAATAAAAATAAAAATTAGATTCAATCAAGCAAAAATCCTCAAATTTGGTCCTGTTAAATATTTGGATATAATTGAGTTGGGGTAATTTTATTTTCTCTGTTTGAGATCTTTTGAAGTAGAATGTAATGTAAATGTAAATGACCATTTTACCCCTATTGCTTTTATTCATTATTTAATGAAAATATAGGTCAGAAAAATTTGGGAATATTTATAGAGGTGTATATGGGTATTAGCTAACTGACATATTTATTTCAGAATTTTTGGAGGTGCATACAAATTTTAATTCATCATAATGGCATTTTGGTAAATACCCAAAAAATTGAATTGCAAGTCTATAACATTGTTAAAGTTGATGAAACTTGGTCAGTAGCCTTATTTTGATGATTTAGATTCCCTGTAATTTTCCTAGATTTTTCGTGATTAAAGTTCTCATACTTACTTTGAAAAGTAGTGAATATGATGGTTTTGTGAAAATCAATAAATAAATACATAAATTTGGAGAAAAATTATAAACCTTGGAAAATAGTGTTAATTTATCATACCAATGGATAAGAAAATTATTTTGCATCATTAGGACTATGCAAGGACATACTTCATGTGTTAAATGACATTGGGGAAATATTTGGAGAAAATAAAATAATTATAAAAATAATAGAGAAAATTATGAAAATTATCATACACATTCTAGTAGCTCATACCACCTTAGGATAAATATTTGGGGTCTGGTGGCCCAAGGATTTGGAAGTTCAATTTCGGGATGGTACTAGGCCATGTGGTGCGTATAGTAAAGGTAGGTTATATTATAGGCCACCAGGGAACGAATCAACAACTGAGTTAGAGTCTAAGATCGGAAGTATAACCCTGGGTGGCAGATGTATTCTAGAGACGAGAGTAATAGTGCAAACTTGGACTTGCCTAGGAGGAGTTGACGGAAGACCGCCACTCCTTAATCCATACCTTAAGTCACTAGGTTACTCTATGTAACAGGAGAGAGAAAAGGGGATTCTGGGTAGACATCAACTAAAGTAAATATCCTTGAGAAAGGGAGCTTTGGGATTCAGACCATCGTAGCTCCTAGTGCCCCTGAGAGCCCTTCACCGGGAATACCTTGGGCAGTCCTGGGATTAACCTTAAGTTTCTAAGTATAATAATCAGTAGGCAAGAGTAGTCTAACAGGTTAAGTGAACTGGACATGTTCTCACTCGGGCCGGGTTGGAGGGACTTGGAGTCTATTGACTGCTTGCTCACCCGTGCAGAGTTGGAGGATAGTGATTGACATATATATCCTCACCCGGGTAGGGTTGGAGGTTTTGTAGCACATACTCACCCGTGACGGGTTGGAGAGATTTGGGACAGGATAGTCCTTTGAGCTGGAGGTTCAATATATAATACTTGCATGTGCATATACTAGTGGCGGGCCATGCGGTACTGGCCAGTCGTCACACCGACAGCAGTACGGTGGACCAGGCGGGTGCGAGGGTTAGAAGGACCGGTAGGATGTTTATACTGGAGTCTGGAGGATTTTTCCTAATAACGCGCACCCAGCCCAACAAGACTGACAGGTAGTCAGCAAAGTGGTACGCAGAGACTCTAGAGTACACTTGTTTCATGTACAGAGGCGCACAAGAGAGGTCTAGGCCTGGTAGTGTGTATACCCGTCTAGAAAGCGGAGAAGCCCGATCCGCTGCTGCCGGAGCCACAACGGTAGTACCTGAGAGTGATGCTAGCTCTCGAAAAGTGGGAACTAAAGGTCTGTGATCACGGAGTCGTGTGTGTGTGTTGCACTGCATGTTCATATCATACCCACCATATAGATGCATATCATAAATATACATAACAACCTGTGACACCTAATGTATAAGTGGTATGGGACGCTTATACATTAGGACCTGCTAAATGATCCCTTAGCCTATAAGCTTGAGTGGGCAAACTTATAGGTTGAGGTTACTTTCCTTTTTCTTTATATATTATTGTCTGTGACACCTGACACACCCATTGTATAAAATGGTATGGGACATTTTATACAATGGGAGCCCTGCAGAAGACCCCTTGCTTATGCGTACCCGCATAAGTGAAGGTTACCTTTCATTACTTACTTGGTTACATATTCTGCTTAGATTCCTGTCACCTGCTCCGCCTTTGTCACCTCTTGTTGTCCTCCGCTTCGTCCTCCCGCACGGTGCCTAGGAGTTGCGGGGCGAGGTGTGGAGGAAACGACTTAGTCTTTTTGACTAATGGTCGGTGACCATACTATTTTTAGGAGCTCGAGGAGATGGACCAGCACGACGAGGAGGCAGGACTTGAGGGGCAGATACCGGCTACTTACTACTGGAGCACATGTTCAGGTGCGATGATTTGAGATGATAGATTCCGCTGCTATTAGTTTGAGAGAGAGAGAGTGATTTGATATTGATGTACTGGGCATAAGCCCGTTTTACTCTCATTATATTGTACTCATTGTGGACTGTACCTTGTACTTATCATCTGTTAGATATATGTTTAGTACTGTGGCTGTGGACTTCTACATTTTGCTCTGCTTTGTACTCTTTTATTCTCATATTGGCCGACAGGTTATGATCGTACTAGCCGGCAGAATCGGCGTCTTGCGGTGTCGACTAACCCGTGCGTTAGTGTCACCGTAAGGCGGCGGTTCTGGGCATAAGATCCGGGTTAGCCTCGGAATGGGGAGACAGGATCTTACAAACTTGTATCACTTGAACAAACGATCATATGAGAACGAAGTCCTCAAACTGGTACACCCCGCTCGAGCATTAGTTTGCGGACAAACTATGCAGCGGAAGCAATGGTGTGCCCCATGTGTAAAAGCCACATAAAACAGTCCATTAAACAATGAGTTAGGCCAATTTTGAATCACCTTACCTTTATGCAGCCTCCACAGGATGCGGTTCCTCCCCCTCCGGCTGCCATTCCGTTCATGCAGACAGAGATGGGGCAAACGCTGACGGCGATCCTGGACGCATTCAGAGCCCAGCAAGCCCCAGTACAGCTACCCAACCCAGGGTCGAACTGGCTGAGTGCATTTAAAAGTCTGTCTCCGCCATTGTATCGCGGGACAGAAGATGTTGTGAAGACAGAGGAGTGGTTGGAGACCATTCAGGAGTTACTGGCTGGAATTAGCTGCCCAGTCAGCCAGGCGGTACCACTTGCCACTTCCGCACTAGAAGCCCATGCAAAGAGATGGTGGAAGTCTATTCGGGACTCAGTTTATGGGGATAGGGAACTAACAGACATATCCTGGGAAGAATTCAGTGACTCGTTCCTGGACCATTATGTTTCTGTCACAGACCGGGACACATTGGAGGCGAGGTTCCTGAACCTCCAGCAGGGGAGCCGATCAGTGATCGAATATCAGAGAGAGTTCTCCCACCTGGCTAGGTTTGCAGGCTTTCATGAATGGGATGATCGAAAGTATGCTAAAAGATTTTATCATGGCCTCCGGGATTCGTTGAGGCAGCCACTGTTGTTTATATCGCATGGTACCACTGCTCAAATCATAGAAATGGCGAAAAAGCTGGAGGCTGACCAGCTAATGGTACAGGGCAGAGGTAAAAGGCCGCTCGAAGGATCGTCTTCCGATGGTAGCAGGACATCCCAAAGGGGGAAGGTTATTGGATATAGGAGGGGTGGGGGACGTCGTCGTCCCAACTACAGGCAGGATCAGGGGCCTCCTCCACCATTGGCTCCCCCACCTATACAGACTCCCGGGCCGATGAGACAGGATGATCGAGGTCAGAGGCAGATCACCTGCTATGGTTGCGGCCAACCTGGGCACATCAGGACGCAGTGCCCGCTTCAGGTCCACCCTCTTCCTCCTCCTCCACCTCCAGTGGCCCCTCCAGTTCACTAGGGCCGAGGACGAGGCCGAGGCCGAGGCCGAGGACATCACGGCCGAGGCCGAGACCGGGAGCAGGTGTACGCGCTGGATCTCACGGAGCATAGGAATCCCGAGGAGGTGATTACAGGTACTTTAATTTTGTAAGATTTATAAAATTTCAAATTTTTAAGAGTACCTTAGACCTTAAGAGTAATACTATTCTTTGAACTCAAACGAACCCAGGCATAGTGATGATTAGCGGCAAGCCCGCTTATACCCTCTTCGACACGGGTGCGTCACACTCCTTCGTGTCGGACACGTTTATTGAAGGATTAGAAGGAGTGGAGAAGTTTTCCGGCTTGGAAAAGAGAGTGCGACTTCCTGATGGTTCGGAACTTCGAACCGCAGATTGCTGTAATATGGAAGTCGAGATAGGGGGCAAGGCGTTCGAAGCTCCGGCAACGGTCTTGAGGCTACCAGACTTTGATCTGATTCTAGGCATGAACTGGCTCCATTGGAACCACGCGCAGATAGATTGTCCCTCGAAGAGGATCACACTCCGACATGGAGATTCTTACGTTACTATCGAAGGTATCCGACCTATCCCCCTTCTTTCATTGTCTTCCATACAGGCTGTCAAGGCCTATGAATAGGGGGAAGAGGTGTACCTCATTTGCTTTGAGATGGCAGTGGTGGAGAGTTCCATAGCTGATATTCCAGTGGCACGAGATTATGCTAATGTCTTTCCGGAGAAGTTACCTGGACTACCACCATCACGGGACTTGGACTTCAGGATTCAGTTGGTGCCAGGGGCGAGACCAGTGTCCCGGGCACCCTACAGAATGGCTCCTAGGGAATTGGCAGAGTTCAGGACTCAGCTACAGGAACTTGTGGAGTCAGGATTTGTGCGGCCAAGTTCGTCGCCGTGGGGAGCACCGGTTTTATTTGTGAAGAAGAAGGATGGATCCCTCCGACTGTGTATAGATTACAGGGAATTGAATAGGTTGACGGTTCGGAACACCTACCCATTGCCCCGGATAGACGAGTTATTTGATCAACTTCAGGGAGCCTTCTGGTTCTCTAAGCTCGATTTACGATCCGGCTATTATCAGTTACGCATTCGGGAGGAAGACATACCGAAGACCGCATTCAGCTCACGTTATGGCTTATACGAATTCACGGTCATGCCACTTGGGCTCACGAATGCCCCCTCTGCATTCATGACCCTAATGAACCGTATATTCGAACCATATCTGGATCGCTTCGTCATTGTGTTTATCGACGATATTCTGGTCTATTCCCGGACGCAGGAAGAACACGCAGAACATCTGGCCCAAGTTTTACAGAGGTTGAGAGAGTTTCAGATGTATGCAAAGTTCTCTAAGTGCCAATTTTGGCTACAGGAGGTGGCTTTTCTGGGTCACGTTATTAGTGGAGCTGGAGTGGCGGTGGATCCAGCTAAGATCGAGGCGGTACGGGATTGGCCACGGCCAAAGACAGCAGCAGACATCCGCAGCTTTCTGGGATTGGCAGGATATTATCGTAAGTTTGTGGAGGGGTTCTCGAGGATAGCCCTCCCCCTCACGTCCTTGACAAAAAAGGATGCGGCCTTTGATTGGACAGAGCAGTGTGAGACAGCGTTTCAGGAGCTCAAGGACCGGCTCACTTCATCCCCCATCCTTGCACTTCCCTCTGGGAGCGAAGGATTCCAGATATATACAGATGCCTCCTATCAAGGGATGGGTGCAGTCCTGATGCAACATGGACATGTTATAGCTTATGCTTCGCGACAGCTGAAGAAGCATGAGCATAACTATCCAGTACATGATCTCGAGCTCGGGGATGTGGTCTTTGCCCTCAAGACATGGAGACATTACCTCTACGGGATTCATTGTGATATATACTCCGACCATAAGAATCTCAAGTACATCGACACGCAGAAGGTTCTAAACCTGCGACAGAGGAGGTGGCTTGAGTTCCTCTGCGATTACGACTATAAGATGCACTATCACCCGGGGAAGGCGAATACTGTAGCGGATGCTTTGAGCAGGAGAGCCGACACTTCTGGACCGGAGCCCCGGGTGATGTCTATGGAGCTGCTACGCACGATGGAGGATATGCACATTACCATGGTTTCGGAGGCCGAGCCAGTGATCTATCGAGAGTACCTGAACTCTTTGGTCAGCGATGATGATATTCAGAAGCGCATTCTTACACATCAGAAATTGGATGCTGATTTGGAGCCTATTTTTGGCGCTTTGGAAGGAGGCAAGTATGAGGACTACACGCTGGAGGACGATCTTCTTCGATTTCGTGGTCGGGTGTATATTCCAGCAGGAGGTGGGATCCGGGATGACATCCTCAGAGAGGCACACTACTCCAGATATTCAGTGCATCCCGGCATCACCAAGATGTGGGCTGACTTACGACGGACCATGTACTGGCCAGGAATGAAGAGGGAGATCATATACCTTGTGACACACTGCGAGACTTGCCAGCGAGTGAAGGCCGAGTGCAAGAGCCCAGGCGGTGTATTACAGCCACTGCTAGTCCCAGAATGGAAGTTCGAGGATATTTCCATGGATTTTGTACACGGACTCCCTCGCTCCCATTCTGGGCACGATTCCGTCTGGGTTATTGTGGACAGGTTGACCAAGGTAGCACGGTATATCCCGGTCAGAAAAGATGCCCCAGTTGCTGTGTTGGTGAGGTTGTTTGTAGAGCAGTTCATCCGGTACCACGGCGTTCCCAGGTCTATTGTTTCGGACAGAGACGGCCGCTTCACCTCCAGAGAATGGAGGGCAGTGCATGCTTATTTGGGTTCCAGACTTACCTTTAGCACTGCCTTCCATCCGCAGACCAACGGTCAGATGGAGCGGACGATACGAACTATGGAGGACCTGCTCAGGCTATGTGTATTGGATACTGGGAAGCCTTGGGAGAGGCTACTGCCACTGATCGAGTTTTCATACAACAACAGTCACCAGGCCAGCATCGGGATGGCTCCTTATGAGGCACTTTATGGGAGGAAGTGCCGGACACCGCTATCTTGGGTCCAGGATGTGGATACTCGAGCCCTCGGATCAGATTTTGTGGAAGATACGGAGGCCCAGATTCGCTTGATTAGGGATCGGCTTTTGGAGGCACAGAGCAGACAGGCAAAATACTATGATGCTCGGCACCGAAAAGTAGAGTTCCTGGTTGGAGACAGAGTTTTCCTGAAGATTCGACCGGTACACGGTGTCTCTCGAATACAGAGACACAAGAAGCTCAGTCCACGATACATGGGGCCCTACTTGATTTTGGAGCGTGTGGGCCCCTTGGCCTACCGACTGCAGCTACCTCCGGAGTTGAGCACCTTACATGATGTTTTCCATGTCTCTTCCTTGCGAAGAGCTCTCCTTCGACCTGAACAGCATATCACCACTACAGCTGAACCGGTAGAGCCTGACCGTTCAGTTAGATTGGAGCCGATCCGGATCGACGATACAGCCGTCCGAGTGTTGAGGAAAAAGAAGGTCCCGCTCGTGAAGGTTTTGTGGTCCAACCACGGACGGGAGGAGCACACCTGGGAGCCAAGGGATTTGATGCTGGAGCGACACCCGGAGCTATTTTCATCAGGTACTTTTAATGCTTTCTTTTAAACGTTCCTTAAATTCTTGCAAATAGAACCCGTAGACCCGAACTTAAATTTCGGGGACGAAATTATTTGTTTTGTTTATAGGATTTGTAACATCCCATGTTACTTCTAGGCCCCTTAACTTAGATTTGGTTAGGCATGTGGTGAGTTAGAAGGGGGGGGGGGTTAGCTAGGTTGACCCTAGGTGGTGAGTTGTCACCAGATGGGACCACTATAGGATCAAGTCAAACTTGGTCAACCTTAAGTTTAATTAAGGGTAAATGAAGACCAAGCCCATTCCTAGTGGGCTAAGACCATCACCATGGCCCAATCCATGTTAGGTGATGACATGGAGCCCATAGCCATCATATGGGGTCAGCCTACCCATCATGTTGACCAAGTCAACCTCAAAAGTCAACAAGTCAACACTTTAGCCTAAAAGAGGAAAAAATGAACCCAAGTCATTTCCCATGGGCCAAGCCCACCAAATTTGGCCCATGACCAGCCAAATGGCCAATGACCAGCCCTACCCCCTAGTGGTGGAGAGAGAAGACATGCACAAGGGTAAAAATGGAAAATTTGGGTGAAGAGGAGAGAGAAGGTGAGGTGGAAATGAGGTAAGGCCATATGGCCTTCATCTCTTCAGCTCAAGAGCTGCTGGCAGACCACCCCACCACCTTTCAATAGGAATTGCTGCATGAGAGCAACCTGGCAGCCATGGTGGGCCAACAAAGTGGCCAAAACGAGCTCACCCCGGCTTTATCTCCCTGTACAGCCACTCCAGGCCAAATCTAGCCCAGCCATTAGCTTCAGAAGGTCCTAAGGAGTTGAATTCGAGTGCTGGATCAGAGAATTCGGTGGAGAAACGGGAAATTGGGAAGGAGATCGCCGGAACTAGCTAGCCATGGCCAACCGCCGCCACAGCCGCCGTCAAGCCGCCATACAGGTCTGTTTCACCTCATCTCTACCCGTACTAGTATCCTAGATCGCATAGGGGAGATATCGGGCTCAATTGAGCCCGATTCCATGGGAGAAAAACTCGGAATTTTCATGAAAATGCCACCTCTCGGGATCGCCGGCACCGCCGCCTCCCGCCGCCTCATCACCGGCAAAAGCCGGCCACCACCACCGTGAAGGTGGTGGCACCGTTGGCCGGCCGCGGCGCCGCCTCAGGCGGCCGGAAATAGGCCCGCAAGGTGGCCCAGGCGAAATCAATCCCAGCCGTCCGTCGCTTGGGGACGATGACGGGATGCCGTTCGTTCCTCTGCGTTAAGATTCGTGCTAGTTTATTAAAGGAATTAGAATTAATTAATTATGAATAGTAAGTTATTCTGTCACACTATAACAGTCAGTTTGCATGTTAATTTTAGGGTGCCTAGAGACTTCACCATAGGTTGAGCCCTGAATGAAAAATGTAGGTGGATGTGTTAACTTTAATATGCCACCCTAAAGATAGGTTTTGGTCCAGTAGTTTGTCCTGTAGGGCTGTTTTCCTAGGGCTGGTCCTAGGCTAGGGCAGATTTAATTTTGAGTGCCCAGGCCAAACCAGTAAGCCACATGATATGAATTTTTGGGCATGTGCATGTTTAGGGCATATCTAGCCCCTACCAAAAATTGGGAATTTTTGGAATACTTTTTCCTATAGTTTTATTCAAAATGTCATAAATTAAATAAATGGAATAAATGGAGTGTTAGGCCTCCAAATGGCCCCAAATTTTGGTGGCAAGTCCTATGGGACATGGTTAGGGTCTGACAAAAATTTCAGCCCATTTGAACCACTGAATGATGGGTTAACCCACTTGCAAGTGTAGGCTAGTATTAGCCTTGGTGTGCAAATAGCAATTTTGCTAAAATGTGTATTTATTCATCTCAGGACTTATGAAGACCTTGAAATTAATTTTAAAGGATATTTAGGTCAAATTCAGCCCCTTAAAATTATTATGGGATTTTTGGGAACAAAAATCCCATTATTTGGAATTATTGAAAACTATGGTCTTATTGGAAAATAAAAATAAAAATTAGATTCAATCAAGCAAAAATCCTCAAATTTGGTCCTGTTAAATATTTGGATATAATTGAGTTGGGGTAATTTTATTTTCTCTGTTTGAGATCTTTTGAAGTAGAATGTTATGTAAATGACCATTTTACCCCTATTGCTTTTATTCATGATTTAATGAAAATATAGGTCAGAAAAATTTGGGAATATTTATAGAGGTGTATATGGGTATTAGATAACTGACATATTTATTTCAGAATTTTTGGAGGTGCATACAAATTTTAATTCATCATAATGGCATTTTGGTAAATACCCAAGAAATTGAATTGCAAGTCTATAACATTGTTAAAGTTGATGAAACTTTGTCAGTAGCCTTATTTTGATTATTTAGATTCCCTGTAATATTCCTAGATTTTTCGTGATTAAAGTTCTCATACTTACTTTGAAAAGTAGTGAATATGATGGTTTTGTGAAAATCAATAAATAAATACATAAATTTGGAGACAAATTATAAACCTTGGAAAATAGTGTTAATTTATCATACCAATGGATAAGAAAATTATTTTGCATCATTAGGACTATGCAAGGACATACTTCATGTGTTAAATGACCTTGGGGAAATATTTGGAGAAAATAAAATAATTATAAAAATAATAGAGAAAATTATGAAAATTATCATACACATTCTAGTAGGTCATACCACCTTAGGATAAATATTTGGGGTCTAGTGGCCCAAGGATTTGGAAGTTCGATTTCGGGGTGGTACTAGGCCATGGGGTGCGCATAGTAAAGGTAGGTTATACTATAGGCCACCAGGGAACGAATCAACAACTGAGTTAGAGTCTAAGATCGGAAGTATAACCCTGGGTGGCAGATATATTTTAGAGACGAGAGTAATAGTGCAAACTTGGACTTGCCTAGGAGGAGTTGACGGAAGACCGCCACTCCTTAATCCATACCTTAAGTCACTAGGTTACTCTATGTAATAGGAGAGAGAAAAGGGGATTCTGGGTAGACATCAACTAAAGTAAATATCCTTGAGAAATGGAGCTTTGGGATTCAGACCATCGTAGCTCCTAGTGCCCCTGAGAGCCCTTCATCGGGAATACCTTGGGCAGTCCTAGGATTAACCTTAAGTTTCTAAGTATAATAATCAGTAGGCAAGAGTAGTCTAACAGGTTAAGTGAACTGGACATATTCTCACTCGGGCCGGGTTGGAGGGACTTGGAGTCTATTGACTGCTTGCTCACCCATGCAGAGTTGGAGGATAGTGATTGACATATATATCCTCACCCGGGTAGGGTTGGAGGTTTTGTAGCACATACTCACCCGTGACGGGTTGGAGAGATTTGGGACAGGATAGTCCTTTGAGCTGGAGGTTCAATATATAATACTCGCATGTGCATATACTAGTAGCGGGCCATGCAGTACTGGCCAGTCGTCACACCGACAGCAGTACGGTGGACCAGGCGGGTGCGAGGGTTAGAAGGACCGTTAGGATGTTTATACTGGAGTCTGGAGGATTTTTCCTAATAACGCGCACCCGGCCCAACAAGACTGACAGGTAGTCAGCAAAGTGGTACGCAGAGACTCTAGAGTACACTTGTTTCATGTACAGAGGCGCACAAGAGAGGTCTAGGCCTGGTAGTGTGTATACCCGTCTAGAAAGCGGAGAAGCCCGATCCGCTGCTGCCGGAGCCACAACGGTAGTACCTGAGAGTGATGCTAGCTCTCGAAAAGTGGGAACTAAAGGTCTGTGATCACGGAGTCGTGTGTGTGTGTTGCACTGCATGTTCATATCATACCCACCATATAGATGCATATCATAAATATACATAACAACCTGTGACACCTAATGTATAAGTGGTATGAGACGCTTATACATTAGGACCTGCTAAATGATCCCTTAGCCTATAAGCTTGAGTGGGCAAACTTATAGGTTGAGGTTACTTTCCTTTTTCTTTATATATTATTGTCTGTGACACCTGACACCCCATTGTATAAAATGGTATGGGACATTTTATACAATGGGAGCCCTACAGAAGACCCCTTGCTTATGCGTACCCGCATAAGTGAAGGTTACCTTTCATTACTTACTTGGTTACATATTCTGCTTAGATTCCTGTCACCTGCTCCGCCTTTGTCACCTCTTGTTGTCCTCCGCTTCGTCCTCCCGCACGGTGCCTAGGAGTTGCGGGGCGAGGTGTGGAGGAAACGACTTAGTCTTTTTGACTAATGGTCGGTGACCATACTATTTTTAGGAGCTCGAGGAGATGGACCAGCACGACGAGGAGGCAGGACTTGAGGGGCAGATACCGGCTACTACTACTGGAGCACATGTTCAGGTGCGATGATTTGAGATGATAGATTCCGCTGCTATTAGTTTGAGAGAGAGAGAGTGATTTGATATTGATGTACTGGGCATAAGCCCGTTTTACTCTCATTATATTGTACTCATTGTGGACTGTACCTTGTACTTATCATCTGTTAGATATATGTTTAGTACTGTGGCTGTGGACTTCTACATTTTGCTCTGCTTTGTACTCTTTTATTCTCATATTGGCCAACAGGTTATGATCGTACTAGCCGGCAGAATCGACATCTTGCGGTGTCGACTAACCCGTGCGTTAGTGTCACCGTAAGGCGGCGGTTCTGGGCATAAGATCCGGGTTAGCCTCGGAATGGGGAGACAGGATCTTACATGTGTGGGGCTGATCTCCCAGCCTATGTTGATGGCATTTGTGTTTGTGTTAGGTGATCAGGTGATTACTGTGTTGTGGGCTGAGTGCCTGTGTTGTAAGTCTTGGTGGAAACTGAGTGATCCGGTGGGATCGTGTTGTAATCTCTGAGGAGCCAAAGTTATTGGAGAAGTGCCTTGTCTAACATACTGTTAGAAAGGCGGAGAGGGACAAGGGATGTACCCATACACTGGGGAACCACTATAAAAATATGGTGTACTGTGTGTTATTTTCTTGAAAGCATAACTAAGCAAACACAGTAGGGCTTAAATCAGTTAAAGATTTCAAAGAAAAAAGATTGTTATAACCTATTTACCCCCTCCCCTCTAGGTGATTAGCTACTCTTGGATTTAAATACTTTCACGTCCTTGCATGAACCTACCCAGGAGTCCCTAGCGAACTAGATGCTTGATTTCATCCTTCAGTCTTGCACACTCCTCCATGGTGTGCCTGATCGCCCTATGGAATTCATAATGCTTTGACTTGTCACTTCTGGGATTTAGGGCAGGCTGCTTGGGGCGGTGCAGAGCCGACTCATTCTAGATGGTATAAAGAACATTCGTGCGGGTGGTATTTAATGCAGTGTATTCTAGGGGTGCTTGGTCCCTCTTAAAGTCACGCCGCCGCAGGCTATTCCAGCACTCTTCCTGAAATCTTCCTTCCTGGACTTTTGAGCACTGTTCTCTATCCCTTTTGCATTTCTGGTCTCTATCAAACTGCTGATGATGTGCTTCAATAGCTTCATCTGCTGCTATCTGCGCTTCCACGCGATGTACAAGGTCTAAGTAGCTAGGAATAGTTTCTCTCATCAGTGTCGAGTAGAAATCACTAGGGCGGTGCCCTCCAAGAAATACTCCCCTTAAGAGTTCTGGGTCAACTCCCAGAATCTGGCGAGCTTCTGCAGTAAACCTACGGAAGATTTACTTCAAGGATTCTCCTTCATTTTGTCGAATCCCTGACAAACGTGAGGGGTCTCAAACGATTCTTCAGTTGGCGATGAACTGGTCGGCAAATTGCCTTGTCAATTATGCAAAATTTATGATAGTTCCCTCCCTTAGAGAGTGGAACCAGGTCCGAGCTTGGCCTTTAAGAGTGGCTGGGAAGACTTGACATAGTAACTGGTCAGGCGTATTACAGATGCTCATGATTGTAGTAAATTTGTTGTCGTATTCTAACGGGTCGTCTGTCCCGTCAAAGGTTTCGATATTTGGTAGTTTAAAGCCATGCGGGACTGGGTGAGCCAAAACCAGGTGTACAAGCGGGGAGCCTTGGTGAAGTGGTTGTCGGGGTAGAATATCTCGTCGGTCGACTTGTCTGCACTCCTCGGAGATCACTTCCCGTATCTTTTCCCGAGTGAATATTTCACGTGGCAGTAAGCGGGGATCTTCTTCTGGGATTTGGTTACGACGACAGGCTCCGACTACTTTGAGAATTGGGTAAGTGGAACTAGCGACATCGGAGAATTCCTCTGACGCTTCTCTCCATGTAGCTTCTCTTGGTAGGCCATGGCTTAGTGGAGGCGGGGGATTGGTCGGTGCAGGCGGCTGAGTCGGAGGCGCTCCCACATTCCTGAGGAGGGCAAGCATCTCGGTTTGCTGCTCCTCCATCTATCGAACTCATTCCTCCAATGTTGTCATTGGGGTGAGAATAGTTTCTGCTTTGAGGGGCACGTCTACAAGTAAATGGGAGAGGGTTGTCTTTGTGTGCCCTCCTGGGATGGATGCTTCGGCTGTCCGGGTGCTTTTTTTTGCCATTGAAGTTGTTCCTTGGAAACTGTAGGGTTGAAAATTCTATCTTGAGTACCGCTGTGTTGGTTAGAGCTGTCACGGTTCCGGTTCGGTTCCGGTTCTACTAAAACCATGAACCGAACCGCTAAGGTAACGGTTCTTCAAGTTAGAACCAAAACCTTATTTTGTTTGACCGGTTCCAGTTCTGGTTCCGGTTCCATAATAATTTATGGAACCGTCGTGTCAACGGTTCCGGTTACGGTTTAACAAGAACCAAAACCAAACCGGTCACTAACGGTTCGGTACGGTTCTATGCGGTTCGGTCCAGTTCCAACTAAAACTAAGACCAAATTTGACAGAATGAAATAAAAGCGGTCTGCAAAAAACTCAAAACACCTTAAAAATAGAAATAATTAAGTTGCGCACTCCTCGATGGTCTCTTCCATGATCGGTGGGCTAGTATATGTCATCTTCCTACGCATGTAGACTTGCTACGACTCTAGTTGGCTTGTGCGCGTCTCGTCGACATGCTTCTATGTGGTTCGGTTCGGTTCAAATGAGTTCTAGCTAAAACAAAATCAAACTTGACCGAATGAAATAAAAGCGGTCTACAAATAGTAAAACTCAAAACAACAACAAAATAAAAATAATTAAGTTGCGCACTCCTCGTGGTGTCTTCCACGATCTGTGGGCTAGTATCTGTCGCCTTCCTACGTGTAAAAACTTGTCACAACGTCTAGTCGGCTTGCGCGCATCTCGCCAGCTTGTGCAACCGTAATAATCAGCTACAATTAGTTGTGTCTTTCATGATTACTATTTAATAATAATTATATACCTTCTATATTCTTAAAATAAAATATTTCAGAAAAATATATAAGTAAAATTGAAAATATATTATATAACTGTATAAAAATAAAAACTGTACTGTAAAAACCGACTTTAAACCGCACCAATGTCAAATCATATCACACGATTTTAGTGCGGTTTGTTCAGTCCAAAACCGATCAATTTTGATGTGATTACAGTTTGGGTCCAAACTGCATCTGTTTTATCTCTGATAGTAAGTATAAATATTATAGATGGATTATAAAATTATAACAATATTATATTAAAATTAATAATAATAAACGGGTTGCGGTTCGGTTCTACTTCGGTCCGGTTCGGATCGGGTCCAAAAATCTTGAAACCGCTTGAGACTTGTATGTTGCGGTTCCGGTTCCGGTTCCGGTCCGGATAATAAAATGTAAGAACCACACCCGAACCAAAGTTGTTCACGGTTCCAAAATTCAAACCAGAATCCGAATAATTTGCAAACGGTTTGGTCCGGTTCTTTGCGGTTCCGGTTCGGTTCCGATTCGGTTTACGGTTTTCGGTTTTAAGTGACAGCTCTAGTGTTGGTGGTATAGTCCTTTGAGGATGTTGGGAACTCGCTTCCCACAGACGACGCCAAACTGTTGCGGTCTAACTTGACGTTCTGGTCGGACCGGAATAACCTGGTATGTCTTAGCTATCAGAACGGTCGAGCGCGCACACAGTCAATATAGTAGGTTGATTGTACACAAGAAGTTTTAACGTAGAAAAATACCTCAACCGTGTAAAAAACCACATGACCACTATGTCGATCAAAGTCCACTATTTTCTAGTTATTACAACTTGTTCGTTAAGTCGAGGTGACAGGACACCTCTCGTTACAACTTTGGGGGTGAGAGATCACTTAACACGCAGTGGACGACAGGCCATTGCGCCGAAAGTTATTACAAATTGCATTTTGCGCTGGTGGTCTTCGGATAGCAGCTTGTCGATTCTGGATGTGGAGCGGAGCACTTGGACTTGCGGTTGCAGGGGCCACTTTGGACTTGGGAGATTTGGCTTCGTTAGGTGGCCTTGACTTTACTCGCTTGTAGCTCGGGTGCGGCTCGTAGGAGGAATTCGGCAGAGCTCCGACCTGAGGAAGAAGAAGACTAGGAGGAAAAAGGTAAGAAATGAGGAGGCTTGGGGCTCTTTTTATAGGCTCCGGATGGTGGTTTTGGTGGTTATGCGGCTATCCGCACACCTTAACCACCATCATGATTATTTTTGGTAGAGTTTAAATGCGCGTATTTCGCTATTTGGAAACCATTTAAATAAATTACAAAATTTTAATTAAATTCCCCCCCCCCCCTAACTCGGTGGTTAGTGGGTGGTTACGCATGGATCGGACGGCCGGGAACGCCCCCCATCAATCGGACGACGGGAGCGGGACTCCACGGGCGGCCGACGAACTCGTGGCCAAATTCGCCTGTAAGGGGAGGATGGCCGCCGACGGCCAGGGGGCGCCCCGGCTGCTCCCTTTGGTCACGTGTCAACGGCCGAGGGAGGGGCCACCTGTAGGGCCGCCCCCTTGGCCGAGGGAGGCGCGGCCCGGGCGGCCGCTTCCTCGGCCGCGACTGGGGCCGGCGTGGCGAGAGAGGGCATGTCACGACCCATCTCGACGAAAATCAGAGTGCGTTTCGGGCGGGCCGTGATGCCACAGGCATGGGAGGAAAGAAAACCATGTCTGCTAAGACGGATGTAGAGAATATTGAAAATAGTTTTAGAAATAGTTACTTTAATTGAACAATTTATGGTTTATAAATATACGGAAGCGCTTAAAGTTTTAAAACAGTGAGAATTTAATGCACATGCATTTCCTTGAAAAATTTAATGCTACATACAGTGCTGAAACAGAAGTGAATGCAATAAGCAACAGTAATGAATATGTCATAAGTAAAATGATCTAGTACATCAGAATCATCTTAGGAGTTGTCCACAATACAAGAGAAAATGACTTACAATAACTGGTATATGATAAAACACACTAACAATAAAAGAAGCAAATACATAAAACCTGATGTAAGCAACTACAAAAGAAAAACCTCCAAGCAAAGCTGTAGCTGAACGATAAATAGCTCAGGGGGTAGGCGGCGCAGTTAGGAACCTTAAGACAAATCCAAAATAAAAGGAAAATGCCTCAGAACATAGAAATTAAATCATGAGCAAGTTAATTAATTAAATTACTAGTAGAAGCAAACAGGCATAATCGAGTACTGATACATCTTGTTCAAAACTAGCAAACATACCAAAAAAAAACTAAATCAGACAGACATTTCTGGAATGATAGCCTACTCTGGAGTATAGCATAAAATTATTCATGTAATATGTTGTAAGCCGTGATCGATGAAGGGTGTAGGTGCTATAACGGGCGCACATGGTTCACGATCAGATCTGCGTGCAAGTATTGCCGGAAAAGTAATCCTACTTGTCATGACCATTGCGGCAGACGGATGCCCAATTAGACGCTACAGTTCAAGGATTTGCTTACAACTACGGATTTGTTTTCGAGTTTCATACTTATGTGATTATTTATCATATAAATTTATGACAATATTACGAGGGTGCATAGATTTACCAAAAATATCATTAGTAAATATCATAGGGAGAAGATAACATGGTTAAATTCCAAAGTTTGTAAGTGAGAGAGTTCTCCACTTGCCTTAAGATGACGTCAAAAACACTAGCGATAGCTAAGTGGCGCAAGCGAGATTAAAAGTTCTAGCTAAACCTGTTCAAGATCAACAATATATATCAAATTTGAATTAACAAGATTTCTAAGCTTGCACATGCGTTTGATAATCGCACTTACACAACATGAGAGGAGTTTAGAAATTTACCTCCCTCGAGAGTGAGGGGAGAAGAGGCTACCACGAGGGATCGGGGATCTTTGGCGGCGTTTGGATGTGCGAAGCCCTAATTCGGAGAGGACTTGGAGCGATTCCACCACCTAGATCCGAGGAGATACACCGAAAAACACAAACAAACCTGGGATTAGCGGGTTATACGATGGGCAAAAGTTGGATCGTCGGAAAACCTAGATCTGAGAGTGAAAATTTGCATGAAAAAATTAGGAAAAACAAAAATGCAAGAGATTGAAGGAGTTCCTTACCCAAGGAGACCAAATCCGACCTCAAAAATCAAAATAGGGGCAGTTCTGAGGAAACCCTAGGCGTTCCTTGAGATCCACCGACCTCAATAAGGAAGAAGAGGGAGCGGTAGGGTTGCTGGAGGAAGGATAAGAAGAAGCAGAGGGCTGTTGTTGATGTCGTCGGCCTGAGGAAGAAGAGCTGGAGGAGAGGCAGGTGGCTACTGGGATCCACCGGCCGGAGAAAATGAAAAGGAGGGGGCGTCGGCCCTAGAGGAAGTGATCGCCGACCACGGGAAAGAGATCGGGGGCGGAAGGAGGCGCCGGTGGCTGGATCGGGGTCGCCGGGGGACGCAGGAGGCAGGATCGGGAGCGGGACTGGGAGTCGGGATCGGGAGCAATTTCATGCGGCTGCGACTTGCGGGATTTGGACCGGGGGGGGGGGGGTCGGGTTATAAGAGAAGAGGGGAAATAGGGTTTTGTTTTTATTAATATTATTATTATTGTTATAACTATGATAATAATGAGGTTGTTACAGGGCAGGCGGCCGGCGGCCGGGGAGGAGGTCGGCCGCCCGCCGCCGGCGAGGTGGTGCTCGCGGCGGTTTGCCCTTTACGCGTGATGAGATCGGCGTATGGGGGATCAGGCACGGCGATCGCGCGCGCGGTCAATCCCATGATCCCACCTCTTTTGAGGTGGAGATCATGGGTGTGTGGTTATGTGCTCACCCCACCTTTATAAAATGAGGGTCATCCCCAACAACTGTAAAACAAATGTTCGTATTTTATGTCATATTATTTTCCCATTGGAATGCACGGTTTTCCCATCCATCCAATTATTTAAAACGGCACTTAAAATTATTGTAAAAATAAGAATATTAATATAAGTCGTGTACACCCGATCAGATCGGGCTGGGCCCAGCCCGATCGGGCCCGAGCTTCTTGCCAACCAGGCTCGACCCGGGCTCTGGCTTGTGTCAGGCAGGTTCGGGCTCGGGCACCCTCTCGAAGAGGGGGCCTGATAAGGCCCTTCAGGCTGGCCCAAGCCCGGGCCGGTCTGATTTAACAATAGGCGGGATTAATCCCGCCTAAATGCCTATTTAGGCTGGATTAATCCCACTAAATCGGGATTAATCCCGCCTAAATGCTTATTTAGGCGGGATTAATCCCGCCCATCCCGCCTAAATTGGGAAATCCCGCCAGGAGGCGGGATTTTCTGCCGGGTTGGATGTCAGGCCCAGGCTAGGCTCGACTCCCAGGCTTGCCCAGGCAAAGCTTCGGGTCTGGCACCAAGTCAAAATGGGGCCCGCTAAGGCCCCCAAGCCCGGCCTTGGCCCGGGCCGGACCTAGCCGTGCTTTTTCAGGGCCGGGCCCCGACTTTTTGCACACGGCTAAATTTAATATTTTGTATTTTTAATAAAAAATATTTATTTAAATATAAAAAAATGATTTAATGCATTTAAAATTTATTGGAACACAAAAAACTGTGTATGGGACACCCCAAAAGCTTTTCCTTTCTTATAGCAGCGATAACAGCTAGATGTGAAAGCAACTCTAGCTGTACCTCTAAATGCTAGGTGTAGGAGGCTTGACTTTTAATGTAGTATGAATATATACAGTCTATCTATAATTATTAGAGCGGCCTTAGTTCCGATTCGATTTCAGTTATAATAAAATCATGAATCAAACAACTAAGATAACAGACTAACCGTTATTCAAATTAGAACCAAAATTTTATTTGATTTAATTGGTTCCGGTTCTGATTTCGGTTCCAGCTTAATTTTTGGAACATTCATGTCAACGGTTCCGATTACAGTTCAATAAGAACCAAAATCAAACCGGTCACTAACAATTTGGTAAGATTCTCTTTAGTTTGGTCTGGTTCCAATTGGTTCCAACTAAAACAAAAATCAAACTTGACGGAATGAAATAAAAGCGGGCTGTAAATAGTAAAGCTCAACACCAAAATAGAAATAATTAAGTTGCGCACACCACGTCGGTCTCTTCCATGATCAGTGGGCTTGTATCAATCATGTTCCCATACTGTAGACTTATCACGACGTCTAGTTGGCTTGGGCTCGTCTTTTTGGCATACAAAACCATAATAATCGGTTACAATTAGTTTTGTCTGTCATGATTACTAATAAATAGTAGTTGTATATCTTTTATATTTTTAAAATAAAATATTTCAGAAAAATATGTGAGTAAAATTGAAATTACATTATATAACTGTATAAAAATCAAAAGTGCACTGTAAAAATCAACTTCAAATAACACTAATGTCAAACCATACTACACAAATTTTGTGCAGTGCAGTTTTGTTTAGTCCAAAATCGACCCGCTTTGGTGTGATTGCGGTTTGGGTTCAAACTGCACTAGCTTTACCCATGATAGTAAATATAAATATTATTGATAGATTAAAAAATAATAATAATAATAATAAACGGGTTGCGATTCAAATCGAGTCTAAAAATCTTGAAACCGTTTGAGACTTGTAGGTTGTGGTTCTGGTTATGGTCCGGATAATAAAATGTAAGAACCACATCCGGACCAATGTTGTTCACGGTTTCAAAATTAAAACCGGAACTCGAATAATTTGAGAACAGTTCGGCCCGATTCTTTATGGTTCCGGTTCGATTTATGGTTTTTGATTTTAAGTGACAACTCTAATAGTTATACTATATTAAAATTGATAAACAAATTTGGATGTAACATATAATTTTTTGATTTTACCTGAATATAAATTTTTTTATTTTTTTATTTATGCCTTTTTTCTCTTTAATTTTTAAAAAACGTGCTCTCGTATAGACAAAATATCTTATCTGCAATAAAAAATGTGCTCTCTCCGCCGCGCACGAACCCCCATGCACGAGGACAAATGAGCAGTGAGCAGAGTACAACATTTGGGGTTTTGCAAGCGGCAGGAGCGCAGTCACGATGGGGCAATGACGTGGCCAAAGTTCTATCGTGAGGGGCACCACCTCGCTGCACTGTCGCGATGGAGTACTGTCACGTTTGATCTAGGGAGGAGTCATGTGTCTCTCACTCGTATTAATTAAGAGTTAAAAATGAGCAAAATTAATTTTTAAATAAAGGATCTTTTTATATATAATAAATATAATACATGTGTTTTTTAAAAATTAATTCAATGTGAACATTGAAAGTGATGGGAAGAGAGAGAGAGAGAGAGAGAGAGAGAGAGAGACTCCAAGTGGGATAAAGAAAGAGAGAGGAATTAATGTGCTCAAGGAATTCTTAAGCATCCCTCATTTAGAGAAAAGAGAGAAAAGTGTCCTTTTTTGTGCTTGTGGGTGATGAATTTTGGTATATATATTTAGGCTCGTTTGACACTGTTAGTGGTGGACATCCAACCCTGTCAGTGGGATCTGTTCGGGGTCTGGGGCAGATTTCTCTGAGTGACATCCAACCCTGTCAGCTAGGTGAGAGCCTGACAGCGGGATCTGCTCGGGGTCTGAGACAGACTCCTCCGAGTGACATCCAACCCTACCAGCTAGGTGAGAGCCTGACAGTGGTATCTGCTCGGGGTCTGGGACAGACTCCTCCGAGTGACTTCCATCTCTGACAGCTAGGTGAGAGCCTGACAACGGGATCTGCTCCGCGTCTGGGGCAGACTCCTTTGAGTGACTTCCAGCCCTGTCAGTTTGATGAGAGCCTGACATCGGGATCTGCACGGGGTCTGGGGCAGACTCCTCCGAGTGACATCCAGCCCTGCCAGCTTGATGGGAACTTGACAGCGGGATCTGCTCGGGGTCATGGGCAGACTCCTCTGAGTGACATCCAGCCCTGCCAGCTTGATGAGAGCCTGACAGCGGGATCTGCTCGGGGTCTGGGGCAGACTCCTCCGAGTGACATCCAACCCTGACAGCTTGATGAGAGCTTGATAGTGGGATCTGCTCGGGGTCTGGGGCAGACTCCTCCGAGTGACATCCAGCCCTGCCAGCTTGATGAGAGTCTGACAGCGGGATCTGCTCGGGGTCTGGGGCAGACTCCTCCGAGTGACATCCAGCCCTGCCAGCTTGATGAGAGCCTGACATCGGGATCTGCTCGGGGTCTGGGGCAGACTCCTCCGAGTTACATCCAACCCTGTCAGCTAGGTGAGAGCCTGATAGCGAGATCTGCTCGGGGTCTGGGGTAGACTCCTTCGAGTGACATCCTGCCCTGCCATCTAGGTGAGAGTCTGACAACGAGATCTGCTCGGGGTCTGGGGCAGACTCCTCCGAGTGACATCCAGCTTGTCAGCTTGATGGGAGCTTGATAGCAGGATCTGCTCGGGGTCTGGGGCAGACTCCTCTGAGTGACATCCAGCCCTGCCAGCTTGATGAGAGCCTGACAGCGGGATCTGCTCGGGGTCTGGGGCAGACTCCTCCGAGTGACATCTAGCCCTGCTAGCTTGATGGGAGCTTAACAAAGGGATCTGCTTGGGGTCTGGGGCAGACTCCTCCGAGTGACATCTAGCCCTGCCAGCTTGATGGGAGCCTTGACAGCGGGATCTGCTTGGGGTCTGGGGTGAATTCACTCTTCCACTTGCACAAAACATGTCATGAGCATAAACATCTCGAGAAATTTTATTCCACAAAATAGAATTTACATGACTCAGGGGTAAAAACGCTTCAGGTAGTCACCACTCAAGGTAAGACCTAGGGTCTCGCCTTCCACATTCTGAAGGGGATACCCTCCTGATTTCAAGACCTCCTACACTATGTATGGTCCTTCCCAATTGGAGTTGAGTTTCCCCATTGTGGCTGACCTCCCTGCGACATCCACCTTTCTTAAGACCAAGTCCCCTTCTATAAATTGTTTGACTTTGACGTGCTTGTCAAAGTACTTGACCATTCTTCTCTTCACTTCCTCTTGCCTGATGGCAGAGAGGTCTCGCGGTTCTTCAACCATGTCAAGGGAGAGACGCAACTCCTATTCGTTCTCGGATCTCCATTCCTCCCTACCTTCTCCTGCCTCAACCACCTGCGGCGTTCGGACCTCGAGCTCTATTGGGAGCACCGCCTCACACCCATTGGAAAATTTGAAAGGGGTCTCCCCTGTGGCCGTGTTGGGTGTGGTTCTGAGGGCCCAGAGGACCGAGGGGAGCTGCTCCACCCAACTACCTTTCAGGTTATCTACTTTCTTTTTGAGGAGGTTGACAATGATCTTGTTCACCGCCTCCACCTGCCCATTGCTCCTTGGGTGATGGACCGAGGCGAACCTGAGATCAATCCCGAGCTGCCCACAAAAGCTGATGAACTCGACGCTAGCAAATTGAGGTCCATTGTTCGTGACGATGGCCCGGGGCAACCCGTGTCAGCAGATGATCTCCCCCCAAACAAAGTTCCTAATGACTTGGGAGGTCACCTTGGCCAAAGCCTTGACTTCCATCCACTTGGAGAAATAGTCGATCATGACTAGCAAGAATCTTCTTTGGCCGCTGGCCTGGGGAAAGGGTCTGACAAAATCCATTCCCCAGATTGCAAATGGCTAGGGTGCTGTGATACTCCTGAGGTGTTGGGTCGGTTGTAGCTGGAGGGGGCGAATAGTTGGCACTTATGACACTCCTTTGTGAACTTTGTCGCATCGTGGCCCAGGGTCGGCCAAAAGTACCCTTGCCTGACGATCCTCCCTTCCAGCGTCTGACTCCCAAAGTGGCTTCCACACTCCCCAGAGTGGACCTCCTCTAAGATCCTCGGGACCTCCTCCTCGGCCACGCAACGTGCCAACATCCCCGAGAGGGTCTTTCGGTACAGCTGCCCATCGCGCATGAGATAGTATGCCGATTTGTACTTGAGCTTCTTCCTATCAATCCCCTCAGGATACTTCCCCGTGGACAAGAAAGTTGGGAATGGGTCCATCCACGAGGGGTGCTGCTCCACCTCCATCAGCTCTCCCTCCTCAATGGAAGGGTGGAACAAGTCGGTGATGGTACCCCCACCCGAGGACCATGCTTTTCCAGTTGATCTACCTGCTCGTTTTCCTCCCTGGGCATGTGCCGGATGGAGAAAGCCTGGAACGTGCCGATGACCCCCTTCACCTTTGTCAAGTACAGCTGCAGAGTTGTCTCCCTCGGCTCGAACTCTTCGTTAATCTGGGAGGCCACCACTATGGAGTCAATGAGGACCTCCACGTCGCACACCCCCAGATCCTTGGCCAAGCGTAGCCCCGCGATCACTGCCTCATACTCGGCCTGATTGTTGGTAATGTGAAAGTGCACCACCACTGTTTGTTCAATCCTCGTCCCCTGTGGACTCTCCAAGATCAACCCCACCCTTAGTGAATGTCTTCCTGACGCGCCGTCCACCATCACCTTCCAGGGTACTGGGTGGGGGAGTTCTGCCTCCGCGACTTCCACCACATAATCTGCCAGGAAATCGACCATTGCTTGTGCCTTGATCGAAATGCAAGGGATAAAGGAAATGTCGAATTCGCTCAACTCTACCAACCACTTGGCCAACTAGCCTGAGTGCTCCACCCCCTCAAAGATGTTGCGGAGGGGGTGGTCAGTCACCACTCGGATCGAGTGTGCCTAGAAGTAGGGTCGGAGCCTCCGAGCTGAAATGATGAGAGCAAATACCATCTTCTCCAGGATAGGATACCGAAGCTCTGCCTTCCTCAAGACCCGACTCACATAGTAAATCGGGAGTTGTTTCTTCCCCTCTTTCCGAACCAAAACGGAGCTCAAGGCCTCTACTCTGACCTCTAGATACAAGAACAAGTCCTCCCCCTCCTTTGGCCCTTGGAGCAGGGGGCCTGAGTCAATTGCCTCTTCAAGGCCTGGAATGCCTCCTCTCACTCCGAGGTCCACTCGAACTTTCGGCCTCCCCTCAGAGTCTTGAATAAGGGAGAGCACTTCTCCCCGACCTGGGAGAGGAACCAGCTCAACCCTGCTAGCTTCCCCGTCAACCGCTGCACTTCCTTGGCGTTTCGTGGCGACCCCAACTCCACAATCGCCCTCACCTTATCAGGGTTGGGCTCTACACCGGCATGGGTGAGGATATGCCCCAGGAATTTCCCCTGATTACCCCAATGATGCACTTCAAGGGGTTCAGCCTCATTTTGTACTCACGGAGAGTAGCAAAAGTCTCTTCCAAGTCCCGGAGGTTAGAGTCAATATCCAGGCTCTTGATCATGAGGTCGTCTACATACACCTCCAGGTTCCTTCCCTTCTGCTCTCAAAAGACCCTGTCCATCATCTTTTAATAGGTCGCCCCTGCATTTTTTAGCCCAAAAGGTATCATTCTATAATAGTAGCACCCGTCCCCTGTGATGAAGTAGACGTCCTTGACGTCTGGAGGGTACACCCTGATCTGATGATAACCTGAAAAAGCATTTAGGAAACTCATTACAGGGAAGTCGATGGCTGAGTCAACCAGCGCGTCGATCCGAGGCAAGGGGTAACAATCCTTATGATATGATTTATTAAGTAAAGAAAAATCAACACACATTCTCCACCGGTCATCTCCTTTTTTTAACCATTATAACATTGGAGACCCAGCCGAGGTATTGGATCTTCGATACAAAACCGGCCTTGAGGAGTTTGGCCACCTCCTCCCGAATTGGCTCTGCCAACTTGTCCGCCGTGGACCTCTTCTTTTGCTGGATGGGGCGAGCCTCTGGATCCAGGTTGAGGCAATGACAGACCACGTCCGCATCGATCCCTGGCATATCCGCGGCACTCCAGGCGAAGACATCCACATTTTTCCGGATGCACTCCAGCATCCTGCCCTGAGCCTCCGGGTTCAGCCCCCCGCTGACACGGACCTTCTCCACCCTACCTCCGAGGGTGAGAACCTCTATCTCCACCACCTCTTCCTCCGCCTCCATACAAGACTGCTCCCCCCACTCTTCAGCATTACCCCCTCTGGGGGTGAGGACCTCTTCCTCGACTTCCTCCATGGCCATCGCCTCGGCCGGCTCCTAGACTTCCTCCATCTCCTCCTCCCGAGGGCGGGTCACCTCCACCCCCATCTCCTCTTATCCAGCCTCATGCTCTGTCTCCTCCATCCTTCGCCCCATCTCCTCGGCACCCATCTTCCATGAGATGGAGTTCACGGCGATGACATAGCACTCCCTTGCTATCTTAGGATCCCCGCGGACCTAGACCTGGACCCCCTTGATGTTGAACTTCAAGTACTGGTGGAAGGATGAGGGGACGCAGCGAAAGGCACTAATGAGGGGCCTCCCAAAGATGGTGGTGTAGCTGTTGGGGGCGTCCACAATGACGAACTTGCAAGTGCGGGACTGCCCCCCAGCGTGACATGGAGTCCTACTCCACCTTCTACCTCCTTCCTCTCCCACGAAAACCCGAACAAGGGTCTGTCCGAGGCCAACACCCTCTTGGCCTTCACCTTCATCGCATCGAACGCCTTCTTAAAGATGACATTGACCGAGCTTCCATTGTCGACGAGGATTCAGGCGATAGTGAAATTCTCGATGGTTGTCTAGATGACCAGCGCATCACAAAATGGATCCTCGTGATCCGACATATCCTTCCTTGAGAAGGTGATCTTCTCCTCCTGGGGTGGGGTCTGGGACGTGGAGGCTACGCTCCTTCAGTACATGGTATGGAGGCTTTCCTTGCGGGAAGCCTCGACACCTGCCCCTCCATGGATCATCCCGATCCTTCCCCGAGTCCCCACATCCACCCGGTCCTCCTCCGAGCTCGGTAGGACCTCTTCGATCCGCACCTCCTGACGCTCCTGCTGCCATTATTGCTCCCTATTTCCTCGTAACTCGAGGAACTCTGGGCATGTGGTCATGGTGTGCCCTTCCTCCTGGTGGAAGTCGCAATAGGGCAGCTCCACCCTGACTTCCCTTCTCCTTCTCCTTACCGCCCTCCTTCTCTCCCCCATGGCTATTTCCATAGCCTGCTCCTGGTCGGGAAGAGGCGGCCTCTGTACCTGCCTCCCTCCCGAAGGATAAAACTGGCCTTGGCCTCCCAGGTGATAGTCCCCTCCATGGAACCTTCTTCTCGCCCCCTGAACTTGCCATTCTGGCCTCCACCCTAGCTGGTGATTCGGCTCCTGACGCTCCCACCTGGGCTGTTATTATTGTTGTTGTTGCTGCTCCCTCTGTCGGGGTTCAGCTCTCCTCTCATCCTGACCTCTGCCCCCTTTGGGCCTCTCCTCCTCCGTAGCCCACCTGGCTAGCCTCCAGGCAAACTCCAGGTTCGACACCTCCCCGACGACTTCTCTCGCCGCCCTCTCCATCAGCTCCTCGTAGGAGAGGGGTGGGATCCTCTTCAACTCCATCTAGAAGAAACCCTGCTGCAGCCCCAGGGTGAAGGCCATCATTAGAGTGTGCCCCGATATCTCCTGAACCTGGGTGACCTCCTCCTGGAAGCGATCGACATAGCTCCCCAGGGTCTCATTCACCTCTTGCTTGATACGGAACAGGGACTCTGACTCCCTCTTCCTCCTCTTCGAGGTTGTGAACCTCAATATGAACCCCCGACGTAGGTCCTCGAAGCAGTAGATGGAACTAGCAAGCAGCTGGTGGAACCACTCCCTTGTCTTCTTCTTCAGAGTGATGGCAAAGAGTCTGCACTTAAAGCCATCCGACATCTGTCGGATCGAGACCGCATCCTCAAACCACTAGACGTGTTGGACCGTGTCCCCCTTCCTAGTACAGTAGGACATCTCGGGCTCCCTGAACCCATCTATGACTGGTGCAGAGGAGACCAACTCGCTGAAGGGGCTGTCTCCCCCCACTGGGCTAGCTGGGGGGTCTCGCGCCCCTATCTCGTTGAACCTGCCACTACCCCCCGAGTGCGGGAAGAGCACTCGCCCTGGGAGCTCGACACCCCGGCCTTCCTCAGCGATCTCCTTCCCTGCTCGCTGGACGAGAGCGGCCTCGCCGAGTACCGGATCCACGAGAGCTGGGATCGCCGGATTCGAGCATTCAGCACGCGCGCCGAGTGCGAATCAGACCAAGCCGAGTACCTCCTGCCTGAAATCTTCGAACATCCTCATTGTCTCGAGAGGGGGAGGGGGTGGAGAGCTGGTCCTATCTGATCCTTGCCCTTCTCCTCCAGTCATTGAACTCGTTGAAGATTTTCTGTGTTGACCACTATCCACGCTCACCGCACCAAAAATATTGAAACCGAAAATAGGTCTCTTGTGGAGTTCACCCTTGGGGAAGGGGTGATCGCACACCTACTTCTCTCCCGCGAGCTGGAAGACTGGAAGAGAGAACTGGGAAAGGACCCAAGGGCTCGGCGCGGAGGACCCAACACACACCTGGAAGATCACTGAGCGCTTCCCCTCCTTAACCAAGTGTCGGGCTAAGGTACCTCAGGAAACGCTAGGGGGACTTTGGAGACAAGTAAGCGTGCTTTTTGAGGTACCCCTTGGGTCCTATTTATAGGTTTCTGAAAACGGCCTGCAAATAGCCAACCTCCGTTGTTCTAAACAGCTATGTGCTGCCCACCCGGGTCTGTCAACAGCGAGACTCCGCTATTTTAACTTGTTATGGGAAGGCCAGCAGGGGCAAAATGGTAAAAATACATCACAGCTGAAGGGCGAGTTGCCCTACAAATACCTCTACTCGGCAATGGCGGCGAGTGCCTGATGGAGCTGGCACTCGCTGCCCCAGCTCGACAAGGGCGGCGAGTGCCTGATGGAGTTATCACTCGCTGCCTCAGCTCGGCACCTTGGCGAGCTAAGACCTGACCTGCTTTACTCGTCTGCCTTGGCTTCGTCGAATAGCCCGGAGTTCATCGAAATGGGCTCGATGAACCCCACTACGAGTTGGGGCTCCCTGGTCGCCTTGGCGAGCTGGACTGGGTTCCGAGGCGAGTTGGGCTCACGACGCTGGGGCAGGGGCGTCGAGTATATTAGACTCACTCGATGCCGGGCTGAAGGCGCCGAGTGAACTCACCGCTCGGGCTGGGGGCGTTGAGTGAACTCGATACCCAGGACCCAGTTCGCCCAGTGCTTTGGCTGGGCTCGGCTGACCCACTCGCCGGATACGGGGTTGTACAAGGAGGAGGGGGCCGGTCGTTGGGCCGACCCCAGACGGCCTCTGAGAGGGAGATCTCGAGCGCGCAGATCGCGCACGATCTCGTGTACGGATCGTGCACGAAGGTTGTGAAAAAGTGTCGAGTAAACAGACAAGAGGTAAATAAACTGCAAATTTTATTGCTCCAAAACGATAAATAATACATAGATATGCCCCATATTTATAGAAAATGGGGGAGAAGAGAGAATACAATAAGATATGTGGGACTAAATAAGTATCCACTCGATTATGCGGTTTACCACTATCAAACTGCAACACTGTACAAAGGACTGCTAATTGCTAGACCGTCTGTTAGCTGCCAGACCGCCACTGCTAGCCGCCAGACCGCCTGGTAGCCACCTAACCGCCAATTCTAGTTGCCTCACCACAGCTGCAGTAAGCCACCAGATTGCTGCGGCGGCAAACCACTAGAGCGCTGCTGCGAGTAAGCCACCCGACCGCTGCTGCGGCTAACTGTCCGATCGCTACTGTGGCAAGCCACTAGACCAATGCTGTGGTAAGCCACCAGACCGCTGCTGCTAACTACCAGACCGCCCGAACAACTAGTCGCCCGACTAGACAACCAAACCACCAATTTCTAACACTCCCCTCGGGATGGAGCATATATATCTACCATGCCCAGCTTGCTACAAACCTATCCAAAAGGAGTAACTAGTTTGGTGAAGAAATCAGCTAGCTCTTTCTCTGAGGTAACAAATGGAGTGCAGATTTGATTCTTCAGAATCTCCTCTCTGATGAAGTGACAAAATCTACCTCGATATGCTTTATCCTCTCATGAAAGACTGGATTTCTCAAAATATATATGACTGCCTTGTTACGACCTGAATCGGTAATGTGAGCTCGAAATGTTGGAAGAAGATTGATTAAGGTTAGTGCATGGATTTGTGAAGGGTTGATTGTGCGTGAATGTTTGCCGCACTTTATCGTTTGTGATGATAAGGGATTTGGTAAGGAACCCTTGTGAGATGTTGAGCTCGAGATGTGAGATTGCATGCGGTATGGGTCGACACGTGGAGTCGTAATCCTAGGTTAAGGATAGTGTGGCAGGTCTACGGACTCGTCAATCGTCACACGGACGGGAGTTGACGGTTATACCTTGGGCGGTTGGGCTTGGTCCTCGGTATTCACGTCCCGAAGCTCCTTCCATGCCAAGTGAACGATTAGGCTTGGTCCTCGTGCTCATTTCTGAGGCTCCTTCCAGGTCACATCATAGGCCAGTTCGGGGCTAGGATCTCGGTGTACATCTACCCGAGACACCCGCTGAGCCGTAGTACGCATGTGAGCTCCGCTGTGTGTTCTTAGCGTTGAGGCGTACGAAGGCCTAGGCCAGGTAGTGTGGAGACAAGCCTAGTAGTGGAGATGCCCGCTCTACTGTCACCGTCTGGCCACGACGGTTGACTCCTGAGAGGTTAGCTACCTGATCGAAATATGGGAACTACAGAGTCTGTGTCGAACACAGCAATTGCTTATGCATGTTCATGGGTGAGTCATAGCATATCATTCATTGCATAATATTACATTGCATACACAAGATCCTCATCGTATAAGTTTGTATGAGCACTCTTATAAGATGAGTTACTTTTCTGTTGAACCGATCCTCAACTTATATGTCTGTATGAACAGTCATATAAGTTGAGTTACTTTCAATTGTAGCTTACACTCTCTCATACTATGATGTAGATGATAGAACTGCTAGAGTAATGATTAATCATTTATTGTGCTGCTACATTATTACAATGTTTACTGATTATACTATACCACCTGCTTGTACTTATGCTTACATACTATATATATATTGTACCTTTGTCCATTTCTCCGCCCGGTGCAGAGGAGTCGTCGGGGGAGCGGATGTAAAACCACTTAGTCTTTATGACTAACAGTTGTTATGTCTTCCTTTTTAGGAGGAAATCCCGCAGGCAAAGCAGCAGCAGGTTTTGCAGCAGGACAGCCAGACCAGGACGACAGGGCCTGAAGGGACGGTACGGTCGTTACCGTCGGTTACTGATGTGAGTGTGAGAGAGACTTGATGTAACCCTTTTGGGCAAAATATTTTACGTACTCTGATTATAGAAGCTTGTTGTAGCTTCTTAACTTGTTGTATTTGGACTATTATATGCTTGTGTGGATTTTGACTTCTAACTCTATATCTTGGTTGGGTTATCATTGATTGATATTGTTAAGGCCGGCAGAATAGGCGTCTTGTAGTACAGGCTAGCCCGAGTGCTAGTGCTACCGCAAGGCGGTTGTTCTGGGCATAAGACCCTTCTCGTGCCGTGTTTTGCGTTCCGGGAGGGGGGTCTTACAGTACCGGTCGCTGTCAAGTAATAATTTGGGAATAGATTCCCTGAATGTCGATCTCGAGGGAATGCAGGAAGTGTACGTAATAGCGTTGTGTGAAGATCGTCACTAAGAGTGAAAATAAACAACAGGGGGGTTTTGGTTTGATTTCCTAATGCTACAGAACAGAAATAAAACTACCGCGGGTCGCCAGCACCGCTTCGCTTGGTGGATGAGTGAGTGCAGGCCGCTATGTCTTGCTTCGGTACGCGGATGGACGGAGAGCAAGTGCAGAGAGTGAGGGTCGTAAATAACTCTTCAAACACCAACTCTAGCCCTTGCTAGAGTGGATTCAAGTGCGCTAGTGAGTAGGTGTGAGCGGAGGCGAGTGCATCACATCTAACAACAGAGCAAGTAACTAACCAAACACACTTTCATTCATAGACAAATTAAAAGTAAGTTTAGTTCTATTACAAGCTTGAAGTACAATCCACAAAGAAAAAAGGTAGAGTAAACCGAAGAGGGAAAGGCGTAGCCGAGGTGCTTGGCCGGAGTGGTGGGTTGTCAATCCACTTCACGACTCTGACCGTGGTTGCTACCGGATGCAAGCGGGTTGTCAATCCACTTGTTCTTCTCCATCTTACTTCCTTGCCTTCAGTCCTTTCTTCCTTTTGTCCAAGAAGAGTTGCACCAAACGTTCTCGTTGCTTGATGCTGGTGGTCAGGAGCTCTCCAAAGGTTGAATATTGCTTCGGATGGTCGGAGAATGCTTCCCGGCGGGTATAGATGGGCGGAGGACCTGTGGAAGAGTGGAACGGCGCTTCTAGCGCAACTCTGGATTGAAATAATGACAAGCGTTGACCTAGATCGCGGAACAGGGCTTTAAATATGGAAGCAGAATAATCAGAGCGCACGATCAGTGGCGCACGACCAATAGTCGTGTGCACTGTCGGTTGATGATCGTGCGCAATGCCCCATAGAAACCTGCAGCTGGACAGAAATATCAGTACATATGCGCACGATCAGTGGCGCACGATTGGTGGTCGTGCGCATTGAATCCCCTGATCGTGTGATTGCCCAGGCAGAACAAGGAAAATGGAGAAGACAGAGCGCACGATCACTAGCGCATGACCAGTGGTCGTGCGCAATAGGTCTAGTGATCGTGCGATCACCGTGATAGAACTAGGAAAATGGAGAACGTAGTGCGCGTGATCAGTGGCGCACGACCAGCGGTCGTGCGCAATAAGTTCCAGTGATCGTGCGCAATATTCCTGTACCGTTTGGGATTTCCCGAACGATCCGGAACACGCACATGACCCATGCACCTGTAGTAAAAATAGAAAGGCCACCAAAAGGTGCACACCACCTTCTCCAGACACAGAGAAACAACAAGTAAAAAGTGAAAGTACAAAAACAACGAAATCACACTGAAAACGGACCTATGGTGCACATAACATGAAATGGACAGAGAAACGAATATAAGTAATTATGGCTCTCAAGTGTAGTGCAATAACGATAAAACTGGCCCAGATGATTCAAAAAATAAGTGTATAACTTGGAATCATCAGCGCCTCCGGAGAATTTTAAAGAAGTAGAGGTACTTGTCGCCAGTGCGTGCCAGAAAACGTAAGTGTGCGGTGATTCTTCCATTTAAACGTTGCACTTCTTTGATTGAGCACATATGTGACATTTTTTCCAATGCCTTAATCTTCTCGGGGTTCACCTCAATTCCCCGTTGGGTTACCATGAAGCCTAAGAATTTACAGGCTATGACATCGAAGGCACACTTGCTGGGATTGAGCCGCATTTGGAAGCGACGAAGGAGGCGAAAACACTTTTCAAGGTCTTCCAAGTGGTTTTCACGGGAGACGCTTTTCACCAACATGTCATCTACATAAACCTCCATGGTCTTGCCGATGAGGTCCTTAAACACTTTAATCATTAATTGTTGATAAGTTGCACCAACGTTTTTGAGACAGAAGGACACCACCTTACAACAATATGCTCATTTGTCTTTCCTGAACAAAGTGTGTTCTTCATCATCGAGATTCATCCTTATCTGGTTGTAACTGGAATATGCGTGCATAAAGCTGAGAAGTTGGTGTTCGACAGTTGAGTCAACGTGTTGATCGATCCTAGGAAGAGGAAAACTATGCTTTGGGCAGGCCTGGTTTAAGTTGCTATAATCAACACACATTCTCCACTTGCTGGAGGCCTTTTTTTACCATGATGACATTGGCAAGAAAAGTGGGGTATTTAGCTTCTCGAATAAATTGTGCTTCCATAAGCTTTCCCACCTCTTCCTCAATGTCTTGGAGTCGTTCGAGAGCAAAGTTCCTCTTTTTCTATATTACTGGCTTGCATGCAGGATTAATGTTGAGAGAGTGCATAATAATGTGAGGATCAACTCCAGGCATGTCTTCAGGCTTCCATGCGAAGATATCCTTATTCGTGCGAAGAAAAATGATGAGTTCCTCCTTCTCGACCTCTGACAGGAGGGAACCCAACTGCACCTTTCGAGTTGGGTCTTGGTCGGAAAGTGAGATCTCAACTAACCCTTTTATGGGCTCCCCTCTCTGCATTATTGTTTCATCTCATAGATCAAAGTCATCAATGTAGTGAGTAACTACTATCACTGGGTAAGCTTGCTTTAAGTAGTAAGTACGAGCCGCTTCCTGGCTCCCTTTAACAACCCCTATCCCGCCGGGAGTTGGGAACATCATAGATAGGTGTGAAATTGACGAGTTAGCTCCAAAGATAGACCAGATTAGTCTTCCAAAGGTGGCGTTGTAAGCTGAACATGAGTCTATGATAATAAACTGGGAGTTGTGTGTAACCTGGCTCGAGAATGTACCAATGATGACTGGAAACAGGATTGTTCATTCGACCGGAACTAGTGGTTGCTGAACTCATAAACAGGTCTGGTTGTAAGACTGATATGTTGCTTGGTGAGCTTCATGCTTTGGAGGGTAGACAGGAATAAAATGTCGATAGAACTCCCAGTGTCGACTAGGATCCTCTTGACGTTATAACAGAGATTCCAAATTACTACGCTAATCACGAATGGGTCCTAGTGGGGAATTTGAAATCCCACCAGGTCTTCATTGTCGAAGGTGATGGAGTTGTCTCGCCTAAGTTTTTTTTGTCTTCGTGACTTCTCTCAGAAATGCCTTCCGAGAGTGCCTAGGGAAAAGATCCGGGACTCCTGTAATTGTAACGCCCCCGATTTTTCTGCGATTATTTTATTCTCGTGTGGCGTTACGTCGACGCATTTTCTTGGCTTGTGCCAACTGTGGAGTGTGGTCTTAACTCCTTAGAACTGGGTGCCCTATTTTGTAGCCTATTGGCAAGATCTCCCTAGTAAGCCGAGTCGTTTTGGGTGACCCGGTGTGGCCTCTCGGGGATGCTTGTGTTCGGGCTTCGGGTGGGTATAACTCGAGTTCTGTTCGTCAAAAGTTAGTTTCGACTTCGCCGTTGCGTTCGTAGAGTGGATATTTAGCTACGGTGCGAATTTCGTCGAATTCCGAGGTAGTTCAGTTTTCGCGTCGTTTTTGGGTGTGCCATTAGTAAAGACTATTAGTAATTCTCTTAATCTAAATAAGGGAGCTGGCGGTTGGGATTCAGTTTTGCTGAACCGATGCTTTTAAAGCTTATATAAAAGCTTTATTAAGAAGTGGTGGGCCCACTTCTCCTTCCTCCTTCTTCCCGAGTCCAAAACCAGAAAACCGCTGCTCCTGTTCGTGGAAAGCAGAGGCGGAAACGATGGGCTGCCCTAGCTTTCGGACGGTGATTTCCGGGAGTGTTCGTGGACGGATTTCAATTCCAAGAGCGGCGTTGTTTTGCTCTCACTCAGATTTACGTTTCAACGGTAAGAAATTCGATTTTCATGGAGTTTTTAAAAGATTTGGGATTTCGGTCTTGAGGTTTTTTTCGCCATTAATGTACGGGAGTATGTTTTAGGTGCTGCTGCTGCTAGTGCCAAGTAAGAGGAGGGAAAGCCGTTCAAGCTTCGCCGAAAATCGAGGCAAGTGGTATTCTTGCCCTTGCCATTGTTGTTCTCTTGAAATTCTAAAATTCCTGGTTAGCCCTAGGGTAGAAGCCAAACATGTTCCCTTTTATCTTACTGAATTTAGGGCTTAGATTCTCCTATGAGCCCCCCTTCTTCGTGTTGTTGGTGCTCAGCCCGCCGACATAATACCGCCGATATTAACTCCAGATTTCAGTCTGGTTTGGTGTTATTGCGGGTGGAGCCGAGAGAGAGAGAGAGAGAGGGAGACTTCGGTGGTAGTGCTCTGGTTAGAACCAGTCTTAGTAGGCCCTCGGGAATTGGCGTCGAGTGTGGTGCACACACTCAAAGCCAAAAGCTGCCTGGGTTTGGCATTGAGTGTGGTACACACGCTCAAAGCCATAGTATTGTCTGTTCTTTTGCGGCTGAGTAGTGAGGCGACTGAGTGAGAAAATTTGTCTAAGTCAAAATCGACGGGAATCACTGAGTGATTCTCGCCGATTTCGACGAGTATCGTCAGTGATTTCCGCCGATTCGGCGCGAATCAGTCTGGATTCCCGCCGAATCGGCGAGAATCAGTATGGATTCCCGCCGATTCGGCGAGAATCAGTCTGGATTCCCGCCGATTCGGCGAGAATCACTCTGGATTCCCGCCGATTCGGCAAGAATCAGTCGGCATTCCCGCCGACCTATTCCTGTTGGCGTTGGTTTAAGGTTTTCCTGCGTTTAGTGCTAAGGCGTTGAGTGAGTAGACCTCACTCAACGCCGTAGCTGTTTTGGCGTTGAGTGAGGTTAGCTCACTCAACGTCACTGCCTCTTTTGCATAAGGCATCGAGTGAGTAGACCTCACTCAACGCCATAGGTGTTTTGGTATTGAGTGAGGTTAGCTCACTCAACGCCAGTTTTTCTTGCGGGAGGCGTTGAGTGAGGGAACCTCACTCAACGTCATGCCTGTTTTGGCGTTGAGTGATGCTAGCTCACTCAACTCCGGAGCTATTCTTGCGGAGGGCGTTGAGTGAGTGAACCTCACTCAACGCCATGGTTGTTCTGGCGCTGAGTGAGGCTAACTCACTCAACACCAAGGTCTGGTTAAGCGTTGAGTGAGTAGGTCCCACCCAACGCCAAGCCGTGTTGAGTCATTTCAACACTTTTTCCTACCTTGATTTTTGCTCCCGAGTGAATTCCTTGATTTGGTTGTTCCTTGTCGACTATGTTTTCTTTCCAAAAGGCCGAATCGTGAATCGTGGTTGTAATGGTGGTTTGAAGCTCTTAAGAGGGGAGGTGTTGTGTAATTTAGCCAAGGCCACCCTTTTTCTTTTATCTTGCTCCAGGTACGGGCTGGGCAAGGGGGTGGGAGGTCCCTAGTGCTTTCACATATAGACCCTCGATCTTTATTTCTTGGAAATAGTGGTTAGGGAACTGAGTTTGCCTCCAACCCGGATCCGCGATGTTTTTGCTACTACCATCTCTCACAGTTTAGGGTGTTAGACGTTTCTTCCTTGGTAGATTGCAGCATTTTTGGGCTCTTGGTAGCCTAGTGAACTCTGCAGGATGTAGTTTCTGGGCAGGGTTGATGCTGTTTCCTCGCACCTAGTGCATTTCCTTTTGGTCTTGCCTTAGGGCAGTTGTGACTTTTACTGCTGTGTTTTTTTTCCTCTTTCATTTATCATCTGGTTGACACTTTCGTGCAGTTTTCCTTGTTTTGCTTGTTGCGGTATTCTTTCTTCTTTTGAATGCCTTAGGTTCTGAGCAATAGCCAGTTTGGTGGCTAGGTTGCGGTGGTGTTGCTGGTGGTCTCCTGGGCTTTGGAGGTCCTGTTGCTCTATTAGTGAGGTAGTTTTTCAGTACTTTTCTTACAGACATACATATGTGTCAGTGGGTTCGTGTCAGGTTGTTGGCGCCCACTGGTAGTTTTTTACCTTTGTACTAGATATATTACTTTTGCTGCTACCATTTTCTGGAGATAGTCTACTTGCTCTGGGGAGGATTTATGCTAGGTTGCTAGTTATATTAAAAACTACAATTATTATTGTAAGTATATTGCATGATCAGCATATTTTATAAAAGTAAATTACTATTTTTCAAACAACGTATAAAAATCGCTTTCTTATATATAATATAAATAAAATGTAGAGTCTTGCATAGCATAAGTGGTCCTCTTAGGGCTCTTATGCACTTCTTAGGATGTCAAACCTGAATAAAGTATTTTTCCGCAGCGCATAAGTATAGTTTTTAACTGTGGACTAGGTGATCCACCGAGCCGAGGGATACGGCCTCTAAAATATAACTGATTTTCTAATCATTAAACTCATGAATTTCTTTCATAAAGTATAGTAGATGGTTTTGCCCGAGCGTCAGCAGTTATCCCCTGCTTGACGTGGCATCATGACGCGTGTTTTCTCATACTCTAATAATTCTTTAATTTGGAGAAAATGCGGGTTGTGAAAGTTGGTATCAGAGGGAGGTTGCTTGACAAGTTAGTCGGGCAACCTTCCTTTGATTGCTTTAGTAGTTCAGCATCATGTCATTCACACACCGATATGTCATCAGCACGTCTTGACAAAAGCACGAACACTACACTCATAGCATAATATGAAGTATACGGGGCATATTATGTAGTATGAGATGCATAATATGTGATCGTATATGGATCCACCATAGGGGCAACATGTGAGGGTTATGTAGTATGGGATGCATAACCTCACCACATGGCTGCGACTAGCACGTTTTCTTTTTCGTTGCATGCGAATGTTATATAGTATGGGATGCATAGCATTTTCATGCGTACACCACTCATAACATGCATTAGGGCCTTTTTTTCTTAGAATGCATAGCACAATCATGCATATCATAACATTGCATAAGCACAACGTGCCAAGTTAAAGACTGGCAGGATGATATATGTACACACATAAGCTTTCAAGTCAAAAGTAATATAAAGTCATGCATTCCCGATCTAGGCATTTGAATTAGCATGGTGGTGGTTAACCATCTTAGGTTAGGACATATCATCAATTTTTGTAAAAAGATAAACTCCCAGAGTAAGTTTAGCAGCTTTAAGTTTATATCTATATATGTATTGTCTGTACTTGTAGTTCGGTCTAGCCGTTGTACAAGGATCTAACTAGTGTTGCTATGATTTTAGGATGGCGAGATGTCCTTCGACTAGATCGACTCCCCTGTCTAAGGGTGAGTCATCTGGAGCTCAGAATGACTCGGTGATCGAGAGCCTGCGGCAGAGTAGCGATGCCATGAGCAGACAAATGGTAGAGATGAAGGCCCATATTCTGTCCCTAGTGGCGGTTGTGGCAGGTCAGACTCAAGGAGTGCAAGGTCCTGTAGGGGGGTTAGCTGTCCCTCCTCCTCCTGCACCCCTAAGACCTCCAGTGGTGGTGCCAGCAGAGATGACCTTCATCTCGCAGTTTCAGAGGCTAAGCCCTCCCACTTATGATGGGAAGGCAGACTTCATGGTCATAGATGATTGGCTGATATCCATGGAGGAGATGTTCTCGTACTCCGGGATTGCAGATGACCAGAGGGTGATGATAGCCGCGTATCAGCTTAAAGGTTTGGCTAAGAGTTAGTGGCTGAGAGAAAAGGAGAGCTTGGTAGCTGGATGCTCCTGGGAAGTGTTCAAGGAGATGTTGTTGAGAAAGTTCTTGCCCTTGGTCGAGCGTGACTGCCTCATGAACGACTTCCTCCATCTGAAGCAAAGACAACTCATAGTGGGTGAGTATGAGATAGAATTCAGCAAGTTGAGTCGGTTTGCTCCTGGGTTGGTGAGTGTTGAGGCTGAACGAGTCAAGCGATTCCTTGGTGGCTTGAGGAGCGAGGTGCAGCAGCTGGCCAGTGCTTATGGATCGGATACCTATGCAGGAGTAGTGGAGGCTGCTCTGAAGGTGGAGGCTATTGAGACCGCGAAGAGCAGAGGCCAGCAAATGAGGAAGGACAAGAGGAAGTCTGTGGAGGAGAAGAAACCCCAGGTACCCGGTGCGGCTCCGGGAAAGAAGAGCAAAGTGGTGTGCAGCTTCTGTGGCCGGTCAGGCCACCCTGTCGAGAGATGTTTCAAGAAGGCAACAGCTCAGAGGAAGGAGCAGGTTCATGCGATTCAGGGTGCTCCTAGGAGAGATGTCTCCTATTCTGTTTGCAAGCAACCCGGGCATGATGCGGCCCAGTGCTGGTCCAATGATAAAGTCTGCTTTCAATGTGGGCAGAAGGGACACATCAATACTAGATGTCCTCAGGTCCAGCCTGCTCTTCATGCAGTTCCCCTACAGGCATTACCTCCACCTCAGCGAGTGGACAAGGGCAAGGGAAAGCTGAACGTGATCTCTTCCGAGGAGGCTCAAGCTTCGACTCAGGTCATCTCATGTTAGTTGTTCTTCCAACCTGAAGGTTTTATTTGTTAGAATGGTTACAGTTGGGTTACGGTAGATCCTTAGTTGTATATACTCCTATAGGGAAATTTAAGGTGAATAACCGCAGGGCGCGTGTTCTGTTTGACTCCGGCGCTACCCACTCGTTCGTGGCTAGAGCCTTTGTAGAGCGACATCGGTTGACTTTATATCGAGTTCGTGATACCTTCCGCGTCAAGTTCCCTTCTAGTGAATCTGTGTTATCAGATTTGGGCATTCTAGAGTGCCCTGTTTTATTAAGGGATTTTCTTGCCAGGGCAGACTTGAAGATGATTGATCTGGAGGATTTCGATGTTATTCTGGGCATGGACTGGCTGTCTAGGTATGATGCAGTCATTCAGTGCAAAGGGAAGCGCTTGGACTTCATCAAGAACAATGGTCAGCCGGGAAGCGTGTATGCTGATCCGTGCCAAGATTCTCCTGTCTTTTCTGCGGTATGTGCTCAAAAGTTATTTCCTTCTGGTTGTTTTTCTTGTTTAGTCTCGATGGTTGGGACCGCTGTTAGTTTACCGCGCTTAGAGGAGATCCCCGTTGTTCGTGGTTTCGCCGATGTGTTTCCTGATGACTTTCCTGGTCTTCCTACCGATCGGGATGTCGAATTTGTAATTGATTTGGAACCGGGTACGCGTCCTATTGCTAAGGCGCCGTACCGGATGGCCCCTCGTGAGTTAGAGGAGTTGCGAGTTCAGTTGGATGAGCTGTTGGCCAAGGTATTTATCAGGCAGAGTTCGTCACCTTGGGGTGCTCCTGTGCTGTTTGTAAAGAAGAAAGATGGGTCAATGCGGCTTTGCATCGACTATAGGGAGTTGAACAAAGTCACAATTAAGAACAGGTACCCTCTGCCGAGGATCGATGACTTATTTGATCAATTACGTGGTAGCACGGTGTTCTCCAAGATCGATCTTCGTTCTGGCTATCATCAGCTCAGGATCCGTGAGGCAGATATTCCACGGACTGCGTTTAGATCGAGGCATGGTCATTTTGAGTTCTTAGTAAGGTCGTTTGGTTTGACCAACGCACCATCAGCTTTCATGGATATGATGAACCAGGTGTTCAAGGATTTCCTAGACAAGTTTATTGTGGTTTTCATCGATGACGTGTTGGTCTATTCTCGCAACGCTGAGGAGCATGAGCAGCATCTGCACTTGGTTCTATCAGAGTTGAGGAATCAAGAGTTATTCGCCAAGTTAAGTAAGTGCGAATTTTGGTTGCCTCAGGTCTCATTTCTGGGCCACGTGGTGAATAAGGATGGGATCTCGGTCGACCCGGAAAAGATCGCAGCAGTGATGGATTGGAGTAGGCCGGGCACGCCCAAGGAGATCAGGAGCTTTCTAGGGTTGGCCGGCTACTACAAGAGGTTCGTGGAGGGTTTCTCTACCCTGACTGCACCTTTGACCAGGTTGACTCAGAAGAACGTGGCCTTTGTTTGGAGCGATAAGTGCGAAGAAGCCTTCCTGGAGCTTAAGAACAGATTGTGCACTGCTCCCGTCCTGACCCTACCTACTGAGGGTGTAGAGTATGATGTTTACGTGGATGCTTCGCAAGTTGGTCTAGGTTGCGTGTTGATGCAAGTTGGAAAAGTGATTGCCTATGGGTCAAGGCAACTGAAGACTCATGAGAAGAATTATCCTACGCATGACCTCGAGTTCGCAGCGGTTATTTATGCGTTGAAGCTGTGGAGACACCTACTTTATGGGGCTCAGTGCAAAATCTTCACCGACCATAAGAGCCTGAAGTACGTGTTCACGCAGAAGGAGTTGAATTTGCGCCAGTGGAGGTGGCTAGAGTATGTGGCCGATTATGACGTAGAGATCCAGTACCATCCAGGCAAGGCCAATGTGGTGGCCGACGCCCTGAGCCGTAAGACGGGAAAGATCTTTAATCTCACTGCCGATCGTTTAGTGGAGGAGTTTCTCCTTATGGATATATCAGTGGGATGCTGCGGCTTGTAGAGTAGTTTATCAGTGGCAGAGCCATCCTGGATTTCTTTGACCAGACTACACCAGAAGGACGATCCGGATCTTCTGCACTTATTCACCAGGACCGAGAAGGGGGAGTTGCCGGACTTTGTTATCGATGATGCAGGTACTTTGAAGTACCGCGACAGATTTTGCATCCCCGCTGTTGGGGACATTAGAGGTATGATTTGCAGAGAGGCTCATGGATCCAGCGTTGCCTACCATCCAGGATCTACGAAGATGTATCGTGACCTAAAGCAAATTGCCTGGTGGTATGGCATGAAAGGTGATATAGCCCGTTTTGTTGCGGAGCGCCACACTTGTAAGCGTGTGAAGGCCGAGCATGGAAGGCCTGGTGGCAAGTTGACTTCGTTAGAGATCCCGACTTGGAAGTGGGAAAGTATATCTATGGATTTCATCACGGGTTTACCGAAATCTCCAAGGGGATTTGATTCTGTTTGGGTTATAGTGGATAGACTGACAAAGTGTGCTCACTTCGTGCCGTATAAGATTGATTACCCGATGAAGAAGATAGCGGAGTTGTACTTGAATGAGGTCATCAGATTGCACGGGGTGCCTGTTAGCATCATTTCCGATCGAGACTCCTGGTTCACTTCTCGCTTTTGGCAGAGTCTGCAGGAGGGTTTGGGTACCGATCTGAGGTACTCTACTTCATACCACCCACAGACCAATGGGCAGACAGAGCGGGTGAACCAGATAGTTGAGGATATGATTAGATGCTACATTCTAGACAACGGTGGAGCGTGGGATGAGAGGTTGCGACTTATGGAGTTTGCATACAATAACGGTTATCAATAAAGTTTGCAAAATGCTCTGTTTGAAGCTTTGTATGGGAGGCGTTGTAGAACTCCACTGTTTTGGGCTGAGGCTGGTGAGAGACCCTTGTTGGGTCTGGATGCACTCGAGGAGATGGAAGTCGTAGTGAAGCTTATCCGAGAAAAGCTTCGTTTAGCTCGGGAGAGATACGAGAAGAACGCCAATCGGCGTAGGTCTGCCTTGGAGTTTTCTGTAGGGGATCTTGTGTTTCTTAAGGTTTCCCCGATGGTGGGTGTAAAGAGGTTTGGTAAGAATCGGAAATTAGACCCGAGGTATGTGGGCCCGTTTAAGATTATGGAGCGGATTGGCGTGTCAGCTTACAGGTTGGATTTGCCAGCAAACTTCCCAGGTGTTCGTAATGTTTTTCATGTAAGCCAATTGCAGAAGTGTGTGCGCAGCAGTGGGCAAGTCTTGGACGTCGTGCCCCAGTTGGAGCCCAATCTATCTTTTTTAGAAGTGCCGGTCCGTATTTTGGATACTCAAGATCGGGTGCGGCGAAGGAAGTCCAACCCGATGGTCAAAATTCTATGGAATAATCAGGATATGGAGAGCACGACTTGGGAGTTAGAGTCGGCTATGAGGGAGGCTCACCCTCAGCTTTTTCCCTGATTAGATTGGTCTGTTTCCTTCTTGTAATGCTTGGTTTATTACTTTCCTTCTATACTAGAAGTGTCGTGCGTAAAGTTTCGGGACGAAACTTTCTTTTAGGAGGAGTGACTGTAACGCCCCCGATTTTTCTGCGATTATTTTATTCTCGTGTGGCGTTACGTCGACACATTTTCTTGGCTTGTGCCAACTATTGAGTGTGGTCTTAACTCCTTAGAACTGGGTGCCCTATTTTGTAGCCTATTGGCAAGATCTCCCTAGCAAGCCGAGTCGTTTTGGGTGACCTGGTGTGGCCTCTCGGGGGATGCTTGTGTTTTGGTTTCGGGTGGGTATAACTCGAGTTCTGTTCGTCAAAAGTTAGTTTCGACTTCGTCGTTGCGTTCGTAGCGTGGATATTTAGCAACGGTGCGAATTTCGTCGAATTCCGAGATAGTTCTGTTTTTGCGTCGTTTTTGGGTGTGCCATTAGTAAAGACTATTAACAATTCTCTTAATCTAAATAAGGGAGCCGGCGGTTGGGATTCAGTTTTGCTGAACCGATGCTTTTAAAGCTTATATAAAAGCTTTATTAAGAAGTGGTGGGCCCACTTCTCCTTCCTCCTTCTTCCCGAGTCCAAAAGCAGAAAACTGCTGCTCCTGTTCGCGGAAAGCAGAGGCGGAAACGACGGGCTGCCCTAGCTTTCGGACGGTGATTCCGGGAGTGTTCGTGGATGGATTTCGATTCCAAGAGCGGCGTTATCTTGCTCTCGCTCAGATTTACGTTTCGACGGTAAGAAATTCAATTTTCGTGGAGTTTTTAAGAGATTTGGGATTTCGGTCTTGAGGTTTTTTCCGCCATTAATGTACGAGAGTATGTTTTAGGTGCTGCTACTAGTGCCAAGTAAGAGGAGGGAAAGCCGTCCAAGCTTTGCCGGAAATCGAGGCAAGTGGTATTCTTGCCCTTGCCATTGTTGTTCTCTTGAAATTCTGAAATTCCCGGTTAGCCCTAGGGTAGAAGCCAAGCATGTTCCCTTTTATCTTGCTGAATTTAGGGCTTAGATTCTCCTATGAGCCCCCCCTTCTTCGTGCTGTTGGTGCTCAGCCTGCCGGCATATTGCCACCGATATTAACTCCAGATTTCAGTCTGGTTTGGTGCTATTGCGGGTGGAGCCGAGAGAGAGAGGGAGGGAGACTTCGGTGGTAGTGCTCTGGTTAGAACCAGTCTTAGTAGGCCCTCGGGAATTGGCGTCGAGTGTGGTGGACACACTCAAAGCCAAAATCCGTCTGGGTTTGGCGTTGAGTGTGGTGCACACGCTCAAAGCCATAGTATGGTTTGTTCTTTTGCGGCTTAGTAGTGAGGCGACTGAGTGAGAAAATTTATCTAAGTCAAAATCGACGGGAATCACTGAGTGATTCTCGCCGATTTCGACGAGTATCGTCAGTGATTCCCGCCGATTCGGCGAGAATCAGTCTGGATTCCCGCCGATTCGGCGAGAATCAGTCTGGATTCCCGCCGATTCGGCGAGAATCAGTCTGGATTCCCGCCGATTAGGCGAGAATTAGTCAGCATTCCCGCCGACCTCTTCCTGTTGGCGTTGGTTTAAGGTTTTCCTGCGTTTAGTGCTAAGGCGTTGAGTGAGTAGACCTCACTCAGCACCGTAGCTATTTTGGCGTTGAGTGAGGTTAGCTCACTCAATGCCACTGCCTCTTTTGCTGAAGGCGTCGAGTGAGTGGACCTCACTCAACGCCATAGCTGTTTTGGCGTTGAGTGAGGTTAGCTCACTCAACGCCAGAGTTTTTCTTGCGGGAGGCGTTGAGTGAGGGAACCTCACTCAATGCCATGCCTGTTTTGGCGTTGAGTGAGGCTAACTCACTCAACGCCAGAGCTGTTCTTGCGGAGGGCGTTGAGTGAGTGAACCTCACTCAACGCCATAGTTATTCTGGCGCTGAGTGAGGCTAACTCACTCAACGCCAAGGTCTGGTTAAGCGTTGAGTGAGTAGGTCTCACCCAATGCCAAGCCGTGTTGAGTCATTTCAACACTTTTTCCTACCTTGATTTTTGCTCCCGAGTGAATTCCTTGATTTGGATGTTCCTTGTCGACTATGTTTTCTTTCCAAAAGGCCGAATCGTGAGTCGTGGTTGTAGTGGTGGTTTGAAGCTCTTAAGAGGGGAGGTGTTGTGTAATTTAGCCAAGGCCACCCTTTTTCTTTTATCTTGCTCCAGGTACGGGCTAGGCAAGGGGGTGGGAGGTCCCTAGTGCTTTCACATGTAGACCCTCGAGCTTTGTTTCTTGTAAATAGTGGTTGGGGAACTGAGTTTGCCTCCAACCCAGATCCGCGATGTTTTTGCTACTACCATCTCTCACAGCTTAGGGTGTTAGACGTTTCTTCCTTGGTAGATTGCAGCATTTTTGGGCTCCTGGTAGCCTAGTGGACTCTGCAGGATGTAGTTTCTGGGCAGGGTTGATGCTGTTTCCTCGTACCTAGTGCATTTCCTTTTGATCTTGCCTTGGGGCAGTTGTGACTTTTACTGCTGTGTTTTTTTCCTCTTTTATTTATCATCTGGTTGACACTTTCGTGCAGTTTTCCTTGTTTTACTTGCTGAGGTATTCTTTCTTCTTTTGAATGCCTCAGGTTCTAAGCAATAGCCAGTTTGGTGGCTAGGTTGCGGTGGTGTTGTTGGTGGTCTCCTGGGCTTTGGAGGTCCTGTTGCTTTGTTAGTGAGGTAGTTTTTCAGTACTTTTCTTACAGACATATATATGTGTCAGTGGGTTCGTGTCAGGTTGTTGGCGCCCACTGATAGTTTTTACCTTTGTACTAGATATATTACTTTTGCTGCTACCATTTTCTGGAGATAGTCTACTTACTCTGGGGAGGATTTATGCTAGGTTGCTAGTTATATTAAAAACTACAATTATTATTGTAAGTATATTGCATGATCAGCAAGTTTTATAAAAGTAAATCACTATTTTCCAAACAACGTATAAAAATCGCTTTCTTATATATAATATAAATTAAATGTAGAGTCTTGCATAGCATAAGTGGTCCTCTTAGGGCTCTTATGCACTTCTTAGGATGTCAAACCTTAATAAAGTATTTTTCCGCAGTGCATAAGTATAGTTTTTATCTGTGGACTAGGTGATCCACCGAGCCGAGGGATACGACCTCTAAAATATAACTGATTTTCTAATCATTAAACTCATGAATTTCTTTCATAAAGTATAGTAGATGGTTTTGCCTGAGCGTCAGCAGTTATCCCCTGCTTGACGTGGCATCATGACGCGTGTTTTCTCATACTCTGATAATTCTTTAATTCGGAGAAAATGCGGGTTGTGACAGCAATGGACTTGATATCGTCTACCATTTGCAAAGGGTAAGGCTTATTGATCTTCTGAGGATGCTGGGAAATTGTTCCCACAGACGGCGCCAAACTCTTACGGCCAAACTCGACGCCCCGGTCGGACCGGAATAACTCGGATTGTCTTAGCTCATGGAGTGGTCGAGCGCGCACACAACCAATTAGAAAGAGAGATTATACATACGATGTTTGGAGGTGAAAAAACCCCACAATTGGGTAAAAACCCACGCGACCAGGTCTGTGCCGGTTAAACTCCACTATTTGCTTGCGGTTACAACTTTCTCGAAAAATTGAGGGTGACAGGCCGCTACTTGTTACACTTTGGAGATGAGAGAGAGAGTCTTAGGCTCATGACGGGCAACAGGCTGCTTCGCGTGAGGTTTTTGGCTTTGGCGATGCACACGAACGTGCACTTGCAGTTGTAGGAATTTCCTTTTCGTTGCTTGTCCGTGGACTTAGGCAGATTTTGGTGGCGAGGCAATTGTCTGCCAGTGGCTCAAAGAAGGCTCAAAAAAGACTTGAAGATGGCTTGAAGGTGGCTTGAAGTTGGCTCGTAGGAGGAATCTGACAAAGCTCTAGCCTGAGGAGGAGGAAAACAAAGGAGCCAAAAGGTGAGAAATGAGGAGGCCTGAGGCTCCTTTTATAGGCTCCAAGAGGTGGTTATGGTAGTTATGCGGCTATCCGCACACCGTAACCACCGATGTTATTATTTTTGGTATAGTTTTGAGCATATATTTTGTTTATTATGTTTGTTGTTTGCGGGCCAAATATTTAATTAATATTGCTCACTCACTAATCATGATGGTTAGTGGGTGGTTACTTAAGAAATGGACAACAATGATCGTTACAGAGTGATCGGACGGTGAGGGAAGCCCACCATGGACGGACGGCCGGACCGGTGGTGAATGCTCGTCGACGGAGGAAAAGGCGGAGCTCGCGATAGCGGGAGGCGGCCGCGGGAAAGGGGCTGCGGGGCGTACTTCCCCTTGCAGGCGGAGCCCGTGGCCGCGGGAGGCAGTCGCAGGATAGAGGCGGTCGGGCGCGCCGCCCATTGCTGGCTGAGCCCGTGGCTGTGGGAGGCGGCTGCGTGGAAGGGGCGGTCGGGCGTGCCGCCCCTTGCGTGCGGAGCCCGCGGCCGCGGCCACGGTAGTTGGCCGCGAGAAAGGGACTGCCGGGCGCACCACCCCTTGGGGGCGGAGCCCGCGACCGCGGGAGGCGACCGCAGGAAAGGGGCGGACGGGCGCGTCGCCCCTTGCTGGCGGAGCCTGCAGCCGCGGGAGGCGGCAGCGAGGAAGGGGCAGCCGGGCGTGGCCACCCTTTGAAGGCAGAGCCCGCAGCCACGAGAGGTGGTCGTGGGGAAGGGGCGGTCGGGCACAAGCCGCCCGGTGCCGGCGGTTACTATAAAGTTGGGAGAAGTGGGATCGGTATGCGGGGGATCGCGTGCGCGGCAGTTTCTCCATGATGTTTATTTGGATAGTGGGATCATGGGGGAGTGGGCTAATCTCACCCCAAGTGTTTTATAAAGGGACTTGACCCCATCAGTACCGATCGTTCAAGTAATATAAAATAGGGAGATTTTCCCGAGTATCAATCTCGCAAGGAACACAGAGTGGGTAGTGATTCTATCGTTAAAAAAATGAATTGTAAAGATTTAAAACTAAAATTCAGGGCTTTGAATTGTGGTTTGAAATAAACTAATAATTCTAAGTAATAGTAATGCAAGTCACAATCACCGCTTCGCTTGGTGAATGAAGACTATGTAGGCCTCTATACACTGCTTCGGTAGGCGGATGGGCAAGAAAGCAAGCAGATGGATGGTTCTCACAAGCGGAATGAGGATCAAAAAACAACTCTTCACAATGCATGACACTAGCAATTGCTAGTGCGACAACTCACACATTGGTGGAATGGGATGAAGATGCTCTTCACTTCACATAAACCACAAGATTAGCCATATAGACATGGAAGTAATTATAAAAATCACAACTAGGGTTATGCAAACATTATCCATCCAACCAAACATTCAATGTAAGAATTACTATAACAAAGGAGGAGGAAAAATTACAACAAAAGAACAAATACTCGTTGGAGATTCGTGGCCGGAATTAGAGGGTTGTCAGTCCTCGTCTGTGCTCGATCTTCAACTGCCGTCCGAGGTAGAGAAGGGTTGTCACCACCTTCCAAGTATGCAGTGAGAGTCACCTTGAAATGAAGCTTGAAAGCACATGAACAATGGAGGAGGCCAAGGGGATGCCCTAGCCTTGGTTTTGCAAGAAGAATGAGGTCGGAGCACCTCCTAACGGTGGGCGGCGGTGGAGCGGCGAAATGGGGCGTAGAAGAACCCTCAGGCCCGAAAAAGAGCGGAAGTTCCAAAATAGGGCGAAATCCTGTGCTTATATAGTGAACGGTCAGAAAAATGGGCACGCGCGGTTGAACGCACGACCGTACATGAATCGTGTGATATTTATCACGTAGAAATCACCCAGCCTGGTACGGCAGGAGGCCGTACAATTTTGATCACGCACGGGCTAAGCGGCCCGTGGGAGAACAAAATGCACGAGCACAAACAGATCACTGAAATCAGGTCAACTGAGCAGATCGTGCGATTTCCTTCGTGCACGGTTGAATCCAACCGTGCGTGAAGAAAACACACGGACAATGATTTTATAAAATTTTCAGACAAAAAGACAAGATCGTGCAACTTTTATCATGCACGGCCAAAACAGCCCATGTGAGAACAAAACGCACGAGCCGGGACAAGTCACCAAATTTGAGCTCTGTAGGAAACACACGGTCGCAAAGATCGTGCGTGAAGGAAAATGCATGACCGTGCGATTTTTACAGGAAAGAAATTGGCAGCATTGGAGATCTGCCCACCTGCACAACAACACACAATCCTGGAGCACGCCTTTAACACAAACAAACTGAGAGAATAGCACATAAAAAAGATATGGGGAGCACCATGTGCTTACCCCCAACAACATAATGCGCAATTGCACACCACAATGAGCTAAATAAGTGCACTTCGTGAGGAAATGTAAACAAGTGGAATAATAGCAATACCGAACAAAAAGTCAAGTGCAAGTGAGTGGAATCGAGCCCAGATGAGTCGGAAAAATCCTATAATCTCGGACTCATCACACCCTTAGACTTAAGCGTTTGCTCATCCCGACCAAACCATCCATCATGTAGACGAGAAAAACAAATAGCTGGCTTAGCAACTGCAAGGGGTACCATGCGATGTTGCATGCTCGCGCGTATACAAATACAGTACAAGAAATTCCTAATTATACAGAATAATTTAAATTTTTCTAAGAGTGTATCTAAATATTATTACCAGTCAAAAATAGAAATGAGGTGAATCATCTGGTCATGCGTAGGGAGAAGATAGACTGATCGCTGAGGTGAGCGTTACAAAAGATCAGGGCTCGGTACAACCTCCAAAGAAATCCATTAATGTCGGTGACCATAAGATCATCCGTTCACACACTCTCTACGACATTGGTTTGATTTACCACGCAAATCAGTAGGACTTTTGATTTAAGATTGAGGCTTAAGTTTAGGTAGGGTATACAAGGATAAACACCATGACTCAACTCACCTAACCCAAATGAGCTGACATAAAAAGAAATTATCCATGCATCACGATATGCATGCGGGTGCATCACACCCCCAGACTTAAACTTGACAGCATGAGTGTGTGCACTGCCTACTCCCAATACAAAACATCATATCTAGATTTTCAAGTGAACTTCTAAATATTTTTCTTTTTCGTTCATTTTTTTCTTAACAATTTTCTTTTTTTTCATCACAAATATACCTTGGAGCACATCCACACATCCACAAAACAACACATCAACACCCCAAAAAAATAATATAAAAACAACTAATGCTCAAATTTGGGAGTGTGATTAGGATTGGTTTTTTTGGCTTTGATGAAATATTGGTAGAGCTGAATCAAAAGAAAGGATATGCATAATGAGGCTGATAGTTTAACTTTCAAGGCAGCCTAAACACCTAGAGGGGGGGGGGTGAATAGGTTCTGCTTTTCTTATAAAAACTTCTAGGCAGAATTCAATTCAATAGCTAACACAATAAGTACAGCAATCACAGAAAATAAAGCATCACAGATTGCACAATGTTTTATAGTGGTTCCCCAAGGTCTGGGTACATCCACTTTCCCCCTTCACCTATCTAGCAGCATGCTAGATTCGGCCAAACTTCCACTTATCTCAGATCAACAGATCCTACAACTCAGAACCCAACTGGTTCCTACAACTCAGGCACAACTGCCCTACCTCAGCCTTGCCCCAAGGCCTACAACTCAGAGAATATCCTTCTCCTACACTCAGGCAAACAGCCCTACCACTCAGAGTTCAACACTCCTACACTCAGCCTTTATAACATAGGCTTACAACTCAGATCTGTGTAAACAGATCCTACAGAAATATAGAAAAGATTATTAAACTGTCTTGCCAAAGTTGAGAGAGAAAAAGGCAAGACAATTCTTGATCAGCTGATGCAATCAACTGTATCTGAGCTTTCTTCAAAGCTTCTTGAATAAGAACTTAGCTGAGTTGATTTCCAAACAGCTTCTTGAGAATCCACTGGTGGTTTCTTTCTTCTTCTTCAAATTCTGGCTTGATCTCTCTCTATCCAGTACTTTGAATGATTCTTCTGAATTCTGATTAGAACTCTTCTTTGATCTATCCTTAGATAGTCTTCTTAGATCTCCCGGAGAAGATCTTCTTAGATCTCCCGGAGAAGATCTTCTTAGATCTCCCGGAGAAGATCTTCTTAAGTGCCTAGCACTTTCTTGAAATGAATTGGATCGTAATCCTTCTCAACTTTTTGATTCTCAACAATGTTTTCCAATAGTTGAATCCGTCTATTTATAGACTTTCTTCATGGTAACCGGCTGATCCGGTTTCTAACCGTTTTCTGACAAGTCTGACAGCTTCAGTTAACTGGTGGCAATCCTCAGCTGTCAAGTCTCCAAACAAGTCCTGTGCCTTAGTCTTGAACCATAAGTTGTCGAGACAGTCTGTCAAAAGTGTCGAGACCATCTGTTTAACACAATTGACTTTGGTGTCGATAAACTAAGTTGCCTTTGAGTCGACACAGCTCCTTCTGAAAATAACTTGGTCTTGACTCTCCAGTGTGTCGACACAAGTCCTGTGTGTCGACACAGTTGTTGTAGAATCATAACTTAGTAAGTGTCGACTTAGCCTTCAGGTGTCGACACATTCATTTTTTAACTCTGCTATAATGTGTCGACTTAATCACAATGTGTCGACACATTCTGCTGGTGTCGACAAACTTGAGGTCGACTATTTTCTTCTGTGTCGACACATGCAGCTGATGTCAACAATCTTGAGATCGACTATACTCTTCTGTGTCGACACATTCTCCCAATGTTGAGGTCGACGCTTTTCTTCTGTGTCGACACAAATTCCTAGTGATGTGTCGACTTACTTCTTCTGTGTCGACACTTTTTCCCAGTGTAGTTGTAGACTAACTGCTATGTGTCGACACTGCTTCCCAGTGTTGTGTCGACTATTTTCTTCTATGTGTCGACACTGCTTCCTCTGTGTCGACACTTTTTCCCAGTGTAGTTGTAGACTAACTGCTATGTGTCGACACTGCTTCCCAGTGTTGTGTCGACTATTTTCTTCTATGTGTCGACACTGCTTCCTCTGTGTCGACACTTGGACTTAGAATTTTTCTGCATACTTTATCAATTCTTCACCTGCACATGTCAACTTTAAAACAACATCAAATACACCTTGATGTATATCATTGAGCTAGGTTGGGCTTCTTCAAATCAGGTACACATTTTCCAATGTACCCAACAGAGGATAACGAGGACAGACGATAGGAATTGATATACAAGCTTAACTGGGTCAAAATGATGGCCTACATCACACTCGCGCGACTGAACTAACCGTATACTTATGCTTCAAGAGTTGCTTGAGGCAAGTTCTGAGCCACTGAGAAAGATCATCCTTCCTCTTGACTCGAGTAATACGAGGCTAATGACCGTCTACACACATCCCTACGCAACCGTCGGATTCACACCAAATTCAATAATTTTTGAGTAAAATAAACTATGTTTACAAAATTAGAAAAAGTATAAACTAAAAGCATAAAGAAAAATTAATTATACTCGTATTTCTATGCGAGACGCGATCACTCAACTAGGAGTACTACAAGAGTCAACATTTTATTCTGTCTCACAGTCCTAAGCCAGCAGAACTTCGAAATCATACAAAAGAGATGAACTAAACTCATGATGTACTAACGGTTAAGCACGCGCTAAAGTGGATGCTGCAGTGTGCGATGAATATGAAACAATACTAAATAACAAAAATATAAATACTTCTATAATGTTATGCAACTGTGCATACACACGAGGGTAACAACGAGTGGCTCTCCCTCTCCCAGACTTAATCTACATAACCTTAGCAAATGATAACCAAGAAAATTAAAATAAAGAGTTAGGGAAGAGATGCTACCCAATGCTCAAAAATGAGCATACCAGAAGATTGACGTAAATCTTGAAAGAAAATCCAAGCTCACCGCCAAAGAATCACCACACCTTCGAGAGGGAAACTCCAGCCAGAAGATAATAATAAACAAAAATATACACATATCAGGCAAAACAAAATAGCAGAAATTGTGTTGTCTCTCATTAGCCCTTTTGTTTACCGTCCTTAAGGTGTACCAAATACCTGTATTTAGCAGTTATATAATAGAGTTCTCAGAGTTGTCTACTAATAAACTAAGCATAAAATAAGTTTACAGTACATCCACACACAGTAGCAAATACTAGTCTACACCAACAAAAATAAACCCGGTCCCGAGGACCTTCACGAATCAGCTATACGCCGACTTGTGGTGGTTCTCCCCCGCTATGCGAGATGGGCAAGAGACGAAGAATTTAGAGCTCAGAGGTGGTTTAATTCCTCTGCCTATAACCTCCTCCTTCTCCCTCCGAAGGGCAGCAAAATGAGAGTGTACACCAATTTTTCCTGTTTACGTTTCTCCACAGTAGGAAAGCGTCATTGATCACACATCACAATCTCAAGATTAGTCTTAACATCCTCAACATTAGCGTGGGGTTTCATTTCTCCACCCCCGCAGATAGTAGATCAGCCCACTTTACCTGTTTAAATTGTTTGGGCATAGCGACAACATTATCAGAATTAACTAAAATATTTGCGGCATCAACTGCCACTTTAGCACAAAACTTCGCGGCCTTGCTGCTTCCTTCCTCAACTTCAGCTTGCTTCACATCCTCATCAATCCAAACAGTATCAAAATTTTCAAGCACAACATCAACTTCAACATCATCACCTCATCCTTAACCTTCTCTTGCACAACAATCTCGACCTGATCCTCAATCTCACAATAGTAGTCATCATTACTCAAAATCACATCAGAAATAACAATAGATACTTCATGATTTTCCTCCGGAACACTGAGATTCTTAGCAGCATTAGATGGGGAAGATTGATGTTGCTCCTTAGCAGACAAGGATACACGCCTATAAATAATGCATAAAGTGGCACCACTCCTTTTTAAGAACGGGACCCCAAAAATAGGTATGGAGTCATTCTCCATTGGTCCCAACACTTGAAAGTCAGCAATAACCATTGCTCCATCTAGCACAACCTCAACCTCCTTCACAACACCTCCAGTCTCCACCACCGCACATTCGCAAGGACAAGCAACGTCCGTTTCTCAATGTTAATATTCAAGTTAATTTATCAACGGCTTGCAAAAAAAGAACGTTGCGTGATGACCTGGAGTCGCACAAAGCAGTGTTGTTGACATTATTAATTTTACACTTAACTACCATATCACTCTCAAAACCACTAACAGACTCATACAAGCTCTTCCCTAGCTCCCTCAGATTCTTTTCAGTGATGCTAGGTAATGCGCCTTGGGCGCGCGCAGATAACACTTGGGCCAATTGGCCCAATTGCACCTCTAAATTTCTCATAGACGTAGTTTGATTGGCCATATTTGACTGGGGCATCTCCACAAATTTCTCCATCATCTCTTCAAGAGCACTTTTCTTTTGCACAGGGGCACCTAGATTATAACCCGGTTGTGGTGGCCTCGGTTGGCTCTTGAAAGCCTGGGCATCATATTGATGCTGGCCCGATTGCTATCGTTGGCTAGGAGCATTTTTGTTCCATGAACTGTTATTGCAGGTCATTAACTATTAATGAGTTGTCGCTCGCAGTAATTAATTGCAAGTCTCAGGGTATGATTTTGTTTAAATTTTGAAGGCAGTAATAATTATTGCAGGTTTTCCAATAATGCATTTCCCCATATTTGCAAACATAATAGGTCTGGAAAAGTGGTTGGGGACATTAGTCGAACACCTCAAGTGCATAGGAAGAAAAGCAGCCGCCATGCCATTAAGTAGACGATGGGGAAGAGTACGGAGTTACAGTTGCAAAGACCAGGCGTCGAAGAAAATAGTTCCTCAATGCGGCCATGGAAGGAGATGGCGTGGCGGAGGCGGCCCTAGCACCAAGGATATTACACAATAGGTTCTCCGGCGTCATCTCTGGCGACGAACAACGGTCAACGGCGGGAGGAGGACTGTAGGTGGAGGCGGGCAGAAGATATGCGGTGGTAGGGCATGATACATGAAGAGGGACAAAAATATTGAGCGGGCTGCCATTAGAGGGAGATAAAAGATAAATTTTAAGTTTTATTTTGACTTTTTAGAGGCTAGAATAGTCATAGAAGAGCTATAAACACTATTATAATTTGACATTGAATAGTCATAATCATACTAGAAAAAAAATAGGTGAATTACTCTCACCTAGAAATAGTTGCTTATAAAGCTTTTGATATGCAATGTTCGTTTTCCGTTTACAATATTTGTTTCCCGTTAAGACAATAGCCCACCTCGTCCAGTTCAGCCGCGGCCTCGAAACTCGGGCGAAGCTTCTCAAGCTTTTCTAGAGTCTTTGCAGTGCTTCCCTCTTCCTCTCTTCTTCCCCGTCCTTCGACGCTTCCGATTCCTTCGAACTTCAGGCGTTGCACTGATGTCCAACGCCGACATCGAGCCCCAAAATAGACCGAGGAACAGAAAATCGTCCGGCAGCATTGCCGGCGGAGAGGCGGCGGCAAAGGCTCCAGGAACGGTCTATTTCGATTCGAATTCGAGGAAGGAGAGGAAATGGACTCCGTGGATCGTGCTTGTGTTCCTAGCCGAGAACGTGGTAATCTTCGTGGTGGTTATGTTCGTCAACAATTGCCCCGGCCACTCAAATCCATACGGCTCCTGCTTCGCAGATGTTCTTCGTCGTTTCTCCTTTCAGCCCCTGCGACAGAACCCTCTCCTCGGGCCCTCTTCCTCCACGTAATTATATCTATTTTAATCATCCAATTTATTGTTAATTGATATCAACAGCACTCTTCTTTTTTTTCCTTCTGTTTATTTCATCTGAGAGACAAAATATATACAAAATTTCATACAACCTTCTTCTTACAGTAATTAGGACTCATCTAATTTATCCCTAGTAAATCCTTGGAACTCAACTAAATAGCAACTTTTTAAGAACATACAACCAAGCAGGGATTTCAAATTTCAGCTTAGCTAACATACAAACAAATATTCTGAAATAGTACATGCATTATTGGGAATGGAATATACAACCCATACTTCATGCCCAATACCGCCCTCAAGGTGGTATGTGTAGGTATCGAAAGCCCATCTTGTTCATAATATACTCAAATTGTTGTTTCCCAAGTGCTTTTGTAAGTATATTCGCTAACTGTTCTGTACTACACACATAAGGAGTTTCAATGTTTATATTTTGCACCTCATCCTGTGCAAAGTGACAATCCACTTCTATATGTTTCATACGCTCATTAAACACATGATTCACCGCCATGCACATTACTGAATGAGTATCACAATAGAGTTTCGTAGGCTTGGAGTGTAAAACTCCTAAAGACTCTAATAATCTTTTAAACCATTTAATCACATGTCGCCGTTGCCATAGATCTATATTCCAATTCAGCAGATGATCTTTGATACTGTAAGTTGCTTCTTAGTTTTCTAGGTAATTGGAGAGTTTCCCAATAAAATAAAATATCCGATTACGGATCGTCTGGTCAACGGACAACTGGTCCAATCAAAATCACAATATGCACGAAATTACAAACTGCAATCGAATGGAGAAATATACCTTGTCTTGGAGAACCTTTTAGATATTGTATCATGCGTAACGCCGTCTCCCAATGTGTGGAGCTCAGTTTTTGCATAAATTGTGCTAGAACATGCATTTCATAAGACTTTATGCATGAGTGTCAAGTAAATCAATCTTTTGATTAGCCTTCTATAGTTCTCAGGATTCACCGTCATTTGACCTTCCTCCATTGCCGGGTGCTGATTTTGATCCATTGGGAATCTAGTTGGTTTGACCCTTAATAACCCAACTTCAGTTATAGTATTAAATGCAAACTTGGGTTGACAAAGAAAAATCCCATCATTGTTCCTTGCCACTTCCACACCCAAGAAATATTTTAACACACCCAAGTATTTCATATGGAAGCACTGGGAAAAACATGCTTTACAATTCTGAATTACAACACCATTGTTTTCCCCGATAAGAAGATCGTCAACGTACACCAAAATTCATATTTGAATTTTATTCTAGTTTAAAGTTAACAATGAATAATAAGGATGAGATTGAGAGAAACCATACCCCTTTAAGACATTCATTATTTTGACAAACCAACAACGTGGAGCCTGTCGTAATATGTAAAGAGACTTGTGTAGTCGACCCACTTTTCTGTTTGAGAAATTTTGAAACCTTGAGGTATCTTCATATAAACTTCTTTTGTCAAATCTCCGCGTAAGAACGCATTGTGAACATCGATTTGATAAAGTTCCCATCCCTTTGTAGCTGCTTCAGATAGGAAGGTTATAAAAATCACCATTGTTTCCATAGGAGCAGAAGTTTTGTTATAGTCAATTCATTCAACTTATTTATCACAAAGAATAACCAAACATTCTTTGTATCGCTTAACAGTTCTGTTTGAGTTATACTTAATTTTGTATACCCATTTATTGTCTATCGCTTTCTTCCTTGGTGATAGTCTGATAGATCTTCAATTGTTCTTGTACCATTTTTTCAAGTGCTTCAAAATTACTTTTCATAACATCTATCAACCATGAGTCTTTAACAACTTCACCATAGAACCTGAGCTCTCTTCCACTTGTTATTACTGCGAAGAAAAGTTGATGACAAATAGAAAAATTATCACAATTCATATAATGTGTTATTGGATAAGGAGCACCTGAGGATGAAACTGATTTGGGTGACCATAGAAGGGCTTATGCATTAAGTAGTATGGAACACGTAATCTTTCAAATGGCTAAACTTTTACTTCATTTTGAAGACCACGTCCAAGTTGATTGTTAATCACTTCAATCTCTGTATTTGTGATACCTCTCCTATCCTCATTAATCCCATTACTATGAAAAGTAGTAGCCCCCTCTCTCAATGTTTAAACCCTTCATCGCTTCATTATCCATTTATTTACCATCATAGTCAACCTGTTATGTGAATCCAACCCTTTTTGATTCTTGCACGACGTAATAACCTCTTCAAATGGAAATTCATGTTCAGAAAACATGACATCTCGTGAAACAAAATATTCGTCATTTGCTAAATAATACTACTTTCGTCCTTTCTTACCTCAAGGATATCCCACAAACATACATGGACGACTTCTACTTGCAAACTTATCATTCTGTATATTCAAGTCCCGTCCATAGCACAAGAACCTAAATATGCAAATGCGTTTGTAACTTGGTTTCTTTCCAAATAAATATTCGTATGGCGTCTTATTCCCCAATAGTTTGGACAAAGTTCTGTTTATCAAATATCTAGCTGCAAGCATGCATTCTCCCCAAAAATTAATGGAAAGTTTTGCTACTGGCATTTCCGTTTTCTCCTTTTTCGCTGCCAATAGCAATAGCAGTAGCAGAGTAGGCACCTATGGATTGTATGGAGAAGAGTTGGTTGCTGAGCTTATATAAAAAGGCGAATGTTGTGTCGCAAGAAAGAAAGGCAGTCGTCAAAGGGAAGCTTCTTTCTACATGTCCATTTTGTTTAGGTGTTACAACATATGACGTTTGATGGATCATCCCGTTTTCAACCAAAGATTTATCTGAACATGTAAATTCCATCTCATTGTCACTTATAAGAATCTTCCTATCTTTGTTGTATTGACTTTTAACCATAGCGATCGAAGGGCTTGCCCCACTTCAGGTTTATCTATCAACAAATAATTCCATATCGCTCTTGAAAAATCATCAACAATGGTTAATAAGTATGATTCGCCACAAGAAGTAGTGACACGATAAGGTCCCCATATATCACAATGTCTCATCATAAAAATTCCATTGGATTTATTATCATTACACAAAAAAACTTCTCTAATTTGTTTTACCTTCAACATCACATACTTTATCCTAAATAGTTTTATTTATACCTAAGCTACTACCTGGAGTTAATCCTACTATCTTTGCAGGTGGATGCCCCATTATCTTGCGCCACTGATTGATGGAGTCCTCGTAAGTCGTGTTGCTTGCTTTAATTTTTTCTATAGTCTCGAGGTAGTAAATTCCTTCATGACGTTTAAGTGCTCCAATCACCATCCTTGATGCGGGGGTCCTGAAAAACACAAGAAGTTTTCGTGAACAAGATATTATAATCAAATTCTTCAAGTAGTTGTGATACATAAATCAAATCGCAATTCAATTTTGGAGCATAAAACACATTTGTTGAACTCATGTTTTCTCCAAGTTGAACCGACCCTTCTTTCGATGGCATTATGTGATTCTGTTGGGCAACTCCATGACACTTCCCTTGATTTCATTTATATCCATCATACATTCTAAATTTCCAGTCATATGTTGGGAGGATCCTAAGTCGATTATTCAGTTCAGATAATTCTTACCCGAAACCTTCTTATTAGTTCCCGGTTTGCATGAATTCAATAAGTTTAAGAAGATAGCCCAATATTTGTAAAAATTTGTGAACCGGGGAAGGTCGCAGGAACACTCAACCAAACCAAGCCAAAAAACCAGTAACAGATAGAAGAGCAAGCGCTGAATTGAATTAACAACCTTCTTTACAACGCGAGACATACATTGCGAGACATGATTTCGCAATCCACCTAATGGAAACAACAAAAAATAAAGAAGAAGAAAACCGGCGGACAAAAAACTGTAGCCGTCCAAGTCGCCAATCCGCCAATCCGCCAAGATTAACTGCCAAGTCCGCGAAGCCGCACGAACAGCTCAAACTGCCAAAGCTGCCGAACTGCTAGACCGCACTCTTAACCGCGCAAACTGATGCTTATTGATCTGCTGCTGAACAACCCTGTCCGAACTCCTTGGTTGCCTGACCGCGAGGTCGCCTGACCACTGAAGTTCGTCGCGAACAGTGAACTAGAACCGAAGTGCTACTCAGTTCGCCAAAGGCGAACTGGTTTATCCAATCTGGGAAACTGCCAATGAAGAAGACCGCCTAGCCGACTAACCGGCTAACCGCAACCTGCTGCTAACTGTCGCCGACTGCTAACAGATATCCGCACTGCCTCCTCTAACTTCACCGTCAGAACTAAGTGCTTGCCACACAATCTGCAAAGGACAACAATAACTGGTCATTTCACTTAACAGCGTGGTTACAAAAACCTTAACTGTCGAGTTTAACTCAAGCTTCAGTTCTTACAGTTCTAGACTGATATGACGAGGCCATCACCCCTATTTATAACTTGGCAGGTGGATATCGTCACCGCCCAGGGGGATATAATAACCGTCAGTGATGCGGGAGCTAGTAGCCCAGTCCGCCCAATATGCGGACTGCCAACACCAGACTGCGCGGTTAATCATCAAATCGCACATGCGGTTATAACGATCAGTTTGCACAACTATGCGGACAACAACTTCAGTCCGTGTGGCTTAAGAAGCCAAGAAGACAGTCACATGAATTGAATCAAACCGCGCACACCCCGGTCTGCCGGTCTCCGCGGTCTCCAAATCCAGACCGCGCAGTCCGCGGTTAGCTCACAGCTAACCACGCAGTTAACACTCCAGGGAACTAGCTGAGACAAACCGCAAGAAGAAGAATAACCAAAGAGCCAGCTAGTCGCCAATGCCTATTCGCGCTACCTGCGAGGTCTCTACGGTTTGTGCGGTCTGTACACCACAGAATGCCCACTTTCACTTCAACATTTTCAACACTCCCCCTTGAAGTGAGAAGTGAAAATCAACCCGAACAGTCCCCATAACTGCACAAACGACCCCTTCGACAGTAGCTTCGTGAAGATGTCCGCGACATTGTCCTGACTCTGTACATACTCTACCATCAGAGATCCCTTCAGCACCTTCTTCCGAACGAAGTGATGCTCGATATCGATGTGCTTTGTCCGCGCGCGATAAACTGGATTTGTAACCAGCTTGAGAGCACTCTCATTGTCACCGCGTAGCAGAGTAGGATCTCGCAGCTCCTCATGGATGTCCTCCACTAACCTCTAAAGCCAAATGACCTCCTGAGCTGCCAAGGCCAAAGCCTTGTATTCCGCTTCTGTAGTGGAAACAGACATTGAATTTTGCTTATTGCTGCACCACGAGATAGTTGCCGATTCGCACATAAACACGTAGTCGGGCGCTGACTTCCGATCATCGGTATCTCCCACATAATCAACATTCGTGTAACTGTGTAGGTTGAAGCCCGTGTCTCTCTCATAAAAGAGACTCATATCTGAGGTGGACTTCACGTGCTTCAAGATATTCTTAGCTGCCATCAGATAAGGCTTCCAACCAGAGTTTGAAACACCGAGAGATCTAGAAGAACTCTTCCCTCATCATGTCAAAGCTTTAGACCGACCTCTAGTGGAGTAGGGCTGCTCTTTCCCTTCCGCATGCCGAATCGCTTCATGATTCGCTCCGCATACCCTTTTTGGGAAACGAGCACACCGCTCTTCTTCCTCTCCACCTCGAGACTAAGGAAATGGTGGTGCTCCCCAAGATCCTTCATCTCGAATCTGATAGTTAACTCTGCCCTGAGCCTAGCCTCCTCCTACTAATTCCCCGTGACGGTCATATTGTCAACGTACAACAACACCAAAACCTGAAGCTTTCCCATCTTCTTTATGAACATACTTGAATCAGAATTAAAAGCAAAGTATCTGCAGAACTGGAAGTATTCTACAATTTTTCTGTACTACGCCCGAGACGCCTGCTTCAAGCCATAAAGAGTCTTTTTCAGCTTGCAGACGTATCATGGATGATCTTTAGACACATAACCCGGTGACTGAACCATGAAGATGTCCTTGTCGATCTCCCCGTTCTTCACGTTGAGTTGCCAAACCTTCCATCCTTGCCAAGCCGTCATGACAATCACCACCCGAATTGAAAGTATCTTAGCCACAAGACTAAACTTTTCTTCGTAGTCTTCCCCGTACTGCTGCGAGAACCACGTCACGAGATTTCCACCAACAAAAGAGCAGTATCCTGTTGTGGATTTTCTGTCATCATGGCAACCAACCCAATCAACATCAGTAAAAACTTCAATCTTCAAAGTGTTGTTCCTTGAGAATAAGAGACCACGACCAGGAGCTTTCTTCAAATATCGCAGCAAATGATACGCAACTTCTTGATGTCTGACTCGAGGAGAATGCATATATCGGCTTAGGATACCAACAACGTACGTAATGTCGGGGCGAGTATGGGATAGTTATATAAGTTTACCGACCAATCTTTGATACCGTGATAAATCGGTGTGATCATGTAAGAACCCGGTTTTGATTAAATGTTATAATAATGATTATAATAATAAAATAAAAATAAAACCTAACCCCCTTAAACCTAAACCCGAGAGCCAGCCCCCCTTTTATTCCCGAAAGCCGCTGTTCTCCCGATTCCCGCAAGCCGCGATTAGCCCGTCTCCCGCATCCTGCCGATTCCGCCTCCCGCTCCTGTGCCGACCCCCGACGCAGCCTCCTCTCGCTCTGGCTGACGATTTCCTCTCCTCTAGGGGTCAGCTCCGCCTCCTGCGCCTCTTCCTTCTCCTTCCTAGCCGTGGACAACTCCGGGAGGCCGACAACCTCTTCTCCTCTCCATTTCTGGAGGCCGACATCAGGAGCCACTCCCCTCTCCTCCTCCAGCAGCCGCCTCTTGTCCCTCCAGCAACCCTAATTTTTGCTCGTCTTCTTCGATTTGGCCGAGATCTGCAATAGAGCAGTTATGGTTCGCTGAGTGGGCTCAATTTGGCTCATTGAACCCGATTTTGACCTCCTTGGGAAGTCCTCTCCGAATTAGGGTTTTCCCCTAGCCGAGCGTCGTCAAGCCTCCGTCTCCGCATGGAATCTCTTCTCCCCTCACTCTTGAGGGAGGTAAATCTCTTAGCCGCCTTTGATTCAATTTTTGTAGCGAATAAATTGCTTGTGTTGGCGTAGTGAATTATGCTCTCTCTTTTGTTGTTCTTAAAACAAGTCCAATTAGGGTTTCTAAATCTTTCTTGCGTCGCTTGGCCGCTGCCTCCAATTCAGCTTCCTTCAGGCAAGTAGAGATCATTTCTCTCTTGCAAACATTTAACTTAATTGTTTTGTCTGATCTTATGTTTATATGAATCAACCCTTGATAGCTTGTTTCGTCAGATAAAGTTAGACATCGAATCCTTTATTAGACTTGTTACTAGTTTGAGGTTCACGCGATAGGATTAACACGAGTTGTTAATGTAAATGATGATATTTGAATAATTGGGAGACGAGTTAGTGAATGATAATTAATTGGATATTCAATTTGAAGATTTGTATCTCGTTTGATGAACAATTTGAAGACAGTAAGCTTGAGCACGAACATTAATAGATTTGAATGATCATTGTTAAGGCTCCTGGTTAGGGATTTAAAGATGGTTGAGTTATGTCACGCCCGTACCGTACACACATTTGAATTAGAAGATCACACTTGTAACAAATTATGAATAACAAATATATGTCTGGTGCTTCTATATCATGCTTGGTAGTGAACGCATGTTTTTCTTAGAAGATAACCGTGCTCTAGAATTGGTTTATTCTAGGTGAGTACTCGATATCTCTGATCCGAGACATGTCAACTTAGCTCTGCCATTTACTCGATAAATTTTCTTGATATTATGAAACATTAACCCCTCAAACCAGTAAGAGTCAAAACTCACTGTTTGATTCCTTCTGTGTCGTCGAATCCGGTTTCTGATGTCTGTCTGGTCTCTTAGGTTTGTTCTAAGAATTGAGCAAATGTTGCTTCGTAGCTCAATTAATCTCTTGACGCGTTTTTGAACTCTAATTTTGTACAGCTGAATCGCTAAGTTTGTATCAGGTCTTGATGAGATAAATAATCACCTAAGTATGAAGCTCGAAAACAAATCCGTAATTGTAAGTAAATTCTTGAACTGTAGCGTCTAACTGGGCATCTGTCTGCCTACATGGTCATGACAAGCATGATTAATTTTCCGACAAGACTTGCACACAGATTTGATCGTGAGCCATGTGCGCCCGCTATAACACCTACACCTTTCATCGATCACGACTTACAACATATTACTTGAATAATTTTAGGCTATTCTCCGGAGTAGTCTGTTAAACTAACTAGTTCTGTTTAGCTCTTTTGTTTGGTTGTCTCGAATAATTTTGATCCATGAAAAACTTGTACTCATACTTTTCTGCTTCACTTATTGTTTTGTACCTTTACTTTGCTCACCTGTCTATCTCAATGTTCTGAGTCTTTTCCTTTGTGTTTTGGAATTGCCTTAGCTTTCGTGTCAGCGCTGCCAGGTTTCTGAGCCCGATCTGCATCAAGCTTCTGCTTTCCGATGATTGATCTTCTAGCCGTGTCAGGTTTGATGTTTTTGATTCATTTCTTTTACTGTCAGAGGTTTTCTTTATGTGATAATTATGAACAGTAATACATGGACAACTGCTAGGCTATTAAATACTATGTACTAGAATTTGATGTTAACGCATGTGCACCCTCTGTTGAATCATAATTGCATGAAAACTATAACAGTAGCCTGTAAAATATGAATTTTACAAAATACATATGCATTTAAAATTCTGAAAGCTTTCACATAACAAAAATCAAACTGTTTTTCTCCAAATTAACTATTTTAAAACTATTTTCAGTACTCTATGCATCCGCCTTAGCAGACATGAATTTCTTTCCGCCCATGCCTGTGGTATCACGACCCGCCCGATGCGCACTCTGATTTTTGTCGAGACGGGTCGTGACAGTTGGTATCAGAGGGAGGTTAGCTCCTATAGATGTAGTATTTTGAAATTATTAAATATTTTGACTTTATTATATAAATACATATGCATACATCATTTCTTCACTCAGCTTGTCATTATCTATTGTTCGCGGCTGAAACACGCACATACTCATTCATAAGCATGAGTAGTATGCACATGAATGTTAAGTGGTTATGGGCAAACTTAACATTTGTGTGCATATGAATTTCCATTTGGCTATACACCGCTTGCGAATATTAAATTGTATGGGCGGTTTAATATTTTCAAGTGCGCTGATATTAGTGTCCTAATATGCATGACATGTTAAGTGATATGAGCGCTTAACATGACATGTGTATCCATTCATTTGCATCCATATCATAATTCATTGCACAAGTGTGAAGCCAAGAACAACAATAGTGATTGTACACACATGGATTTTCGATTTGCTTGACATTACACTTGATCTCGGTATTGCACTTGCATGATTATTACATAGCGTTGTCCAATGAAAATGTTGTAGTTATTACATAATTTATGTACCTGACAGTAGAAAATGTGTTAGAATTTCTTGTCTTAAGTCTCTGGTATTCGTATTCAGTATACTTGTTCTGCTCGACTAATAATCTTATCTGGTTCTCCTGTATCTCTTTCTAAATAGCTCTTAAATGTTAGTGAGAAATGAGAGTCTTCTTATAATTGGTTTTGCAGAATTGCTTCAACGTTGTCTTGTGCTCTTCCATCCCTAAGGCGACTCGCTTCCGTCGATACTCAATCGTCATTCAGCTTCTTTTCCTTGTTAATGTTCTATTTTCGCTTCGTGCGAGATCTTTTCGCTCTCGGATTCTTGTGTTTTGCCGCTCAATTTTGAGCTAATCGAAGAACTTTCCTGTGTTTCCTGAAGCCAATCTTTTGTACCTGACCGAACCCGCTAAGTCTGAAGAGTTCTCCCGTGAACTTGAATCTGTTATGCGTTGCAAGTATCTGTTACTTTTCTTTTGATCTTGGTAGGTCTCCGCCGCTGGTTCTCCTCTCTGTTTTTTTGTATTCCTAGTTAACTTCTATGCCTCGATTTGCAATTCTTGTTAGAATGAATGTCGCCTGAATCTTTGTTGTTTTTGGCCCCATTCAGAGATTCTCAGAAAGTTTCGGGACGAAACGTCCTAAGTAGGGGAGAATGTAACAACCCGGTTTTGATTAAATGTTATAATAATGATTATAATAATAAAATAAAAATAAAACCAAACCCCCTTAAACCTAAACCCGAGAGCCAGCCCCCCTTTATTCCCGAAAGCTGCTGTTCTCCCGATTTCCACAAGTCGCGATTAGCCCGTTTCCCGCATCCCGTCGATTCCGCCTCCCGCTCCTGTGCCGACCCCCGACGCCGCCTCCTCTCGCTCTGGCTGACGATTTCCTCTGCTCCAGGGGTCAGCTCCGCCTCATGCGCCTCTTCCTTCTCCTTCCTAAGCCGTGGACAACTCCGGGAGGCCGACAACCCCTTCTCCTCTCCATTTTTGGAGGCCGGCATCATGAGCCACTCCCCTCTCCTCCTCCAGCAGCCGCCTCTTGTCCCTCCAGCAACCCTAATTTTTGCTCGTCTTCTTCGATTTGGCCGAGATCTGCAATAGAGCAGTTAGGGTTCGCTGGGTGTGCTCAATTTGGCTCCTTGAACCCGATTTTGACCTCCTTGGGAAGTCCTCTCCGAATTAGGGTTTTCCCCTAGCCGAGCGTCGTCAAGCCTCCGTCTCCGCGTGGAATCTCTTCTCCCCTCACTCTTGAGGGAGGTAAATCTTTTAGCCGCCTTTGATTCAATTTTTGTAGCGAATACATTGCTTGGGTTGGCGTAGTAAATTCTGCTGTCACTTTTTTTGTTTTAAAACATGTCCATTTAGGGTTTCTAAATCTTTCTTACGTCGCTTGGCCGCCGCCGCCAATTCAGCTTCTTTCAGGCAAGTAGATATCATTTCTCTCTTGCAAACATTGAACTTAATTGTTTTGTCTGTTCTTATGTTTATATGAATCAACCCTTGATAGCTTATTTCGTCAGATAAAGTTAGACATCAAATCCTTTATTAGACTTGTTACTAGTTTGAGTTTCACACGATAAGATTAACATGAGTTGTTAATGTAAATGATGATATTTGAATAATTGGGAGATGAGTTAGTGAATGATAATTAATTGGATATTCAATTTGAAGATTTGCATCTCGTTTGATGAACAATTTGAGGACAGTAAGCTTGAACACGAGCATTAATAGATTTGAATTATCATTGTTAAGGCTCCTTGTACAACCCCGTATCCGGCCGAGCGGGATCCTCCCCAAGTGACGGACTTGGGGCGAGCTACGAGCGACGTTTTGGTGCAGCCCCGTTCGAAGACGCGCGGGTGCTCGTGCAGGCGTGCGGAGGTTTTACGGACATGAGCTTCTTAATATACGTATATATATAATATTATATTTATAATATATAATATATATATAATATAATATGTATATATTATATAAGAGATAAAAAAGAAAAACAGAAGGAGAAGAAGGGAAAAAGGAGGCAGGAGGGGGGCTCGGTACAGTGGGCTGGCAGAGAGAGAACAAAAAGAAAAGAAAGAAGAAAGGCAGGTGAGGAGCAGGCCTCGGGCGGAGGAAAAAGAGAGCAGAGCTCGGGAGGAAGAGAAGGAAGAAGGAGAAAAAGCCCCTAGGGCTAGCTGGATCGGCCGCCTGGAGCAGGCCGCCCGACCATCCTCCCTCTTCCTCCCTCTCGTCGATCGGCTTGGAGCCCAGCTCGACCACAGCTCCTCCCTCTACCTCTTTCTCGTCGACCGGCCAGGAGCCCAGCTCGACCACGGCTCCTCCCTCTACCTCTCTCTCGTCGACCGGCCAGGAGCCCAGCTCGACCACAGCGCCACTCCCTCTCCGCCTCTCTCTCTCTCTTAGCTCGTCGACCGCCTGGAGCAGCACGGTAGCCCGAGCTAAGGCTCGGCCCCCCACTTCCTGTCCAGGCCGAGCTCCGCCCCCTCCAGCTTTTCCCGTCCAGGCCGCCTCCAGCGGGGCCGAGCTCCTCTCGGCCCCCTCTTCCAGGCCGCCTCCAGCGGGGCCGAGCTCCTCTCGGCCCCCTCTTCTAGGCCGCCTCCAACGGGGGCGAGCTCCTCTCGGCCCCCTCTTCCAGGCCGCCTCCAGCGGGGCCGAAGCTCCTCTTGGCCCCCTCTTCCCGTCGTCGCCTCGAGCAAGGCTCGGCCTAGAAAGGAGGCCGGCCACCGCCATCGCCGCCTCGAGCAAGGCTCGGTCTAAAAAGGAGGTCGGCCACCGCCATCGCCGCCTCGAGCAAGGCTCGGCCTAAAAAGGAGGCCGGCCACCGCCATCGCCGCCTCGAGCAAGGCTCGGCCTAGAAGGGAGGCCGGCCACCGCCATCGCCGCCTCGAGCAAGGCTCGACCTAAAAGGGAGATCGGCCACCGGCACCTTCGTCAAAACACGCGTCAAGGGTAACGAAGTTTCTACTCGGGCAGGTGAAGCTCTCAATTTACATTTGCATGGAAGCCCCTCTCCACCAATGGGTGGAGGAAGGGAGCTCTCCGACGGGTTGACGTGTACGTCCCCGCTGTTAATTGCATTTAGTATCCGGAAGTGTGAGTACGGTTTTAGGCATGCTGTGTGAAGCCCATTCGGACGCATGAGCCGAATTGGTGATGTGCTGTGTGAAGCCCATTCGGACGCACGAGCCGAATTGGTGATGTGCTGTGTGAAGCCCATTCGGACGCACGAGCCGAATTGGTGATGTGCTGTGTGAAGCCCATTCGGACGCATGAGCCGAATTGGTGATGTTCTGTGTGAAGCCCATTCGGACGCACGAGCCGAATTGGTGATGTGCTGTGTGAAGCCCATTTAGACGCATGAACCGAATTGGTGATGTTCTGTGTGAAGCTCATCCGGACGTGTGAGCCGGATTGGTGATGTTCTGTGGTTCCCGGAGAGTACTCCGAGGAATTTGGATATTGTCTATTTGCAGGGAATGCGCACCGTGACCCCGAAAAAGGGGTGTACGGAATATATTTGGCCAGCTTATGTTATCCGACTGTAGTTCAGCTGGCAGTCGTTCGTCGAGACGTTGGCGTACAGGTGTTGCAGTACCAAGCGGGGAATAGCGGGCTTAAGCCCAAACTCGTGCCGGCCCTCGAAGGCCTACTTTTATTTATATTGCCGGCCTGCGTGCCGAAGTATGCAATTTATATTCCTGTAATAATTTATAATCTGTGATGCCCTATGAATGTATGATTTACTCTTTTTGCTTTGGGTGAGCGGTGTGCTCGTGAACCGCTCGTCCCGTGGGAGCCCCGAGGTTTATGTCGGGAAGTCCCTGTTGGCCTGTTGATAGCCTTTTAAGGCATCGGAGTCGCGCTGTTCGCAGCCCAGTTGGGCAGCGAGTTGTGGAATTGCTCGGCGATGTTGCGTCTTTAGTAGGGCAGGCGAGGAGCATTTTGTATAGACCCAAGGAGACACATCTGGATAGGAGAGAGATGGTCTTTAGACCCTCCTTAGATGTTCCGGTCGGCCAAGAGCGCCCTCCGAGGGTGTCTTAGCTCAGCCTTTGGCTTGGGAGGGGAAGAGTTCGTTAGTCTTCCGGGTATGCGGTGGGTCCTCCACGCTGAGACCTTGGGTCTGTCTCTTACGTTCCTAGTCTAGAGCCAAGATTGTTCATTTGAGTGTAGTAGGTGTGCGGTCACCCCTCTTTTGGGACCTCGAACTCCACAGAAGTCAATTTTGGCTTCGGTCATTTTTGGCTTCAACAGTTATGGTGCGGTGAGCGTGGAGAGTGACCAGCACGGAAAAACTCAGTTGAACGTCGTGGCTATAGAAGAGGAACTAAGTGACGACCGTGGTCACGCGATGAAAGAAGTCCCCCCTCAGTTTCCTGTTTTCCAATTTAAGGTTGAGATGTAGTTGAGAAGGTCATCCTTGTGCGGAATGCTTTATCGATATCAGGCTCACCATGAAAGAACGAGTCTTCATGAATGCGGGGTGGGACCTTGAGCTCTAGTCCCATCATTGTTTTTAAATCGTAAGCTTCAAGTAGAGTAAAGACGATGTGTTTATTTGTTTAAGGTAATGCTTTGAATGGTCTGTCAACTTATTGTTCTTCCAAGACATCTCCCAGGCTTTCATTTTGATTTACTAGGCTAGTGACCTTAGCAAAAAGAAAAAAAAGGGTCATTGAGTTGTTTTAGGTTCTTTCGTCGTGAGGATATATTCAAATGTTAGGTGCAAGGAATAAATTCTGAGTTTAATAATCCTCTTTGAGCACTTATATTTATTTTCAAGTGTTAGTCGAGCTTTTCGAACCAGTTTTGGATCTTACAAGGCGAGGATCATTTGGCAATGTGAGCTTTGTTTTCGCTTGTCGTATAAATTTCTTTAGTTTCCCTTCATGAAGGACCTAAAGCCATCTTGTGACCGAAAAGTGGACTTGTTTTATAAAGTTCACATGAATCTAGTTGGCAAAAATGCGTTTTAATGGTAGATTTCAATTTTTACCCCAATCCGTAGCTCCGGGAGTTGGATTTTTCACCTGTTTGATGAAATGAGGTTTTCATCTAATTATGTCGCGCTTTAACTCGGGAGCTTTTGCTTGAGAAATATCCATACTTGTTTTGTTCGCTCGTGTTTTGTTACTTTGCAATACGTCGTAGAGCCAACAAGAGTATGATATTTGCGATAATGTTAGCCTTGCAGGATGATATTTTTGGTAATACTTCGTTTACGGATGGTTTGAATTTTGAAAAAGGTTCAGCTTTACTGGAATCATCTAGATATTTACAAACTCTATCAAAAGGTGTTACTATTTTATTTAACAAATAAAGTGCATATTCTCCTGAGTTCTTTATTTCATTGATCATTACAAATGCTTTGAGACTGATAAGGTTCGTGTTCGAGACGGTTTATCGAGTTACTGAACCTGTTGTTTTGTTATAAAATTTATATTGCCAAGCTGATCTTGCTATACTCAAATAATAGTACCTAGTCAGGGTTGTGTATTCGTTCGATACGATTCAAAAATTAGTCTAATCTATAACTTTCTTTCTAAAATTTAGAGAGTAAAATGAACTACCTATTACAGTTTGAAAATTCAAAAGAGTTATTTTTGGGTTGGCCTAGTTTTTCACTTCAACTCAAAACATTTTCATATTGCCCTATTTTTCTTGACATTCCCCAACTCATTGATTTTCAAACTCAATATTAAGAACTAGTAAATCCAATATTAGTTTTCCAGTTAGTTTTGGATTTATGATGCTGAAGATTTTCCAGTTGCTACTGTTATTCAATATTGTGCAATGAACTTTACTGTTGGACATTTACTAGTTCGGTTGTTGCAACTATGCTGACATTTTTCCTTCCTTATGAGGATGCAGTAAAATGTTCAGATGGCTTATATATTTTTGCTTTAGATGAGCTTTTTATCTATACGGTTTTCCGTGCTTATTTGGATATGAACTTCACCGTTTGCTTAATACAACCCTGGGTTTTCTTGGATTGGTAAGAGTTTTTTCTGGATCTCATTGGTGCTATCTTTGTGCTTGAGAAGATTACGATTAATGATCTCAGAAATTTCAAACATGTCGGAAGTATATTTTCTCCTTATCAGGCATTGATTTTTGAGTGTACGATTCTAATTTTTGGAATAGTGTCGATAGTTTTAAAGGCCCTTTTCATTTCGAAAATATGTATTATCATTTAGGTGGTTTCTTCTATGACATGAGAGGGAAATGGTTGAATGGAAAGACCCCGAGCCGGGCTCGGCCCCAGGTAGACCCGCTGCGCAGGCTCTCATCAAGCTGGCAGGTCCGAAGGCTCACCTGTGGGGGAAAGGTTAGCTTTTGAGATGCTTTGGTTTAGCCTCTTCTACGACACCCCGAGCCGGGCTCGGCCCCAGGTAGATCCGCTGCGCAGGCTCCCATCAAGCTGGCAGGTCCGAAGGCTCGCCTGTGGGGGATAGGTTGGCTTTTGAGATACTTTGGTTTAGCCTCCTCTACGACACCCCGAGCCGGGATCGGCCCCAGGTAGACCCGCTGCGCAGGCTCCCATCAAGCTGGCAGGTCCGAAGGCTCGCCTGTGGGGGAAAGGTTGGCTTTTGTGATACTTTGGTTTAGCCTCTTCTACGACACCCCGAGCCGGGCTCGGCCCCAGGTAGACCCGCTGCGCAAGCTCCCATCAAGCTGGCAGGTCTGAAGGCTCGTCTGTGGGGGATAGGTTGGCTCTTGGGATACTTTGGTTTAGCCTCTTCTACGACACCCCGAGCCGGGCTCGGCCCCAGGTAGACCCGCTGCGCAGGCTCCCATCAAGCTGGCAGGTCCGAAGGCTCGCCTGTGGGGGATAGGTTGGCTTTTGAGATACTTTGGTTTAGCCGCTTCTACGACACCCCGAGCCGGGCTCGGCCCCAGGTAAACCCGCTGCGCAGGCTCCCATCAAGCTGGCAGGTCCGAAGGCTCGCCTGTGGGGGATAGGTTGGCTTTTGAGATACTTTGGTTTAGACTCTTCTACGACACCCCGAGCCGGGCTCGGCCCCAGGTAGACCCGCTGCGCAGGCTCCCATCAAGCTGGCAGGTCCGAAGGCTCGCCTGTGGGGGATAGGTTGGCTCTTGAGATACTTTGGTTTAGCCTCTTCTACGACACCCCGAGCCGGGCTCGGCCCCAGGTAGACCCGCTGCGCAGGCTCCCATCAAGCTGGCAGGTCTGAAGGCTCGCCTGTGGGGGATAGGTTGGCTCTTGGGATACTTTGGTTTAGCCTCCTCTACGACACCCCGAGCCGGGCTCGGCCCCAGGTAGACCCGCTGCGCAGGCTCCCATCAAGCTGGCAGGTCCGAAGGCTCGCCTGTGGTGGATAGGTTCGCTTTTGAGATACTTTGGTTTAGCCTCTTCTACGACACCCCGAGCCGGGCTCGGCCCCAGGTAGACCCGCTGCGCAGGCTCCCATCAAGCTGGCAGGTCCGAAGGCTCGCCTGTGGGGGATAGGTTGGCTCTTGAGATACTTTGGTTTAGCCTCTTCTACGACACCCCGAGCCGGGCTCGGCCCCAGGTAGACCCGCTGCGCAGGCTCCCATCAAGCTGGCAGGTCCGAAGGCTCGCCTGTGGGGGATAGGTTGGCTCTTGAGATACTTTGGTTTAGCCGCTTCTACGACACCCCGAGCCGGGCTCGGCCCCAGGTATACCCGCTGCGCAGGCTCCCATCAAGCTGGCAGGTCCGAAGGCTCGCCTGTGGTGGATAGGTTGGCTTTTGAGATACTTTGGTTTAGCCTCTTCTACGACACCCCGAGCCGGGCTCGGCCCCAGGTAGACCCGCTGCGCAGGCTCCCATCAAGCTGGCAGGTCCGAAGGCTCGCCTGTGGGGGATAGGTTGGTTCTTGAGATACTTTGGTTTAGCCTCTTCTACGACACCCCGAGCCGGGCTCGGCCCCAGGTAGACCCGCTGCGCAGGCTCCCATCAAGCTGGCAGGTCCGAAGGCTCGCCTGTGGGGGATAGGTTGGCTCTTGAGATACTTTGGTTTAGCCTCTTCTACGACACCACGAGCCAGGCTCGGCCCCAGGTAGACCCGCTGCGCAGGCTCCCATCAAGCTGGCAGGTCTGAAGGCTCGCCTGTGGGGGATAGGTTGGCTCTTGGGATACTTTGGTTTAGCCTCCTCTACGACACCCCGAGCCGGGCTCGGCCCCAGGTAGACCCGCTGCGCAGGCTCCCATCAAGCTGGCAGGTCCGAAGGCTCGCCTGTGGGGGATAGGTTGGCTTTTGAGATACTTTGGTTTAGCCTCTTCTACGACACCTCGAGCCGGGCTCGGCCCCAGGTAGACCCGCTGCGCAGGCTCCCATCAAGTTGGCAGGTCCGAAGGCTCGCCTGTGGGGGATAAGTTGGCTCTTGAGATACTTTGGTTTAGCCTCTTCTGCGACACCTCGAGACGGGCTCGGCCCAGGTATACTTATTGTAAGTAAGGGTATAAGGGTAGTTCGGTAGCAGGGAGTGTTACAAGTATCAAGTGGTTCAAAATGATCAAAAGGTGCACGGAGAGTTTAGTGTTTTGAATGCAAATTTTGGATTTTCTCAAATTTTTTCTTTTGGGTCGTCTCCCACTCGCCGGATACTTGGGATTGGACATTTCTTTCCGAGCTTGTACCAACCTCGAAAAGAGCGGGGATTGTGTACAACCCCGTATCCGGCCGAGCGGGATCCTCCCCAAGTGACGGACTTGGGGCGAGCTACGAGCGACGTTTTGGTGCAGCCCTGTTCGAAGACGCGCGGGTGCTCGTGCAGGCGTGCGAAGGTTTTACGGACATGAGCTTCTTAATATACGTATATATATAATATAATATATATAATATATAATATATATATAATATAATATGTATATATTATATAAGAGATATTATATATGAGATAAAAAAGAAAAACAAAAGGAGAAGAAGGGAAAAAGGAGGCAGGAGGGGGGATCGGTACAGTGGGCTGGCAGAGAGAACAAAAAGAAAAGAAAGAAGAAAGGCAGGTGAGGAGCAGGCCTCGGGCGGAGGAAAAAGAGAGCAGAGCTCGGGAGGAAGAGAAGGAAGAAGGAGAAAAAGCCCCTAGGGCTAGCTGGATCGGCCGCCTGGAGCAAGCCGCCCGACCATCCTCCCTCTCCCTCCCTCTCGTCGATCGGCTTGGAGCCCAGCTCGACCACAGCTCCTCCCTCTACCTCTCTCTCGTCGACCGGCCAGGAGCCCAGCTCGACCACGGCTCCTCCCTCTACCTCTCTCTCGTCGACAGGCCAGGAGCCCAGCTCGACCACAGCGCCACTCCCTCTCCGCCTCTCTCTCTCTTAGCTCGTCGACCGCCTGGAGCAGCACGGTAGCCCGAGCTAAGGCTCGGCCCCCCACTTACCGTCCAGGCCGAGCTCCGCCCCCTCCAGCTTTTCCCGTCCAGGCCGCCTCCAGCGGGGCCGAGCTCCTCTCGGCCCCCTCTTCCAGGCCGCCTCCAGCGGGGCCGAGCTCCTCTCGGCCCCCTCTTCCAGGCCGCCTCCAGCGGGGGCGAGCTCCTCTCGGCCCCCTCTTCCAGGCCGCCTCCAGCGGGGCCGAGCTCCTCTTGGCCCCCTCTTCCCGTCGTCGCCTCGAGCAAGGCTCGGCCTAGAAAGGAGGCCGGCCACCGCCATCGCCGCCTCGAGCAAGGCTCGGTCTAAAAAGGAGGCCGGCCACCGCCATCGCCGCCTCGAGCAAGGCTCAGCCTAAAAAGGAGGCCGGCCACCGCCATCGCCGCCTCGAGCAAGGCTCGGCCTAGAAGGGAGGCCGGCCACCGCCATCGCCGCCTCGAGCAAGGCTCGGCCTAAAAGGGAGATCGGCCACCGGCACCTTCGTCAAAACACGCGTCAAGGGTAACGAAGTTTCTACTCGGGCAGGTGAAGCCCTCAATTTACATTTGCATGGAAGCCCCTCTCCACCAATGGGTGGAGGAAGGGAGCTCTCCGACAGGTTGACGTGTACGTCCCCGCTGTTAATTGCATTTAGTATCCGGAAGTGTGAGTACGGATTTAGGCATGCTGTGTGAAGCCCATTCGGACGCATGAGCCGAATTGGTGATGTGCTGTGTGAAGCCCATTCGGACGCACGAGCCGAATTGGCGATGTGCTGTGTGAAGCCCATTCGGACGCACGAGCCGAATTGGTGATGTGCTGTGTGAAGCCCATTCGGACGCATGAGCCGAATTGGTGATGTTCTGTGTGAAGCCCATTCGGACGCACGAGCCGAATTGGTGATGTGCTGTGTGAAGCCCATTCGGACGCATGAACCGAATTGGTGATGTTCTGTGTGAAGCCCATCCGGACGTGTGAGCCGGATTGGTGATGTTCTGTGGTTCCCGGAGAGTACTCCGAGGAATTTGGATATTGTCTATTTGCAGGGAATGCGCACCGTGACCCCGAAAAAGGGGTGTACGGAATATATTTGGCCAGCTTATGTTATCCGATTGTAGTTCAGCTGGCAGTCGTTCGTCGAGACGTTGGCGTACAGGTGTTGCAGTACCAAGCGGGGAATAGCGGGCTTAAGCCCAAACTCGTGCCGGCCCTCGAAGGCCTACTTTTATTTATATTGCCGGCCTGCGTGCCGAAGTATGGAATTTATATTCCTGTAATAATTTATAATCTGTGATGCCCTGTGAATGTATGATTTACTCTTTTTGCTTTGGGTGAGCGGTATGCTCGTGAACCGCTCGTCCCGTGGGAGCCCCGAGGTTTATGCCGGGAAGTCCCTGTTGGCCTGTTGATAGCCTTTTAAGGCAGCGGAGTCGCGCTGTTCGCAGCTCAGTTGGGCAGCGAGTTGTGGAATTGCTCGGCGATGTTGCGCCTTTAGTAGGGCAGGCGAGGAGCATTTTGTATAGACCCAAGGAGACACATCTGGATAGGAGAGAGATGGTCTTTAGACCCTCCTTAGATGTTCCGGTCGGCCAAGAGCGCCCTCCGAGGGTGTCTTAGCTCAGCCTTTGGCTTGGGAGGGGAAGAGTTCGTTAGTCTTCCGGGTATGCGGTGGGTCCTCCACGCTGAGACCTTGGGTCTGTCTCTTACGTTCCTAGTCTAAAGCCAAGATTGTTTATTTGAGTGTAGTAAGTGTGCGGTCACCCCTCTTTTGGGACCTCGAACTCCACAGAAGTCAATTTTGGCTTCGGTCATTTTTGGCTTCAACACTCCTGGTTAGGGATTTAAAGATGGTTGGGTTATGTCACGCCCGTACCGTACACACATTTGAATTGGAAGATCATACTTGTAATGAATTATGAATAACAAATATATGTTTGGTGCTTCTATATCATGCTCGGTAGTGAACGCATGTTTTTCTTGGAAGATAACTGTGCTTTAGAATTGGTTTATCCTAGGTGAGTACTCGATATCTCTGATCCGACACTTATCAACTTACCTCTGCAATTTACTCGATAAATTTTCTTGATATTATGAAATATTAACCCCTCGAACCCGTAAGAGTCAAAACTCACTGTTTGATTCCTTCTGTGTCGTCGAATCCGGTTTCCGATGTCCGTCTGGTTTCTGATGTCTGTCTGGTCTCTTAGGTCTGTTCTAAGAATTTAGCAAATGTTGCTCCGTAGCTCAATTCCTCTCTTGACGCGTTTTCGAACTCTAATTTTGTATAGCTGAATCGCTAAGTTTGTATCAGGTCTTGATGAGATAAATAATCATCTAAGTATGAAGCTCGAAAACAAATCCGTAGTTGTAAACAAATCCTTGAACTGTAGCGTTTAACTGGGCATCTGTCTGCCGACATGGTCATGACAAACATGATTACTTTTCCGACAAGACTTGCACACAGATCTGATCGTGAGCAATGTGCGCCCGCTATAACACCTACACCTTTCATCGATCACGGCTTACAATATATTACTTGAATAATTTTAGGCTATTCTCCGAAATAGTCTATTAAACTAATTGGTTCTGTTTAGCTCTTTTGTTTGGTTGTCTCGAATAGTTTTGATCCATGAAAAACTGGTACTCATACTTTTTTGCTTCACTTATTGTTTTGTACATTTACTTTGCTCACCTGTCTATCTCAATGTTTTGAGGCTTTTCCTTTGTGTTTTAGAATTGCCTTAGTTTTCGTGTCAGCGCCGCCAGGTTTCTGAGCCCGATCTGCATCAAGCTTCTGCTTTCCGATGATTGATCTTCTAGCCGTGTCAGGTTTGATGTTTTTGATTCATTTCTTTTACTGTCAGAGGTTTTCTTTATGTGATAATTATGAACAGTAATACATGGACAACTGTTAGGATATTAAATACTATGTACTAGAATTTGATGTTAACGCATGTGCACCCTCTGTTGAATCATAATTGCATGAAAACTATAGCAGTGGCCTGTAAAACATGAGTTTTATAAAATACATATGCATTTAAAATTCTGAAAGCTTCCGCATAACAAAAGCTTCTGCATAACAAAAATCAAACTGTTTTTCTCCAAATTAACTATTTTAAAATTATTTTCAGTACTCTATGCATCCGCCTTAGCAGACATGGATTCTTTCTGCCGTGCCTGTGACATCACGACCCGCCCGATGCGCACTCTGATTTTTGTCGAGACGGGTCGTGACAGTTGGTATCAGAGGGAGGTTAGCTCCTATAGATGTAGTATTTTGAAATTATCAAATATTTTGACCTTATTATATAAATACATATGCATGCATCATTTCTTCACTCAACTTGTCATTATCTGTTGTTCGCGGCTGAAATACGCACACACTCATTCATAAGCATGAGTAGTATGCACACGAATGTTAAGGGATTTTGGGCAAACTTAACATTTTTGTGCATATGAATTTCCATTAGGCTATACACCGCTTGCGAATATTAAATTGTATGAGCGGTTTAATATTTTCAAATGCGCTGACATTAAAGTCCTAATATGCATGACATGTTATGTCATATAGGCGCTTAACATGACATGTGTATCCATTCATTTGCATCCATATCATAAATCATTGCACAAGTGTGAAGCAAAGAACAACAATAGTGATTGTACACACATGGATTTTCGATTTGCTTGACATTACACATGATCTCGGTATTGCACTTGCATGATTATTACATAGCGTTGTCCAATGAAAATGCTGTAGTTATTACATAATTTATGCATATGATAGTAGGAAATGTGTTAGAATTTCTTGTCTTAAGTCTCCGGTATTCGTATTTAGTCTACTTGTTCTGCTCGACTAATAATCTTATCTGGTTCTCCTGTATCTCTTTCTAAATAGCTCCTAAATGTTAGTGAGAAATGAGTCTTCTTATAATTGTTTCTGCAGAATTGCTTCAACGTTGTCTTGTGCTCTTCCATTCCTAGGGTGACTCACTTCCATCGATACTCAATCGTCATTCAGCTTCTTCTCCTTGTTGATGTTCTATTTTCGCTTCGTGCGAGATCTTTTCGCTCTCGGATTCTTGTGTTTTGCCGCTCAATTTTGAGCTAATCGAAGAACTTTCCTGTGTTTCCTGAAGCCAATCTTTTGTACCTGACCGAACCCGCTAAGTCTGAAGAGTTCTCCCGTGAACTTGAATCTGTTATGCGTTGCAAGTATCTGTAATTTTTATCTTGATCTTGGTAGGTCTCCGCCGCTGGTCCTCCTCTCTGTTTCTTTGTATTCCTAGTTAACTATTTCTCGATTTGCAAGTCTTGTTAGAATGAATGTCGCCTGAATCTTCGTTGTTTTTTGCCCCATTCAGAGATTCTCAGAAAGTTTCGGGACGAAACTTTCTAAGTAGGGGAGAATGTATCAACCCGATTTTGATTAAATGTTATAATAATGATTATAATAATAAAATAGAAATAAAACCTAACCCCCTTAAACCTAAACCCGAGAGCCAGCCCCCCCTTTTATTCCCGAAAGCCGTTGTTCTCCCGATTCCCGCAAGCCGCGATTAGCCCGTCTACCGCATCCCCCCGATTTCTCCTCCCGCTCCTGTGCCGACCCTCGACGCCGCGTCCTCTCGCTCTGGCTGACGATTTCCTCTGCTCCAGGGTCAGCTCCGCCTCCCTCGCCTCTTCCTTCTCCTTCCTAAGCCGTGGACTACTCCGGGAGGCCGGCAACCTCTTCTCCTCTCCATTTCTGGAGGCCGACATCAGGAGCCACTCCCCTCTCCTCCTCCAACAGCCGTCTCTTGTCCCTCCAGCAACCCTAATTTTTGCTCGTCTTCTTCGATTTGGCCGAGATCTGCAATAGAGCAGTTAGGGTTCGCTATGTGGGCTCAATTTGGCTCCTTGAACCCGATTTTGACCTCCTTGGGAAGTCCTCTCCGAATTAGGGTTTTCCCCTAGCCGAGCGTCGTCAAGCCTCCGTCTCCGCGTGGAATCTCTTCTCCCCTCACTCTTGAGAGAGGTAAATCTCTTAGCCGCCTTTGATTCAATTTTTGTAGCGAATAAATTGCTTGTGTTGGCGTAGTGAATTCTGCTGTCTCTTTTGTTGTTTTTAAAACAGGTCCAATTAGGGTTTCTAAATCTTTCTTGCGTCGCTTGGCCGCCGCCGCCAATTCAGCTTCCTTCAGGCAAGTAGAGATCATTTCTCTCTTGCAAACATTGAACTTAATTGTTTTGTTTGATCTTATGTTTATATGAATCAACCTTTGATAGCTTGTTTCGTCAGATAAAGTTAGACATCGAATCCTTTATTAGACTTGTTACTAGTTTGAGGTATACGCGATAGGATTAACACGAGTTGTTAATCTAAATGATGATATTTCAATAATTGGGAGACGAGTTAGTGAATGATAATTAATTGGATATTCAATTTGAGGATTTGCATCTCGTTTGATGAACAATTTGAGGACAGTAAGCTTGAGCACGAGCATTAATAGATTTGAATGATCATTATTAAGGCTCCTGGTTAGGGATTTAAAGATGGTTGGGTTATCTCACGCCCGTACCGTACATACATTTGAATTGGAAGATCACACTTGTAACATATTATGAATAACAATTATATGTCTGGTGCTTCTATATCATGCTCGATAGTGAACACATGTTTTTCTTGGAAGATAACTGTGCTCTAGAATTGGTTTATCCTAGGCAAGGTTGTAGATGTCGGATATCGGGGACATGTCGGTTTAGGTTTTTCTATGTCGGTTTCAATATGTCGGGGGATATATCGGGGATATTTCATATATTAGGTTTTAATATTTAATTATTTATATGAGTAATCATTCTAAATTTAATCTATTTTTTAATTTATATATATATATTAATATATTGATTAAGTGATATTTATTGAACTCCTAAATTTATGAAACTAATATAAACATTTTGTGTTGCACTAGTAATAACGGTATAACCGTGAAATAAAACAAGAGAAAACAAAATATTGGGAAGTTGTCGATGATAATTAAAGATAAGAACATTTATTCCATAATTCAATGATCATGCATAATTAAAGTCAATGGCAGACTTGAGCAAGGAAGAAAGCCAGAGGAAGAGAAAAATAACCTAAACAATAAAATGATTTTGGTCTATTGTCTATTAGACCATGGACACTAATTAAAATAAATTGAAAAAATCAGTCAATAAAATGTCGGGATATATCGGCTGATATATCAGCCAATATATCGGTTAATAACAGACATATCAGAGGATATATTCCAAAAGATATTTTGCAAAAAATAATCGGAAACGTGTCGTTTTGTCCATAAAACCTTTATGTCGGCCGATATATCGGCCATGTCGGAGGATATCCACAACGGTGATCCTAGGTGAGTACTCAATATCTCTGATCCGACACATGTCAACTTACCTCTGCAATTTACTCGATAAATTTTCTTGATATTTTGAAACATTAACCCCTCGAACCCGTAAGAGTCAAAACTCACTGTTTGATTCCTTCTGTGTCGTCGAATCCGGTTTCCGATGTCCGTCTAGTTTCTTATGTCTGTCTGGTCTCTTATGTCTGTTCTAAGAATTTTGCGAATGTTGCTCCGTAGCTCAATTCCTCTCTTGACGTATTTTTGAACTTTAATTTTGTACAACTGAATCGCTAAGTTTGTATCAGGCCTTGATGAGATAAATAATCACCTAAGTATGAAGCTCGAAAACAAATCCGTAGTTGTAAGCAAATCCTTGAACTGTAGCGTCTAACTGGGCATCTGTCTGCCGACATGGTCATGATAATCATGATTACTTTTCCTACAAGAATTGCACGCAGATCTGATCGTGAGCCATGTGCGCTCGCTATAACACTTACACCTTTCATCGATCACGGCTTATAACATATTACTTGAATAATTTTAGGCTATTCTCCGGAGTAGTCTATTAAACTAACTGGTTCTGTTTAGCTCTTTTGTTTTTTTGTCTCGAATAGTTTTGATCCATGAAAAACTGGTACTCATACTTTTCTGCTTCACTTATTGTTTTGTACCTTTACTTTGCTCACCTGTCTATCTCAATGTTCTGAGGTTTTTCCTTTGTGTTTTGGAATTGCCTTAGCTTTCGTGTTAGCGCCGCCAGGTTTCTGAGCCCGATCTGCATCAAGCTTCTGCTTTCCGATGATTGATCTTCTAGCCATGTCAGGTTTGATGTTTTTGATTTATTTCTTTTACTGTCAGAGGTTTTCTTTATGTGATAATTATGAATAGTAATACATGGACAACTGCTAGGCTATTAAATACTATGTTCTAGAATTTGATGTTAACGCATGTGCACCCTCTGTTGAATCATAATTGCATGAAAACTATAACAGTAGCTTGTAAAACATGAATTTTACAAAATACATATGCATTTAAAATTCTAAAATCTTTCACATAACAAAAATCAGAATTCTTTTCTCCAAGTTAACTATTTTAAAACTATTTTCAGTACTCTCTACATCTGCCTTAGCAGACATGGATTTATTTCCGCCCATGTCTATGGCCTCACAGCCCGCCCGATGCGCACTCTGACTTTTGTCGAGACGGGTCGTGACAAGATGACCATCCCCATCTTCATTAATCTTGTGATTTTCCTCAATCGGGGTGTTTACAGGGACACACCCAAGCATACCTGTTTCTTTTAGGAGATCTTATATGTATTTTTGTTGGGATATAAAGATACCCTGTTCGGATTTGATCACTTCGATACACAGGAAGTACCGTAGTTTTCCCAAGTCTTTCACTTCAAATTTAGCAGACAGGAGGGTCTTAAGATTGACAATCTCCTCTGTGTCATTTCCCGTAATCACAATGTCATCCACGTAGATAATGAGAACCACAACACGCTGTTCATGTCTCCGGATTAACATGTTATGATCTGATTGGGCTTGCTTGTACCCAAACTTGAGCATTGCCGTAAGAAATCTCCCAAACCAGGCCCTAGGTGTTTGCTTCAGGCCATATAAAGATTTTCTGAGGTGATAGACAAGGCCTTCAGCTCCTTTTTTTACAAAACCAGGAGGAAACTTCATGTACACCTCCTTCTCGAGCTCACCACGGAGGAAATCATTTTTAACATCCAGTTGATGAAGCTCCCAGTTCAGGCACGCAGCACACGATAGCAACACCCAAATAGAATCCATCTTAGCAACAGGAGCAAACATCTCTTGATAATCAACTCCTTGTGTCTGGGTGTACCCTTGAGCAACTAGACGTGATTTGTACCGTTCCCCCTTGCCATCTTAGTTCTGCTTAACAGAGAAGACCCACCGGGAACCTATAGCTTTCTTCCCGGAAGGGAGAGCGGAAACATCCCACGTGTGATTCTTGTCCAAGGCAGACATCTCATCATGCATAGCCTGAGTCCAGGCCGGTATCTCCAGAGCTTCCTGCCATGTCTTAGGAATAACAACTTAGGAAAGAGATGAAACAAACGCCCGATGGCTCATAGTAAGATGATGGTAAGCCACGTGATTAGAGATATGATGTTGCGTACAAGGAGTTTTACCTTTCTTGAGGAATGCAATCAGAATATGCAGATCAGCTTCATCAGGATCTGAGTCCGAAGATGGCACTGGCAGAGGTCGAGCTGTGGTAACCTGAGTACCTGAACTGCGGCGGTGGTAAACATGGGGAAAGGGAAAAATCATAGTAGAAGAGTCAGGTACCTGGAGGAGGGCTATGGGTACCGGAGTAGAATGAGTAGAGGGAATGGTAGGAAGAAGAGGAAGAGGAACAGGAGTAACATCCACATCACCACGGTTCTCCCCCTAACGAAAGAGGTGAGTCGAAGGCAAGAAAATAGGACTCCCCCTCACGGAAGGTGACATCCATGGTACAGAACATACGTCGGGACGAAGGGTGATAACCGCGATAACCTTTGGTCGTTGAATAATAACCAAGAAAAACACACCTGAGCTCGATGGTCAAGCTTGTCACGATGAGGTGGGTGCACATGCACGAAACATACACAACCAAAAACACGGGGTGATAAATGAGAGGCATGAAGCACACCAGAGGTGGAGAGACGAGCGAGAGAAGTGGTAAAAGAATGGAAATGAGAAGGTAGATGGTTGATAAGGTTAGCAGCAGTAAGTACCGCATCACCCCAATAGGGTTTAGGGAGGTGCATAATGTTAAGGAGGTAGCGAGCAACCTCAAGGAGGTGACGATTTTTTCGTTCGGCCACTCTGCTCTGAGTAGATGTATAAGCACAGGTTTTCTGGTGGGTGATACCGTGAGAGGAGAGGTAAGAGCCAAAGACACCCGATCATCATACTCCCCCCCCCATTATCACCCCGAAGAACTCGAATAGAGGTATTAAACTGTGTTTGCACAATTTTATGGAAAATTTGAAAACAAGAAAACACTTCACTTTTCTTTTTTAACAAATAAACCCACGTAGTACGCGAAAAACAATCAGTAAATGTGACGAACCATCGAAAACCAGTGAAAGAAACAATGGGAGATGCCCCCAAACTTCAGAGTGGATAACATCAAAAGGAATAGTACTAGGGACAGAAAGATGAGAAGCAGTATGTCACACATGTTGAGATTCATCACATACATCACAAACAAAGTTCCGAAGAAAAGGAGAAAAAACAGGAAATAATGTTCGTAGATAAACAAAAGAGGGATGGCCAAGACGCCGATGCCAACAGAGAACATCCTCTGTAGTAACAGCGGAACTGGAGAAAGCCTGAGAGGGAGGAGTGTCCAGGTAGTACAAGTCGCCACGGTTTCTACCACTGTCAATGTTCCGCTTCGTACTCATTTCCTGAAAAACACAAGAATCAGGAAAAAAAGTTACTGAGCAGTTAAGTGATTTTATAATATTGCTGATGGAAAGTAAATTTCGAGGGAAAGAAGGAACATGAAGTACAGATGACAAGGAGATGGACGGAGAACAAGAGATTTTGTCTTTGCCCGCAATAGAGGACAGCGAGCCGTTAACAGAAATAACTTTCTCCTTACCAGACAAAGGGGTATAAGAGAGGAAACCTGAGGAGGACCCAGTCATGTGGTGTGTAGCTCCAGAGTCGAGCACCCATTCAGAAGATGAGGTGGTAGCAGCATGAGCGCTAGGCGTAACAATGACAGCAAGAGACGTAGAACCTCCGGTGACAGGATCAGGCCGGGAGTTAAGCAGGCGGAGGAAAGCATCCAATTCCTGGGCTGTAAGAGATGGAGACTGAGACTGGGACTCATCATAGATATCAGTAGTATACGCAACATTAGAAGAACGGTAGCCACTGTGTCTATGTCCTCCGCGGCCTGGTCCACGACCCCTGCCATGACCACGACCAGAGGGTGCGAGATGCGGATGAAGTTTGAAGCATGCCTCCCGAGAATGTCCCCGTCGACCACAGAAATCACAAATAGGCACAGAGGAGCCAGGATTGGGAATGAGACCACGACCAATACCAGTCAGGGCAGAGCGATCAGGAGGAACCATGACACTGAGAGACTTGCGGCGGTCTTCATCTCCGAGAACCATACTGAACGCCATCCTGAAGGGAGGGAAGAGGAGAGCGGTGGAGAACATGTGTTCGAACCATATCAAAGTCCATATTCAATCCCATCAAGGAGACTGAAGGCGGAAACGGTCGGTTATGTGGCGGGTTTCACGCCGTGTATCTTTATTTCTGCGTATTTAATTTTAGTGTATTTTACCCATTGTCGTAATCTCAAATGGGGGGCATGTTTTGAACCTATTTATGTGGTGTGGTTAGACATTTGAAGGAAGCAAGAATTTAGAAGAAAAATCTCTCTCTCTAAACCCACGGGAAGAACCCGTGAGTTTGCCCTAGCCAAAATCCCGCAGCCCCCCTTCCGCGATACGTCATCCCGATCGACGCCGTTCGCCGCCTCCGCCTTGCAGCAATAACGCCGCCGTCGCTCTCTAGGTCTAAGGGGAAGGCCCATATCAACTTGGTCTCAGAGGCACCCACCGTCTTCTCCGACATCGCCTCTGTTCGGCCGAACCCGCACGCGCTCGCTTATCCCGCACCGGCCGCCGATCACAACACCCGTCCCTCCGGCAATCGGGAACAGTTTTCCGGCCCCGCTCCTACAGTTCTGCGCCCTTCTTCTTCCGCCGGCCTCCTTCCAACACCACCGACCACCTGCTCGGCCCTCTCTCCAATGGCAGATGCTCCTCCCTCCCTCACCAACCTCATGGCTCTCTTCCACTCTATGTTCGCAACTCAGAACGCCAAGATGGATGCCCTCAACGCCCGTTTGGATGCCCTACAAGGCATGTCGTCCCCTCCGTCGCTGAATACGACCGACCACCCTTCGGCAAGCAGAGTGGACTCCTCCGCTCAACCAGGTGCGGACTATCCCACCTACGCACGTACTATTCGGATGGACTTTCCCATTTACGAGGGCCGCGACGACCCTCTTCCGTGGCTTACGCGTTGCGATATTTTTTTCTCAAACCACCGTACACCAGATGAAGGACGCGTGGGCATCGCTTCCTTCCATTTACTCGGCCCCGCACAATTATGGTTCACTCTGCTTATGCGGGAACATCCCAACATTTCATGGGCAGATTTCAGCACGGCTTGCACCCTTCGGTTCGGCCCGGCTCTACAGGGCAACCCACTCGGCGAACCTCAAACAGGACGGTTCCATCGCGAACCTCAAACAGGACGGTTCCATCGACACCTACTTGGAAAAATTTCAGATTCTTCTGTCTCGCGCGACGTCCGTCTTACCGGAGCAACATGTTCCGCTCTTAACGGCCGGTCTCCACGAGCACTTATGTTGGGATGTGGAATTCCTCCTACCACCTAATCTCAACACGGCTATGAGCCTCGCCAAGGCTTGTGAACAACGTCTGCTTTTGGACCGTCCACCCTTGGGATATCGAGGTTTTTCGGGAGCTTCCTCTCTTGCCAGCTTGCCTGACATGACTCCATTCCAGTACGCTCCTCTGTGGTCTACTGTTCGCCGCCGTCTGTCCCGTACCGAGATGGCCGAACGACGCGAGAAGGGCCTATGCTACAATTGTGATGATTCGTTCACGCCGGGACACAGATGCAAACGCCTATTTTGGCTGGAAGTTGATGAACCACTCCAGGATGACACGACGGGTGATGTCGGGGCCCCAATGCCTTTCGATCCAGCTTGAGGACAAACTATCTTCGAACGGAGGCGGTGATGTTATGTGGCGGGTTTCGCGCCGTATATCTTTATTTTTGCGTATTTAATTTTAGCGTATTTTTCCCATTGTCGTAAGCCCAAATGGGGGCATGTTTTGAACCTATTTATGTGGTGTGGTTAGATATTTGAAGGAAGCAAAAATTTAGAAGAAAATCTCTTTCTCTCTCTTAATCCCTCCCCCTCCTATCCCTCTCTCTCTCTAAACCCACGGGAAGAACCCGTGAGTTTGCCCTAGCCAAAATCCCGCAGCCCCCCTTCCGCGATACGTCATCCTGATCGACGCCGTTCGCCGCCTCCGCCTCCGCCTCCGCCTTGCAGCAATAGCACCATCTCCGCTCTCTAGGTAGAAGGGGAAGTCCCATATCACGGTCATCCCTTTGCTTTAACCAGATGGCATCAATAATACATGCTGGAGTGAAATGCGCAAAGTAGTCCAGTTCTTGATACAACCGCTCAAACTCAGAGAAGAATGACGAAACCGTCATCGAGCCTTGGCGCAACTCCAAAATGCGGCGAGTAAGCTCATACACCTGAGTGGAGCTCCCAATCTGAGAGTATGTTTCACGAGCACGAGTCCAGATCTCGAATGCTTAGTCCATCAACATATAGCTCCGATAAACCTTGGGTGACATCGAATGCAGGAGCCAGGAAACAACCAGAGAGTTATCCGAATCCCAGCGCTTCCAGGAAGGATCAGATACATTGGGCTCCTTAATCGTCCCATCGATATATCCAAACATCTGTTGGCTACGGATGACATGTTGGGCCGCGCGTGACCATTTAAGGTAGTTTGTGTCATCCAAAGGTACCGTGGTAATCTTCAAAGAGCTGGAGTGGCCATTAGGCTAGGGGTGCAAACGAGTCGAGCTTGAGTCGAGCTTGGAAAAATTTCCAAGCTCGAGCTCGAGCTTGGAAAAATTTCGCTCGAGCTCGAGCTCGAGCTTCATTTCGAGCTCGAGCTCGAGCTCGACGAGCTCAATTATCCCAGCTCGAGCTCGAGCTCAAGGCCAACTTATCGAGCTCGAGTTTCGAGCTCGCGAGCTCGAGCTCGAGCTGCTCGCGAGCTTTTTAGCTCATGAGATTTATTTTTATATTTTTCTTATTTATTTTTACTTTTTTTAAAAAAAAATGTAAAAATAAAAAGCTCGCGAGCCGGCTCGCGAGCTCATGAACAACATTAGATGAGCTCGAGCTCGACTCGTAATCGAGCTCGAGCTCGTCGAGCTCGAGCTCGAACTCGACAGACTCGAGCTCGAGTCGAGCTTTTTTCAAGCCGGCTCATCGAGCTTTCGAGCCGGCTCAACTCAACTTGCACCCCTACATTAGGCCGCTGAGGGTCACTCATCTGAGGCTAGATCACACCCGGAAAGATACCGAAGAATCAGGGTCACCCATAGTGACGAGAAAACGAAAGGAACAACAGCCTACATCAATATCATCAGAACAAGGAGATGGTAATGACCAAGGTAGTGGAAATCGACATTATCAGCATGTCGTGAGGCAGCAACAACTGTTGAAGGAGAGATCGGCACTGGATCGGCGCCAGAAAACGTCGAGGGGCAGCCTCAGATGCGGAGGCAGCAAGGAGACGTCGGGAGAAGCAGAGCCCGACAGCAGCGGCGGCCAAATCGTCGGGAGAAGCAACACCCGACAGCAGTGGCGGCAAAGTCGTCGTCGATGAGAGAGCAGCTGGCGGAATCTGCGCCTGAAATCGTCGGGGGAACCACCACTATCAACAGCGGTGGAGAAGAAAAACAGCGGCAGAAAAAAAGGCGGACTGCGTCATGGAGGAACGACGGCTGCGTTCCTCTCAGCAGTCAACGGCGAAGTGAAGGCCGCCCGTCGTGTCTGGAGAGCGTGCAGGCGAGAGCGGGAGAGCCGGCGGTGGTGGGTATCGGGCGTGAGAAGGTCGATCGTCGGGCGCGCAAGCGTGAGAAAAAACTGCGGGATTAGGGCGTCTTCCTCTGATACCAAGTCGAATCAGATAATTGATTCTCTTGATCACAACGAGAAGCCCTTACTCATACGTATACATGAGTAAGGGAAAAAGCTGAAAAGACTAAACTATCCCATACCGGGATTACACATAAACAACACGGACGACTTGAAATAACAATTATTACAACTGATATTGCCGCCATCTTAGTTACTCTTCCTTGTTAAGAGCTTTTGTCTTTTTTTTTTAGAAACTCATTCCTGGCGGGCAGATTCAGATCAAACTCAAAAACTCAAATCTTTGAGAACTTGCAGGGCACCCGAACTAGGTCAGAAACCTAGCTACCACCCACAATAGACACTCACAATACACTTAGATTCAGGGGGGGTCATCACTTTATTCTGTATTTCTATGTAGTCTTTATAATACATATGGTCTCCTTCTAAGGAAAAATTTGTATCTGAGCTCTGGTTGTAGATTAGGGTCCGGAGTTAATAGGATTATGACATGTGGCACTTGTTTTTTTTATTTATTAGATTTTTTTACTAGATCATTTCCCTGCATGGCTATCAGCAGGCCCCCTTATAATATCTTGTTATCTCTGTGTCAACCTCCATTCTTCTTGACCTCCATTCTAATTCTGCTCGTCTTTTTTGTCTTCGGCATCCGTGAATCCCAGAGCTCATGCACTTCTCAACTAGTTAACGTAACATTGCATCTCTTTGTCATTGTTCTCATCAATGCTTCGTTCTTTCAAAACCTTAGACGATGATTTTGTGCTCTTCGATTTTGAAATTTGATCTCTTGCTTATATTTTAAATCTAGCCGGATAGTTTAACTTTGTACTTTTCTGATATCTGAGATATATGAGTAATTAGCACGATATCTCAGATATCAGAAAATGATATCTTAGATATCATAAGTCGTTATCAGATATCAGGTATCTGGATATAAAAAATCCGGTATCTGGTTACGAGATATTTGAATATGATATCTGGATAGGTGATAACTATTATGATATGTGACATGTATTATTTGTTTGTATATTTCAGAACCAACAACCATGTCAAAGGGTTTGTAGGTCACATTTTTTATGCTCTAGATATTTTTTTCTTCCTATTGTAGTCTAGCAAGCCCATCTTTGAGAAAATTGATCAGAACCTCTCAAAAACTGATGGGGGACCATCGGGCGCATCTCGGCGCAAGGCAGGTCCCACCTTCGTATATTCGCGTCGACGAGCTTGATCGGACCGGCGATCCGCCACCGCGGATGTGTCCGGCTCGTCGTTTCGACTCAGTTTCATATATGACATTTTATATTTTGGATTTTATTTCATGTACTTATGGGATCGGAACCGCCGGCCAATCATAGCCGTCGATTCCTGTTGCCCTAATTCCATTCTCCTATAAATAGAAGTGTTAGGGCTGCAGGAATTTGATTGCTGAAGTTTGGAGAAGGTCTTCTTCCTTGCTTCCGGTGATCATTCCGCGGTGCCGACGCCGTGGAGCCCCTTGGTGCCTACTCCTTGGGTAAGGTTCCTACTATCTCCTTTGTTCTTTTTCCTACCTAGCAGCCCACGCCCTTTTCCCTTCCCAAAACTGCCGCTGTCCCCTGCTGTTTCCAGCCGCCGGCCGCCCAGCACCCTCCCCTTCTACGCCAGCCACTCACCGCCCCTTTTCCCCTTGCAAACCCCCCACGCCGCCGGCCCCTCTCTTCCCCACAACCACCATCCGCCGCCCCCCTATAATCCCCCCTCCTCCAGCCCACAAAACCCTCCTTGTTTCAGCCTAGCCGCAGCCCCTTTCAGCCATCCAGCACCTACCGCCCAGATCTGGGCAGATCCGGCTGGATCCAGCCTGGCAGCCCATAAACCAGCCATCTTCCCTTCAACCCGCAGCCACCATCATTTCCCCACGTGGATCCACCCTCCCCCTTGCCCGATCTAGTCCCGCCATCTCCCGGAAGCCCCTCCTAGCCTCCGAGATTTCAGATTTTTACAGATTTCCTGCAGCCCTAATTTTCATTCAGAATTTTGCTTTTAGTTCCTTGGGTGTTGTACTTGTTATTTGGGTTTGAAATATTGTATACCTTGTGGTGTTTGTGCCGTATCGGAATTACCGTTTGTTATTATTTGCCTGTGAAAACCTCTTATCGTGCAGGTCGCTTAATTCGCCGCGCGCTAATTTTAAGCCTCCATACGGAGGAGTGCTTTTGCCTAACGCCTAAAGAAATTGCTCTGCCGCCTAATGAATAAATGCCATGTTTAGTTTAATATTTTATTGCTTATCTTGATTAGCTCGCTTGATCATCTTTGTGGCGGCATATAGGCATTGCTTAGGGTGAGTCCACCCCCTCACGGCACTAGCGGGCGTCTTAGGACACCACTACACAGCCTACCCTACATCAAAAACTCTTGAAGATCTATCATTGTCCTCCACTGCCGCAAAATATTCCTGTTTTATTTTCTATGATTTACAATCAAACTGCGGGTAGCTTTAGGATATTAGCTTAGGTATTTGTAGCTGTCGCACAATGAGGTGTTGATGATAATAAGGTTGCCTAATAGAGGCTTGGAGGCGGAGTATTGTCATGACCCGTCTCAACAAAAGTCAGAATGCGCTTCGAGGGAGCCGTGATTCCACAGGCATGGGCGGAAAGATAATCATGCCAGCTAAGGCGAATGCAGAGATACAGGTAATAGGTTTAGAATAATTATTTTTAAGTAAAAACAGTTCAATTTTTTATGCGGAAGCTTTTAGAGTTTAAAACAGTGAGAATTTTAAATGCACATGTATTTTGTAAAATTCATGTTTTTAGGGAACTGTTACAGATTTTATGCAATTATGATTCAAAAGAGGATGAACATGCAAATGATGTCAAGTTCTAGTACATATAATATTTATCCTAGCAGTTGTCCATGATTTATTGATCGTATCTATAAATAAAAGAAACGTCTGACAGTAAAAGAAATGAAACATAAACATAAAACCTGACATGGCGGGAAGATCAATCTCTGAAAACAACAGAAGCTTGATGCAAAACGGGCTCAGGAACACAGCAGTGCAACACGAACGCTAAGGCAATTCTAAAATAAAAAAGAAAAGCCTCAGAATATTAAAATAATCAGATGAGTAAAGTAAAATACAGAATAGTAGAAACAAAAAAATACAAGTACCAGTTTTCATGAAGCGACGCTACCAAGACAGACAAGTAAATGAGTCAACAAAAAAAACTCGAATCAAGAGACTACTCCGGAGAATAATATATATTTGATCATACAATATCATAAGCTGTAATCAATGAAGAGTGTATGTGTTTTTAGTGGGTGTGCATGGTTTACACTCAGTCCAAATACAAGTCTTTTTCGAAAAACTTCCTGCTTGTCGTGACCATTGTCACGACCCAGGCCCGACTCAAAGAGGCTTAGTGGGTCCCAACTGGCATCGTGAGGGCTGCAACCCAAGTGACCCCAACACATTTCAATATTTGCTTATGATATTATGAGTTACTTGATTCGTACTTTAGTGATTTTAACAGAAACGAACACACTTAAAGTGAAAGATCAGATCAAGAATAAATTTTGCTCAGGCCTTGCAACCAGACAGACATAGAAACCAGATTTGACGACACAGAAGAAATCCAACATTGAATTTTGAATCTTGCGGGTTCGAGGGGTTAATGTTTCATCTTTAAGAAGATTTTTCGAGTAAATCGCAGAGGTAAGTTGAAATGTATCGGATCAGAGATATCAAGTACTCATCTAGGTTAAATCATCTTTTGACACAAATATTTTTCCAGTAAAAAAATGCGTTACGAGAATGATATATCAAAACACCAATCATATACTGTTATAATTATTATCGTGACAAAGTTGCTCGTGATTAATGCTATATGATTCTTCAAATTATTCATCAAATGGAATGCAAATCATCTAATCGAATATCTAATTAACTATCATTCACTAACTCGTCTCCAAATTATCAATATATCATTATTTACATTCACAACTCGTGCTATTCCAATCGCGTGAACCTCAAACTAATAACAAGTCTATTTAGAGATTTGAGATCTAAATTTATTTGACGAAACAAACAATCAATGGTGAATTCATATAAACAAAAGATCAGACAAAACAATTAAGTTCAAAGTTTGCAAGATAGAATGATCTCTACTTGTCTGAACGAGGCTGAATCTGATGGAGGCGGCCGAGTGACGCTAGCAAAAATAGAAATTCTACTGGACCTGTTCAGGAACAATCACAGACAATATTTGATAATTAGACATGACAGAAATCTAATACGCTAGCACAGTCAATAGTTCAACACATAACTAGATCAAGAGCGGGCTAAGAGATTTATCTCTCACAAGGGTGAGGGGAGAAGAGACACCACACATAGACGAAAGCTTGGCGATGCTCGGCTAGGGGAAACCCTAAATTGGAGAGGACTTTCTTCACGAACCGTCAATTAAAGCGACAAACGATGTCAGAAATCACAAATACCCAAAGGTTAGACGATTACAACAAGGGTAAAAAATCATGAATCACAAATTTACGCAAATTGGGGCACAAATAAATCATTAGGGTTATAGAAAAATCTGAATATGGGTGGAGGAGGAGGAATCTTACCCCAAAAGAAGTCAAATCCGGGCTCAGGAGTAGAGGGAACCAAACCCTAGACATCCTTCTCGAAAATCTCGGCCAAGACGACGAGGAAAAAAGCTGATGTTGCTGCTCTAGGAGAGGAGGCTGCTACGGCTTGGGGAGAAGTTGTGGTCGGCTAAGGCCGAAGAGGTGGTTGCCGGCCACGAAAACTGCTGGCTTGCAGAGTAGCTGTCATCGGCTCAAGCAAGAGAAACAGGAGGTGTCGGCCACGGGGGAATGAGGAGCCGGAGAAGGCGTCGACGGGAGTAGGGAGTCGCGTCGGAGGTGGGATCGGGAGCGGGGCTTCGTGCGGGAGCAGTGACGAAAACAGGAGTCGGGCATCGAGCGGGATTGGGAAAAACCCTGGGCTGACAGATTAAATAGAGTGAGGGGGTGCGGCTAGCTATTTACAATCCTGCCATTATGATTTAATTTTAAATTTTCTTTGTTTAAAATACGAGTTGTTACATTATCCCATACTTAGTAAGTTTCGTCCCGAAACTTTCTGAGAATTCTCTAAATGGGGTCTCTTATTGCGAAGATTAAAACGTTATACATTCTAACAAGGTTTTGCAAATTAAGATAATGAAGCCGACCATGGATGTGGAGAAACAAAAGGAGAACTGGCGTGAAGGCTTATCAAAATCAAGAGAAAAGTTGCGGATATTTATAATGCATAATAGACTCAAGTTTCTAAGAGAACGCTTCAGACTTAGCGGGTTCGGCCAGATACAAAAAATTGGCTTCAGGAAACACAAGAATGTCTTCGATTAGCTCGAAATTGAGCGACAAAACACGAGAATTCGAGAGCGAAAAGATCTTGTACGAAGGGAAGACAGAACACCAAAGAGGAAAAGAAACTGGATGACGATTGAGTATCGACAGAAGCGAGTCACCTTAGAGATGGAAGAGCACAAAACAACGCGGAAGTAATTCAGCAGAACCATCTACAAGAAGACTCTCATTTCTCGCTGACACTTAGGAGCTATCTAGAAGGAGATACAAGAGGACCATATAAGATTGATAATCGGGCAGAACAGGAAGACTGAATACGAATACCGGAGACTTGAACGTAGAAATTCTAACACATTTCTTACTGTTAGTTATATAAATCATGTAATAATTACAGCATTTTTATTGGACAACTCTAGGTAATGATCATGCAAGTGCAACAATGAGATCATTTGCGATGTCAAGCAGATAGTAAAATCATGCATGTACAATCATTATTGTTATTCTTAGCTTAACACATATGCAATGATTTATGATATGAATGCAAATGAAAGGATACACATGACATGTTAAGCGTCCATATCACTTAACATGTCATGCATATTATGATTCTAATGTCAACGTACTTGAAAATATTAAACCGCCCATATAATTTAATATTCGCAAGCGGTGTATATCCTAGTAGAAATTCATATGCACAAAAATGTTAAGTTTGCACATAACCCCTTAACATTCGTGTGCATACTGCTTATTCTTATGAGTGAGTGTGTGCGTATTTTAGCCGCGAACAACAGATAATGACAAGTTGAGTGAAGGAATGATGCATGCTTATATATTTAAAAAATAAGTTTCAAAATAAGTGAATATTATAAAATATTTTATCTTTTAAAACTAACCTCTCTCTGATACCAACTATCACGACCTGTCTCAATAAAAGTCAGAGTGCGCTTCAGGTGGGCCGTGATGTCGCAGACATGTGCGGAAAGAAAACCATGCCTGCTAATGCGGATGCAGTGATACAGGTGATAAGTTTAAAATAATTACTTCTAAGTAAAAACAGTTTGTTTTTTTATGCGGAAGCTTTTAGAGTTTAAAACAATGAGAATTTTAAATGCACATGTATTTTGTAAAAATCATGTTTTCAGAAAACTGCTACAGATTTCATACAATTATGATTCAAAAGAGGATGAACATGCAAATGATGCCAAGTTCTAGTACATATAATATTTATCTCAGTAATTGTCCATGATTTACTGATCATATCTATTACATAAAAGAAACGTCTGTCAGTAAAAGAAATGAGACATAAACATAGAACCTGACATAACGGGAAGATCGATCTCTGAAAACAGAAGTTTGGCGCAAAATGGGCTCAGGAACCTGACAGCGCAACACGAATGCTAATGCAATTCCTAAACAAAAACCAAAAACTTCAGAATATTGAATTAATCAGGTGAGCAAAGTAAAGTACAGAACAGTAAAAACCTCAAGTACCAGTTTTCATAAAACGATACTACCAAAACAGATAAGTAAATGAGTCAACAGAAATAACTAGAATCAAGAGACTACTCCGGAGAATAATATATATTTGATCATACAATATTATAAGTTGTAATCAATGAAGAGTGTAGGTGTTTTTAGTGGGTGTGCATGGTTCACACTCAGTCCAAATACAAGTCTTATTAGAAAAACTTTCTGCTTGTCGTGACCATTGTCACGGCCCAAGTCCGGCTTAAGGAGGCTTAGTGGGTCCCAATTGGCACCGTGAGGGCTGCAACTTAAGTGACCCCAACACATTTCAATGTTTGCTTATGATATTATGAGTTACATGATTCGCATTTTAGTGATTTTAACAAAAACAAAAACACTTAAAGTGAAAGATCAGATCAAGAATAAATTTTACTCAGGTCTTGCAACCAGACAGACATAAGAAACCAGATTCGACGACATATAAGAAACCCAACAGTAAGTTTTGAATCTTGTGGGTTCGAGGGGTTAATGTTTCATCTTCAAGAAGAATTTTTAAGCAAATCGCGGAGGTAAGTTGAAATGTATCAGATCCGAGATATCAAATACTCATCTAGGTTAAATCATCCTTCGACACAAGTATTTTTTAAGTAAAAAAAAAGGGTTACGAGTATGATATATCAAAACATCAATCATATACTGTTATAATTATTATCGTGACAATGTTGCTCGTGGTTAACGCTCTACGATTATTCAAATTATTCATCAAATGAAATGCAAATCATCTAATCGAATATCCAATTAACTATCATTCACTAACTTGTCTCCCAATTATCCATATATCATCAGTTACATTTACAACTCGTGTTATTCCAATCGCGTGAAGCTCAAACTAATAACAAGTCTATTTAGGGATTCAATGTCTAAATTTATTTAACGAAACAAGCAATCAAGAGTGAATTCATATAAACAAAAGATCAGACAAGACAATTAAGTTTAAAGTTTGCAAGAAAGAATGATCTCTACTTGCCTGAAGGAGGCTGAATCTGACAGAAAGCAAAAACAGGAATTCTACTGGACCTGTTCAGGAACAATCACAGACAATATTTGATAGTTAGACATGACAGAAATCCAATACGCTAGCACAGACAATGGTTCAAAACATAACTAGATCAAGAGCGGGCTAAGAGATTTACCTCTCACAAGGGTGAGGGGAGAGGAGGCACCACGCAGAGACGAAGACTTGACGACGCTCGGCTTGGGAAACCCTAAATCGGAGAGGGCTTCCTTCACGAACCGTCAATTAAAGCGACGAACGACGTCGAAAATCACAAATACCCAAAGGTTACACGATTACTATCGGGGCAAAAAATCATGAATCACAAATGTATGCAAAATGGGGCACAAATAAATCATTAGGGTTATAGAAAAATCTGAATAAGGGTGGAGGAATCTTACCCCAAAGGAAGTCAAATCCGGGCTCAAAGAGGAGAGGGAACCAAACCCTAGGCTCCTTCTCGAAAATCTCGGCCAATACGATGAGGAAAAGGGCTGATGTTGTTGCCCTAAGAGAGGAGGCTGCCACGGCTTGGGGAGGAGAAGTTGTGGTCGGCCAAGGTAGAAGAGGTGGTTGCCGGCCACGGAAACTGCCGGCTTGGGCAGAGGAGCTGTCATCGGATCAAGCAAGAGGAACAGGAGGCGCCGGCCACAGGGGAAGGAGCCGTAGAAGGCGTCAACGGGAGCAGGGAGTCGCGTCGGAGGCGGGATCGGGAGCGGGACTTCGTGCGGGAGCAGCAGCAGAAACAGGAGTCGGGCATCGAGCGGGATCGGGAGAAACCTTGTGCCGACATATTAAATAGAGTGAGGGGTGGGGGGGGGGTGGCTAGCTATTTACAATCCTGCTATTATGATTTAATTTTAAACTTTCTCTTTGTTGTTTTTGCACAAATACCCAAAGGTTACACGATTACTATCGGGGCAAAAAATCATGAATCACAAATGTATGCAAAATGGGGCACAAATAAATCATTAGGGTTATAGAAAAATCTGAATAAGGGTGGAGGAATCTTACCCCAAAGGAAGTCAAATCCGGGCTCAAAGAGGAGAGGGAACCAAACCCTAGGCTCCTTCTCGAAAATCTCGGCCAATACGATGAGGAAAAGGGATGATGTTGTTGCCCTAAGAGAGGAGGCTGCCACGGCTTGGGGAGGAGAAGTTGTGGTCGGCCAAGGCAGAAGAGGTGGTTGCCGGCCACGGAAACTGCCGGCTTGGGCAGAGGAGCTGTCATCGGCTCAAGCAAGAGGAACAGGAGGCGCCGGCCACAGGGGAAGGAGCCGTAGAAGGCGTCAACGGGAGCAGGGAGTCGCGTCGGAGGCGGGATCGGGAGCGGGACTTCGTGCGGGAGCAGCAGCAAAAACAGGAGTCGGGCATCGAGTGGGATTGGGAGAAACCTTGTGCCGACATATTAAATAGAGTGAGGGGTGGGGGGGCGGCTAGCTATTTACAATCCTGCTATTATGATTTAATTTTAAACTTTCTCTTTGTTTAAAACACAGGTTTTTACAAGTGTGTTAAAAAAATCATTTTCAGGCTCAACAAAGAAAGAATTAAGGGATCAGTTGGTGCAAATCTGAGCACTGACCACACCATCATGATTACAATGACTTAAAAACATTGGCACTCGATTAGTTGTGCAATTTATTCTTCCTGTGTTGTTGTGAGAAGATACTGGGGGTGTATGATAGAGATGATCTTGTGAAAAATTTTGTTGCAAGTACCAACTTCACACAACAAGAGAATAATACTTCCAATAACAACAATCATGTACAATTAATAAGGATATATATCAATCGCATGACAGTTTTGCGAGGTATTGAACAAGTACAAAAACAAGAAAGTGCAAAACACTAATTCTTGACAACTTCAAATTTTGTCCACTGCTCCAAATCGCTTTCACTGCTCCAGGTCGCATGCACTGCTCAAAATTCAAAATACCACTTTCAAATTTCTTCTAACCACACTTCACTACTAATTCACACTTCTGTTCGCACCACCACTTACCCGGATTACACGACAATTTCAGATCGTAACAGCACTTACTCACAACCTGGCTACACCACATCAAACTACTGTTCAAAGCAACTCATCGCTTTACCTTGAGCTAACCGCTGCACTGATACAGAGTACCAACCCGCGATTACAAACGATCAAACCGCTGAACAGAGCTTGCCACCACTGCATCCAAAACACTGCATCCAAAACACTTGTATACGGAATATCAGCCTGCCACTACAATGATCTAACTGCTGCACAGAGCTCGCCACCACCGACTCACCACCAGTTCGCCTTGCTTGCGACCTCCAAGTTCGCCACCAGTCCGCCATCAGTTCACCTTGCCTGCAACCTCCAGGAAGCAAGTCACAGATCACTGCACTCACAGATTGGTAACTACAAACAATCAATCGCACAGAAGAACTCCAAGCTGCAGCAACTGTCAGCTTCAACAGTTGACTCCAGAAGAACTCAAACAACCAAACCACAAGAGACAAAATTCAACCTGCAGCTACTATCAACACCAACAGGCGACTTAAAAAAATCTAACTACAGTATGCACTGCCAGTTTCCTGCGTCTCACCCGGGAGGGAAGAGGAACTCCTCTATCTATAGGAACAATTCTCAGAACACCAAACACCAACAAACTCCCCACAAAAACAGCGGATCCGGTCAGAACAACAAACACTGGATCCGACCAACCAAAACAACTTTCTATTCCCTTCCTCTTCACCTCTATTCAAAAATTCAACACTCCCCCTTGAAGTGAGCCTCAGAGACAACACCGAGAAGCGATCGAAGACGCTCAAACGACCCCATATATAGAGCCTTTGTGAAAATGTCTGCTATGTTATCTTGACTCTACACATACTCCACAGCGGGAGCTCCCCCTAGCAACTTTTCCTGAATAATGTGGTGCTCTATCTTAACGTGATTTGTTCGCGCGTGATAGATTGGATTGGTTACCAGTTTTAGGGCACTCTCGTTATCGCCGCGAATCAGGGTTTGTCCATTCACCTCGTCATTAACATCCGCCACCAGTCTTCGTAGCAAGATGCACTCTTGAGCAGCTTTGGATGACGCCTTGTACTCTGCCTCAGTGGTGGAGAGGGAAATCGAATCCTTCTTCTTGCTGCACCAGGAGATGACAGGATCTCTGTACATAAACACATATCCGGATGTCGATTTCTGATCATTAACATCTCCCGCATAATTTACATATGTATACCCATGCAGAGTAAAGCTAGACTCCCTTCCATACAATAAACTCATGTTCAGGGTTGTTTTCACATACTTCAAAATCCCTTTTGACGCCTCCAGATGAGGCATCCGCGGTTCCTGCATATATCTGCTAACCCGACCAACAACAAACGCGATGTCTGGACGAGTGATAGTCAGATAGATCAAACCCCCCATCAAGGCCCGAAACACCTTCGGGTCAGGAAAATCCTCCCCTCATCCTTCCGAAGCTTCAGCCCAAACTCGAGCGGTACAGAGGCGTTCTTCCCTTCCTTCATGCCGAATCGCTCCACGATCCTGTCGGTATAGGCCCTCTGAGACACGAGCAGGTCACTCTCCCTCTTCTCAACCTCTAATCCAAGGAAGTGGTGCAGCTCATCCAAATCCTTCATCTCGAAACGGATTGATAGCTCCTCACTAAGCATCGCCACCTCCTCATCATCATTCCCGATCACGATCATATCGTCGACGTATAATAGAACCAGCACATGCAAACCATCTCTCTTTTTCACAAACATGCTGGAGTCTGAATCAGATGCATCGTACCCACAGAACTGGAGGTACTAAGCAATCTTCCCATACCAGGCTCTTGGTGCCTGTTTCAACCTGTATAGGGCCGTCTTCAATTTACACACGCGCTGTGGAAGAGACTTAGACACATACCCAGGTGGATACTCCATGAATATGTCCTTGTCGATCTCTCTATATAAAAACACATTCTTCACATCAAGCTGCGACAACTTCCAACCATGACATGCTGTCAAGGTAATGATCGTCCTTACTGATGTCATCTTTGCCACCCGACTAAAGGTCTCCTCGTATTCTTCTCCGTATTGCTGAAAGAAAGCTCGAAGTAACAAGCCTCGCCTTGTACCGCTCCACTCCTCCATCAGCCTTCCTCTTTACTTTGTACACCAATTTGCAGGTGACATGCTTCATTCCTTCAATCATGGGAACCAAGTCCCAAGTCTCATTCTTCTCCAACGACGCCATCTCCTCTTTTATAGCTTCATGTCACTCCTTTTCGCCCATTACGTCCTCAAACCGAGCAAGCTCCCTTTCGACGAGTATCCCTGCAAAGAAACAGGAGACAAGACTTACAAAGTTCCCCCCTTTGTAGCGAGCAGGTGGGACAATAGTTCGCTTTGACCTCCTCAACCCTTGTCCACGTTCAACCCTTGTCCACTTTCAACCCTTGTCCACTTTCAACCATATCAGCAAACTCCTCCACTTCAGTCCTTGCTCAGCATGCCTTGGAGCAGTGCTCCCTCTGCTTTCAGAACTCGAAACTCTTTCTGAGCTAGATGGAGATGAAGAGGGGGCACTTGGAGACATCACAAGTTCCACCCTAGAGTCCTCAACGACTCTCTCTTCGTCCCTTCCTACTCCTTCATCCGACAATGTCACAGATAGAACTCCTTGATAAGAAACCAGTTCGTCGAACACCACATTCCGAGAAACGATAAACTTGTGAGTGTGCGAATCCATGCACTTTCACCCTTTCTTTCGTTCGTCATATCCAACGAACATGCGCTTTCGTGCTTTTGGCTCCAGCTTGGTCCACAGTTCGTCCGAAATGTACACAAAGCACGTCGCACCAAACACCTTTAAGGGAGCCACACTCAGCTTTTCCTTGAACATTAGTTCATGTGGAGACACCATTCGATTTGGACTCAGAGGTAATCAGTTGATCACTTAAGCAGCGCAAGTCATTCCTTCTGCCCATAGAGTCTTAGGACTTCCTTTGCCGCACAACCAGCTCCTACACGTCTCTGCCAGGTGATGGATCTTCCTCTCAACAACCTCATTTTGCCGAGAAGTGTAGGCGCACGTGAGTTCTTTCCAAATGTCAGATTTCCTGCAAAAGGACACAAAAGCGTCAGATATAAACACCCCGCCATTGTCAGTCCTCAACTTCTTCACTCGCCGCCTTAGCTTCCCTTCAACAAGCTCCTTCCATTCTTGGAATTTCTCAAAAACCTCAGATTTTTCTCTCATGAAGTACACCAAAGTGTATCAAGTGTAGTCATCCACAAGCACCAACATGTATTTGTTTCCACCATAGGACGGGGTGACTTATGACCCCATCACATCTTCATGGATGCACTCCAGCAGAGCTCTGCTCTTGGACTCAGAATTATCAAATGGAAGTCGGTGTGACTTTTCAAATTGACATCCCTCACACACGTGACCGCCGCCACAGGAAGATTGGCTGGGCATGCCATTCACCAATTTCATTTTCGTCATAACCTTCAATTTGTCCATCCCCACATGATCTAGCCTCTCATGTCAGATCACCGCGCCATCATTTGCCTTCAGCTTGTCAACATACGCATTAGCAGAAAAGACAAACAAGTCCTTCACTCGCCTCTCAACGTGAGTAACCTCTCTATCGATCCCAGACAAGTTATTCACAAACTTCACCTCCTTTGATCCGAACAGAACGTGGTATCCCGCATCCACCGCATTAGTTACAAAGAACAAATTCTTCTTCATCCCAGACACGTGGTACACTCTTCAGGGGAGTGGTCTCTGCTCGCTATCCAACGACACTAACCCTTCCTTCTCAACATGATGCACTGTATCATCTGTCGTGATGATAACATCGTTTCCCTCATACGCCTTAAGGGCAACAAACTTCGTCACATCTTTGATGAGATGATGACCGCAACCAGAATCAACAAGCCAATCATCTTGGAAGTTGATCGAAGCTAATGCGTCAACAGATGTTCCCGTCATCTCTGCTCGAAAACAATTTCCCCATTGCTCTCCATCATGTGGCCCTTCACTGCCATGCCCTCCTCTCTTGGAGTCTTCTTTCTCTGCCATATGCCCGACCTTCAATTTAGTTCGTCACTCTCTCGCCATATGCCTATACCTGTGATAGGCAAAACACAAGGGTATGTTCTGCGCATCGTATGTGGGAAGAAACTTCCTCCCATCTCTTTGATAAGATGAGGATGATCCATTTTCGTAGCTTTCCTTTCTTCTTTCCCAAGACATCTTTTTCCTGAGAATAGGGCTTCGCTATCTCCTGTAGAAATGGAGACCCCCGCCATCTGCTTTGCCAGATTTTCTTGAGATGACAACAAATTTTCTAACTCAAGCAAAGTCGGCTGAACAACCCAGCCTTACCCCGCGGTTATAAAAGTCACATACTCCTTTCTCAGTCTGCGGACAATCGCTTCGCCTCTGAGATGGGCTCATCGGGGTCCAATGTTGAAATCTCTGTGCAAAGATGATTCATTTTCAAGAAGAAGGCGGACACATGCATCTCTCCTTGGTTTTCCTTTGTCAGCTCGTTTTTCAGAAATTGTAGTCACGCGACATTCTTTTTGTTGAACAAACACGAGAAATCTAAATCTGTGATACGGATTTGCATCCCAGAATGTGATCAAACAGATCAGGAGATATGAACCTTTTCAGGACAAATTATGCCTTTGCATTTGTCTTCTTCCAGGCTCGCACGGCTGGAGCGTTATCTCCAACTACAGCAACTTCTTGTTCAGCCCCGCTGACAACTTCCCACAGATCTTCTCCAAGAAGGTGGCTCTCCGTGCATGATCTCCATTTTTTATAGTTTGTGTGTGAGCAACTCCACACCAAAACCTCTAGCATATCTACCACTATCCATCTCCAAGCACGATTATCTTGCAACAAAAAACAACTTAGCTAGTGCGAACCTCCCTCTGATACCATGTGAAAAAATTTCGTTGCAAGAACCAACTTCACACAACAAGAGAATAATAATTCCAACAACAACCAAGTACAATTAATAAGGATGATATACCAATCACATGACAATTTTGCGAGGTATTGGACAAGCACAAAAACAAGAAAGAGCAAAACACTAATTCTTTACGACTTCAAGTTTTGTCACTTGCTCTAAATCGCTTTCACTGCTCCAGGTCGCATGCACTGCTCCAAATTCAAAATACCACTTTCAAATTTTTTCTAACCACACTTCACTACTAATTTGCACTTCTCTGTTCGCACCACCACTGACCCGGATTACACGACAATTTCAGATCATAATAGCACTTACTCGCAACCCAACTACACCACATCAAACTACTATTCAAAGCAACTCATCACTGTTCCTTGAGCTAACTATAAAAAAGACAACATTCCAGCATTTATCTCAAGCATAGCATAATAGAAAGGCAAACAGGTGATAATTTAAATTAGAGCAAAATGGACTCTTGGCACTACTTGGGTTGTGCCAACAGTCTATGACAAAGTGACGCATCTTGCCACAATACCAACACTTATGGATATTGTATCTCCTCTTTTGAATAGTCTTTGATGTCCGTAAGTCATCAGTCTTTATCTGTTCAGATGGGAGAATAACAGTCTTCTTCCTGTTTCTTTCAGCAAGAATTTGGCTGAAGGTAAGTCTGTCTGTAGGTACACTTAGTTTATTGTGATTTATACCAACATATGTCTTCTTTGCAGCTGACATGATGTTGATGACATCAGAAATGGCCAAGTGAGGCTTGTCTGCAGTCTTGCTCACATCCTTACTCTTTGCAGAAGGAACTTGGGGGGTGGCCACTGCCTTTTTCTTGAGAATGGGTGCATGAGCACTAAACACAAATGATCCTTGATGGGCTATTTGGATTTCCTCATGGGGGGAGTCTTCAGTGCACTCAATCCCATGCACTTTCTTCTTCCATTGGAAGTAACATTAAGGCTCTTAAAGGAAGAATTTCTATTCTTCCAGTGGTCATACATACTGTCATGGTTATACCTGTTAGAAGGGAGAATAACCTTCTGAAAGGTGGTCTGAGGCACAACAGGAGTCTTGTCTTTCCCTTTGGAATGAGCAGCTCTAGTGTTCCACTTGAACCCCAATCCCCTTTTATTATTTTGAGAGGAGAAAGAGTTAATTAGTGGCATCACTGTCTTGGGCTTAGAAAACTCATCCACTAGCATCCCTCTTTGAAGAGCTTCTCTTCAAGATCTTTAATGATCTTGTTCTTCTGGCTAATGATGGCTATTTGGATGATAGAGATTGTCTTCAGCTGGCTGACTTCCCTCCTCTTCTGGGCTAGCATAAAAGCTGACTCAGACTACAAGGAAGTAGCTTGCTGTAGAGAGACAATCTCTTCAGCTTGTCTCTTGACAAACTTCTTGCTCTTCTTTAGAGCTTCAAGGTTAGCACCATACTTGTCAATCAATTGATTGATATTCTCATCAGATTCTAATCCATCATCCCCACTAGATGAATTGGATGCCTCAGAGTCCGAGCCAGTCTTATAAACAGAAGGAGAGTTGGAAAGAGAGAGTACCTCATCAGGAACCGAGTTGTCCTGATTATCTTCAATTAATGTCATGAGGTTGAATTCCTCATCATCTTCAAAGTCACTGTCAACAGAGGACAGTGGTTACCTATGGCTATTATGACAGCATGAAGATCAACCTTCTCTTCAATAGAAATGAGACCAATATAAACCTCTTCTTCTTCTGATTCTGAAGACTCAAAATCACTATCTGACAAGCAGGATTTCTTCTTAACCAAGAAGCTCTTTTCAGCCTTCTTGTCCTTGTGATACTTCTTGTCATCTGATTTCTTGTTCTCCTTCCTCTTGACTGGACAGTCAGCAATGACATGTTCAGATCTATTACAATAATAACAAACAATATCTTAAAGTGTTTGTTCTGTTTAGAATCATACATTTCCCCAAAGGGGTTTTTTCTGGACTTCTCCATATTGGTATATGGCTTTCTGGAGCTAGAGCTATTAGAGCTCTTGTTCTTCCACTGTTTTCTCCTGCTCAACATCTTCTTGAACTGTTTGGAGAACAAGGTAAGTTCTCTATCTGACAGTTCATTGCCTGAGGTGTTGGGATCTGAACACTCTGACTCAGCAACTCTCCTTGGTGGAGGAGTCTTTTCCCTGCACCTCCTTGTTGCTTCAACTTTGAAGGCCACAGTCTTCTCTCTGTTGAGGGTCCTGACAGTATCTTCTTCTGCTCTTCTGGAGTTCATCTCTAGCTCATGAGACAGCAGCTTCCCAAACAGGTTTTGAGGCGGAGTGTTGGCCAGGTTGTCAACCTCCCTGATGACACAGATCTTGATATCCCATATCTTGTTGAGGGATCTCAAGAACCTATCATTCAGTTTATAATTTGTGAACTGTCTGCCATAGGTGATCAAATAGTTTACAATCTTGAAAAACTTTTCATAGCATTTAACTATGGAATCCTTCTTGCCTTGCTTGAAGGGCTCATATTGTTGGTTAAGGAGGGATTTCTTGTCATCCCTTACCTCCTCTGTCCTTTCCATATACTCAATTAAAGAATCTCACATCTCCTTGACAGTCCTACAGTGGACCAAGTTCTGGAATGTAGAATCATCTATGATACTTACAATAATATTCTGGGTCCTCTTGTCCATAGTGGCCAAAATTACTTCATCCTTGGTTATCTCAGTGTATTTCTTGGGAGTCTGGACATTGACATCTATAACAGAGACTTTCATGGGAATGAAAAGTCCCGCTTGAACAATTATGTATATCCTTGGATCTGAGGCTTCCATGAACAGTCTTATCCTCTCCTTCCAGATCCCAAAATTATCCTTCCTACAAATAAGAAGTTTCATAGAACCCAACTCCTTGTGGTTCTCACCTGAAGCCATGAAGATAAGCTTCTGTTAACCCTTGGAGATCTTGTTCAGACTATTAAGTCCTTTTTTAACAACCTCCCTCTAATACCACTTGAAAGTCTTTGTTCAAGGGTAGCTAAACGCCTAGAGGAAGGGGGGGGGGTGGATATGTTTGTTTTGGCTCTTTTGAATCTTTAAAGTTATGAGCTTGGTGCGTGTTAGAGTTAGTTGTTAGCTTTCAAGAATCACAACAACACACAAGATTTTATAGTGGTTCCTCTATCTAGGGTAGATCCACTTTCCCCCTTCACCTATCTAGCAGTGAGCTAGATTCGGTTAACTTCTCCTATATTCTCAGCTTCTTGAGCTTACACCTCAAATCCCTTAGGATCTTACAACTCAGAGTGAATTTCACTCTTACAACTCAGACTGATATAGTCCTACCTCAGGCACAGCCTACCTCAGGCACAACAACCCTACCTCTCAGAGATACACCAAATCTCCTACCTCAGATCCCTCAGGATCCTACCTCAGATCCACTCCTGGATCCTACCCACTCAGAGACAACATCTCCTACCACTCAGCCTTTATAATACATTGTTACAACTCAGATCACACAGTGATCCTACAGTTTGAGTTAAGATTTGTGGTGATTGACTCCAGAGAAATAAACCTCTGAGTCACTTTCCTAGACTGTGTAGAAACAGTCCTAACTCTTCACAGCAACAAGAGTGTAAATCTTCTAAGTTGTTCTGCTTGTGCTGAGAAGAACTGTTGCAGAGTTCTGCTCCTTCAAGCTTGAGTAGATCTGAAGTTTAATGCAACAGCCTTGAAGAAGAACAATAATAATAATGAGTGATCTGTTAACTAACCCTTGCAGAAAATTAGAGTTTGAGTTCTTGCTGAAGTTTTTCGAGATTTCGACTTTAATCACTTCATTCAGCAAAAATAATAATCAATTCGTCTTTTTACTTCCTCTGTTTCGACTTTTATATCCCTAACTCCAACGACTCTTTGATCCGTATGGGTAAGTAGTATGGATAGCTGTAAAGTAGCTTTACTATTAACTGCACTGCAGAAAGCATGCGGCGTCATTTGTCCTTTAGTGTGCAAAACCCGCTTCATTTGAATTTGGGATGACGTCAGTATGACTCAGCGCTTATGGACTTAATAACTTTCACCATACAGTCTGCGTAGACGTTGAGTGAAGTCTTGTGACTCAATGCATAGAGACGTTGAGTGATGTCTTGAGACTCAATACATCTAAACTTTAAGTGTTTAACTGCTGAAGCGTTGAGTGATAAGTCTTCACTCAACGCAAAAACACTTAGCTGAATAACCGTCTAACTTCCGAGGCGTTGAGTGAGCCTTCATCACTCAATACTGTTGTCTTTGATAGCTTAACTGATAAGACGTTGAGTGAACCTTCATCACTCAACGCATTTATACTTAACATAATCCTTTTGGTTGATGGCGTTGAGTGAACTTTCTTCACTCAACGCTTCTGGACTTGGCAGTTATCCTGACTGAAGGTGTTGAGTGAACCTTCTACACTCAACGCTTCTGGACTTGTACAGATTTTCTGACTAAAGGCGTTGAGTGAACCTTCTACACTCAACGCTTCTGGACTTAGCCGCTTTCTTTGATAGGGCGTTGTGTGAGCCTTCTTCACTCGATGCTTCTGTACTTGGACAGATTTTCTTTGAGTAGGCGTTGAGTGAATGACCTTCACTCAACGCTTCTGGACTTAGCCAGATTTGATTTCAGCTTCACAGAGGCTTTGAATGACTGAGCTTCTGTCAATGCTTTTAGGCCCCTGCTGTTGAGTGAAATGTACCCACTCAACGCTTTTTGACTTACGCAAATTTCTGTCTCTCTATAGTATCCTATTACGCCCCCGGACGAGGCTAGATTATTCGGACAACATTACAAACGGCGGCAACGGCACGGGCATGGCAATATTGGGGCTGAACCAATGGGTTCAGCCCCCTCCTCTTGAATATATGGCTCGGGGGGGCTGAACCACGCCGGGTTCAGCCCCATTGGGGCCGGCCGGCCCCCTTGGCTGGCCGGTCTTGGGTCCGGGGGTATAAATACCCGGACCCCTCTCTTTTGGAGGCTATGCAAGGATTATTCAGGTTATTTTCTCTTCTCTCCCAATCCTAACCCTAATTCCTCTCTACTTCTCTCTACTTTCTCTTCTCTTAGTTCTTCCTCTAGTTAGTGCTTAACATTTGGTATCAGAGGCTCCGATTCTCTCCATGGTGAACACTCGGAATCAAGAGGAATCCTCGCGGATTGAAAACCTAGAGGAGAATGTTGTTGGCTTAACCGATTCGATGGCGGCCCTAGAAGGGCGGTTGGAAGCCCGATTGGAAGAGTTGAAGACCCTATTGAAAGGGAAAGCGCCGGTGACCGACGACTCGGCCGGATCGGGCGGATCGGGGGCCGATCCCGCTGTTTCGGCTTCCGCACGGCTTGCGGAAGGGGTGGCGGCCGTGCGGCTTGCGGGAGGGGCTCCGCCTGGCGCGGCGTGGTTCGGGACGGCAGGAGGTGGGGCGTCGGCGGCCCAAGGACCTCCGGCGGGCCTGGCAGCGGGTTTTGGAGGGCCGTCGGGGCTGTTTCCGGCGGGATCTGCAGCAGCGGCCTTCGGCGACTTCGGATCGGGCCCGGAACAGTGGCGCCGAGGCGGGGATGAGCCTTTCGGGCTCCGGCGGCCACCCGACATGGCGGGACAGCCAAGGGGGGGACTCCTTCCTCCTCCACGTGGATTTGGGCCACCCGGAATGGCCGGTGTGGGCCCGGTTGGGGCGGGCAACAGCAATTTCCTCCCTGGGGAGCAGGACAACAACACGGCTACGACGGATTTGAACATGGGGAACACGCAAGACGGGACGGAGGTCCAGGGACACAACGTCTGACCCCCGGACTTACCCGCATGTACTTTCCAGAGTTCGAGGGCGGCGACGCCCTGGAGTGGATTCATAAAGCGGAGCTTTTCTTTCAGTACCAGGAGATGCCAGAAGGGCAGTGGGTGCAGCTGGCGTCCTTCCACTTGAAGGATGACGCCTTCCAGTGGACGCAGTGGTTCCTGCGGGGCCGGGATTACGTGCCTTGGGGGGAGTTTGTGGATGGATTTACGGCCCGATTTGGTCCCCTGGAGTATGAGAACTTTGAGGCCCTCCTTCAGAAGCTGCGTCAAAAGGGGTCCGTGATGGAGTATCGCACGGAGTTTGAGAAATTAGCAAATCGGGTTCAGTGGCCGGAAAGGACTCTCTATAGCTGTTTCATATTCCGTCTTAAGGAGCATATTCGGGATGAGGTGCAGGCACTCATGCCTCGTTCCTTGAACCATGCCATTACGTTGGCACGTATCCAGGAGGAGAGGTTCAACCGGCAGCGGGCGCGGATCACGAGTAGATCGGCTTTGGGCTCTGCGACGTCAGCACGACGGGAGCCACCCACGGGTACCAAGCCAACGGTGACTCGGTTGTCTTGGAGCGAGTTGGCGGCTCGGAAGGAGAAAGGCTTATGCTTTAATTGTGATGAGAAGTTCGAACCGGGTCACAAGTGCCAGAAGGTACAGGTTTTTATGTTGCACCAGGAGGAGCAACTCGAGGAGGACGTGTTCCCGGAGGAGGAATTGGAGTCAGGGGGAGACCTAGACTTGACGGAGTTGGGCGTCTCCCTACATGCCATGGAGGGATGCAATCCCCCTCCGCTTACGATGCGGTTGGCTGGACGGATTCGGCGAGAGAGGGTGACGATTCTGGTAGACAGTGGGAGTACTCACAACTTTATTCACCCTGATGTAGCAAGGAGGGTGGGGCAGGGAATCGACACGGGCGCAGCGTTTCAGGTCATGGTTGCGGATGGCAGCAAGTTACAATGCCAAGGAGTGTTGAAGGCGGTAGAGCTTCGGATGCAGGAGTATGTGGGGTGCACGGATGTCTACCTCTTACCGATCCGGGGCTCAGATATGGTACTGGGAGTGCAGTGGTTACAGCAGTTGCGGCGGGTTACTTTTGATTGGGATCAGATGACGATGAAGTTCAGGCAAGGCGGGCGACAGTTCTGTTTGATGGGGCTCCGATCTTCTCCGGTTAATGAGATCTCCCTTCGCAGTTTGCAGCAGCTTGAGGAATCCAGTAGTTTGATGGCGATTCTGTTGGGGGTGCGGTCGGACGAGGCAGGATCGACACAGGTTCCGGACCAGTTGCGGGCGCTAGTAGAGGAGTATGATGACATCTTCCAGGAGCCGAGTACACTTCCACCGTCACGTTTCCGTGATCATCAGATTGTGTTACAGACTGGGGCGGAACCGCCCAACATCCGTCCGTATAGGTACCCTTACATCCAGAAGGCAGAGATTGAGCGCAGTGTGAAAGAGATGCTTGATGCAGGTATCATACGGCCTAGTACCAGTTCTTTCTCCGCACCGATTATTCTGGTTAAGAAAAAAGACGGATCTTGGCGTTTTTGCGTGGACTACCGTGCCTTGAACAGTGTTACTGTGAAAGACAAGTTTCCGATTCCCGTGATAGAGGAGCTGCTGGATGAGTTGCATGGGGCGACCCTGTTCACGAAGCTGGATCTGCGGTCTGGCTACTACCAGATTCTGATGAAGGAGGAGGATGTGCATAAGACGGCCTTCAGGACTCATGACGGTCACTATGAGTTCTTGGTGATGGCCAATGGATTGACGGGGGGGCCGTCTACTTTCCAGGCCAATATGAATGAGATTTTTCGCTCATTCCTGCGACACTTCGTCTTGATTTTTTTTGACGACATTCTGATCTACAGTGCTACTTGGGAGGATCATCTACGTCATGTGGCTCAGGTCTTCTCTACTCTCCGACAACATCAGCTATATGCTAAGCGGTCCAAGTGTTCTTTTGGACAACCTGAGGTGGAGTACTTGGGGCATCTAGTTTCCGTTGACGGGGTGAAGGCCGACCCACGGAAGATCGAGAGTATGCTTTCTTGGCCACGACCTCTGACCATTCGGGCGCTGCGGGGGTTCTTAGGCCTCACTGGTTACTACCGGCGCTTTGTACGGGACTATGGGAAGATTGCTAGGCCGCTTACATAGCTGCTACAAAAGGATGCTTTCGAGTGGCACGCTGAGGCAGAGACCGCCTTCCAGGCGCTCAAGCGGGCTATGACGACGACTCCAGTGTTGGCACTTCCGGATTTCACCAAACAGTTCGTGGTAGAGACAGATGCTTCTGGCGTGGGCGTGGGGGCGGTCTTGATGCAGGAGGGGCGGCCGATCGCCTTCTACAGTAAGGCTTTGGCTCCCCGAACTCTGGGACTCTCAGTATATGAAAAGGAGATGCTGGCGGTTATTCATGCGGTGGCCCTATGGCGGCCCTACCTACTTGGGCGTCGCTTTACGATACGGACCGATCATCAGAGCTTGAAGCATTTTTTGGAGCAGCGGATTTCTTCCCCCATGCAACAAAGGTGGGTCACCAAGTTGTTGGGATATGATTATGCGATCGAGTATCGACCCGGGAAGGACAATCAGGTGGCTGACGCCCTGTCTCGCTTACCCGAGGGGGCCTTGGCACACATTTCCGGGCCTCAGTTGGATTCGATGGATGAGATTCAAGACGCGGTGCAGCAAGATCCCGGGTTACGGGCTATTGTGGAGGACCTGCGGCAGGGTCGTGAGGTAGCCCCAGGTTATCATTTACAAAATGACCGGCTGTATCATCAAGGGCGAATGGTCATTCCTGCTCAATCAGCTTGGCGGACGGTGATGATGCATGAGTTTCACTCGTCGCCAACAGGAGGTCACGCCGGCATTCTTCGCACTCTTCAGCGGGCTCGGGCCAACGTGTTTTGGAAGGGGATGCGCCGTGACATTCAGGAGTTTGTGCAGAAGTGTGAGGTGTGCCAACGGCAGAAATATGAGACTACTTCTCCGGCCGGCCTACTCACTCCCTTGGAGATTCCGCATCAGATCTGGGATACGGTTTCTATGGACTTCATCGACGGGCTGTCCAAGTCGAAGGGTAAAACAGTGATATTGGTAGTGGTGGACAAGTTGTCCAAGTATGGGCACTTCCTTGCTCTGAGCCATCCTTACACAGCGGAGTCGGTTGTGGGCTTCTTTGTTTGGGAGATTGTTCGATTGCATGGGATTCCCCGGGCGATCATTTCCGATCGAGATCCTACTTTTGTTGGCCGATTTTGGACAGAGCTCTTCCGCTTGCAGGGGACTTCCTTACGTTTCAGCACGGCCCACCATCCCCAGACTGACGGCCAGACAGAGGTATTAAATCGGGGCGTCGAGACTTACCTTCGCTGCTTTGTCATGGATGAGCCGCGGACCTGGACTAGCTGGTTACATTGGGCGGAGTACTGCTTCAACACTTCTTATCACTCGGCTAGTAAACTCACGCCCTTTGAGGTCGTCTATGGGCGGCCACCTCCTTCCTTGAGCAGTTATGAGCCCGGCAGTACCGCAGTTGCAGCAGTTGATCGGGCACTTCGTGATCGTGATCGGACCCTCGCCACCTTGCGTGCGAATCTTCGGGCGGCACAGGATCGTATGAAGGCTCAGGCGGATCGTCATCGCACAGAGCGAGAGTTCCAGGTGGGGGATGAGGTTTTCCTCAAACTTCGTCCTTATCGCCAGTTGTTAGTGGCACAACGGACAAATCAGAAACTAGCACCTCGTTACTATGGACCATTTCGGATCACGCGGAGGGTCGGTCCGGTGGCGTATACCTTGGCTTTACCCGCGAGCTCCCGGATCCATCCTACCTTTCATGTCTCCTTGTTGAAGCGGAAGTTGGGTGATGCTGTTCCGGTCTTTTCCGTTTTGCCCGAGGCTACTAGTGGGGGCGAGCTTCGCCCGATTCCGGAAGATGTACTGTTGATCAAATGGAAACGTCGTGGCACGGCGTACTGTCCAGAGCTGTTAGTCAAGTAGAAGGATCTCTCTGCGGAGCATAATACTTGGGTTGATTTATTGGAGTTCCGGGAGCTTTACCCTGACTATCACCTTGGGGACAAGCTGACTTTTGATGGGGCAGGGAATGTTACGCCCCCGGACGAGGCTAGATTATTCGGACAACATTACAAACGGCGGCAACGACACGGGCATGGCAATATTGGGGCTGAACCAATGGGTTCAGCCCCCTCCTCTTGAATATATGGCTCGGGGGGGCTGAACCACGCCGGGTTCAGCCCCATTGGGGCCGGCCGGCCCCCTTGGCTGGCCGGTCTTGGGTCCGGGGGTATAAATACCCGGACCCCTCTCTTTTGGAGGCTATGCAAGGATTATTCAGGTTATTTTCTCTTCTCTCCCAACCCTAACCCTAATTCCTCTCTACTTCTCTCTACTTTCTCTTCTCTTAGTTCTTCCTCTAGTTAGTGCTTAACATATCCTGTCTTGAGTCCAACCAAACTTCTGACCCTATCAACCTGTCTAATCAATGAACAATGGACAACCTACATACATTGAATTAGAACCTTCATCAATGAACAATGGACTTACGCTTTTGATAGCTTAACTGATAAGACGTTGAGTGAACCTTCATCACTCAACGTATTTATACTTAACATAATCCTTTTGGTTGATGACGTTGAGTGAACCTTCTTCACTCAACGCTTCTGGACTTGGCAGTTATCTTGACTGAAGGTGTTGAGTGAACCTTCTACACTCAACGCTTCTGGACTTGGATAGATTTTCGGACTGAAGGCGTTGAGTGAACATTCTACACTCAATGCTTCTGGACTTAGCCGCTTTCTTTGATAGGGCGTTGAGTGAGCCTTCTTCACTCGGCGCTTCTGTACTGGGACAGATTTTCTTTGAGTAGGCGTTGAGTGAATAACCTTCACTCAACGCTTCTGGACTTAGCCAGATTTGAGTCCAGCTTCATTGAGGCTTTGAATGACTGAGCTTCTGTCAACGCTTTTAGGCCTCTGCCGTTGAGTGAAATGTACCCACTCAACGTTTTTGGGCTTACGCAAATTTCTGCCTCTCTATAGTATCCTGTCTTGAGTCCAACCAAGATTTTCTGCCTCTCTATAGTATCCTGTCTATAGTATCCTGTCTTGCCTCTCTATAACTTCTGTCAACGCTTCTGGACTTAGCCAGATTTTCTTTGAGTAGGCGTTGAGTTAAATTTATCTATTGTTTTTCTATTTTTTCCTTTTAGCCTATATATATATGTAAGCCCGGTTTAGGGCACACAAGATTCTAATAATCGATCTATTCTACTTGGTATCAGAGGACAGGAAAAGCCGCCGCTCGTTCGCCCTTCGCCCGTCGCTCGCCCGCCCGTCGACCGCCCGCCGTCGCCCGCTCCGCGGTCGCCCGCTCCGCCGTCGCCCGCTCCGCCGTCGCTCGCTCCGCAGTCGCCCGTCGCTCGCTCCGCAGTCTCCCGTCGCTCACTCCGCAGTCGCCCGTCGCTCGCTCCGCAGTCTCCCGTCGCTCGCTCCGCAGTCGCCCGTCGCCCGCTCCGCAGTCGCAGTCGCCCGCTCCGAAGGCTTCGCTCGCCCGTTTTTTAGGGCTTGATCGGAGGGCGTTTTGCCCTCCATGGAGGCTGCCGGAGATGCCTCCCTTTTCTCCTCGGGTGTTTTCTTCGGCTTTCAGCTCTAGCCCACACCCGTAGGATGTCCTTTCTCTCCGCTTGAGATCTTTGTTCTCCCTATGGATGCTCAATCCACTTTGTCTCCTGCTTCTCAATCCGGTGCTCTTCCCGGTTCCTCGGCCCCCCAATCGGATACTTTGCATAGCCACTTGGGTGATCCTCCTCGGAGTCATGGCCAGTCATTGAAGATTACTACTGTTGCCTTGGATGGCACAAATTACCTGGAATGGTCTAGGGCGGCTCAACATGCGATTCGCAGCCACCAGTTATATGGCCTTCTTGATGGTACTCTCGTTGAGCCATCACGTTCCGATCCCTCGTGGCGCAAATGGGATGCGGACAATTCTTTGGTCGTCTCGTGGCTTCTTCATTCGATGTCTCCTCAGGTGTATCAGAGTTATATGTTGTTGGACTCCGCACACGATATTTGGACGAGAGCCCGTGATACTTACTCCCAGGCAGGCAGTTCGATGCAGGTATATGAGCTCACTCGCCGTGTTCTGGAACTGAGACAGGGAACTATGCCCGTTGCTGCCTACTACTCTGAGTTTGAGCGCCTTTATCAGGAGTTGGATTTCTTTAATACCTTTACAGCAGCCTGTACGACTGTTGCAGTGGCTCTTCAGAAGGATAAAGACCGCTTCCGTGTTCATGTCTTCCTTATGGGCCTTAACATGGAGTTTGATGCTGTTCGTCTGCATGTTCTCCATCGCGAGCCTCTTCCCTCCCTTCGGGAGGCATTCAGCATGCTCCTCAGTGATGAGAACCGTCGCCGCACTCTTGGACCTCCTACTGATTACTCTGCGCTCGCTGGGATTTCTCGTGGCCCCCCTCCTGTTTGCAGTCACTGCGGGAAAAAAGGCCATCTCAAAGACTCATGTTTTCGCCTGCATCCGCACCTTGCCCCATCTGGTCGAGGTTCTGGTCGTCGAACTGGATATCGTGGAGGTGGTCGTTTTTCTGCTGACCGTGTTCAGTCTTCTGCACACTCTACTGAGGTTCTGGAGGACACCTCTAGTGGCTTGTCTGCGGCCGAGTTAGAGGCCTTCCGCCGCATGTTGCGCTCTCACACTGACTCTACTTTGGCTTCCTCTCACGCTGCTGTTGCCACTTCTGGTCTGTCCAGTGCTCATGCTGTGTCTTCCACACCTTCTGAGTGGATCATCGACTCAGGTGCGACCGACCACATGACAGGTTCTGCCTCAGGTTTTACCTCCTACACTCCCCTCTCTGGTCGTGATAAGGTTATTGCTGCCAATGGCTCTCTCTCTGCCATTGCTGGCAAAGGGACAGTCCCGTGTTCTCCTGACCTATCACTTTCCTCCGTTTTGCATGTCCCTTCTTTTCCCCGCAACTTACTCTCTATTAGTCACTTGACTAGCTCATTACACTGTTCTGTGACATTCTTTCCTGATGTTTGTGTTTTTCAGGATCTGGCTACGAGGCGGACACTTGGCAGTGGTAGGAATGTTGGCGGTCTGTACTTGCTGAACCAATCTTCTCCCAGTGCTCTCTCTTCCACCAGATCTCCGACGCTTGATGATCTTCGACGATGGCACCAGCGCCTTGGCCACCCTTCTCCTTTATATCTTACTAAATTGTTTCCTGTCTTTCATCATTTACTTCAGTCTTTTGTTTGTGATGCGTGTGAACAGTCTAAACATGTTCGTCGTCGTTCTACTCATTTATCTGTTCCTAGTCTGTACTCATTTGATGTTATCCACTCTGATGTTTGGGGTCCATCCCGTGTTCTCTCTTTATCTGGCTATAAATGGTTTGTAACGTTCATTGATTGTTACTCCCGCACTACTTGGCTTTATATGCTTAAAAAGAAAAGTGATGTTTTTTTGTGCTTTCAAAAATTTCATAAGATGGTGGTCCAACAATTCGGAGGCAAAATACGCGTGCTACGTAGTGATAATGGTGGAGAATATGATGATCGCGGTGCCTTTGGGGCCTATCTTGCGGACCATGGCATCATCCATCAAACTACGTGTGTTCACACCTCCACTCAAAATGGGGTGGCCGAACGCAAGAATAGGCAGTTGCTGGAGGTGGCCCGGTGTTTACTTCTTTCTATGCACCTCCCTAAATCCTACTGGGGGGATGCTATTCTTACAGCCGCGCATCTCATTAACCGTCTTCCGTCTCGTGCTCTCTCGTTTGATACGCCCCTTTCTCGTCTCGAAAGAGCGCACATTGTCCATACCTCCCATCTTCCCCCTCGTATCTTCGGCTCCGTGTGTTTTGTTCATGTCCATAGCCCACATCGTGATAAACTCGATGCGCGGTCTCTTCGGTGTGTTTTCGTCGGTTATTCTTCTACCACCAAAGGGTATCGGTGTTATCACCCTCCGACACGTCGGTACTATTGTACTGTCGATGTCACCTTTCGTGAGGGGGAGTCGTACTTTGATCCTCGTCAGGGGGAGATGACTAACACTGGTGACGAACTGATCGACTCCCCGCTCCCTATTGTTGCTCCTCATCCTATTCCTCCACCTGCTCCCGTTCCTATCGTTGATACTCATCCTATTCCTCCACCTGCTCCCGTCCCTTCCACCTCCGCTCCTCCGATAATATACACATACTCTCGTCGTCCTACGACTGTTGAGCAAGTGCAGACTGAAGATGTTTCGCCAGTACCGGTGCCTGTCTCCAGCCCAGATTCAGATGATGACCTCCATATTCCTCTTGCCCGTCTTTTAGGTAAGAAGGGTAGCACCAATCACCCTATTGCCAACTACATTCGTTATGATCACCTTTCTCAGGCACATCAAGCCTTTATTTCTTCTCTTTCATCTATTGTTATCCCTAAGACATGGCAGGAGGCTGTTCAGATACCTGAATGGAAAACGGCAATGGAGGAGGAACTGCGTGCCTTGGACAAGAATAAAACGTGGCAGCTGGTGAGCCTTCCTCCAGGGAAGCGAACGGTTGGATCTCCGTTGGGTCTACACAGTTAAACAAAACCAAGATGGTGTAGTGGAGCGGTACAAAGCTCGTTTGGTGGCTCAGGGATATACCCAGGCTCAGGGTATCGACTACCAGGAGACCTTTGCTCCTGTTGCGAAGATGAACTCTATCCGCGTGCTTTTTTCGGTTGCTGCAAGCCGTAGATGGGACCTATTTCAGCTCGATATCAAGAATGCCTTTCTGAATGGCGATCTGGAGGAGGAAGTTTACATGGATATTCCACCGGGCTCTGTTATCAAAGGGTCCAAGGGAAAGGTGTGCCGGGTTATAAAATCCCTGTATGGTTTGAAACAGTCCCCGAGAGCGTGGTTTGGACGCTTTTACAAGTTCATGCTCCAACTTGGATACACTCAAAGCCATGCTGACCACACACTCTTTATTAAGAGAAAGGGTGCTCAGGTCTCTATTCTTATTGTGTATGTGGACGACATTATCATTACCGGGGACCACTTGGAGGGGATCACTTACCTGAAGGAGCAACTGAGCAAAGAATTTGAAGTTAAAGACCTGGAAAAATTGAAATATTTCTTGGGAATTGAAGTGGTGCGGTCTCAACAAGGGATTTTCATCTCCCAAAGAAAGTATACTCTGGATCTTCTTGAAGAAACTGGGATGCTTGGGTGTGCACCTGTGGACACACCTATTGAGGCTAATCACAAAATTGATGCAGATGCTAGTGGAGAAAAAGTAGATGTCTCAAAATACCAACGTTTGGTTGGACGTCTCATATACTTGTCCCATACTCGCCCTGACATTACGTATGCTGTGGGAGTCCTAAGTAGGCATATGCACTCTCCTTCCGTTCGTCATCAGCAGGCGGTCTTTAGAGTGCTGCGGTATCTCAAAAAGGCACCAGGTCGTGGGATCCTTTTCAAAAACGGACAATCACTGGAAGTTGAAGTGTTTACAGATGCTGATTGGGCCGGTAGCCAAGATGATAGAAAATCAACCACGGGGTACTGCACCTTTGTGGGAGGCAATCTCGTTTCATGGAGGAGCAAAAAACAGAATGTGGTAGCTCGGTCAAGTGCAGAGGCGGAGTATAGGGCTATGGCACAAGGTGTTTGTGAAGGATTGTGGTTGAGGACTCTTCTTCGTGATATTGGTCTTCAGGGGAACAACCCTATCATGATCTACTGTGACAATAAAGCTGCCATCAGTATCGCGCACAATCCAGTGCAACATGATAGAACCAAACATGTGGAGGTTGATAGACATTTCATCAAGGATCACCTAGACAAAGGAAATATTTGCACCCCTTTTGTGAACTCATTTGACCAGCTTGCGGACGTCTTCACCAAGGGTTTATGCAGCGATAACTTCAAGGACAGCACAAACAAGTTGGGAATGCTTAATATCTATTCCCAACTTGAGGGGGAGAGTTAAATTTATCTATTGTTTTTCTATTTTTTCCTTTTAGCCTATATATATATGTAAGCCCGGTTTAGGGCACACAAGATTCTAATAATCGATCTATTCTACTCCTTCATCACTCAACGTATTTATACTTAACATAATCCTTTTGGTTGATGACGTTGAGTGAACCTTCTTCACTCAACGCTTCTGGACTTGGCAGTTATCTTGACTGAAGGTGTTGAGTGAACCTTCTACACTCAACGCTTCTGGACTTGGATAGATTTTCGGACTGAAGGCGTTGAGTGAACATTCTACACTCAATGCTTCTGGACTTAGCCGCTTTCTTTGATAGGGCGTTGAGTGAGCCTTCTTCACTCGACGCTTCTGTACTGGGACAGATTTTCTTTGAGTAGGCGTTGAGTGAATAACCTTCACTCAACGCTTCTGGACTTAGCCAGATTTGAGTCCAGCTTCATTGAGGCTTTGAATGACTGAGCTTCTGTCAACGCTTTTAGGCCTCTGCCGTTGAGTGAAATGTACCCACTCAACGTTTTTGGGCTTACGCAAATTTCTGCCTCTCTATAGTATCCTGTCTTGAGTCCAACCAAACTTCTGACCCTATCAACCTGTATAATCAATGAACAATAGACAACCTACATACATTGAACTAGAACACATCAAATACAAACATGTGTATACTATTGACTTGTGAGCTTTCTTCAAATCTGAGACATTGTGATCAATGGACCAAACAACCACCTTATACCATCGAGGTTTCCTCTAGTTCAGCTTTCAGACAGAGATACATTCTACTTAGAGCTATTAGTTACCTCCGGATACGTACTTCAGATTGTTATATATGGCTTCCCGCAGTGTGCAGGTGTGATACACTATGATTATTGTTTGTTGGGGCGATTGCCCATTCTCAAATGATACTTGATTACCCGAGAGGAGCTTGGGCAAGTTGTCCCTGGGCGACATAGTGCACATGCCCATCTTCACTCACCGGAGATGAGTGTTTTCAAGTCGGCGGGAATTGATGGAGATCACTGTGATGCACTACTCATTCAGACGATCCTAATTTACAAATGCATCTGAATGGTTGTTTGGTGTGGATTTCATGTATTTATTTTATATTTTCGAGCTGTTTTGACACCTGATCGGTTCAGACATTCTGAGCCTTTTGATCTGGGTCCCCTATTTCAGTTATGAGTTATTTATGCATGTATGGGGGCAGGCTGAGGGGTATGGATAGTTATTTGTAGTTTTGTGGAACTGTCGGTCATGCTTCTTTTCGGTGCAACTTAGGGAACTTCCTCCTTGGTGCGACTCCGAGGAAAACCTACCCCTCCACTGTCGCCCAGCCCTGATAATCCCTTTCTTACCCTTCACAATCCCCCTTACACTCTCTGTCGCTTGATCCTGCCGACTCCCCCTCCACGATCTCCTCTACGTCCCAGCTGCTTGACCCCTCCAACTCCTCCACGACCTCCTTTATATCCCATCCACCTATCCTGCTGACTCTTCCTCCTCCACGACTTACTCTAAATCTCCAGCCGCTAATCACCCTTGTTCTCCCACCCGAGCAGCCCGCTTGTCTATTTCTCCTTTCAGCAGCCCTCGATTCCAACCCAAACCCTCCCTGGAGAACCCTTTTTAGCACTGCTCGTGAACCCCCACAGCCTTCTGAACCCCTTGGTCCTTTTACCCACATTCACCCCTCATTTTCTTCACTAAAACACCTCTAACAGCCACACTACAGTCCCCTTGCAGCCTCGTCCAGCCCTCCTGCAGCCCGAAATCTCCTCCATCACTTCTTCCATCCTCCTTTTGCAAGTGTAAGTTGTTATTTGGAGTCTTATTATATGCTATTATTACTGTGAAATTGTTTCATTTTCCAGAATTTATTCGGCAACGCTTAAAATTACTTGCACCTAAATCATTTTGTGAATTAAATATTTTTGTGAGCAACTGTGTGATTGTTTTAAATCTTTATTTTAATTAGTTGCTTGTGATTAAATTGTAATTAGACCAATTCATTTGCATGCGTGTTAGCTTACATTTAATTGGATTGTGTGAATGCATTCATAACACTCTAGAGAGTCGGTTGTAGCTTCATTCGCGTATGTCGTATGCCCGCTTGCATTGCCTTTTTGGTTAAGACATTATTTGTTCTCCACCTATAGCTTGTTCTACGCCAAAATGTTTGTGCATCGTTCGTTCAATTTCAAGATCAGCTCCCTGACGTCTTCACTAAGAGCCTGAATTGCAACACTTTTGTTGATAATTTCTTCAAGCTGGGAAGGATTGATATCTACTCCCATCTTGAAGGGGAGAGGTGAAGTAAATACTCATGTAAATATCCACATAAATGCCATCCTGGAGGCCCATATTGATTTTACTCTTCTCCTCCTTTAGTTTAGTCTCGCACCTGTTGCAATGCTTTATGACTCTCCCTCATGTGTATATATAGAGTGGGGTGGTGTCTCTTTATGTTAGATTGAAAATACAAAAAATCTATTTCTTATTCTCAACTTCGTTTGGATAGCCTGTTGGTGTTAGGTTTTATATTTTATTTTATTTGTATGCACTTAGTTAATAGTTTGATTAGAAATGAAGATTTTGACTTTGATGCTTTTTTAGGTTGGAGAAGTTTGGAGCTCTTGTATGGGACAAAATTGTTCATCAACATCAAGGATGGAGGCTTGTTGCATCGATTTGGTTGCATGCTGGTGTTATCCACTTGTTGACTAATATGATCAGCCTGGTTTTCATAGGGATTCGACTTGAGCAACAATTTGGTTTTGGTAAGATTTACAGGTTTCAGTTGTAGTTGGATATCATTAGGCAACACATGTTGATATTTCCATTTGTTCCTCTTAAATAAATTGAATATCGCAGGATGTCTTAGGTTTTATGGTTTATAATGCATGTCTATTATGCTTAGCTTAAAATCATGTAAATGCACACAATTTTGACATATCGCGTCTCTTTTTTTATTCATTACTTTAAATGTCTATGAGTAAGAGTGCACGAGGCCCCCTGTGCGGCCCTCGATAGTATCCCAGCCGCGACAACGACATCCCCGACTGTGACAGTACCTTTACTGGTTGCGGACCGGCTTCGTCTGTACGTGGGTTTCTAGCGGGTCCTCCAGTCCGTGGGTTACATCAAAATACACAATTTTATTGATGTATATAACTTCCTCTGTCTATTATCTATGTCCTCAACTTCAACACAGATTTACAAATTACAATTAAGTTGGACAATAATGTTAATGTACCTCAACATTCCCTTTTTTATTTCAATACCCTACACTGAAAAAGTGATTTGGGATGATGAGAGGTTATTAAATCTTGAAAGGTAAATAGTTGGCTGATTAGCGAAAAGAGTTGGGCACACAACAAAACCAACTTGAAAACCACTTCATTTCCCACTAATGATGGAAACTAATAAAACTAATATCTGTATAAAAGTTTTTTTAGGAACAACTAAAGTTAATCTATATTTTCGAGCTTTGTGCATAGAAATCATTAGACATAGCTGCCACTATTCTTCGGAGATTCCATTTTCTAGAATAGTGGCAGCTACTTCCCAATAATCTCTACTTTACCTTTTCTCTCACAACTTTTATAGAACTGATACCAGCATCATTGGTAGGGGATCTGAAAATGATTAATGCTCAAAAAGGGTTCTGCAAGCTATAAGATATATTCCGAAAGCAGCTTTGATTTGGTGCCGCTTGGACTTGGAAGGCCAACGTGAAATATGCAAATCTCATATATCATGGAGCCTGCTTATTTTCAAGTGATGAACTAAAGGTTGTCAACATCTTTGATTGCCATGGTAACCAGGCACTTCATAAGATTCTATCACCTAAATTGTAGCAGCTAATTATTAAGACCAATTTCAAGATTTCTTATGAGCCTAATTATTAAAAGAATTAGAAATATATATCTTCTATAATCCTAGTATCTTTCCTATTGAATAAACACAAAACTGGGACCTTGAATATATTAAGGTTACGGTTTGTATTACTAGAAATGAAGCCGGGTTCAGGTACTGAGAAGTCAAACCACAATCTTTTAATGCATTGAGAAGGGCGTTTGCTTTATAAATAGTAAAATAGTATAGATATATCTAGACACACACACACCAAATTGATGCAGAATCATCCCAACTCAAGCCAATATAGAGAGAACAGAGGCACAATGGTTTCAGGAGCTAGGATATGGACTCATACCAACAAAACTTCAAACAGTTTGGTATCAAATGCTTTGGAGTTACCTTTTAGACTGTGCTTTTAATATTAGTAGGTTCAAAGAAAGAAAAGATATCTATATTTTAATTTGAGGTGCTCAACCGCAAATGAAATATGTCGTTATTTTAATAACGGAAATATAATTACAGGTGATGCTCATTGGAGAAGATGTATAAGTTTTTCATATCATTGGTACACAAAGCCTTGACTCTGCTGTACATGTTCTTGTTTCTAACCTCAAGAACCACCTAGGGAAGGATGACAATATTTATCACTGGATTCTTCAGCAAATCAATCCAGAAAAAACTGAAACCATGAAAAAGATAGGAAAAGATTAGCATCCGTGGCCCAAAAATCAGACTAACAATAAATTACCTGATGAGATAGAGAGGAAGAGGGAGGAAAGCAGGGAGAGAGAGAGAGGATTTTATCTTAACTAATAAGAATCAAAACTAACATATATTTGAAACCACCCTGTCGGATATAAACAGATTTTTTTCACAGATAAAAACCATTTGTCAGAATTCTTGACCGTGACCATCTTTCAGGATTTTCCACTTCTGCTCCTTAAACTCATCTTCTAACTCACTAATGTCAAGAAAGGTTGACTGTGCAACACCCTAAATTTACCCTTAGAACCTTGTTGATGACATGTATGTGCTTGGTATGTGAGTGGATAGACTTTTGAGATGATCTCGGGCCGTAAACCAGTTTTCCTTCACGCACGACTGTGCGGTCCAAAATGCACGACCGTGAGTTTCTGTAGGATTGAGAAAGGGAAGATACAAAAGCCTGAAGATGATCGTGTGCCATGGGCACGACCGTGCGAGATATCATGCACGAAGACAGGCACCATTGGCCAATTTCTGTAAAGCCTAAAGACGAATGTTCGCTATACACATGACCTTGCGTGCTTTGAGCTGCGATTATAAAATAGTAACGAACGACCTTGTGATCGGGTGCACGACCTTGCGATCGGCACAAATCAATATTTTAAGGTTTAATCTAAATCCAAGTCGTGGATCTCAATCCAATGGCTAAGATCTCTTCCCCCTAACCTAAAACCGCGATAGAGGACCAAATCCCTTCATTTTCGGCAATCCTTGGCATGGGAGAGAAGAAGAGAGGAGAAAAAGGGAGAACCTAGGGCTTGGAAGGGAGATTCCGCTATTTGAGGAGTTCTTGAGCTCCGATCAAGAAACCGAGGCCGTAAACACAAGGAGCTCCTCCTTCCGATCATCCTCCACCCAATCATTCAAATTTTTTATGGCATCGAGGCTGATTTCATGGGTAACGATCTCTTCCTCCGGTCTTAATATCGATTGCATGACCATGACTTTATTTTTCTTGCATTAGGAGAGTCTCCTCTCATAGTCTCACTAATTAGTGGAGAGGATGAGCTCCTTTGTTTCGTTAAAACATCGGGGTGTTGGATTGTGCCTTTGACATGCTTTGCATTAAAGAATCCGACGTTCGAGTCCGAATTAGCCATGTTGTGTGAAGTTTATTCTTGGTCGTAGGCTCGGATCGGTGATGTTGATGTTATAATTGCATAGGGAATCCCTAGTTTGCATGGCCGAAGAATATGTTATGGGCCTACTCGGAGGTTGCTGAAGGAGTTTCCGGAGGCAAAGATGATGATACCGGAGGAGGATACCATGGAGCCGGAACTGCGGCCGTCTAAGCGAGATTTGCTTGTTGAGAAAGGGAAATTCCAACCATGTATAGCTTGACAGAATAGTAGTTTTGTGGTGTAAGAGGGTTGACGCTGGTGGCTCGTGGCGTATGAGCGGCGGTAGCGGGACTTGATTGCTGCTAGTATGATTCGTGGGTGGGTTGGTAATTGTAATACCCCTTCCCAGTATTTCTGAAATCAGCCGTCCGGCCGGGTCAGCGATATAAAGAAAACTAGGAAACAGTATTAAAACTAGTAGCAGCAGGTAATAAACTCTATACTAAGCAATTTAAGTCTTACAGCGGAAGTTTAAAAAGTAAACTAAGGGTAACCACATACCTGATATCTGGATTCACAGAGCCACTAAACAGGAAATAGAACTGAATTAACTGAAAATCTGGTTACCATAAATAGTCTGATACAAATTAGATAAAAACATTAATCTGTTACAGTGTTCTCATCTACAAGTACTTGCTGAAATAGAGTAAACTGAAAAAGATAAATAATACAAACTGACGCCACCATAATGCTCATCCTAGACGTAGTTTCCCACCTGGGTCACCTGAAAAACAGTGCCCACGAAGGGTCAGAGTAAGGAAAAATGACTCCTCCTAGTGACACTAAAACAAACAGTTTTACTTATGAATGCATGCATGCCTTTAAAAATAGTCTCGTGCACTGAAAACATTTTATGTTATATGTTATGCATGTTTTTCCTATACTTCCTGGTCAACACATCTATTAGTTCTATTTTCGCAACTTTTTGTTCTTTTACCCAAGTCCTGAAGTTGACTAACTAGTGTACTGACTCACGACAGGTCTATACTTGAGTTCTATGTGATTTCTAACCTGCTCATCTACTAGGAAGGCTCTAGGCAGAGTAGCTCCTAACGCGCAACTGAAACTGACGACCCGAGACCATCTTACGAACCCAATTGTTCTAGTGTCACGCGGACACGGTCTCGAATCTACTAGCTGGCTCAAGGGAAGACACTTCCCATGTCTGTACTACTCATAAGGTTCCATGTGCCTTATGAGAACGGTAGTGCGCCTCTACCTAGCACGGAAGAAACTCTGTGTGCTGGCTGACCTTTTTGGTCTGACGCTACTCTGCAAGGGATATCTTTTCTGGTGAACTACTAAGCGACCCTTGACTTCCTGGCGGTCGACTTGAAGGGACATTTACGCCCTTGATCGGAACAAATTTCAAACCTACGAACACGGTTAACGCTTTCGTACTCTACGTTACTGTTCATGATCCGACGACTTGGGTCCTAGGGAAATCGTGTCACCCTACACGTTTTTCGTAACCGTTTGCCTATCACCACACCTTTCTATGCATGGACATGGTACTTGAAATAAATCTATTTATGTGTATAAAAATACAATACTTGATATATCTAACTAAAAGGAATTTAAATTTCCTTACCGCGGTGGTGCGGCGCTCGTAGACTCGGCGCGGCGACATCTTCTATTTCGAAGGTAAACCTACTGCTGGGGACCTTCAAAGTGCTGCCCCGACCCCACCGAAGTCCTGCAAGGAAGGGCAACCCTAATTTCATCATTTTCCCCTAAGGGTTTCCGGTGGAAAAATTCCAAAACAACTAGGTTTACCAAATTTAGAAGCTAAACTTTACTAATTTACCTTTACGCAGAGCGATTGAGGTTCCCAAAGCGCCCAACCCAAACTCCGCGGAGAAACACGCACTCCAAAACCTATTTAGGGCAAAAGGAAATGAAAAACCTAAGTTACTTTACTTCCAAATCCAAGAATATCCACAAAGGAAATGAGATGAGAGAGGAATCGACTCACCGGAACCAAAACGAAATCTAACACTTCCGGCTAGGGTTGAAATCGGCTCTTCCACGACCAAGGAAGGAAAAGGATTGCTTGCTGGCGCCTTCAGAGGAGGGAGGAGGAGTCGAATCTGCGTTCCGGAGGAGGATCGGGCGGCGGTAAGCCCTTTGCGGAAGGCGTCGGCTGCAGAAACGGGAGTCGTCGGGCTCGCCCTTTGCGGGAGACGGAACAGGATCGGGAGAGGGTTTGCGGTTTTCCTTCCGTAAGAAAGTGTGCGGGTTTTCATAATAGAGGGGGGGGGTTTATTCTTATTAACTGTAATAAGAGGGGGAGAATTACTATTGGCACCTCACTCCACCCAAAAACAAACTAAATCACGGCTAACGGCACACCCAATCTCAAATAAACGGTCGCGATTTAAAATCATAGAACAACGTACCTCGACGACGCGCTGTCCCGGTCAAAATCCGTCGCGACTCGACCCTATAATTTACGATAAAAATTCGTGTCAGATTTACGGATGTTACAAATCTCCCCTCCTAACAAAAATTTTCGTCCTCGAAAATTGAAACCATACCTGAATCGAAGAGAAAAGAATAGTCTGCATTGCTCTTAAGCTCATCCTCTCGCTCCCAAGTATACTCTGGACGGCCACAGTTCATCCAAAGGACTTTGACCATACGAATCTCTCTATTTCTGAGCTTCTGAATCCTTAAGTCCACTATCTTGACTGGTCTAACTCCAATACTAAGATCTGTTTCAATTGGTGCTTCCTCGGTACTGATGATCTGACTGGGATCTCTGACTGCTCTCCTCAGATAGGAGACGTGAAATACATCATGTACACCACTCATTTTATCAGGTAAGGCCAATCTATATGCAACCTCACAAACTCTTTCCAGCACCTCAAAAGGACCAACGAATCTGGGGCTCAACTTCTTCATCCGCTTTATTCTAGAGACTCCTCTTACTGGTCTGACCTTCAGATAAACGTAGTCTCCAACACTGAACTCTACTGTCCTGTGCTTCTGATCATGATACTTAGCCTGACGATCCTGAGCTGTCTTCATACGCTCCTGAATAAGCCTGATCCTATCAGTGGTCTTATCAATCCATGACTCTCTGATAGAAGATCTTTCCTCACTCTCAGCCCAACATAACGGTGTCCGACAACGTCTACCATATAGGGCCTCGAACGGTGCCATCCCAATACTCGCCTGAAAATTGTTGTTGTAGGAGAACTCCACAAGAGTAACATACTTCTCCCACTTTCCTCCAAAATCTAGAATGCACATCCGTAGCAGATCCTCCAACGTCCTATTTGTGCGCTCAGTCTGTCCATCGGTCTGAGGATGGAAAACGGTGCTGAAATGTAACCTGGTACCCAACCGCTCCTGAATATATCGCCACTCTCTGGAGGTAAATCTGTCATCTCGGTCTGAAATTATAGTCTTGGGAACACCGTGAAGTCGAACTATCTCGTCTATATATAACTGTGCCAGCTTCGGACCTTGATCCGTCTTCCTAAGAGGAATGAAATGGGCGACCTTAGAAAGCCGATCTACTATAACCCACAAGGAATCATTCCCACTCTGCGATCTCGGCAAACCATGAATGAAGTCCATGGATATATCCTCAAATGTCCACTCGGGAATGGGAAGTGGCTGCAACTTGCCTCCAGGCCTCTGAACACTCGGCCTTAACCAACTTGCAAGTCTCACACTTTCCTACATAATCTGCAACATCACTCTTCAAACCTGGCCACCAGACTACCTTCTTAAGATCTGCATACATCTTCGTGCTGCCGGGATGTATAGAATACCTGGAATTGTGTGCCTCGAAAAGAATGTCCTCCCGAAGGTGACTAACATCTGGGATGCACACTCTGCCATCATGCAATAATAACTCATCCTGAATAGAGAACCTCTCTTTCTGACCTGACTGCACTGAGATCCAAATCTCTGTCATCTTTGGATCCAACGGTATAGCTGTCCTGATCCTATCTCTAATATCGCACGAAATCTCCATCCAACTCAACCAAGCTGAACCAAAACTGCAACGGGGCACAACGACGATGTCCAGTCTCTCCAGCTCTCGAACCAACTCCTTCTGCTGAGTGAGAAGATAAAAACACGAGCCTCTCCTGCTAAGGGCATCAGCTACCACATTCGCCTTTCCTGGGTGGTACTGAATGTCTACATCGTAGTCTGAAAGAAACTCTAACCATCTACGCTGCCTCAAATTGAGCTCTCGCTGATCAAAGATATACTTGAGGCTCTTATGATCAGTGAAGATCTCACAACGCACTCCATATAGGTAGTGTCTCCAAATCTTCAGAGCATGAATGACTGCTGCAAGCTCCAAGTCATGAACGGGATAGTTCCTCTCATGAACCTTTAACTGTCTCGATGCATATGCTACGACCTTTCCATGCTGCATAAGAACACAACCCAAACCCTGACCTGAATCATCACTATAAATCTGAAATCCGTCTGGTCCTGAAGGCAAACTCAAGATCGGTGCGATCATCAATCTATCCTTCAAGTCCTCAAAGGCTAACTCGCACTCAACAGTCCACACCAAGCCTTTTCCCTTCTTAGTGAGGGAAGTCAGTGGTAGGGCTATCTTTGAGAAATCCCTGATGAATCTCCTGTAGTATCCAGCAAGACCCAAAAAGCTGCGAACCTCTGAAACTGTCGACGGTCTTGGCCAATTCTTAATAGCCTCTATCTTCTTCGGATCAACACTAACCCCTTTCCGACTGATGATGTGGCCTAAGAATGCAATCTCTGAAAGCCAAAACTCACACTTAGAAAACTTGGCAAACAACTGGTTCTTCCTGAGTGTGCTCAAAACAATTCTGAGGTGTGCTGCATGATCTTCTGCACTCTTAGAGAACACCAAAATATCATCTATGAAGACGATGACAAAACGATCTAAATACTCCCGAAATACCATGTTCATCAGGTCCATAAATACTGAAGGGGCATTGGTCAGCCCGAACGGCATGACCACGAACTCGAAGTGTCCATATCTGGTACTGAATGCAGTCTTCTGTATATCCGCGTCACGAATCTTCAACTGGTGATAGCCCGACCTCAGATCTAACTTGGAAAAAGTGCTCGCTCCCACCAACTGGTCGAACAAATCATCAATCCTGGGAATCGGGTACTTGTTCTTAACGGTCAGCTTATTCAATTCACGGTAGTCTATGCACAATCTCAGACTACCATCCTTCTTCTTCACAAAAAACACTGGAGCACTCCAAGGCAAAGTACTAGGGCGTATAAAACCCAAATCAAGCAGCTCCTGCAACTGACTCTTCAACTCTGCTAGTTCCCTTGGAGCCATCCGATATGGAGATTTGGCTACCGGTGTAGCCCCAGGATGCAAATCTATCGGGAACTCAACTTCTCTATCTGGAGGGGCACCAGGGAGCTCTTCCGGGAAAACAGCTGGAAACTCCTGCACCACTGGTACCTCTGACAAGTCAGCCTTAGGCTCCGCGCTCATCAGTACTACGAAGGTTTCACAACCCTTACTAATACACCTTCTCGCTTGGACTGCAGATATGATCATCTTCACTACTCCCTTCAATCCCTGAAAAGAGAAAGATGTCTGGTTGGGGCCATCGAACTGAATCTGCTTCGCCCTACAGTCAATCCTGGCGTTGACTGCTGAAAGCCAGTCCATTCCAAAGATCAAGTCAAACCCTGCTATAGGTAGCTGCAAAGCTTCCACGATAATCTCGGTATCACCAAACTGTACCGGTACCCTGCACTTATCTCTGGTCTGCAGAAGGGATCCATTCGGCATCATGACTTCCAGCGGTACTGACTCTGGGAAGACTTCTAAATCCAACTTACGCACTAGAGATTCCGCGATAAACGAGTGCGAGGCACCCGTATCAAACAGAATCTTAGAGGGTAAATTACGAATCATAAGGATGCCTACATGAATGATTTATGAAGGATGAAAAATAAAAGTGTCACTACGGAGGATTTTAAAACTAACTTGTTAAGCAAAACAATACTTACCAGTCACAACATCCTCCTGATCCTTCGCCTCCTGCTGACCCAACCCATAAGCTCTGGGCTGCACTAAATCTCGACCCTGCTGTGGTCTCCCATCAGTAATCATCAGCGCTTTGCCCTTATCTACCCTGCTAGAGCCACCAACCTCGTACTTCGACTGCAGGAATAAATTACATTAAAAATCTATCGTAATTACACAAAAGTAATCAAAACAAAAGGACCTTGGTTACCTGATTTGTCCCAGCTTCCTGACAGAAACGAGCAATGTGTCCAGGTTGTCGGCACTTGTAACATACGCCTGCACTGGCCAAACACTCTCCTGGATGGCGACGCTGACACTTGGGACACGTGGGATAATCCTTGCTCCGGTCACCAGATTGACCACTCTTCTTAGCATCGGGCTTCGGCTTCTTGCTCCAGTTCTTTCCTTGATCGTTTCTGCTCTGCTGCGGCTGATGCGAATCCTGCGATCGCTTCGCACGGAAACTACTTCGCTTCTGAACCTTCTGCTGGTCAGCCTCCAGTCTGCGAGCCGTATCCACTAAGCTCCTGTAATCAGCGTTGACCATAGTCATCAGCGGCTGTCTCAACGAGTCACGCAAACCATCCACAAAGCGACTGCACTTCTCAGTCTGATCCCCCTGCATCATGCCCGCATATCGAGCAAGATGAGTCAGCTCTCGCTCATACTCAGTAACTGTACTGTCCCCCTGGAAAAGCCTCAGATACTTCTCCTGGAGACCTCGTCGTGCGGAAGGAGGCATGAACCAACTAGCAAGGGCTCTAGAGAACTCGCCCCAAGTAAACATGTCTGATGTACGACCTGGACAAAAGTATGGTCATACTATTTTAAAATTAAAACATTACTTTCTAAAATAAAGGAATTGATCATAACATTTTACCTGCAGGATTATCTGCCCGGTACTTGTCCCACCAGACCTTTGCCTCTCCCCGGAGGAGGAAAGCTGCCAGAGGAACTTTCTTATTCTCCGGGCACTCCAAAACGTTCAGCAGGTCTCTGGTGTTAGCTATCCAATCATCTCCATCGGGGTCTCATCCCCACTGTAGTTCGAAGGCTGAAGTTCTCTAAAATTTCTCAAATAGCGCTCCAGGGTCATCTCCACGGGTGCTGCTGCAGGAGCTGGCGCAGGGACTGGTACTTGTACTGGAGCTGGAAACCCTGCAGCCAGTCCTCTCTGAAACTCCATCAAGGCAACAGTAACCGCCTTGGCAATCTGAGACGCTATGTCAGTGCCCTCTGGAGCTGCTGGAACTGGCGGTACCTGTGGCATGGCAGCGTCTCCCATGGTTGCACTAGGAACCGGGTTCTGGCGTGAAGATTCACCTGGTTCACTAACTCGTGGTGCCTGATAGAATATAAAAAAAGAAAAACTGATTATTTATCGAGCATCTAAGAAATCTGGCTTAGCAACTTATTTCGTACTCTAGCGAACACTAGGGCTTAATCGCACTTAAAATACTTTACTAACAAGAGTTTACTCTTATACGCTCCTATGGCTCTGTGAATTCTTTCTAGGGTCCAGGGATCCTAAACCTCCCTCTGATACCAATTTGTAACACCCCTTCCCAGTATTTCTGAAATCAGCCATCCGGCCGGGTCAGCGATATAAAGAAAACTAGGAAACAGTATTAAAACTAGTAGCAGCAGGTAATAAACTCTATACTAAGCAATTTAAGTCTTACTGCGGAAGTTTAAAAAGTAAACTAAGGGTAACCACATACCTGATATCTGGATTCACAGAGCCACTAAACAGGAAATAGAACTGAATTAACTGAAAATCTGGTTTACCATAAATAGTCTGATACAAATTAGATAAAAACATTAATCTGTTACAGTGTTCTCATCTACAAGTACATGCTGAAATAGAGTAAACTGAAAAAGGTAAATAATACAAACTGACGCCACCATAATGCTCATCCTAGACGTAGTTTCCCACCTGGGTCACCTGAAAAACAGTGCCCACGAAGGTTCAGAGTAAGGAAAAATGACTCCTCCTAGTGACACTAAAACAAACAGTTTTACTTATGAATGCATGCATGCCTTTAAAAATAGTCTCGTGCACTGAAAACATTTTATGTTATATGTTATGCATGCTTTTCCTATACTTCCTGGTCAACACATCTATTAGTTCTATTTTCGCAACTTTTTGTTCTTTTACCCAAGTCCTGAAGTTGACTAACTAGTGTACTGACTCACGACAGGTCTATACTTGAGTTCTATGTGATTTCTAACCTGCTCATCTACTAGGAAGGCTCTAGGCAGAGTAGCTCCTAACGCGCAACTGAAACTGACGACCCGAGACCATCTTACGAACCCAATTGTTCTAGTGTCACGCGGACACGGTCTCGAATCTACTAGCTGGCTCAAGGGAAGACACTTCCCAAGTCTGTACTACTCATAAGGTTCCATGTGCCTTATGAGAACGGTAGTGCGCCTCTACCTAGCACGGAAGAAACTCTGTGTGCTGGCTGACCTTTTTGGTCTGACGCTACTCTGCAAGGGATATCTTTTCTGGTGAACTACTAAGCGACCCTTGACTTCCTGGCAGTCGACTTGAAGGGACATTTACGCCCTTGATCGGAACAAATTTCAAACCTACGAACACGGTTAACGCTTTCGTACTCTACGTTACTGTTCACGATCCGACGACTTGGGTCCTAGGGAAATCGTGTCACCCTACACGTTTTTCGTAACCGTTTGCCTATCACCACACCTTTCTATGCATGGACATGGTACTTGAAATAAATCTATTTATGTGTATAAAAATACAATACTTGATATATCTAACTAAAAGGAATTTAAATTTCCTTACCGCGGTGGTGCGGCGCTCGTAGACTCGGCGCGGCGACATCTTCTATTTCGAAGGTAAACCTACTGCTGGGGACCTTCAAAGTGCTGCCCCGACCCCACCGAAGTCCTGCAAGGAAGGTCAACCCTAATTTCATCATTTTCCCCTAAGGGTTTCCGGTGGAAAAATTCCAAAACAACTAGGTTTACCAAATTTAGAAGCTAAACTTTACTAATTTACCTTTACGCAGAGCGATTGAGGTTCCCAAAGCGCCCAACCCAAACTCCGCGGAGAAACACGCACTCCAAAACCTATTTAGGGCAAAAGGAAATGAAAAACCTAAGTTACTTTACTTCCAAATCCAAGAATATCCACAAAGGAAATGAGATGAGAGAGGAATCGACTCACCGGAACCAAAACGAAATCTAACACTTCCGGCTAGGGTTGAAATCGGCTCTTCCACGACCAAGGAAGGAAAAGGAATGCTTGCTGGCGCCTTCAGAGGAGGGAGGAGGAGTCGAATCTGCGTTCCGGAGGAGGATCGGGCGGCGGTAAGCCCTGCGGAAGGCGTCGGCTGCAGAAACGGGAGTCGTCGGGCTCGCCCTTTGCGGGAGACGGAACAGGATCGGGAGAGGGTTTGCGGTTTTCCTTCCATAAGAAAGTGTGCGGGTTTTCATAATAGAGGGGGGGGGGGGCGGTTTATTCTTATTAACTGTAATAAGAGAGGGGGAGAATTACTATTGGCACCTCACTCCACCCAAAAACAAACTAAAACACGGCTAACGGCACACCCAATCTCAAATAAACGGTCGCGATTTAAAATCATAGAACAACGTACCTCGACGACGCGCTGTCCCGGTCAAAATCCGTCGCGACTCGACCCTATAATTTACGATAAAAATTCGTGTCAGATTTACGGATGTTACAGTAATCATGGAAGGTGTTGTTGTTAGTCCATTAAGCTCGGTGGTGAGGGTTTATATGTCGTCCCGATGATGCGTGTCGGCTTCCAAAAAGCGTGTTTCTACTTCCGGAAGGCGTGCATCCATGATAGATATAATTGAGTGTAGCCGGTTCATAACATCCAAGAAAGTGGGTGAGTCTCCCATATTGTGGATGGAGGTAGCGCGACATATGGAGCGGGTGATATGACGACTAAACTGCTCGGAGATGGCTGGTTAGGAGTTGTTGTGAGAGCCACTTTGTCTTCCAATGGTGGCAAAAAGAATACTCCAAGTTGATGGTGTGGGGATTCGAGAGAGGACGAGAATTCGGCTTATTGCGGATTGTGGGTTGGGTTGGATTTGAATTAATTCTCAGGGCACGCTTGTTCCAGCCTCGTAATAGGAATAAATTTATATTTTTGCATGGTTGCACTCTCACGTGTGAGTGTCGGTCAAATCAAGAAGGACCGCGGCGTGAGTTAAGTGTTTGTCACGCGAATAGAAACGGGGCTCTAGAAATGGAATGTGAGGTACGAGACGGGAAGCGGAGGGCGTGTTTCTGTCTATAAAGGATGAGACGCCTGTTGTTGCCTTTTGTCGAAGAAGCGTGGAAGATGTTGGGGAAGAGCGTGCAGGTCGCAGATGCAAACAGAGGAAGGATTATTGCAGGGCGATGATGAAGGAGCAGTCAAACCTAGAGGGGCTCGGCTCTGTGTAGGGCGCGTCGGTTCTGGGCAATATGACAAGGCAGAGAGGCGCAAACGTATGGAATCGAGGATTGACTGAGGATCGAAGCAGGGGTTATCTAGTTTGACACCTAGGATTGACAGAGGCTCAACGATGATGTGTTGGATTTAGACGAGAGGAAGAGTTGTAGGAGACGACGGAGGATCCAGTATCTCTGATACCAGGTTGTTATGGGCCTACTCAGAGGTTGCCGGAGGAGTGGTTGGAGGCGAAAATGACAACGACAGAGGAGGATACCGTGGAGCCGGAACCGTGGCTGCTTAAGCGGGGCTTGCTCGTTTGAGGAGAGAGCTACTGATATCTTACAAATAAGAGGAAGAAAAACATATTAATTCCTCTACACCTTATAAGACCCAAGAGAGTCTTTAAACTGACGTACAACGAACATAGTTGGAAATAAGCGACACACTTGGACAATAGACCTAATTGGAAATAAGCGACATACATGAACTCAAATAAAGTGGAAGAACTAAAAAGGAATGCGACATAAAGAAAAATAATTATAAAATAACATGTCATAATTGTAAGACCCCCATCCCAAACCTTTGCCCGGATCGGGCCGGAGGGGATCTTACTTGCCCAAGACGTCCACTCAGCGCTCCTTAAGTGGTATCGATCCACTCTATCAAGCATTAGTTGATCGTCTTACTCGGCTTGAATCACAACATTCACATCACATCACAGAGTATTGCAGAAGTATTAACAAGAAGGCACAATAAATATATATATATATAACAATATATATTTAAAAGAGTACGCAAAAGCCGCAGTCGCTGCTTAGACATGAAGTCCGTAGGCTACAAAAGTACTACTACTACTACAAACTCCTCACACTCTCAATCCTGCTTGTTAGCACTCACGTCTCGAAACGCTGAAGATGACGGGGGTGCCTCTGCTCGGGCAGTACTATCAGCTGGCGTATCGTCCTGCGGCAGCTGGTCATTACGACGCTCCGTCTCCTGTGAATGGTTATTAAAGTATCCGTTAGTCACAGAGTTAAGTGAAAACACATCTCCCCGGATCCATATCCTGGGGACGAGCTCACGCACCCAACAAAAGTAAATAGCCGAAACACAAGAGGGTTAGTACATCATTTCATACATAAGCTAGGAGCAGTCATTAAAAGAAGGTGCAATATAGTATAACTGGAATAACAACAGTATTATACATCAGTTATAACAAAAGCTCAACTAGCTATCAGCACAACAAATATTTACAACCTGTATTCACACCGCATATATTCAAACCTGCCAACACGCCGCAGACATTTAAAGTCGCGCACACACTCTATGTCGACATAATATGGACAGCTTCTCTTCAAGCAGGGTAGCGAGCCCCGCGGGCCTCACCAATGTGGTCGTCGGTGACAGTGACCAGTCCCGCCACTTCTGGGGGTGGTCGCTCTGCATAGCCCAGACCCCAATATACAACATCGTGTACTCTTGTATGTGAGCAACATCCGGCGATACAACATTTTGGCCAACCAGCGGAGGAAACTCAATGGGGGGAAAATATAACAGTCGGTCACCCATGATACTCATCTCTCTGTCGCCTTGAGTCATCAAACTCCTCGCACCGGTACGAACGGTCTGCGGAAGTGACTGACCCATCACGATTTACCGTAAGCAATTTACAAGCAATCAAATTTGTCAATTTTGCTGGCATGCATCGGGTCTGCGGCGGCCTTCCCTACTATGCTTCAAATAATTCGGTCAAGTGACACTCGACTCGACTTCCAACAAGGAGCATGAGAGCTCTTTATTTGGGGCTAATCTTGGAGGAATACCTCAACTCTCGTTATCTCCAACTAAGACTCAACCTAACAGATAACTGCTCGTCAGAGCAGGACCCATGCTTAAAATGATAATTGCAGGAATAAAAGTGCGGTAATAAAAGCTGTTGAGAGTATAAACTGCAGAATTGAAATGTTGTAATGAAAAAGGAATAGTACGAAACTGGAGTAGTACTGAACTGAAAGAACTGAAAGTAAGTACTGAAAGAAACTGGACCAGTACGAGACTGCAATATTACTTAAAAGAAATGAACTGAACTAAAAGTAAATAAGCAGGACCAGTGTGAGACTGGAAGGAGTGATTAAAAGAAATGAACTGAACTGAAAGTAAATAAGCAGTACCAGTGCGAGACTGGACGAAGTGTTTAAAAGAAATGAACTGAACTGAAAGTAATAAGCATGACCAGTATGAGACTGGAGTACTGAAAAGAAAGTACTGAACTGAAATAAATAAAGGAACTGGACCAGTACGAGACTGAAATAAATCATGAAGAAAATGGTTAGTAATCTAATCACTTCATTCAGGAGGCTTCAGTTTCATCTCCGTTCATAGGACGCAAGTTCAGTTCCATCTCCGTTCTCAGGAGGCATGTTCAGTTCCATCTCCGCTCTCAGGAGGCATGTTCAGTTTCATCTCCGTTCTCAGGAGGCATGTTCAGTTCTATCTCCGTTCTCAGGAGACATGTTCAGTTCCATCTCCGTTCTCAGGAGCCATTGTCAATTACATTTCAGTTTTTTAGGAGATTTCTTTGAGTTTCACTTATTATTAAGATCCGATAATCATTCAGTTGCGTCTTTCAATCACGGCTTAATCGGATCAGTAGGCTTATTATGAGTTACACTGTTTTTATTCATCCGAGAATAAATAACAACTCATTTGCTCGCGTCAGATCGAATCCGAGAATCTCGATAGAGAACACATTCTTCCTCGAATTTCAACCTCGAAACTCGTTTCCAACATATGAGGGGAATTCTTCGCCCGAGATGAGGTTGGACATTATTTTACTCGAGCCTTATATTTTCATTTTCCGAGTCTACCTAAAAAAATACCTGAGAATTATTTAAAAACGAGCTGGTCGGTGATTTTGCAAAACTCTTGTAACACTCAGAGCTTGAAATCTTGTCTCGATAACTCTCGTCAGTTAAACAATTGACTTAATATTTAATTTAGAAAGTGGCCGTACACTTCAATTTTTATTTTCGAAGAATTTGAGCGCATCAATTTCCGAGCGCGATCCTAAACTCAAAGAAATCGGAAAATCTTCATTTTTTACCCCAAGTTTCCCAAATTTTAATACAACCTTTAAAAGGGTCTAAAAACAGCCTAGTAATTTTTTCAAAATTTTCCGAGCAATTTTGGGCCTCTAAATTAGCTAAATAATTCTTATTTAGGCTTTTAAAAATACCAAATTAAATCCAAAAATTCTCAAAATTTTTGAGGAGATTGCCCTCGTCAAGGAGAACAATTTTCATGTTCAAAATTTTTTCCCTAACAGCTTATATTTTCCTCAAGAAATTCCTCAAATTTTTGATTAAAAAAATGATGTGCTAATAGCAAAAACATACTGATCAGGTGGCTGAGATCGAACGGCACAGTAGATTCTAACATTCTGCCCCCATAGCAGATCGGGCACGCATCTGCTGTGGGGGGCACTGATGCTGAGGCAGGGGAGGGAAATAAGAAGATCACAGCCGTCTGATCTCTTGGTGGAGATTGGACGGTGGTGATCTAATCCCGGCGGCAGAAGCTCACGGGCTTCTGTCGCTGCCGCCTGGTGGCTGTCAGGCCACGACACCGCCCCCGGTCGATTCGCCGGTGGACTACGAGCCTCAGGGCGGTGGTCCAGTGGCCCAACACCGCCGGCCACCGCCGAAATTAACCTACCCGAGAGCGGGGTGGCGCGGCTGCTCTGCTCTCGGCGAGGCCGCGCTGTGCCTCCCCTCCAGTGGCTTACTGGCCACGAAACCATCCCCGGTCGGCGCGTTGTGGGTTACTCTTCTCTCCGATGGTGGTCCGGCAACCGTCGCCACAAAAACAGAAACAGTGCTGTTTATTGCTCTGTCGGGTGCCGCCAGAGCTGCAAATTTCGGCGGCACCACGACCATCTTCCGCCGGGGGTAGACTTCCCCGGTGGTTTAACACCCTCCCAGCGCCACTATCGGCGTTGGACAGAGCTTTCCACCCACGACCACCACCCGACCAGGAACAAGGCTCGGATGGCGCTGGCGGCGCTCCGGCCGCCGGGAGGCACATACAGATTGTTGGAGGAGTGGGGAAAGAGGAGGCGAGAAGTTTCCACCTTGTGTTGGGGGGCTCGGGAAGAACTTGGTCGGGCTGCCATGAAGGTGGCGAAGGAGGGGCTCGGGTTTGGATTTTCCGGCGAACTAGGGTTTCGGCCAGACGGGGGAAGCTCGTTCTGAGCTGGTGAGGGGAAGTGCTGAGGGGGCATGACCTTATATAAGCAAGGAGAGGGCTGGATTTTGGCTTATACCCGATGTGGGATAAATCCCCATAGGAGGAGATATCCTCCTCCTTGATTCCAACTGGCTGGGCCATGTGGCTGCCATCTGAGGGCTTAGTACAAGCCACATGGAAGCATCCTAAGGGAGGACTTGGTGGATTGGGCCCATGTGGGCTTTAGGCTTATGAAAGAGAGGAAGAGGAGTGGTGGGCTTCCTCCTTTACCCATTTCCTTTCATACCCGATGGCTGGTTTAGTGGCCCATGGAGTGAGGGGAGTAGGGCCCTAATCAGCCATGGAGAGGAGATGTATACCTCCTTTGAAAAATAAAAAGTACTTTTTAGGGGGGTTTGACCAAAGTCAACCCTAGGGTGGGTCCTCCTTGCTTGACAAAGTCAAGGTAGATGCAATTCATCGGGGGTCGGGTCAAAGTTGAGGTGTCGTATCACAATTGGCGTGCACACACTTTTCGGTGCACGACTGATAAGTCCATGATAGGGGCTCTACCAGACCGCTCGCCAACCTTTCACATTGAGTTACATACTTTTTTGGCTTCTCGCTGTTTCTTGGAGACCCTCTGCCACCTGTCAGCTCTTTTCTCCGGACTCTTCTCTTCCAACATCTCTCGAGCTCACTGTTATCATACCCTCACATCTGGCCACTCCCCCCACTTCGACCAGACTACCCATTGGGTTTCCTTCCCAATTATCACTACCTACTCATTGACCTAATGTTCGGCCCCACAGTCATCGTTTAGGATCTCAATTGGTTTCCGCCACCAGTCTCCATATCATCCGGCCTTCGACCTCCGACCGAGGCCCTGACCCAAATGACGTTCACCTCGTTCGACCTTGAGGATGAGATATTTACTGGCACGACATTGCTTCACCTCTCAGGCAATCCCATGCCTAGTTCTATGCCTGTTCTGGTCACCTGTCCCATTGCTTTGCAGTAACCAGCCGACCACGACACCTCTACATTTTGGATGTTTCACCTGATCCGCTCACCAGAAGAGCCGCTCGAGTCTCGCCGATGCGCCCACGGGACCCTTCCCAACTTGAGTTTGAGGACAAGCTCACTTTTTAGGATGCGGGTATTGATACACACGCGAGGTTTATTTAGTCATGTATTCTTTGTCCTGTAATGTGTCCTCCATCTACATAACGAGACCATTAAAGAGTTACATTTTATCTTTTGAGTCGTATTTGTTTGGCTCTCTTGGAAAGGGAAGTGTCTTGAAGGACCCAACCTTCAAATGTTTGGCGGGAATCTGTCTCCCTATTATATCAATGTTTCTTTTATTGCAATCTAAGTTCTCGTTTTTTTTTGTTTTTGATACAATTGCGGCATATCACAGTCGAAGTGTAATTGAAAGATAAAGTTTGACGATCACGCCTATGATAGATTGGGATTCTCCACTATTGGAATACAGAAATTTCATTATGAAAATAACCTTTCAATTAAGAATCTTTTTTTTGAAAGTAGGTGTGCTGGGAAAGAAAACAAAGGAAATTCATCCAACTTGTCAGTATGCTGAAGTTTTCATTAGTTGATGCAAGTCCTATGATGCTACCTTTTCTAACTCAAAAATTTTCATGTATTTCCAAAATTTCCTAATATCATCTAGGTTCTTCTTCTATAAATAATACTTAGACTTGGAATGTGCATGAAAAAATTAACCATATTTCTTTATCTTGTTAGTTTAGAGAAACTTGATGGAAAAATGGATCATTTCTTATAAAAATTTCTTCATTTGACCGATTAATAAATACAAGGCTTTGCTCTCTTTGAATATGACTGGACTTCTAAATATCACTTGTAAAATTTCAACATTGAAGACAATGGAGTGGATGGCGTTTGTTAAATTTTTTGCATTGAACGAAGAAGTTTTGGGGAGTAAATCATAGACAAAAAAAATGATAGATTCAATGAAAAGAATGAAATGTCATTAAATTGAATGACACATCAAGATAATGAGAACTGTTTTGGGTAAAGATCCCAATATAGCTTCTCTAAATTCATATTGATAATCTATGCTCAGTATTTGCCCTTATTTTCCATCACAATTGGAAAATTGTCGGCCTTGTGGTACATTGTTTAGAGTCGTTATGCTCGCCCATCTTGCTTACTTTTCATCACAATTGCTCCAAGTTATCCCAATAATAGAGGAAAATATAGTTTTCTATCTTCACACACAGAAAGATCAACAGCTGCGCATCCACAATCCCAATGAATTCACAATCTCACGCAATTCACATAGGAAGGCCACATGTCATGTGAAGCCTGCAATAATGAAGCATACACATAATAATCACACCTAAATAGGACCCACATGCATCAAGAAGACGGACGGAATCCAAGGTGTTGCTAAGCGAGAAATGCCTGGACTGTTTGAACTCACAAAAAAGAAGGAAATCAACAATGAAGGAAAATAAGTATTGTAGAATGCTACAGTATTGAAACTCATGTTTAGAAGATTTTAATTGTTTTGATTGCAGTCCTTCCTATTCGGCTCATTATCACTTATCCAACTAAAAACTGTCAAAACCCTAAATTTATAAACATAATTAGTATTTTTATGGTATTTTGCAGTGCGGATAGGCCTAATATACCTTCTATCTGGGTTTGGAGGAACTATCATGTCTTCCCTTTTTATCAGGAACAGTATCTCTGTTGGTGCTTCAGGAGCGCTGTTTGGGCTTCTTGGAGCAATGCTGTCAAGAACTTATCACAAATTGGGCCATCTATACTAGCAAGGTAAACCTTGCAGCATCTCTGCTTTTAAATGTATATTCTTTCTTCTTTGTTTAAATTTTGTTGTTCACTTTGGCAGAATGCTTTTGCAGGCTGCTGCTCTATTATCACTACTTGCTATCCTTGTGATCAACTTGGCTGTCGGAATTCTGCCATATGTCGACAACTTTGCGCATATTGGAGGATTTTTAGCTGGTTTTCTTCTGGGGTTTGTTTTGTTGTTCCAACCTCAGTTTGGTTGGGTGGAACGTCACAATTTGCCAGATGCCAGCCAGGTTAAATCAAAGCACAAAGTGTACCAATATGTCTTGTGTGTTATTGCGCTGCTTTTGCTCATAGCTGGGTGAGCATTTTACAATCTTGCTTTATTTTTCAAGCATACATTTAGAAGAAAAATATGATTTCAGTCCTTTAATTTCGACACTTAAGAAATCAGTTAACTATTTTTTGTATTGTTGGAGGGACGTGTTTCCCTTGGTTTAACTTTTTTTTGTATGGTTGGAGGGACGTGTGATAGGCATCACGACACACATAGGCATACACGACGATCGGAACCGTCAGTTTTATGCGGATTGACGATCCGTGAATTTTAGTTATTTTTCTAATTTTTATTTTGTTGTATTTGAAGACTGTCATGATTGAAAAATCATGACCGTCCATAATGACCCCTTAGTCTTTAAATAGGGATAGATAGTTCATTTGAAGGGCATTGAAAGTTTGAGTGAAAAAGAAAATACTCCTTTCGATCACCCGGTGCTGAGTCCGGAATTCAAGTGTGATGCTTGGAAGTTATCCCTCCCTTCGCTCTCCATCTAGCCGTCCACCCCCTTTCCCTTTTCCTCCATCTAGCCGGCCACCCCTTCCCCACCACCACTAGCCGTCCATCTTCCCCAACCCCCTCCCTCCAACTAATGAGCGGCCACACTCCTCTCCCTCCACCTAAGGGCTGTCCATCCCGCTCTCTCCAAAACTCGATCGCCACTACCACTTATTTCCATTCAATTTTAGTTTTTCGACAAACACCGGAAACCAACTATGTCGACCTCCTTCAAACCACCACCACCTTCTCAAAATTTTCCCCCACCACTACTTTAAATCCTTTCATTTTTCAAATTTTCAGCAATCACTGGAAACCACCCCTGGCCACCACCACCTCCGGCGATCCCCCTTCCACCATCGGCCATCCATCATCCTCCTACCATCAACATAACTACAATACCACCTCCTCACTACCCCTACTATCTCATTTTCCCCGCTCCCTAAAATTTAGGACCACTACTCCTAAATTTACTCTCCACGTTCCATTACCCCACTTCCTCTTCAACCTTCAAAACTTCTCACGTGGATCTACATCCCACCATTCCAGCCGAGTCCCTCCACTCCTCCTATCAGCCCGCTACTCCTAACAGAACGCCGGTTCACGTTTCCCTTTCCCGAGCCCACAAAATAGTCACATAATCTCTATTTTCTCCTAAAATTCCTGGAAACTGCACTTGGCCTAGGGACTGTTAAATCCCAAATCCAGCCACCTTTCTCTTACCTGCAGTCATTCCAGTTACCCGGAACTCACCCCACCCCTGCATGCTTCTTGAGATTGTTGTTTCCTGCACAATTTCTCTAACACTTCTGTATTCCAGCAACATTTTCCCACATTCCAGGCCATCCAGAAGCCACAGGTGGCTCCTACCAGCAGATCTTATCCATTTCCAGCCTTCCCCTATTCCTCCAGGCTCCAGGAGTCCAGTCATTCTCTGACACCCTCCAGTGCACCCCAGCCCTGCATTCAGTCCCTCATACATCCCATCCTGGGGTTGTTCCCGTTACTTCAGCTTTGCCAGTCCATGCAGCATTTTAGGTTCTTCCTTGGGATCCATATTCAACCTCATTTCCTCATTCTGTCCATTGGAAACTTGTCGGATACCCTGCAAGCTCATCTACTCCTTGTATACATTTCTATGTTGGTTTTTTTTAAAAAAATTTTATGTTGAATCAATGATTATTTTCTATTAAGAGAACATGTACAAAAGCCCATTGAGCATGTCCTATTAGAGCCCACCTACTCCTTAGTCTTTAGTCCCACATCTTAGAATGGAGTTTAGACTCCTCTCGCTCTTCTTATATAAGTATACAAATACTTATAACATATATGCTTCAAAGGAGAAATAAATAAATATTCTTATTTTCTCTCTTCCGTGTTTTTCCACATGGTATCAGAGTCATACACTTCCTATAGTTTTTTTTGTTAAAAAAAAACTAAATCGCTTCCGGATCTGACTTGAGCCCATGCTCGCCTCCTCTTTCCGCAATTGTGGTCTTCCTACTCCGACAAAATCCCCCTGCTTGAATTCTCCACCCCTCTGCGTATTTTTAGCCATTTCTGCACGTGTTGGGACCCCCCTCGACCTCTGCTCTGTGCTTCCAGCAATAGCTCTCCCTCTGTCCGTTAACATCCGCTTCTCCTGAAGCCTCTGTCACTTGCATGACCGAAAAGTCTAGTTGTGTCTGATGACTTTTTCAGAGATCACTATTTGTGTGTGCTTGTGATCGTTGTGTCTTCTGATTGCTTCAGCAACCGCTCTTGGAGTTCACAACTTCATCTTCAGCAAGAACACCAACTTGCCGAGACCTCCATTTCTATCCTCTGCGGCCTCTCTTCGTTCCCACCGGATTCTTCAGAGCTTGCGAACCGTGTGCCTGTCGAGCAATCCTCAGTAGTTTTCCTCCTACCTGAGCGACCAACGTGTCTGTTGATCTTCTACAACCGGCGCGCCTGTGAGCACGAGCGATCGTCCTATTTGCGTGCTTCTTTAGCTCGCACCGCTCACGCAGTTCCTTCTGTCCACGGATTGATGAACAACCGTCCTAATCACGTGCTCCTTCAGCCCGTGTAGCCTTTAACACAGTTCCTTCCGTCCACAAGCCTCTTCCGCGATCGTCGAGCCTTTTCTGCTCCCGCAGCCTTCGCGTGACCGCATCCTATACACGCCCTCATCGCGTGCTACTTCTGCTCGCGCAGATCGCACAACTCCTTTTCACAGTCCAAGTTTTTTTTCAAGCTCGCGCAGACTCCCTTGTGTCCGCAAAGCATCTGCCCGCAGCCTTGTCCTCAGAGTGTATTCAGACTATAAAAAATTTGACCACAACACTCCTCTGCCTCACACTCTGCTGCTTTCCTCTCATCATCGTGGATTCTCCTCTATCTTTGTCATTCAATGTTCTTGAATGATGCCCCGTATTTTCCGACCCGTACCACGACCCCTCTCTCTGGAGATCGGGATAAGATCACCACTATCTCTCTAAGTGTCAAGAAGAACTTTGTTGAGTGGGTACACTCAATTCGTCGTGTTATCCAAACCAAAGAGCTCTTTAATCATCTTTTTAAAGCACCACCTACTGAACTCATCGAGGAATGGCTCCGCGATGATGGCCACGTCCAATGATGGATTCTGAATTCTTTGGACAATAAACCTTATCATATGACCATGTATCATGAGACGGTCAAAAAAAATGTCGGATGAACTTCACTCCTTATATTCTGGCAAGGACTGTCTGCAACACTTGTTTTACATATTCACGGATCTTCAATCTCTTGACCCGGGGGTGGATGACGATCTGACCTCCTTTTTTGAGAACTCCTGAACCCTTGTCGTGGCCTGGATTCAACATCAACCTCCTATAGCCGATTTTTCCCTATTCACTCGATATTGCCGACAAGCACAATAATACTCCTGGTATATGTTGATGATATTTTGATTATAAGAGATGATCTCAAAGACGTTCGCATGATCAAGAAAAACTTGGCTTCTTCATTTCAGATTATGGATTTGGGGAATCTTTGGTATTTTCTTGGTATCGAGGTGGCTCGGCGACTTGATGGCCTTGTCGTCTCTAACCGGAAGTACTGCCTTGATCTTTCTCATGACACTAACTACTCTGGATGCAAGTGTAATGCCCCAAATTTCTTGAGGCGTGAGATGATTCACTGGGGGTTACCGCCCGGCGGTAGCTAGTTACCGCCCGACGGTAGCTAGTTACCGCGCGGCGGTAACTAGTTACCGCGCGACGGTAGCTCCAGGGTTTGCGTCGAGCTCTCCAGAAAACGTCGAGCTCTCGAGAAAACATCGAGCTCGAGAAAGACGTTATCGCGCGATGATAGAAGTTACCGCGCGGCGGTAGCTGGGAATTATTCTGACAGAGCTCTAGGGAAAGCTATCGCCCGACGATAGTGATACCGCCGGTGATAGCTAGGTCGATAGCGCGCGGCGTTAGTTTCCTATCGCGCGGCGATAGTGGAACTGTAACGGCATGCCCACGTGGCGGCCTGTGGTTGGCTAGCCTGGGCAGTTACACGCGAAACGAGGAGGTACCGCGCGACGATAGCTAGTTACCGCGCGGCGGTAGCTTTGTTTAAGTGCCTGATTTTGGCCGTTTTCACTTCATTTCTTTTGGAGTGAGGAGTTGGCCTGGATCTCTTGGAGGAGGAGCAGCAACATCGGAAGAGTGAATACGCCGCCATTGAAGTTCCGGAGTAAGATCGTTGCGGTCGCGTTCATCCGTTTAGATCTTTGGCATGACACCGAAGAGAGCGCAAAGGGTAACGATTCTCTTCTTGGACATGTGAAGTCCTCTTCCTTTTGCATAGGGAACCCGCTCCCGCGAGTGTGCGGTGAGCGTGAGGTTTTCCTTCGGGTTGATACGGTATATCCCCGTAGTCTTGCATATAGAGTTCGGAATCGAAGTACGAACATAGGCATGGTGTGTGAAGCCCATCTGGACAGGTTAGTCTGGATTGGTGATGTTTTCATTATGTTTGTATTGGCCGGAGAAGACTCCGTGATGTTTGTTTTCGGGTTTCTACATGGTAGATTACATCAGAGAATCTTGGGGACTAACTACAAGGAGTACCCGGAAAACTGGGTAGAATCACATTTCTGCCAGATACCGCGCGACGGTAGTGCTACCGCAGACGGTAGATCCTTGATTTGTTTGTGGCATGTGTCGTGGAGACCTGAGGCTTGAGTTGTGGGGCTGAGAGCTCTGGGAGCCCAGCCAGGTGGCTTGCGAGCCACCCATGTAGCATAACGGGGTTATGTACTGATTGGACAAATGGGAATGGGGAGGCCGACCCGCGTCGTGGCTTTCTGCGCCTAGTGATGTGAGCAACGGGAAAGGGCTAAACTTACCCAGTAGCTATGTCGAGTGTCCGTGGATATTGTTACCTGCCGCTGCCATAGTTACAGGTCTTAGGGCTTGCGCAGGCCGTAAAGACTACCAAATGCTCATGTTTGATGCCGTCTTAAGAACGGTGGTGGTCCCTGGCTTTTATCCGGACACCGAGAATGTGTCCTGAGTGCACGGGGTGTGTGGCCGTTCGTGCCTACGCCTGTGGTGAAGTGTGCTTAAATTGCACTTTCATTACTATGTTTGGTTTGACTAATACATTGTAGGGAAGGAGTCCCGCCGCCCCGAGTAAGGGGCGGGGTTGTTATAATTTGGTCAGCTTTAGCTGACCGTTGCCTTGTTTTGCCACCGTTCAGTGGATTGTTTTTATGTAGGAACAGGTGAGGCAAGTGGCAAGTAGCGGGCTAAAGCCCTTGATGCTGTGCTGGCCCTTGAAGGCCAAAACGAAGTGTTTACTTTTTCTGTTTTCATGTATGGTCGGCTTACGTGCTGAAGTATGTAAAACACTTTAAATTCAAGTTGAATGTTGTAAGGTCATAAGACCAAGACTCTTTGTGTATTTGTTCTTTCATTCCTACTTTGTGTTATAGTGGACATTCATGTTCCGTGATGAGTTCTTCTAACTTTCTTAAAATCTTCCGCTAGAATGCTCTGTGTTAGGTTTCGATGTGGGATCATAGTAATTTGGTATTAATATGTAACTCCGCTGACTGTCCGTGGAATATGGCGTGGAGCCCCGATCGGAGCTTCTCTTATATCCCATGTGACGGATGGGGGTGTTACATCAAGCTCGCTGATACACCTATAGATTTCAATCACAAGCTATGTACTCATACCTTCGATTCTGATCTACTCCTTCCAAACCCAGAGTATTATAGTCGTCTCTTGGGGAAGTTGATTTATCTTACAGTTACAAGACCTGATATATACTTTGTTGTCGGGATTGTCAGCCGATTTGTGCATTGTCCATGGACCTCTCACCTCCAGGCAGTTGAGTGCATTCTCAGACATCTGAAGACTGCGCCTGGACATGAGCTTGTATACAAGCCCTCTTCATTATCTTTAATTTCCTATTTTGATGCTCACTATATTGGTTCTTTGAATGATTGTCATTCCACTAATGGATATTGCACGTACTTTGGTGGGCACCTTATCACTTCGAGATACAAGAAGAAATCTGTGGTTGCACATTCATTTGCTGAAGCTGAGTATCGTTCGATGACATCTGTCTTTTTCGAGCTTATGTGGTGGGAAAGCCTTCTGAGAGACTTGAGTGTCAAACTCTCCTCTCCAGCTACATTATTTTGTGCTAGTTAAGATGCTATCCATATTGCTAAGAATCCTATTTTTCATGAACGCACCAAACACCTCAAAGTCGATTATCACTTTATTCGGAAAAATATTCAATTAAAGAAGTTGGAATTAGGACATGTTCCTGCTACTGGCAAATTGTTGACATTCTTACAAAGGCCTTACCTATTCAACCCTAATTTGGCGACCTCATCTCCCAATGGGTCCTCATCTCTCACGACTAGGATTGTCATGAACTCGCCTTCTAGCTTGGATGGTTTCCCCTAGTTTGCAGTTCAAGCTGAGAGCGCGACTTGCGGTCTGATGAAATAGCTTAGTAGCGCGCAAAACAGAGCGGCTCCCGTGATTCGCCAGCACGACCTCATCTTCTCGCCCGTAGAGGCCAAATAGGATGTTGAACGCGTCGTCGTCAGCATCCTCATCTTCCATCCTGGTAGAGAGTCGCGAGCTCAGGCTCACCCTGTGTTTGCCCTCATACCATTGAAGAAGGGAGTCACCCTCCAGGTCTTTAGCGCACATTCCCAACCCGAAGTTGACATGGGTGCGGGGGACTTCCTCCGACGCTTTTCTTTTTGTTGGGTTTTTGGGATCCGCCTCGCATTGGGGATTGGGAATTTCTTCTGGCTGCTTCTCGACATGGATGGTGTCCGCCTCGCTGATTTTGAGCTTCTTGTACTTAGGCTTGTCGGAGGGGGTGCCTGTGAGGGGCGCCTTACCTTTCTCTTTGGAGGGGGCCGAGGAGGAGGTGACAGCTCGTTTTGGGGTAGTTTCGTCATCTAGCGAGGCAAGATGCTTGTCGGGCAGTGTACTGTAGGGGTGCAAACAAGTCGAGTTTCGCAAAATTTCTAAGCTCAAGCTAATCATTTCGAGCTCGAGCTCGTCGAGCTCATTTTGTCCTGATTCGAGCTTGAACTCAATGTCTGCTTATCGAGCTCGAGCTGCTCACGAGCTTTTTAGCTCATGAGCCTGATTTTCTTTATATATATATATATATATATATTTAATATAGGAATAAAAAGCTCGCGAGCTCATAAACAATAATTTCCGAGCTCGAGCTCGAATCATAATCGAACTCGAGCTCGAGCTCCACAGGCTCGAGCTTGAGTCGAGCTTTTTTCGAGCCGACTCATCGAGCTTTCGAGTCAGCTCAACTCAACTTGCACCCCTAGTGTCCTGGCGTCCGCAGACGACAGGTTCAAAGGGAGTGTTCGCAAATCTGCAAGAATAGGTTAAACAACGTACAAAGCGAGTTCTCTGGATAGATAATGGACAAGTACGAACCAGTCATGGGCTTGACGTAGGCGAGTTGGTCATGTCGTTGCCGTAAGAATAGGACGTCGAACTCCTGGCCCCTCAGCGTCTCGTAAAGGTAAGGCGCGTCGCCTCCCACTTTAAGCGGCATGAAAACGTTCTCGCTCCGCTGAACTGGCGCCAAGGGCAGTGATCCAAACGCTCCTCGCACAAAAACAAATTTTTCGGTCCAATGATGGACTTTGTTCAGCGTCTCCACCAGCTTAACACGGGTGTTGGAGAAGAAGACGACACCATCAGAGGTCCCCCTCAGGTTCAAGATTTTGCGGAAGACATTGAGGTCGAACTCGATCCCCTCCTTGTGCATGTAGTACGCGAAGGTGACCAACGCGCTGATGCCGTTAGAATTCATCTGGGCGATAACCAACCCAAAGTATTTGAGTAGCTGAACCACCTCGGGCCATAGGGTAAGTCGCAATCCCGCCTGGAAGTGGGCTAGGGGAAAGGCGAGCTCGTAAGCAAAGAAGGTGTTGATGCACTCATCTGGCACAGGCCGCCTTGCCGTAAAGCCCGCGGGAAGGTACTGCGCTTCAAAGGTCATGAGCTCAGAGGAGGTCGTTTTTGCCTTTGGAAAGTAATGATCGGCGAAATTCGCCACGCAATGTACGCGGCTCTCCTCACCCTTTACGCGAACTATCTCGTCAAGCAAGGAGAGTAAAGTGTTTTTGGAGGAAAAGAGGGGGGGATTAGAGAAATGGGAAACGAACCCTAAACCTCAGCCCCCACCCCTCGCCTATTTATAGCTTTACACTCTTAATTAGGCAGCCCCCACTAGATCGCGAGTTCTCTACGTACCTCACGCAAATCTGAACTCGCCATTATCATACTCGCAATGTTCTCTGCACTCAGCTAACTAAAAACGAGGCTATAAACGACGGATGCATAAAAGAAATAATCCTATTTTTTCATATATATATATACAAGTGACAGGCATGGGCCTTCGGCCTTGGGGGCATTCGGCGGGGGTGCGACAATCGGCAGGGTGCGAAATTCGGCGGGGTGCGACATTCGCCGGGATGCGACATTCGCTGGTAGTGCGACATTTGTCGTGGGGACGACATTTGTCGTGGGCGACGACATTTGCCGTGGGCGGCGACATTTGTTGTGGGCGGCGACATTTGTCGTGGATAGTACCTGCCCCTATGGCCTCGCACGACAGCACCCGACCGGCGACGGCGGGCTTCGCCCGCTCCTGACGGGCTTCTCCCGCTCCCGGCGGGCTTCGCCCGTCCGCAGCTGGCTCCGCCCGACCCGCAACATATACATATGAGTACTCAAAATGACCGTAAGAAAATATAAATGAAGAATACAATTTTTATTTTGTAAAACAAATTATATTTTAACATTAAAACATTAATCTTTCTCTTGTCATTCCTAGCTAGAGACAATAAGTTTAGGGTGTCTAGTGTTTTTATTTTTTGTATTTTAATATTGTAAAGTTGTGTAATTACCTAAAAGGATATTGTCTTTATAATATACTAATATAAAGTTTTGTATAATTGTGTAATTATGAATACAACTATAAGGGCAATATAGGGACATCACGCAATGTTTCACCAAAGAGTAGTTTTCGTATTATAGTAGAGATATATATACAGAATAACATATATAAGCTCAAACTTTTTTAAGCATAAAAAGCTTGAGCTGGTTCTCCCACAATATATGTCGGAATTAGGCAAATAATATATGTATTTTGTAGCCAAAAACGAGATCTACAACTTTCATGTTGAACATTTTTCCAAAATTTGCACCATTTAGCCGGAATCTGGTCCGAAAGGTTGCTGGCTCAAATTGAATATAATAATAATAAATTTCAAAATTCAAGCCAGAAATCTTGTGTCAGATTCCGGCTAAACCGTGCAAATTTTGGAAAAATGTTCAACATGAAAGTTGTAGATCTCGTTCTTGGCTATAAATGCATATATTATTTGTCTAATTTCGACATGTATTGTGGGAGATTCAGCTCAAGCTTTTTTAGGCTTAAAAAGCTTGAGCTTATATATTCCAAACCCATATATATATTCCCTTTACTCGGCATCGCGAGTTCAAAAATCTCAAGAGCTACAAGGATAATACAACACAGCTCTGCGCGAGTTCCAAAAACAGGCAAAAAGAACGACCTATACAAAAAGGTTAAGAAGAGGAAACAAAACGAGTCATAAATAAAAACAAGAAACCCTGATTGCCTACTTGCGCCGCAGTTGGCTTCGGCCCCTCATGCGCAGGCGGGTAGGGTAGCGCTGCCCAAGTGATGCATCTGGCTTCGTGAAAGTGATCTTGGGCTCGCAGATGGAGCTCCACTCCCTTGCGCACGTGTTCTTCTAGCTTGCTCGCATTGCCAACAGTACCCGCGACTTGGACGAACTTATGCAGGTGATCTTCAATGGAGTTCTGGCGGGTCTCCAGGTCTAAGAGCCTCTCTTTAGCATCCAACATTCGCGGAAAGAGCCCCCCGTTGCCCGTTCTCCAGTGTCTTTACGCGACCACGAAGCTCGCCGAGCTCCTGTTTGGTCTCCTGACGAGGCGCAGTGGCAAGAGCCGAGTCATAAACCGAAAGCACCCTGAGCAGGCGTGTGCTGAAATCGGCGCTATCAACTCGAGGGTCGGCCATTAGCTTGAGAAGCGGACTAGACACACGGGGAGGAGTCGGCTCGGGTGGAATTCCCAACGATGAAAGATCGCGCGATGGGGAAGACTTGGTGCCTGCGGAGGGGAGGTTAGATCCCGAGAGAGAACAAGAAAATTCGGGACGTACCATTAGCAGATTTGGCGTCGCCCTCGGGAAGGCGAGGCGGCTCCATCTTCAATGATTTCCCACCAGTATGGGGACGACTCGACTCGCCGGCTTCAATGTGGCGAGGCGGGATTACGGTCCCTGTAGTAGTCGGCATAGGAGGCGGCGACTGAGCCCCAGAGCGAGCGATGTCATCCCGATGGCCCATAGCGGGCTCGCCTAGCGAACTCCAAAGAGAGGGCATTGCGGAGGAGGGAAGATCGTCCGCAGGGCCCCCGTGAAGTCTGGAAGGGGAAGAGCCCTCACCCAACGTGAGTGGACGAGTCCGCCTCTTCCCTTTAGAAAGATTCATCTTCTTCTTCAGAATGCCATCACCGTCCTTTGAAATCGCCAGAGCGACCACGACAAAAGCGTCGTCCGCGATCTGCAGAATCGGAAGGTGGCGCAATTAGGTTATCAGCGACACGAGACGGCACAGATTCACTCACTATGATGGCGACAGGTTGACTATCTGGGGGAAGCTAGCCCGCGTCGCCAGACAGCACAACCATTCCCAGGGAGGACACGCGTCGCGAGGGCTCCTTGGAAGACAGCCGGCCGGAGCAGGAAACTTCACAACGGTTTGAGGTTCTCGCTTGTGGCCAGATCCTTCAACTTGTGGTTCCCTCTGAGTCTTCGGGGGGAGGTCTGTCGATCAGGTCGACCAGGGCCGCCATCTCGACATCATCCCGGTCAGGAGAGGCCATCCAGATCAAGGCGGCAGCATGTCAATCAGGTAATCTGTTGGGGGAAGGCGTACCCTTCCCTTCGCATTTATAGAGACGGGAGAGGAGACGGGAGAGGATCGCGTTGCAGCCAGCCGTGTGATGATCTGTATTCGCCAAATCAGGGTTGAATGATTTCTTTCCAACCTCGGGTGAGCTCGCAAAGAAGCGGGATTATGTACAACCCTAATTTGGCGACCCTAACCCAACCCGCACCCAAGAAAGAGGGCATAAGACGAGCCCAATCGTGCCAACCAGGCCAAACGAGCATGTCCTAGCGAGGCGACCCCACGCCCTGCCAACTGCAGATGCTCGCAAGGCGACCTCATCCTACCTCGCCAAATCAGGGTTGAATGATTTCTTTCCAACCTCGGATGAGCTCGCAAAGAAGCGGGGATTATGTACAACCCTAATTTGAAGACCCTAGCCCAACCCGCACCAAAGAAAGAGGGCATAAGACGAGCCCAATCGTGCCAACCAGGCTAGACGAGCATGTCCTAGCGAGGCGACCCCACGCCCTGCCAACTGCAGATGCTCGCGGGGCGACCTCATCCTACCAGGAGACCGCGTCCAGCAGGCCTTCGACGAAGCCGGCCTCGCATCGAGGATCATTCAGGGAGTGAGTTCCAGCCCAACGAGTCCTCATCTCTCACGACCAGGATTGTCATGAACTCACCTCGGTAGGGAAACCTGTGGATTGACCATTATATTATTGGCAGACCATCCTGGTCTACCCAAATCAATCACAAACTGCGGGATTCCGCTGTCCGCACACCAATCAGGGGTGCCAATAACAAAAACAAAAAGGGGGAGGTTGCTATTAGCAGGCCACAAAGACGATTTTGCCCCTGGTTTGCAGTTTGCGTATAAATAGACCCTCAAAGCACCTTGGAGAGGGAAACCCAACCTCCTTGAGCTCCGGATTTTTGGAGAACTTTTGCGCCGTGTCATCCAAGGTGTCGAGCTCAACTTCTGGCTTAGGGAGGGGAAGACGAAGGACGCGCTTTCGGGTGAGTGGCAGGACCTGCTCTCTAAAGCTCATCAGATCTGTGAGTAGGCAATCATCTCTTATCTAGTGAGGGTTGACTCCGAGCTCGAAGGGACCTGTCTTGTGCACCCGACGACGGGCCAAGTAACTTGAATTGTTCCCTCTTAGTCATAATTCCGTTGAACCGGTAACCGGGTTTCAGCATTACCACGTCCTTAATATTACCAGTTCTTGTCCAAGCTTGATTCCTACGATTTATATGTTCCAGCTTGCAAGAGAGTGTTAAAAGAACATGTACAAATGCCCATAGAGTAGGCCCAGTTAGAGTTCATTAACTCCCTAGTCCTTAGTCTCACATCTTAGAATGGAGTTGAGGCTCCTCTCTCTCTTCCTATATAAGTGTACAAATACTTGTAGCATATATGTACTTCAAAGGAGAAATAAATAAATATTCTTATTTTCTCTCTCTCCTATGTTTTTCCACATTTTCCAATTTAACTTTATATCTCCCTGTAAGTTTTGTTTTCACACCACTTGTGATTAGTGTTACATTCATTTATTTATTTGCTTAGGATTATGTACTCTCTCATTAATACAACATCACGCCTTCACCATAAGAATTTTACCCTCTCATTTTTTATAGAAACTGTTGGACGGTCCAGCATGAACTCAAAGTTGGCATGTTGAGATTAGTCCCACACCGCCTACCCAGACGGTCCGCTCGTACTTATATTAGCCTCGCCCCTCCAACCTTTGACTCGGGTTTTGGAGTGGAAAAAAGGGTGCGGAGGTTCAACATGGTATCCGAGGGAGGTTCCGATCCTCCGACCTGTGGGTTATGGGCCCACCACGCTTCCGCTGCGCAAAAAATCATGTCAATTGATTTTATGATCATTTATCGAAGGAATGATGTGTGCTGCTGCTTATAATCTCCCCATTTCGCCTTAAGAATTTACACATTTCCTGTAAGTGGGTATAAGTATAACCTCCTCTGTTCTTGTAGAAATGAAAAAAAATCTTTAGTAGCTAGAAAACAAATAAAATTTCAGATGAGTAAATAGATAGGTAAGAAATCTCCTCTAAGTTTGAAGATTGAGAATAAACAGATTAAGGCTCCGTTTGGAGGGACTTATTTTCACCGGTCAAGTGGTTACGACTGCATGAATCGGACCTTAATTAGTGAAAATTAGTCCCCCCAAACGGAACCTAAATTTTTAGATGAAAAATTTTCCATGGAGAACATTGAGATTGACATACTTAAGTTTCTTGCAAAGAATAAACCTCCCAAAAAATATCCGAGGAAGAAATGGAGAGGACAGTGAACTATGCAGGGGGCGGATCCAGAGGGGGGCCCGAGAGACACTGCTCATCCCTCATTATTTTTCAAAATAGTTAGTGGATTTGGATTTCTCTCGTCGAACCAATGAATTTTGACTACTTATACGTCAAAAACCTCAAATGAGGGAGAAATAGCCTCGATAAGATGAAAACGTTCAAATTTTTTTTGGAGGAAATTAATATTTGACCCCCCTTATTAAAATTTCTGGAAACCAGTAACGCATTTCTATGGTGAGGGGCAGATATAGGAAAAAAATATCGTGCACTCGACGCACATGAGTTGAGTGTATCGAGCGCAATCCACTATATTACTAGATTTAAACTACTATATTGTTATTCATTTTAAAAAAATTGTGCACACATAATATCAATTATCTAGATCTGCCACTGGAACTATGATACAAAGTGGCAAAATCCAGCGGTGGCTGTCCAGCGAGGCGGCGGCCGATCGGCTTTTTCATTTTCCTCATAAATGATGTTTCACCTGGGGCATGATTCTCGTCGGAAAACAGATTTCCGCAGATTATTTCCCAGTGTTTCTCTCTGTGTGTAGACACTATTGTAAACTAGTTATGGGATAAAGAGTAATTTTGCGTGCGTTATTTCCTGCAGGTTTGTTGTTGGTTTGGTGCTGCTATTTCGAGGGGTGAATGGTAATGATCATTGCAAATGGTGCCACTACATTAGCTGTGTGCCCACCTCAAAATGGAGTTGTGGGAATTAAAAATAGTATACAATCAGAACCTCCACAAACAAATATATACCAGGTATCTGCTTAAACCGTGAGCATTTTGAATATAACGGTCGAATTTTGTTCCTAAATACATAGCTGATTTTAATCATACTGAATTCATTCTTTAGTGGCTCATATGGGTATCAGAGGGGAGGCTAACTACAAGAGGGCATCCTTTTGATTTTTCCCATTACTGTATATATTATTATAAGACTTCTATAACACCACCTGGATCAATGGCCCCATCAAAGCACGTCCCAAGAGAACCGGCCCGTCTCCTTCAGTACCACGTCCACCAAGAGAATCAGCCTCTCTCCCTCCCTCCCTCCCCCTCCGGCAGCTGCCCGGATTTCCGTCTGATCACCTCGAGGGCAGCCTCACGCTGCCCTGACAGCACGCCAGCAATCAAGAGATGTATATGCGGCTGTTTTTGGGTTCTAAGCAGAGTCCGGATGCATGTTTTTAGATAACAATTTTGTCATGGTGGTATATGCATATGTATAATTATTATTTATTCTAGTCATATTATTATAAAAATTATCAAAATAATTGTCATGGCGTGACTGAGGCAGGCCGGGCGCATGGCACGGCGGCGGCCAGGTGGCCGGCTGTGGGCCCTTGCGGCGGCGTGCGGAGGGCAGGCAATCGAGGACCGCTGTGTGGTAGGCGGGCTAAGGCCTTGAACTAAGGCCCATCCTGCAGCCAAGGCCCACCAATTCCTATGGGCTAAGGCCTTGAACCAAGACCCACCCTGCAACCCACTAACATTATTTCAGTTAAATAACATGATTAGGGAATTTCATATTATTTAATGGGGAGAATAAAAAATCATCCATTAATTAATCGTGAAATGAAGAATTAATGGGAGGAGGCCATGAGGCACCTCTTCCATCTCCCAAAAGCAATCCTTTGGTCTTCCTTGATGCTTGGGATCAATTTCCTCATCACTCCTTGTCGGTCATCATTAATGGGGAGCTTTAAATCTCCTGGCCGATCACCTCCCTCATGACAACTCCATAAATAGCCCTCCTCAGCTCCAATGGACCATTTTATCGCCTTCAGAACCTCTCAAGGAGTCGAAATAGTGTGGTGGATTGAAGCTTTTGGTGGAGGATAGAGGAATTGAGCAAGCTCGTCAGAAACCGCCGCCACCTTGGCCACCCGTCGAAGCAGCCGCCTCCAAGCCCGAAAGCAGGTCCATTTGTCCTCCTCTCCCCTTATGTTAGCATCCTATATTCATTAGGAGAGATATCGGGCTCAATTGAGCCCGATTCATTGAGAAAAACATGGAGAATTGTGGAAAAATCATGGGTGTCAGGTTCGACGGAAACGCTACCACCGGTAGCCAAACCATCACCGATCGATAGCCGCCACCTCAACGGAGGTGGTGGTGGCGGTGGCCGGCCGGGGAGGCGGTTGGATGGTCGGATGGTCGGGAAATTTGAGTTTTAATGAGATCTAGGTTGGGACAATCTCTACTGTCAGCTCAAGGAAGAAGACAACATTATCCCGCTAAAATCGCTTTAAGATTCGTGCCGGAAGAATTTATATATATTATAGTATTTAATTAATATATAAATTTTGTCACACTTTAATAGAGTTTTTCAAATAGAAATTAATTGTCCTTAGATGTCAAATTAGGAAAAGTTTCCTGAGACAACTTTTGTAGACTTTCGGGTCTACTTTCAGTAGGAATTGAAATCAACCCATTTGGTGCGCTACAGCTCCCTGTAGGACAGTTCTACTGGGATTGATCCTTGAGAAGGACAGAACTTTGATTGCGAATAACTTTCACATAGATGCATTCTTGAAGTTGTAATTTTGACCATACATGTATGTAACCTCGATGCACCATTTCATTAAAAATCAGAATTTTTGGGGCATATTTTTCTTTAGTTTTATCCAATATAAGATTTATTGAATTATTGGAATAAAAGTGGTTAGACAACTCATATAGACCTAAATTTTGTTTGGGAGGTTCATTAGGTAATTATAAGACCTTGGTAATATTTTGGGGTCATTTGGAGTTCTGCAGGTGAGTGTATTACAATGCATGAGGCTATGACTTAAGGTATGTGGTGTGCATTTAGTCAAAAAGGTGTATCTTGTGAATTTAGCGAGATTGGCTTGGTCAAATCCAGTGAAATATTGTACACGCACTTATTTAGTGAAAATACACCTCCTCGGAGAGTTTTAAAATTTTTGGAGGTGAATTTGATTAGAAATTGAATTATTTTTGTTATGTTTATGTATAAATGGAATTAATGTGACATGAATAGTAGAAAAAGTCTGAGCCGTTACCGTACATATTGCAATCAAAACTCCTCCCTCTATGGTTGGTAAATGTACATTGGAAACAATTGATGTTACAAGGAGTGAAAAAAGACAAAGAGGACATTGATATTAACAACGAAGTTGAAGTCATTCTAAAAAAGTTTGCGGAATTAAGTTTTCAACAAAAAAAGCAATGAAAAAAAAACTCTGAGAATTTGTTGATCCCTCATGTAGAAAAATAGTTGGGTCTTTGGTGCCGATGCGTCTAAAAGGAAGACCAAAAGAGAGTTATAAAAAATTTTGGGATGACGAGAAATCCACAAAACGCGTCCTTCCTATTTTTAACACGTTCTTGCTATGGAAGGTTCACAATCCGGGAAAAAAAAGGTGAAGAAAGTGGCTAAATTGAATGCTCGAAAGAGAGTAGCATATCAACTAAGAACTCCTTTTCAAGGCAGGAATCTATTTATGAGTTCTTTTGTTCGCAAACAATTGTCATCTATATTCTTCGTACATATTATAGATGTCGTTGATGTGCAAGGAGATGACCACTGTGGATTTCGGGTTATAAGTCAATGCTTGAATTTGGGTGAGGATTGGATACAAGGAATAATCTCCAATATGAAATTTTAAATCATGCAACATTATATGATGAGGTGTAAGGCACAAAGAGACGACAACAACTCATATATTCTCTTGATTGCACAATTATGTCCGCACCAGTTGAAAAATGGATGTCACTACCTGATATGAGTTTGGTAATTGCATCATTCTATAATGTTGTCGTAGTTCAACTATCACGTAATCAATGTTTCACATTTCTTCCACTGCATTCAATTCCACTGACTGAGCCTAAACGAATTTCCATTGGATTCATAAATGGGAATCATTTTGTGTCGCCAACTCTGTGTGACAATCGTCCATTGCCACCATTATTCTCGCCATGGAGAAGGTTTCATGAGGAGTTTGCACAGACGTGGACATCTACATATATGTCACGGGTAACCCCTCCACCAACGAATATAAAGAACACTTTGATTATCGGCTTAGAGGACTTTGACAACAGTTAGAAAAACTTACTTTATGTTATTATTATTTTTAACTTTATAAAATTTCCTTGCTAACTTTTACTTTGATTTATATAGGAACATGAAGGTCACAAATATTTGGAGAAAAGACTTAATGACTTTTGGTATAAAATATTTTATCTTTTTGGTGAGAAAATATTATTTTCGGAAACTTTCATTTTTTTAATATACATATTTGAATGTTGATTTTAAATTTCTTTCCTTTTTTTATAGAAGCATGAAGACCACAACAATTTGGACAACACATTTGATGGTTTTTGTATCAAATATTTTCTATATTGGGTTTATATTAATGTTGTAATTCAATGAAAACTTATTTTAATTCATATGTTAAGTGTGATGCGTTTATCTCAATTGCGGTGCAGATAACAATGTGCGGTACTTTTACCAATATGTGAAAAAGTGCGGTGTTTTTAACAATGTGGTGTGATTAGTCAAAAGTGCGGTGCTTTTAACAATTCCCTAATTTTAATTAGCACTTGGGTCATGCAAAAAAACCCGGGTCGGTCGCGGAATATAGGCAACATAGAAGAGTGTGGATTCGAAAAAGATTATAAATATTTTGGACTTAAAATTTCGAGTCTAAGGCTCCGTTTGGCATGGTGGTGACAGTAATGAACATGAGGATTAAAATTGTCATTCGTTAACGCCTATCTAAGGAACTTCATCCACTTTTATCTTCAAACGGATGATGTTTGTTAGATCCTTAACGAATGGCGGTTTAAGGCTATGTTGATTGAGCGGTGGCGGGAGGAGCAAGCGGGTCCAAATGGAGCTTTCAAACCGGAGGAGGGAAGGGGGGGTTCCTCCTTGCTGTAGGTGCAAACGAAGCAAACGGAGACGAAGTTTCGTTTGATTACCCTCCGTTCAGTGACGTTTGCTCCAAACGTCGCCCAAAAATGCTAAACAAATGAAGCCTAACCCATGCGTTTACGGCCGCCACCACCCTGCCAAATGGAGCCTTAATAATTGACTATAAGATGTTGTGACTATAAGATTATGCGAATTGAAATATTATGAAAAATATAAGTGTGTATTTTAAGTTCCATTATGTATCTAAAACTATTGCAAGATTCCTTTAACTAGTAGAAGCTATAACTGAATATGATTTAGGCCAGTTTGGCACGGTGGTGGCGGCCGTAAACGCATGAGTTAAAATGTCATTTGTTAAGAATCATCAAATAAATATCATTCGTTTGAACATAAAATTGGATGAAATTTCTTAGATGGACATTAACAAATTACAATTTAACCCCGTATTCATGACCGTCACCACTGTGCCAAACAGAGACGTAATTGTATTTTTTTCAAGTATCTACATGGTGATAAGATGATGATAATGATAATAAATTAGGTATAGTTGATTAGCGCTAAAAAAAGGAAGAATAAAGTCTCAGTCAACACTCCCTGAAGAGTACTTGACGGGGTCGACTTGACGGTAGTTCTTATAACACCCTCATCCGTCACATAGCATATAGCAGAAGTTCCGGTCGGGACCCGACGCCATATACTAAGGACAGTCAGAGGAGTTACTAATTGAAACCATTTTCCAGTATTACGTATCCTAACACAGAGAGCATTCTAGCAGAAGTTAATTTAAGGATTATAATTAGAACTCAACCATATGAATGTCCACTAACATAAAACATGAATGAATAACCAAATACACAAATAGTATTGGCCTTAAGGTCTTACAATGTTCAACTCAAATTAAAATGTTTTGCATACATCGGCACACAGACCGACCACACATGAACGATAAACTAAACGGGTAATTCGCTTTGACCTTCAATGGTCGCTTAGACATCTGGGCTCCAGCCCGCTATTTTCCGCTTGGCTCGTCTGCACATGCATGAAACATTTCACCGCAACGGTGACAAACAATAGCAACGGTCAGCATTAGCTGATCAAATTATAACGACCTCACCCCTTACCCGGGGTGGCGGTGCTTCTTCTCTGCAGGCATTAACATATACAAATATTGACAATCAAAACGTGCAAATTAAGCATCATTCTCCACAGACGTTGACACGACCGTCCAACGCCCCGTGCTCTCAGGGCACATTCTCGGTGCACAGAACCTCAAGGGTCACACATCTGTTCTTTGCGACGATCAGCGACGTTTGAGATTTTAGTCTTACATAGCTAAAGCCAAAGCCAACGCCCTTATGGCTATGACCAAGTCATGTGATTTACACTTTGACTCACTCCAGGTCGATTAGCGTAGGGTTGGTACAGTTCAGCCATATCCCGTGCTCAAATCGTCCGGCCCGCAAGCCTGACGCGGGTCAACATCCCCTTTCCCATTTTCGTACGATTCATAACCCCGTTATGATCCTAGGCTAGCACTCATGGCTACTATAGCTGAGCTAATTAAGCTCATGCTCCACAAATTATCCCCCAGGTCTTCGAGAGACAGGCCTCCACGGCCCCCAGGTCTCACAAGACAGGCCTCACAGAATAGCCCACAGGTCTCCCAGAGACAGGCTTCACAAACACACATAGCTCGCTAAGAGCTATTGTCGGCGGTAGCACTATCGTCGTGCGGTAGGGGACAGACTATCGTTTCTTCCCCATTAAATGAGTGTTTTCTTGAAAACTACCTCCAGTACTCTCACTGCAGCAATCTGCACACCCGTGACTCCGAAATCTACGCGATAAACACGGAGTCTTCTCCGACATACAAAACATACAAACATCACCAATCCAGACCAACCTGTCCGGATAGGCTTCACCCAACATGCATATTCCGTACTTCGATTTCGGATCTAAATGCAGAACTAATATGGATACACAGATCTACCCGTTGGGAAACCACCTCCACGTGTTCGTGGAGAGTCTACCCTTAAATGCCAAAAAGACAGACTTCGCATGTCCAAGGAAGAGGATTGTTACCCTAGAAGTCCGCTTCGGCGTCATGGGAGAGAATCTAGTCGGATGGAAACGACCGCTTCGGCTTTGCCTCCGTAGATTTGAACTCGCCTCGCGAATCCGAGCTCTGAATCTCTAACGGCGGCGAGATCTCCTTTCTCCGGCGCTGCTTCTCCTCCTCCAAATGTCCAACCCAAGTTTCTCAAACTCCAAAATAATGAAGTGAAACCGACCAAACCAACACTATGAACCGAGCTACTGTCGCGCAGTAAATAGCTACCACCGCGCGGTACCGTTAATCAACGCCTCGTTTCGCGTGCCACCTCCCAAGCCCTCCAACTATAGGCCGACATATGGCCACACCGTTACAGCTTCGCTATCGCCGCGCGATAGGAATGCTAACGCCTCGCAGTAGCTAGCGACGATTACGACACGACCGCTTCTGCTACCTCCGCGCGACAGCTATTACCGCTGCGCGGTAGAAACCCGAGTGCTTTGCCAAAATAATTGCAAAAGCTATCGTCTGCGGTATCGCTACCGCTGAGCGATAACTTCCCGAGGGCTCGGCTAAATAATTAGCTAACACCGCGCGGTAACAACCTATCATCGCGTGGTAGACACTGCATCGAGTCAACACGACTTACTCGACGGTCTTGACGCCTGACACTATCGCCACGCGGTATCAACCTACCGTCGCGCGGTAACTTCTTTTCCTGCCTACAGAAACTTGGGGCATTACAAATCTCCCTCACTTAAAGAATTTCATCCCGAAATTACATATTGCAGGAAAACATAAGAGTATCAATACTGCGAAAGTATACCTCAAACGAAAAGCTTAGGGAATTACACCTTCATGGTTTGTTCCCTCTCCCACGATAGCTCCTCTCGGCCACAGTTGTCCCAACGGACCTTGACCATTCTGATAGACTTATTGCGAAGTTGCTTGACTTCCGAGTCTTCAATATGAATGAGCTTGACTTTCGTTGTCAACCCAACATCAATCGGCACCTGATCCGCCGCAATCACCTGCGTAGGCTCTTGCACCGTCTTTTGCAACACAGAAATGTGGAATACATCATGCAGACCACTAAGCACTGTTGGAAGCTTCAACCGATAGGCGGCTTCACCAACGCGCTCCAAAATCTCAAACGGCCCAAGGTATCTCGGACTTAGCTTTTTCAAGCGTCGAATCCTTGACACGCCCTTGAACGGTTTGATTTTTAGGTAAACCCAATTGCCCGCGGCGAACTCAACATTTCTGTGTTTGGCATTGTAATATTTAGTCTGTCTATCCCGCGCAATCAACAATCGCTCCCTAATTGTTCAAACAATAGAAGTCGCATCCTCAACCTCCTTCCGCTTATACAACTTTGACTCGTCCGTCTCCAACCATGACAACGGAGTACAACACTTTCTACCATATAGGGCCTCGAAGGGCGCCATTTGAATACTTGTTGGCAACTGTTATTGTAAGCGAATTCGATCATATACAAGTGAACCACCCACTTTTTCCCGAAATATAGGGCGCACATACGAAGCATGTCCTCCATCGTCCTGTTTACCCTCTCGGCCTGACCATCCGTTTGCGGATGAAAGGTCGTACTGAACTTCAGTTTGGTACCCAATAGTTGATGTATCAGCCTCCAGTCATTAGACATGAAGCGCCCATCTCGGTCACTCACGATGCTACGGGGCACACCGTGCAGTCTTAAAATATTATCCACATACAATTTTGCCAGTTTCTCCACCGAATTGTCCTTCCTATTCGGCATGAAGTGTGACACTTTCGTCAAACGATAAAAGATCACCCAGATGACGTCATTTTCCTTCTGCGATCTCGGCAACCCGTACATGAAATCCATGGATATATCGTCGAACTTCCATTCCGGTATAGGCAAAGACTTCAAAAATCCTCTAGGCTTCTAGCATTCGGCCTTCACCAAGGCGCAAGTCTGACACTTCGCCACATATAGCGCTATATCTTTTTTTAGTCCTGACCACCAGAACAGCTTTTTCATGTCTTTATACATCTTTGTGCTCCCTGGGTGAATCGAATACTTGGTATAATGAGCCTCGTACATCAGTTCCTCCCATATTTTACCCCCCCTCCCTTGGGACGCACAAACGATTGTTCTTCCACAACAACCCATTATCTACCATAAACTAGGCATTTGACCCTTCCAAAGACTCAGCTTGTTGGGTATTGTATCCACAATTATCTTAATTTGAAGAAGCCTCCAGTCAAGCTAAGATGGATTCACAATGTATTTGATGATTTTCTATCAAGTTATGCTTGCAGTTATTCCATGCTAAGTACACACCAATGTCAGGGTGCAGTGGGTCAATATACACGGGTCTGCGCAATGTAATCCTTCGTTGAGTAGATCAGTGTGTTGACTCACGTGTGCTCTCTCTATTGGAGTGTACTTATTTTCAAGTACAGGGTCGAGGTAGATTAAGAGCAGAAGAGGAGCCTCGTACATCAGTTCCTCCCATATTTTACCCCTTAAAAGAATTCGCCCACGAATTCAAATGAGAAAGACCGACACCAGAGTCTGATACCAACTTTGTAACACTCCATCCGTCACATGTCATATAACAGAAGGTCTGGTCGGGGCCCGACGCCATATACTAAGGACAGTCAAAGGAGTTACTAATTGAAACCATTTTCTAATATTACGTATCCTAACACAGAGAGCATTCTAGCGGAAGTTAATTTAAGGATTATAATTAGAACCCAACCATATGAATGTCCACTAACATAAAACAGGAATGAAAAACCAAATACACAAATAGTATTGGCCTTAAGGCCTTACAATGTTCAACTCAAATTAAAATATCTTGCATACATCCGCACGCAGGTCGGCCACACATGAACGATAAAGTAAACGGGTAATTTGCTTTGACCTTCAAAGGTCTAGCTTAGTAACCTGGGCTCCAGCCCGATATTTCCCGCTTAGCTCGGCTGCACCTGCACAAAACAATCCATCGCAATAGTGGCAAACAATAGCAACGATCAGCATTAGCTGAACAAATTATAACGTCCCCACCCCTTACTCGGGGTGGCGGTGCTCCTTCCCTGCAGGCATTAACATATACAAATATTGGCAATCAAAATGTGCAAATTAAGCACCATTCGCCACAGACGTTGGCACGACCGTCCAACGCTCCGTGCTCTCAGGGCACATTCTCGGTGCACAGAATCTCAAGGGTCACACCTCCATTCTTTGCGATGGTCAGCAACGTTTGATCTTTTAGTCTTATAGGGCCAAAGTCAAAGACAACGCCCCTATGGCTACGACCAAGTCATGTGATTTACACTTTAACTCACTCTAGGTCGATCGACATAGGGTTGGGTACAGATCAGCCATATCCCGTGCTCAAATCGTCCGTCCCGCAAGCCTGACGCGGGTCAGCATCCCCTTTCCCATTTTCATACGATTCGTAACCCCGTTATGATCATAGGCTAGCACTCATGGATACCATAGTTGAGCAAATTAAGCTCACACTTCACAAATTGGCCCCCAGGTTTTCGATAGATGGACCTCCATGGCCCCCAAGTATCACAAGACAGGCCTCACAGAATAGCCCACAGGTCTCCCAGAGACAGGCTTCACAAACACACATAGCTCGATGGGCGCTATCGTCGGCAGTAACACTACCACCGCACAGTAGGGGACAGACTATCGTTTCTTTCCCATTAAATGGGCCTTTTCCTGGAGACTACCTTCAGTACTCTCACTGCAGCCATCTGCACACCCGTGATTCCGAAATCTACGCGATAACCACGGAGTCTTCTCCGTCATACAAAACATACAAACATCACCAATCCAGACAAACCTGTCCGAATGGGCTTCACCTAGCATGCTTATTTCGTACTTAGATTCCGGATCTAAATGCAGAACTATTTGGGATACACGGATCTACCCGTCGGGAAAACTACCTCCACGTGTTCTTGGAGAGTCTACTCTCAAATGCCAAAAAGGACTTCACATGTCCAAGGAAGAGCATCGTTACCCAAGAAGTCCGCTTCGGCACCATGAGAGAGAATCTAGTCGGATGGAAACGATCGCTTCGGCTTTGCCTCCGTAGATCCGAACTCGTCTAGCGAATCCGAGCTTCGAATCTCAAAAAGCTGCGAGATCTCCTTTCACCGGCGCTGCTTCTCTTCCTCCAAACGTCCAGCCCAAGTTTCTAGAACTCCAAAATAATGAAGTGAAACAGGCCAAACCAACACTATAAACCGAGCTACCGCCGTGCGGTAACTAGCCACCGTCGCGCGGTACTCTTAATCAATGTGTCGTTTCACTTTCACGTGCCACCGCCCAAGCCCTCCAACCACAGGCCGACACGTGGCCACGCTGTTACAGCTTTGCTATCGCCGCGCGATAGGATGTTAACGCCTCGCGTTAGCTAGCGACGGTTACGATGCGACCACTTCTTCTACCACCGCGCGACAGCTACTACCGCTGCGCGGTAGAAACCCGAGAGCTTCGCCAAAATAATTGCCCAAGCTACCGTCTGCGATATCGCTACCGCTGAGCGATAACTTCCCGAGGGCTCGACCAAATAATTAGCTAACGCCGCGCGGTAACAACTTACCGCCACGCGGTAGACAATGCGTCGAGTCAACACGGCTTACTCGACGCTCTCGACGCCTGACGCTACCGCCACGCGGTATCAACCTACCGTCGCGCGGTAACTGCCTTTCCTGCCTACAGAAACTCTGTGTGTTACATTTCTCACACGAGTTCACTGCTTTTTTAAATCATAAATTTGAATTCAAAATCTCAACATGGGAATCGATGGATATGATTGAGATTTTATTAAATCAAAATAATTTGGCTCTGATGTATTTAATCGGTGACGGACCCAGAACGATTTTCCAGTGTGGACGTTCATTAAAATAATGATAAATTAATTCTTGGCAAATATAAGAAAAATGACAAATGCTACAAACATGAAACTTACAATAGTAAATTGGACATTTTGAATGAACAAAATAACTAAATAAGGTTGTTTACTTGCTTACAATATCCTTCTTCGATCTTTCATGTTTTGAAAATATTTTATAATTATAGCTTTATTTTTTATGGTAGAAAATACATCTTTTTCAATGTATGTCACTAGACAAGCATCCATCCAATCATCTCTCATTTGGTTGCGTAATATTATTTTGATAATCTTCATCGTACTCTTTCTACACTTGCAATTGCAACAAGTAAGAACAATGCCAATTTTATAAGCAAATACACCAACAGGTCAAGAACATCCTTCTTCAGCTTCACTAACTTCTAAGCAAGTCCTTCAAGACCTATCACATCTGAGAATTCTCTGTTTGAGTGAACGTCTAATATAAAACTTTCAAGTTGATTATCAAGTTTCATTAGTTTAATTGGAGAAAAGTACAATGGATAGTGTTCGACGAATCGAATTAACTTTTGCTTATCAAATGCCGAAAAGTCATTACTTGGATCTAAACATGACATACATAGAAGCAATTCTGTGTTCACGTCATCAAAACGACTATTTAGCTCAGTAAGTTGGAGATCAATAACTGCATAAAATAATTCTACACGATAAAAATGAAGATTTGTATTGTTTTAAAATTTGCGCCTTGATCGCCCTCGAGCTACAGATTTGTCTTTCATTTTTGGAACAATAATATCATGTTTTATACAAAACAGAGTTACTTCTTTTAGTAGAGAATCACATCCATTGTCTCTCATTGTTTGTAGTCGTTGCTTAGAAACTTTGACTAGAGACATAGCATTTACAAAATCTTGATCGTTCCTTTGCAATGTCTGATGTCTCTATGCTTGCATGATGCTCCAACAACATTTTTTATAGTTGTAATCAAACTAAAAAAAGAGCAAAATTTGAGGGTTTTTTTGCAATCACAATGAGTGTCAATTGAAGTGTATGAGCAAACCAATGAACATAGAATGCAGATGAATTTTCAGTCATAATCAATGTTTTAAGCCTATTGAATTCATCTTGCATGTTACTTGCTCCATCATATCCTTGACCTCCATAAGTCTGAAATACTCAACCCATGTTTAGCAAAAGAAGATTTTACGACAGCCTTTAGTGATGAAGCTGCAGTATTTTGCACATGCACAATACCTAAAATGCACTATACTATGGCTTCGTTTGGGAGGACTTATTTTCTCCGGTCAAGCGGTCATGACCGCATGAACCGAACCTTAATGAAGTCCCGGTTCATGCGGTCATGACCGCTTGATCGGTGAAAATAAGTCTCCCAAACAGAGCCTATATTTTCTTTTTCATACTCTAAAATATAAAACAATTTTACTTTTATAATATTTTTAATGATAATATTTGTAGTTTTTATTGATACAGCCTACACATTATCTCTTTGAATATTTTGTGCTACTAATTTAAGATTTTCAGGAGCATTTTTAAAAACAACTTTGTTGATTTGGTCATTATGATCGTCGAGAAAGTGAAGGAGTTCAAGAAAGTTTTTACGGTTAACAGATTCATTAGACTCATCATGACTGCTGAAAGTTAATCCTTATCTTAGAAGAAACCTAATTCAATCCACTGATGCTTCTAAGCGTGTATGATAATCCATCTGATCTTGATCAGAGAGTACACAAAGCAATTTCAATGTGCTACTTTTGATTCATCAAATCTTTGCAAGCCTTCAAACAGGTTGTGGACACTATTATGGTTCCCCGCATGAACATCTAATCTATATTTATGCTTCCAATTTGTGAATCCCCCACTTACAAAAGCATCACCTCCACCTTGGTCATAATGTTTGGGCTTAAATAGATAACAACAAAAACAAAAAAACCGCATCTTTTACTATGAAAACATGATCTTTAGGTTGGAACGCTTTCTTCTGCAAATACTACCGTCGAACTTGTTCTCTATCATAGTCATTAATATTCTTCTGTAATCCTAGGTCAGCGGGAAGGTCATCAAAATTGAGCTCTATTCGTGAAGATACATTCAGACTTACTGAATGATCTAAAACTTTTCTTTTAAAATATTTATCCATGAATTTTAAATTCCTATTAATAATCACAAACTAAAGTTACAATAATCTCTAAAATATTTATCCATTCAATCGGTACTAAAGGCGCAATAAGAAGCGGAGAGATGTATACCTGCCGGCTGATGTAGGGGAAGCAAAGAAAGAGTCAACTGGCACACAAAAAACCACTGAAAGCTCTTTAAAATTTGGGCAAAATGGGGTTCTCCTAAGAACTCCCCACCTGAACAAAATGAGGTAACAAAGCATGTCCTAAAAATGTTGGTGTTCTTGAATAAATGTTCCGAAAACAAAACAAAAAAGGAGGAAAATTCAAGTTTTCTGGAACAAATGTTAGTATTCTGACAACAAAGTATGAGATTTGATAGGGAAAGGGGGTCGCAGACAACGTCAACACCCACCGATCAATAGAGTCCAAGCAATAATAAGAAAAATAAACCAACAACACAAGTGAACGCAGAGATATACATGGAAAATCTTCACCACTTGAAGGTCAAAAACCACGGGGCACGACACAATGAAAATCCACTATAATAAATAAGGATTATAGAAATTTATCTAGGTTTGCCCAAACCTAGAAAGCCCTCCGGATTTGACACACAAATCCACTCCTCTCTACCACCAAGACAAACCACAACTTCTCTACAACAGGATAAAATCCTACTCTCTTCAAGCACAATAGCAAACGAAGACAAGAAAGGGTACACCTGAAATCGTAGACGAAGAAACCCTTGAAACGGTAGAGAAACCTCCTCCAACAGCACAGAGTAAACACCTCCTTCCAAGCGGCAAACACCTGCCTACAGCAGCGGCAACACTGGCGATCCAGCGGCGGCGAACGGCGCGAGCGCGGGAACGGCGGACGCACGGGCGCGGGGACGGCGGACGGTGCAAAGGGAGAGGAGGAAGACTTCCGCTGCGCTTACTTAACCCTAACACCCAAAAAAAATATCGGAAGATGGGGAATTTAAAAGCCACTCTTTAAAAAACTGTCCGCAGTTTTAAATAAAAACTGTTCACAGTTTTAATAAAAACTACCCGCCCACCCAAAACCAGTAACAAAAGGGTTGCAACCCCAAAATCCAGGTTGCAACATCTGGATTTCTGCACACATATTTAATCTTTAGGGGCTGAACCCCAACAAACTCCCCCTTCAGACCATAAAGGGGAGTATCCCACCTTGACTCCTTCAAGTGGGGATCATGCCAATCAAACGCCGGCAGAGATCATGCTTTTCCCTTTGGACGACCTTCGTCATCATGTCCGAAGGATTTTCATCCGTGTGGATCTTCTCCACCACCAACAGCTTTTCCTCCACAGCATCCTGAATCCAGTGATACTTCACGTTAATGTGCTTCGTCCTGGAGTGAAAGGAGGGATTCTTGGCCAAAAATATAGCACTCTGACTATCACAGAAAACTGTGTACACGTCCTGTCGGAGATCAAGCTCTAGCATGAACTTCTTCATCCAAATAAGCTCCTTTGATGCCTCAGTCAATGCAATATATTCAGCCTCCGTCGTCGACAATGCCACGCACTTCTGAAGCCTTGACTGCCACGACACTGCTCCCCCTCCAAAAGTGATCACGAATCCAGAAGTAGATCTTCTCGTGTCAACATCTCCTGACATATCCGAATTCGAGTACCCAATAAGTTCTGGTAGACCTCCACCAAACTGTAAACAAAGGTCTGAGGTACCTCGAAGATAGCGGAGTATCCATTTCACAGCACTCCAGTGGACTTTCCCTGGGTTTTCCAAGTAACGGCTCACAGACCCCACAACATGAGCTATGTCTGGCCTAGTGTAGACCATAGCATACATCAGGCTCCCCACTGCGGATGCATAAGGAATTTGGCTCATCTCTTCCACCTCCTTCTCATATGAGGGGCTTTGAGAACTGGAAAGTCTGAAGTGCCCGGCCAGAGGAGTAGCAACGGGTTTTACCATGTCCATCATGAACCTCTTCAGCACTTTCTCCACATACTCAGACTGAGACAGCCATAGTTGACCAGCACTCCTGTCCCTGGTAATTTTCATTCCAAGGATCTTCCTTGCCGGTCCCAAATCCTTCATTTCAAAGGACTCACTGAGCTCCTTCTTCAACTCAGCTATGCTGGCCTTGTCATCCCCAACGATCAGCATATCATCTGCGTACAATAGCAGAATAGTGAACGTCTTCTCAGTACTCTTCACATATACACAGTGATCAGCCCTAGTCCGTTGGAATTTGCTCTTCATCATGAAAGAGTCAAATTTCCTATACCACTGCCTGGGTGCCTGCTTCAACCCATAAAGGCTCTTCTTGAGCCGGCAGACTAGATGATGTTTCCCCTTAGCCACAAAGCCTTCGGGCTGCTCCATATATAGCTCTTCTTCCAAATCGCCATGCAGAAATGCCGTCTTGACGTCCATCTGCTCGACTTCAAGATCCATGGAGGCAGCCATACCCAACACCAGTCTTATAGAGGACATTTTCACCACTGGGGAAAAAATCTCGTCGAAATCGACACCTTGTTTCTGACTGAAACCTTTCACCACAAGTCTCGCCTTGTACCTTGGCTGAGAGCGATTTTCATCCAACTTTAGCTTGAAGATCCACTTGTTCTTCAAAGCTCTCTTCCCTTTAGGCAATGAGACTAAATCATACGTCTCGTTCTTCTGAAGGGAGTACAACTCCTCTTCCATGGCAGCTGTCCAGGCCTCACGATCTTCAACACTCTGAGCCTCCACATAGGACTCAGGCTCTCCACTATCTGTAAGCAAAATATACTCATGAGGGGAATACCTGGTATTGGGTCTTCTGACTCTCTCAGATCTGACAAGAGGAACCTCCACCACAGGTGGTACATCAACTGGCAGAGCTCCCCCTGCATCCGGAATCATCTCCTCATCAGGAAAAAGCTCACCAACTTTCTCCTCAGCATGCCCATCATCAGCAGCAGTCTCTACTGGCCCATCATCAGCATAAAGTCTCTCCTCCGCAAGTGGAAACTGTGGAACCTGTGATTCCGCAGGATTCTGCTCACCAACCACTTGATCTTCAACAAAGATCACATCTCTGCTTCTGATCATTTTCTTGTTCACAGGATCCAAGAGTCTATAGCCAAACTCCTCATGGGGAAATCCCATCAAGATGCACTCCCGGGACTTCTCATCAAGCTTTAATCTCTCTTCCTTGGGGACATGAATGTGAACTTTGCACCCAAACACCCGCACATGTCCATACGACACTTCCTTCCCGGACCAAACATGCTCTGGAATATCACCATTCAGAGGTGTAGAAGGAGACAGATTTATCAGATGTACAGCAGTTTGCACAGCCTCATCCCAAAACTGTTTGCTAATGCCAGCTTGAGAAATCATACATTTGATCTTCTCAATAATCGTCCTGTTCATCCTTTCTGCTAACCCATTCTATTGCGGCGTCCTTGGGATTGTCCTTTCATATACTATGCCATGCCTTCTGCAATAAGCGTCGAAGGCACCAGTGTACTCTCCCCCGTTGTTAGATCGAACTCGCTTTATTTCTCTTCCGGTCATCTTCTCCACCTTCGCTCTGAACTCTTCAAACTTTGCTAGAACATCACTCTTCTGTTTCACAGAATATGCCTAGACTTTCCTGGAGTGATCGTCAATGAACGTGACAAAGTAAGTGGCTCCGCCCATAGACTTTGGCTCAATAGGACCACACACATTAGTGTGTATCAAGTATAGTAACTTCGCCTTCCTCTTTGGTTCAGAATCAGCAAAGGACACACGTTTCTGCTTACCGGTCAAGCAGTGCGCACACGTATCAGGAAGCCCTCCTGATAGATCCGGAAAGACCTTGTTCTTCACCAAGATCTTCAAGTTCTTCTCGCTAATATGCCCAAGTCTGCGATGTTATAACTCCATAGAGTCGCTCTCTGCTGCATTCACACTTGGACCACAGATCTTGGCTTTAGTACGATAAAAGCCACAACACTTCCTTCCTCTGGCTACCACCAAAGAGCCCTTCAATAACCTCCAGGTACCTCCACCTTCAATGCTCGTGAAACCACCATCATCAAGCCTACCAATGGAAATCAGATTCATTCTAAAGTCAGGAATATGCCTGACGCCCTTGAGAACAATCTTCCCCAATTCAGTCTCCAGATGGACATCACCACTGCCAACAATCAACGACTCACCGGAATTTGCCATCCGGATCACACCAAGATCTCCCGCAAAATAGGTGTAGAAGTAATCTCTGTGAGGAGTGCAATGATAGGATGCACCTCCGTCCACGATCCAGTCTGTGTCAACGCAGTCCTGGCAAGACGACCCACTGCACTGCAAGCATAATGGCTCAGCCTCCACAATCGAAGTCGTCGCATCACCAGTGGATTCTACTATCTCCTTGGTTTTTCCCTTCAGGTCTCTTTTCATTTAGAAGCAATCCTTCTTGAAATGACCCTTCCTTTTACAATAGTAGCACTCGATGTCCTTCTTAGACTTGCCCCTGGACTTACTCCTAGAACTGTCCCTGTGCTTCACATCCTTCTTCACAGACCGACCTCTTCCCTCCATGAGAAAAACACCCGAAGTGGAAGATCCAGAATCCTTCCTTCTCAGCTCTTCGTTCAGGAGACAACCAGACACCATCTTCATAGTTACCATGCCATCAGGTGCTGAGTTGCTCAACGACACTACTAGAGTCTCCCAACTCTCGGGTAAAGAACTAAGGATCATCAGAGCTTGGAGTTCATCTTCCAAAGTAATCTTCATGGACTTCAACTGATTGATAATACTTTGAGCAAGGTTCAGATGCTCAGTCATCTGTGAACCTTCCCGATACTTCAAATTGACAAGCTTCCTAATCAAAAATGCCTTGTTACCTGCAGTCTTCCGCTCGTACAAGGCTTCAAGCTTTTTCCATAAGGACTAAGCCGAGGTCTCCGTGGAAACATGATGAAAAACAGAGTCATCGAGCCACTGTCTAATGAACCCTACTGTCTTTCGATTCATTTTCTTCCACTCTTCATCATCCTTAACTGAAGCAGGTCTCCCCGTCAACGGAGCATGGAGATCTTTACAATATAAGAGATCCTCCATCCGAGGCTTCCAGATGCTCCAATTCTTGCCATTCATACTGACCATCCTTGTGTTCTGTTCCATTGATTTCTTAAACAAGTAACTCTATTACGGTCCACAAGTCGATTTATTTCAAGGGATTAACAAGATAGGATAGGGAGCGGACCGATGGTCGTCACCTACCGCACCAAGTTAGAAACCGAGAAATAAAAAACGACTAACCAAAGAACCTCCCTCTGATACCACTTGATAGGGAAAGGGGGTCGCAGACAACGGCAACACCCACCGATCAATATAGCTCAAACAATAATAAGAAAAACAAACCAACGACATAAGTGAACGCAGAGATATACGTGGAAAACCTTCACATCTTGAAGGTCAAAAACCACGGGGCACGGCACAATGAAAATCCACTATAATAAATAAGGATTACATAAATTTATCTAGGTTTGCCCAAACCTAGAAAGCCCTCCGGATTTGACACACAAATCCACTCCTCTCTACCAGCAAGACAAACCATAACTTCTCTACAATAGGATAAAATCCTACTCTCTCTTCAAGCACAATAACAAACGAAGACAAGAAAGGGTACACCTGAAACCGTAGACGAAGAAACCCTTGAAACGGTAGAGAAACCTCCTCCAACAGCACAGAGGAAACACCTCCTTCCAAGCGGCAAACACCCGCCTACAGCAGCGGCAACACTGGCGATCCAGCGGCGGTGAACGGCGCGAGCGCGGGAACGGCGGACGCGCGAGCGCGGGGACGACGGACGGTGGTCGCGGGGACGGCGGACGGTTCAAAGGGAGAGGAGGAAGACTTCCGCTACGCTTACTTAACCCTAACACCCAAAAAAAATATCGGAAGAGGGGGAATTTAAAAGCCACTCTTTAAAAAACTGTCCGCAGTTTTAAATAAAAAATTGTTCATAGTTTTAATAAAAACTGCACCCCCCCCCCAAAACCAGTAACAAAAAGGTTGCAACCCCAAAATCCAGGTTACAACATCTGGATTTCTGCACACATATTTAACCTTTAGAGGCTGAACCCCAACAAGATTTTTGAACAATTTTTTGAATAATTAGTTTTAGAGTGAAATTTCTGAAAATTAAATTTTCCTAAAAGCTCTCCATCAAAAATCAGCTTTATAGTAATGAAAAAGATCTATATATGTCTCTAGACTTCCCAAATTTCTCCCTAAATCCAAACAAACATCTATAAAGAACTGAGTGGGAAAAATCCTGGAAGGGAAGAATAGGAAAATACCAAGCGATTGGAAAGGCGGACTACTGTGAGGATTTGCAGCCGAATGAAGTTCTATTGATGATCTTGAGCCGAATCTACTTCTCCGTCGAGGAAGCAATCTGGGTGTGCACCACGTGAAAATGCCGAGAGGGAGATGGGTGAGGGAAGATCGCGAGGTTGCTTGCTAGTTGTCGGCAAGACCAGGGGCCTGACTGTTAGGGCTTTTAAGTTTTAAAAGTCGCATTTTTTTATTGGATTAATAAGTATTTGCCACGGTTTTTTACAGTAGCAAATACTATTAGTATTTACCATGGTAAAAAACCGTGGCAAATACATCTACAAAATTTTTTTTATTACAATGTGGACAACAACTCACACTTGGCCTATGATTGGTTCACCCTTGTATTTAATGCTCAAATTAAATATATGTAATATTAATATTATATGAGATTTATTTTAGTGAACTGTTATTGGTATCTCATAAATGAATATTTATAAGGGTGTTGTTACTAACAAATCTAATTTGATTTCTAGCAAATCATTACTATTAGCAAATCCTCATTTCTCAAAATGATTATTTGAAAACCATTTTGTTACTAACAAACCAACATAATTTTTTTTAAAAAAATTTAATTTTATTTAAAACATTCATTCTTTCAAAATAATCCACTACATATAATGACATTACAAATGATTTCAAATGTATTCATTCAACCACTTATGTTAGCATTAGAAATGAGTCAAAATGACGCAAAAATTTGTTTAGTATGCCCAAAACTCTTTTTCACAAAATATCATCATCTGCACCAAAATATTGTCTGGTTTAGAAATATATTTGATTTCTAATTCCTATAAGGGTGTGTTGTATATACGAGTTAAGTGTATATAAGAATATACGCATCTTTTTGAACCGCGTCTTATACGTACATTTTAATAAGAAGTGTTCAACATGAAAGTTGTAGATCTCGACAAGATCTACAACTTTTATGTTGAACACTTTTTGATTTGGAGTAATTTAAACCCCCCCCCCCTCCCCCCCAATTTGGCCCCTGAAAAAAATCACGCCGAACATAGGTATGGACGCCCGGGATCGGCTTGACTTTTTTCGGGGGCCAAATAAGAGGCTTAAACGGCTTCAAATTAAAAAGTATTCAACATGAAAGTTGTCGTCAAGAACTACAAGTTTAATGTTGAACACTTTTTGATTTGAAGCAGTTTAGATATCCGATTTGGGCCCCGAAAAAAATCACGCCGAAAAACTGTACGGACAACTCGTTTCGTGCGTGTCGTTTTTCGGGCCCAAATTGGAGGCCTAAACGACTTCAAATCAAAAAATGGTCAACATGAATTGCTAGTAACGAATGAAAAACATATGAGGCTCAAAATTCAAAAATGCATAAATTGCAAAAAAACAAGATTGATTTGCTAGTAGTAATTTTTGAAAAAAGAAAAAATGCAAAAAATGACTGAATCTGTTTTTTTCTAATTTGCTAGTAATGAAAGTGGATTTGCTAATAACATCATATTTATAACTCATAAATATTTGTATCCAAATATGATATTTATACTCATACATGATAATCGTACCAATACATGATAGTCTTAAGAATAATTTTTTCATCTCATATACCCAAATAATATAGACCTTTAACAGTATGTATAAATAACGCCAATAATAGTCTCTAAGGCTCACAGATGTTAACTTTCTTGTTACAACTTCAATCTTCCTCAAATCAGAAGCTATAATAATCTCTAAACTTAAAAAAAGTGAATTAAGTTTTTTTCCAATACCATAAAAGTTTTAAAATCAACATGAATGGAAGAAAGCAAGATTGCAAAGAAAAAACCAATAAAACAGACTTGCAAAAGCAGAGGATGCTCTGGAAACGTCATGAACTCCGATCGTCTTGTGGCGACTGTGGCAAAATTAGGTTATTGGTGCATGTGCTCTTGCGAGCTTCTTCCAAATGAATTTCTTAGGCTCCATTTGTTTGGGCGTTTCGTTGCTCCGTTTTGAGCAAACGCCGCCGGAAGGAGGAAGAACAAATGAACCTCCGGCGGCGTTTGATCCATTTCCACCCGCCTCCCTTGAGAAACGCCCCCAAAAAGCTTCATTTGGAGCAGCCACCTCCCCCCTCCGGTTCGAACACTCCGTTTCCACCCGCCGGATCGACCCGCCTCCGCCGAACCAAATGAAGCCTTAATAAAGATGGCTAAAACGTGGGTGTTTCCATGCATAGATATCTTTTCAAGTGCATGTCTACATGATTCAATCGCGTTAACAAATCGCCACTTATGAACCAGCAATCCAAGGGAACACCAGGTAAGAGGAAGTCAAAAACCGAAGAGAGGGACGACGAGCTGCCGAAAATTGAAAACAAATTTGCATCTTGCCATATCTGAAATGTTGCTGCGAAGATCCTCGCCAACAACGGGCTGCAAGCGAAGAGATGGGCGGAGGGCCCCGACTGAAGAGAAGGGGCGTTGGGATGCGAGGGGAGAAAGGGACGGCGGCGATTGAACCGCTGCAAGTGAAAGAGAGGAGGGAGGGTTCCGCGGGGTTAGGTTTAGGGTGTGGTTGAGAGAAACGAATGGTCTGATACAATTATTAGATTTGTTTTAAAAAAGAAGAGGCTAAAATCTATAACTTTATGTGTGTTAATATTTATGAGATACCAATAACAATTCTCTTATTTTACTCCAAAAGAGATATTAGTTAAACTTGTATAATTCTCATTTATGAAAAAAAAAATACAATATTTCTATGTATGTCTTTGCGATTGGGTGATAATACATCATTGTCTTTTTCTCTGCATGGCCTCCTTCAGGGCATGTGTCCCACCCTTCCCCACTCCGTACTGAATGTCCCACCAACTCCTCCTAAGGTTGCGCGGACTCCGGGCTCAATGTCACCGCGCTCATATCGCCTATGTGCTCACGGCGCACTTAAAGCACTGTCGCACGGCCGAGCATGTGGAATTCCTTCCTGGCGTGCATGAAAGTACACCTTTGCTTCTTGTATCCCAACGATTGCAGGACGTGCCACGTTCGTCGTCGTCACTGCCGCTACCAGTCGTGCGCCCAAATTACCTCAACTGTCCGAGGAGATAAAAGGAGCTCATAGTACTCATTTGAGGAGACTTTGTCTTCAGCACCAGTGAAATATTGCGCTCATATTACAATCTTATTTGCTCGTCCGGTAGTCATGGTGGTTACAACGTCGCAATTACCAAGCCGTCTCTGCCAAAAGCTTTAAAAGGAGTTCATAGTACTCATTTGAGGAGACTGTCTTCAGCACCAGTGAGAGCTCATTCGTAGATTTTTCAGAGTTAACATTTAGTGTTCGAAGATTCCCTTGAAGATCTCCTTCGACACTCGAAGATCTTCCTCTCTTTTGAAGTCGACTTGAAGATCCCACTTCAGTCTTTTGAAGATCTCTTCCCCTTCAAAAATCTCCTTTCCCTTCAAAGATCTCCTTTGAAAGCGTCTCGAAGTTCTCATTTTTGCACTCCACTAAACTAACATTGTAACGAGTTGCGACATGTCATTCTCAAGAATTCTTCAGTTTGTAACACTCAGAAAAATAGTGCAATTTGGTCGGCACCTATTCTGCCCCATGCTTTTTCACCATTTTCGAATTTTCCATGTTAAAATCTTTTTGTCAGCTCTTAGTTTTCTATGCGACTGTTTGTGCGCTCGGCGCACTCTCGAGCTAGCTAAGTCAATTCTACTCAACGGATCTATAAACGCATTCAGGATTCGAACTGCATAAATGATAATTATTTAAGGATAACACTATACTTACCTAAAACATTACAAAAAATCACAAAAAACTGGGCTCATTCTGCATAAAAATACCTGACTCCTGTAATTAGGTTTGCAAAGTTGGAAAAATAAGGATGTCGGATATTTTTGTGCTGAGTGAAGCCCACTTTTTGTGATTTTTTTTGGCATGTTATAGATTAGTATAGTATTATCCATTATTTAATCAGTAAATCCCAAACAAAAACAGTATAAAATAAATAAATAAAAGTTAAGAACTGACAGGTGTAGCTAGTCCATTGGTCCGTTGGAGCCCGAATCCAGTTCGAGCCTCCCCCGCCTACGTTCTACTTGGTTACTCCCTCCTGAATCCTGCTAAGATAATTTAAACTATTATATATATTTTGTTATTACAAGAACATATATGACATATCGTGGGGCTCTCTTCTAACAGTGGACCCCACGAAACCAAGTTGGAGAAGCCACGTCATGTGGTCAATGCTACTCTCACACCGGCCTCCTCCAATAGAGAGCTCCTCGTCCCATTACGCCGAGGCGCTGCCGCTGTGCGTGGACCCCGATACTCCATGAGTTTTAAGTTTTCGCGCTAATTAACGAAATTATCCCCCTATGCCTACTCTCCCCTACTTAAAAAATTGAAATGTAATTGGTCAACTAAAGGTGTCGGACGGGCAGATGTTGGGGTGCAAGTTGAGTTGAATTGACTCAAGAGCTCAAAAAGCTCGGCGAGCTCGAGTTTGAGCTAGCATTTTTTTATGAGCTCGGCTAGTTTGTAGGTAGTGGTGCAAACGAGTCGAGCTTGACAAATTTTTCAAGCTCAAGCTCGAGCTAAACATTTCAAGATCGAGGTGCTCATTTTGCATGACTCGAGCTCGAGATCAATATATTGAGCTCGAGTCAAGCTCGTGCTGCTCACGAGCTTTTAAGCTCATTAGCTTATAAATATATACAAGTGACAGGCACAGGCCTTCGGCCCTGGGGGCATTCGGCGGGGGTGCGACAATCGGCGGGGTGCGACATTTGTCAGGATGCGACATTCGCCGGTGGTGCGATATTTGTCGTGGAGACGACATTTGTCGTGGGCGGCGACATTTGTCGTGAGCGGTGACATTTGTCGTGGGCGGCAACATTTGTCGTTGACAGTACCCGCCCCTATGATCTCGCGCGACAGTACCCGACCGACGACGACGGGCTTTGCCCGCTCCCGCGGGCTCCGCCCGCTCCCGGCGGGCTCCGCCCACTCCCGGCGGGCTCCGCCCGACCTGGAACATATACTTATGAGTACTCAAAATGACCGTAAAAAAATATAAATCAAGAATACAATTTTTATTTTGTAAAATGAATTATATTTTAACATTAAAACATTAATTTTTCTCTTGTCATTCCTATCTATAGAAAATAGGTTTAGGATATCTAATGTTTTAAATTTTTGTATTTTAATATTGTAAAATTGTGTAATTACCTAAAAAGATATTGTCTTTATAATATACTAATATAAAGTTTGATATAATTGTTAATTATGAATACAACTATAAGGGCAATATATATCTCTACTAATATACGAAAACTATTCTTTGATGAAACATTGTCTGATGTCACTATATTGCCCTTATAGTTGTATTCATAATTACACAATTATACCAAACTTTATATTAGTATATTATAAAAACAATATTCTTTTAGGTAATTACACAACTTTGCAATATTAAAATATAAAAAATAAAAACGCTAGATACCATAAACCTATTGTCTATAGCTAAGAATGACAAGAGAAAAATTAATGTTTTAACGTTAAAATATAATTTGTTTTACAAAATAAAAATTGTATTCTTGATTTACATTTTTTTACGGTCATTTTTAGTACTCATATGTATATGTTGCGGGTCGGGCGAAGCCCGCCGGGAGCGGGCGGAGCCCGCTGTCGTCGATCGGGTACTGTCGCGTGAGGTCATAGGGGTGGGTACTGTCCACAAATGTTGCCGCCCACGACAAATATCGCCGCTCACGACAAATGTCGTCGCCCACGACACATGTCATCCCCACGACAAATGTCGCGCCACCGGCAAATGTCGCATCCTGGCGAATGTCGCATCCTGGCGAATGTCGCACGCCGCGGAATGTCGCATCCTGCCGATTGTCGCACCCCCGCCAAATGCCCCCACGGGCGCAGGAAATACGTGTAACGCGTACTTCCAATTTATCTGCGCTTCGGTTCTGTGTCGTTGGATTTAATCCAACGACATTTAAAATATGCCTCTGCTGCGGGGGCGGCCGGTGGCCGGCGAGCCCGTAGCCGACGGCCGCCCCGCAACAGCAAAAAGAATTTGCCATGGGGCGGTCGGCGGCTGCGGGCTCGCCGGCCACCGGCCGCCCTGGGCTCGTCGGCGTGGAGCCTAGGGCGGCCGGCGAGCCCGCAAACGCCGTCCGCCTTGATGTAAAAAAAACTCAATAGTAGCGGCGACGTGTAGTGCCGCTGCCGCCGCTGTTGCAAAAATTTTTTAAACTGGGGCGCCCGGCGGCTGCGGGCTCGCCAACCACCGGCCTCCCTAGGTTCTTCGGCGCGGACGCCGACGAACCCAGGGCGGCCGGCGAGCCCGCAACCGCCGACCGCCCCGCTACCGTTGCTGTGGGGCATGTAATGCCGTCCGCCCCGTTTTTTAGTCTCTCGTAGCCATTGGATTAAATCCAACGGCTACAGTGCGCCGCGCGTATATAATTTATATACGCGCTGCGCGGATATATATATATACAAGTGACAGGCACGTGCCTTTGGTCCAGGGGGCATTCGGCGGGGGTACGACAATCGGCGGGGTGCGACATTCGACGGGGTGGGACATTCGTCGGGATGCGACATTCGTCGGGGGTGCGACATTTGTCGTGGGGACGACATTTGTCGTGGGCGGTGACATTTGTCATGAGCGGCGACATTTGTTATGGGCGGCAACATATGTCGTGGACAATACCCGCCCCTATGGCCTCGCGCGACCATACCCGACCGCTCCCGGCGGGCTCGATCCGCCCGCTCCCGGCGGGCTCCGCCCAACCCGCAACATATACATATGAGTACTCAAAATGACCGTAAAAAAATATAAATCAAGAATACAATTTTTTTTTTGTAAAGCAAATTATATTTTAAAGTTAAAACATAAATTTTTATCTTGTCATTCCTAGTTAGAGACAATAGGTTTAGGGTATCTATTGTTTTTATTTTTTATATTTTAATATTGTAAAGTTGTGTAATTACCTAAAAGGATATTGTCTTTATAATATACTAATATAAAGTTTGGTATAATTGTGTAATTATGAATACAACTATAAGGGCAATATAGGAACATCAGACAATGTTTCACCAAAGAGTAGTTTTTGTATATTAGTATATACAAGTGACAGGCACGGGCCTTCGACCCTTGGGGCATTCGGCGGGGGTGCGACAATCGGCAGGGTGCGATATTCGGCGGGGTGCGACATTCGTCGGGATGCGACATTCGCCGGTTGTGCGACATTTGTCGTGGGGACGACATTTTTCGTGGGCGGCGACATTTGCCGTGGGCGGCGACATTTGCCGTGGGCGGCGACATTTGCCGTGGGCGGCGACATTTGCCGTGGGCGGCGACATTTGCCGTGGGCGGCGACATTTGCCGTGGGCGGCGACATTTGTCTTGGATAGTACCCTCCCCTATGACATCGCGCGACAGTACTCGACCGACGACGGCGGGCTTCGCCCGCTCCCGACGGGCTTCGCCCGTCCGCAGCTTGATCCACCCGACCCGCAACATATACATATGAGTACTCAAAATGACCGTAAAAAAATATAAATCAAGAATACAATTTTTATTTTGTAAAACAAATTATATTTTAACGATAAAACATTAATCTTTCTCTTGAAATTTCTAGCTAGAGACAATAGGTTTAGGGTATCTAGTATTTTTATTTTTTGTATTTTAATATTGTAAAGTTGTGTAATTACCTAAAAGAATATTGTGTTTATAATATACTAATATAAAATTTAGTATAATTGTGTAATTATGAGTACAACTATAAGGGCAATATAGGAACATCAGGCAATGTTTCATCAAAGAATAGTTTTCGTATACTAGTATATATATATATATATATATATATATATATATATATATATATATATATATATATATATATATATATCTTTCACTATTATAAGAGAAAAGTTGTGTTTGGTGAAACATTCAAATATATCAATTATGCTCTCATTTTTATATTTTAATGATTTGGCATGTATTATAACTTATTTTAATAAAAATAAAATACAATGTTCATTCAATTAATTACACCATTAAAAAATTAGAAATAATGATGAAAATTCATTTAAAATCAAAAAGGTTTTTAGTAGAACTCGATGACATTAAAACAATCAACTTTATTAAAGTCAAAATTAATATTTTTAGGTCAAAACGTATATTGTTTTACAAAATAAAAATTGTAATATTTATGTATATTTTTAAGGTCATTTTGAGTACTCATATGTATATGTTGCAGGCACAGTCCGCTTTGATGCGGGTGCAACCCACTTTGATGCGGGCGCAACCCGCACCGACCCGTCGGGGGCGGGCGAAGCCCGCCGTCGCCGGCCGAGTACTGTCGCGCATGGTCATAGGGGCGGAGCCCCGTGTCAACGACAAATGTCGCCGCCCGCGACAAATGTTGTCGCCCACGACAAATGTCACTCCCACGACAATTGTCGCCGCCCACGACAAATGTCGTCCCCACGACAAATGTCGCACCACCGGCGAATGTCGCACCACCGGCGAATGTCCCACCCCGCCGATTGGCGTACCCCGCCAATTATCGCACCCCGCCGAATGCCCCAGGGTCGAAGGCCCGTGCTTGTCACTTGTGTATATATATATATACACACACACACACACACACACACGAGTGCCCGACACGGGGCTCCGACCTTATGGCCTCGCGTGACAGTACCCGACCGGCGACGACGGGCTTTGCCCGCTCCCGGCGGGCTTCTCTCGTCCGCAACTTGCTCCGCCAGACCCGCAACATATACATATGAGTACTCAAAATGACCGTAAAAAAATAAATCAAGAATACAATTTTTATTTTGTAAAACAAATTATATTTTAACATTAAAACATTAACCTTTCTCTTATCATTTCTAGCTAGAAACAATAGGTCTAGGGTATCTTGTGTTTTTATTTTAATATTATAAAGTTGTGTAATTACCTAAAAAATAGTCTTTATAATATACTAATATAAAGTTCTATATAATTGTGTAATTATGAATTCAACTATAAGGGTAATTGTACAACCCTGTATTCGCGAAGTAGGGCCCTCCCGGCAGACGCAGGACAAGCTATGAGTTTTTAAGCTTTTGAGAGATTTTGCACTCTTGGTGGCCAATTTAGGCATAACTCCTGTAATATACTAGTAGGGGGAGGAAAAATTTATCTCCCCCGGCCCCTTTGAGGGGTCATTCCGGTCAGTACCTGCTTAGTCGCCAAGCTCGCGAGGTCGCTGCCCGCAGTCCGCCTAGTCGCCGAGCTCGCGAGGTCGCTGCCCGCAGTCCGCCTAGCCGCTTCTCGCCTAGCCGCACTCGCTCAGCCTCGCTGTCGCCAGCTTGCCTCACAGGCTGCCGCTCTCGCCAGGTTGACGAGCCCGCCTAGCCGCTTCTCGCCTAGCCGCACTCACCCAGCCTCGCTGTCGCCAGCTCGCCTCGCAGGCCGCCGCTCTCGCAAGGTTGCCGAGCCCGCCTAGCCGCTTCTCGCCTAGCCGCACTCGCCCAGCCTCGTTGTCGCCAGCTCGCCTCGCAGGCCGTCGCTCTCGCCAGGTTGTCGAGCCCGCCTAGCCGCACTCGCCCAGCCTCGCTGTCCCCAGCTCGCCTCGCAGGCCGCCGCTCTCGCCAGGTTGCCGAGCCCGCCTAGCCGCTTCTCGCCTAGCCGCCCTCGCCCAGCCTCGCTGTCGCCAGCTCGCCTCGCAGGCCGCCGCTCTCGCAAGGTTGCCGAGCCCGCCTAGCCGCTTCTCGCCTAGCCGCACTCGCCCAGCCTCGTTGTCGCCAGCTCGCCTCGCAGGCCGCCGCTCTCGCCAGGTTGTCGAGCCCGCCTAGCCGCACTCGCCCAGCCTCGCTGTCCCCAGCTCGCCTCGCAGGCCGCCGCTCTCGCCAGGTTGCCGAGCCCGCCTAGCCGCTTCTCGCCTAGCCGCACTCGCCCAGCCTCGCTGTCGCCAGCTCGCCTCGCAGGCCGCCGCTCTCGCCAGGTTGCCGAGCCCGCCTAGCCGCACTCTCCCAGGCTTAGCTCGCAAGCCGCCTCTCTCATCAAGCCGCCCAGCTCGCCTCGGCTGCCCGGGTTCAGGGCGAGGGAAGAGTGGAGTGGTTTACCGTTATGCCCTCGGGGTGGAATTACCGCTTTACCTCCCAGTGTGGATGTTTTCTATTGGCTTAGGGCATATTTGTCCTAGGGGTATTTCGGACCTTTTGGTCCCTAGGCTTGGAAAAACTATAAATAGACCCCCTTGGGTACCTTTGGAGATGATGAGTTTTTGCCTTCCTCCTCCCTTGGTTTCTTCTTCTTGGTTGAGTTGAGAGAGCTCTCCAAGGTACCCAGCTCAGCCATTGGTAAGGGAGGGGAAGTGCTCTTGTGACCTTCCGTGTGTTTTGTGGGACCTCCACGCTAGAGCCGAGGGTATGTTCCTAGTTTCCCAAGTCTTTGGTCTGTGACGTTCCCCCAAGTGTAGTAGGTGTGAGATCACCCCTTTCTTGGGACCCCGAACTCCACGAGAGACCAAGTTTTTGATTTCAACATTTTGGTGCGGTAAGCGTGGAGAGTGACCAACACAGAAGATCTCAGAAGAGTGTCATGGCTGGAGACATGGGAGGTGGTGATGATCTCGGCAAGCTCCCCAACCCCGGAACCTTCGTAGGAAGGGAGGAGTTCATGGCTTTCATCCAAGGCATCATGAAGATGCTGAGAAGCATTGCTCCTCGGGCTGACAGCTCAACCCCCACCCCCTAGGGACTGGCTCCCAGGGGTCTCGGCGAGCTGACCCAGAGTTGTCTCGGCGAGCTGCCTCCTAGTGGCATAGGCGAGATGACCTCGGCAGGGGGAGAAGGAAGTGCACCAGGTAGGCGACCTGGGAAGGAAAGGATGGGAGAGGGGGTCGAGCGAGACCTCCCCGGACGGGAGCCGTTCCCCAGCCCGGCGAGTGCTAGCCCTCCAGGCGAGCAGGTCGCGCGAGTAGAGGTTGCGAGACCATCCCTCAGGGGGTCACCCTTCAGCGAGATGATCATATTAGCTCCCGTTCCCGAGGGGTTCAGAGAGCCTGACATAGCTTACTATACCGGGAAGGATGACCCCGTCCAACACCTGCAGTGGTTCGAGGATGCCGTCTCCATCAGGCCAATGACGGATGTCTTCAAGTGTTGCCTCTTTGCGATCACGTTGAAGGAGAAGGCAAGGGACTGGTTTCATCAACTCCCTTCGAGGCCGATCTATGGGTTCGAGGACTTCAGCCGGAGCTTCCAGCTTTGCTTCTCCACCTCCAAGAAGAGGAAGAAGAGTCCTGAGTCCATCTTCCTGATAAGGCAAAGGAACGAGGAGTCGCTGGCCCACTACGTTGATAGGTTCCAGGAGGAGATCCTGGATATCCAGGAGATGCCGGGGTATGCCCTCCAAATGGCGTTTACGGTGGGGTTGCGTGAGGGGTTCTTCAAGATGAGCTCGACCCGAAAGGCCCCCCTTTCCTTCGAGGAGCTGATGGAAAGGGCGGCGGAGGAGATAACCATGAAGTTGGCCAACCCGACATTTGTCAAGAAGTTGGCGAAGCTAACAGAGACGGAGTCAAAGGAGCATGGTGTCTCAAGTCATAGGGACAGGAGGGTCCGGAACTAGGGTGGAGGCAGTAGGGAGGACCTGCCAAGGATCCAGGAAGACCTCTCATCCAGGGTGGGGGAAACTTTCACGGGGGCCAAGGGAGGTTCAACTTCCAAAGGCAAGCCCCAAGGCAGCTCCTGCCCCCACCCCAACAAGCCTTGGCAATAGGTGAAGGAGGAAGAGGCAATAGGAGAGACCGCCGGACCTGCCGAAGGGGGGGGGGGGAGGAGGAGCGTTGCCGTATTGTAACTTTCACCAGGCGGAGGGTCACGCCACGGCTACCTGCCCCGAGTTCCTGGAAGTGAGGGGGGTGAGAGGCCCTGCCCAGCAACAGCCGTCGGTGCAGGTTGAAGATATTCCACCCCAATTTGGTTGGGGGGGGGGGGGGGCGGAAGACATATGTGAGGACCGGGTCGATGTAGGACCCTAAGGAGGTATAACAGTGATCCACGGTGGAGTGGGGATCGAGGCCACTCGGAAGTCGAGCCTCCATGTCATGTACTAATGGAGCGTCGCTTCGACATCCCAGACCTCGCCCCAGGAGGAGAAGATCACCTTCTTGATGAAGGACATGCCAGATCATGGGGATCCGTTCTGCGATGCGCTGGTCATCCAGACAGCCATCGAGGGCTACACCGTCTCCCGGATCTTGGTTGACAACGGGAGCTCCGTCAACGTCGTTTTCAAGAAGGCGTTTGACAATATGAAGGTGGAGCCAAGGAGGGTGTTGGCCTCAGACAGACCCATGTTCGGATTTTCAGGAGAGAGGAAGGAGGTTGAAGGTGGAGTAGGACTCCAAGTGAAATTGGGAGGGACTTCAAGAAACTGTCGGTTCGTCATAGTTGACGCTCCGAGCAGCTAAGACGCCATCTTCGGAAGGCCCCTCATCAGCGCCTTTCGTTGCGTGCTGTATTCGCTCCACCAATGTCTCAAGTTCAGCTCAGGAGGGATCCAGGTCAGAGTCAAGAGAGACTCCAAGGCAAGGCAATATTATGTCACGGCCGTCAACACCATCTCTTGGTTGGCCAAGACAGAGGAGATGGAAAAGATCATGGAGAGCCTGAGCAAGATGGAGGTATTCGAGAGGAAGGTTGACGGCCATCATGCCCAGACCCCCTGAAGAAGCCTCGCCTCGGCGGTGTCCTGTATTTTTCTTATGTTGTAGTGAGTCCGGTCCCTGACCAGCTAAGTCGTGGGGGGGGGGGGGGTGTCATGTAACCCATCTTTTTCCCCGTTTGAGGATGTTGGACTAAAAAAAGCTTATGTGATATGCCCAGTCCCCCCCCCCCCCGAGTGGATCTCCTCATGTCAGGCTCTCACTAGCTGGATGGGTCGTGGGTACCTCGGGGAGCCCAAGTCCTTTTCTTCGATGACGGTCCCGCTGTCAGGCTCCCACTAGCTGGCAGGGCCGGTGGTACCTCTCATGGTAGCCCGAGCTCCTTTGCTCCGATGACGGTCCCGCTGCCAGGCTCCCACTAGTTGGCAGGGCTGGTGGTACCTCTCGTGGAAGCCCAAGCTCCTTTGCTCCGATGACGGTCCCGCTGCAATGCTCCCACTAGTTGGCAGGGCCGGTAGTACCTCTCGTGGAAGCCCAAACTCCTTTGCTCCGATGACGGTCCCGCTGCCAGGCTCCCACTAGCTGGCAGGGTCGGTGGTACCTCTCTGGAAAGCCCAAGCTCCTTTTCTCTGATGACGGTCCCGCTGCAAGGCTCCCATTAGTTGGCAGGGCCGGTGGTACCTCTCATGAAATCCCAAGCTCCTTTGCTCCGATGACGGTCCCGCTGCTAGGCTCCCACTAGCTGGCAGGGCCGGTGGTACCTCTCGTGGAAGCTCAAGCTCCTTTGCTCCGATGACGGCCCCGCTGCCAGGCTCCCACTAGCTGGCAGGGCCGGTGGTACCTCTCATGGAAGCTTGATGAGTCCGATATTTATAGGGTTTTTCGGACTCATCTGGGCTTGTTTTCTTGCTTGTGCACTGCATTTCAACCGGACTTCGGTTATATTTGCATCGTTCGGTCATTGACCATTTTGTGCACGATTTTGGCCCGAGGGTTGTGCGATTGCGCATCTGTTTGTCGAGGGCAAGCACTTGGTGATCCTCGAGGTTCTTTTTGTGTTTATTTATTAGCATTCTGCTGCTGGGAGCTGGTGCCCCAGTTAATTTTATTGTTGTGCAGGTAGTCGGGATGTCCAAGCTTCATTTTTCAGTTCTGTGTAAAACGTACGGTCGTGCGCATTTCTTCGCGCACGGTTCTAGTGCAATCGTGTGTTTCACACAACATTCTGGGGACCTCTATTTCTACCCGTGTGTTTTGTTCTCACACGGTTTAGGCCAATCCGTGCAAGAAATAATCGCACGGTCTGCACATTTTTCTCTATTTTCCTGCATTCTGGGTTAAATTGTGTATTTCCTTCACGCACAGGCAAACACGGGCAAACGCGGGCAAACGTGCTCGTGCGCGAGTAAAACACACGGTGCCCCTGTTTTCCTTGATTTCCCGCGTTTTGTGTTTACCCGTGCGATTTCCTTCACGCACGGGCGAAATCGCCCGTGCGCGAGTAAAACGCACGGGTCAACGCTTCTTCTCTCGCGATCAAGATCTATAAGTAAATAACGTACGGTGAGCGCACGGTCATGCGCGGGACCGTGCATGACCATTTTTCTGATCCTTTTCTATTGAAGCGCAGATTTTCAGCCATTGAGAGGACTTTCGTTTCCAGCCATCCCCTCCGCTATTTTAGGGCGAAACTTCACCGTTCCACTTAGGAGAGGAGATTAGGGCAAGCATTCAACTCCAAATCCAAGCTGGAGCTTCCTCTCGGCCTCCTCCTTCATTCTCGAGCTTCAAGAGGAGATTAAACCTAGCCTTCTCCATCAAGCTCGGAGAAGTTTGTGCCATCTTCTTCTGCATGGTGACACGAAGAAGATGGGTCCATTGGGAGTGAGTGACAACCTCCTCTACCCTGGACGAAGTTGAGGACCGAGCTTGGACGTAGATTGACAACTCGGCGAATCCAATCGTGAACCCTCGGCGAGACTTCGGATCCGGTCGATTTCTCTCACTTTTCTTCTCTTGTGGTAGATAGTATAATTGTTCTCTTTGTATATGATGAAGTTGTGCTTATTTTCATAAACGTTTATATTTAATCATGTCTATGTGATTGTGTGTACTCGTTCTTTGCTTGAGGTGCGCCTATTTGTCCATCTACCATCCATCCGTTCTTGCCGCACTAGCAATTGCTAGTGGCATGCGTAGCGAAGAGGTGCTTTCGACCCTCAAATTCTGGTCCTCACGCTTGCCTACTCATCCATCCGCCTAGCGATTCGGTTCATAGCGGCCCGTGTAGTCTTCCAATCCGCCTGGCGAAGCGATGCATAACGGCATTGCATAGGAGTAGTTATTAGTGTTTTATTTTCTTTTATCGCAATATCAAAACCCCCATCGTTAACACCGACTTAAGGACTTCAATCTCAAGTCCTCCTCGAAATTAACTTCACCTTATTGTGTTTCTTGAGAGATCGATACTTGGGAAAATTCACCCATTTTATATTACTTGTGCGACCGGTACACTTGCCGTCACATTCGCATCAAGTTTTTGGCGCCGTTGCCGGAGAACACAGTCATGTGAGTTTTTGGAGAGGGAGATAGGAGATAAAAGCCCTTTTCCATTTATACATTTCATGTTTATTCTTTGCTTTAGTTTTTAAATTTTGTTGCTTATTTTTCCTTGTTCCTTTTTTAGTTTTAATTTTTCTGTAGCAGGCATTCATTTTCTTTTATCTACTGGTGTGTAGTTTATTCTTTTCTTAGAAAGTTCTGTTGGTGAATTATTTGTGGTTGCACTATGTATTCTTATACGAATATCCGTTGGCGATGGTGTGGGGATTATAGGCATGGCAGTGATGAGTGTCCCACTGAAGATTGGGAGCATAATTCTCGTGGTTCTTTGTATGGAGCACCGTTTTCGTATGGTACTTCATACACCCAACCCAGGTATTATGGTCACTCCTCTTCTATGCATTCACCTTTTTCTTATTCCTCTCCGATTCCACCTGGACCGAGGAGTAATGGAAATCAATGTTTGTGTTGTCGTAGCACCGACCACGTGTTGAAAGATTGCGCAGAATTTAAATGCCAATTGGAGGAGGATGATGAACCGGGTATCCGATTCACTCTATCACCCTCTCAAATGGCTGCTCCTTCTGCTTCTGATGATGTATTCGCAGTACCACCTTGTCTATGGGGGACTGCTGCGGATATGCCCATCATACTTTCTACTGATCGGTGTGACTACATTGTGGCATAGTATCTCCCCATGCACTCTTCCCCTCTTGTTGATTCACCCCCGAAGGAACCAACACATATTTTCTCTGATGTTGTTGTTCCTCCGCCTTCTTTGCAAGAATTATCTATCCCTATTTTTAGTGAGTCGGTTGATGGTGTTATGCCTGATTGTGATTCTGAGTATGAGGTTGCGTCATGGTGTGACGATGACGTTATTCTCATCAATGGAGAGTATTACATCTTGGAACATGATGACACACCGATGTGTGGTTATGAGGAGATCCTTTCTGATGAGAAAGTTTCCACTTCCTTGTTAGATGAGGAGGTCCAAACCACCACCGAGGATCTCATGCTCTCAGATTCCCCTTAACATAACTCATATGTCACCGACAGTGATCTACGCCTGGATCCTGCAGGGAGTGAGACCGGGACCACTCCCCCTATTATTGATTATTTTAGTTCTTCGTCTTCTTTATTTCTTGATCTCCTTTCTATATCTGAGCTCGTGCAGGTTGAGTCTTCGTAGGTGCCTCAGGAGGACTTGGAGCTTTTTGCTTGAGTCGTGGATGATAACATCCTCTTTCACGAGGAGGGTGATTCCTCCTCTGTTGAGGAAGCTTCATTCATTGCTTTCTCCTCCTGTCGTCTCCCTGTAGTTGACGATACCTTGCTAGGCAAGGATATTTTTTGTGGTAAGTTGAGTGAGGACCAGTGCTCCTTCTCATCTTACTTCCTATTTCCTCTACCTGAGATTTTCAGGTATTATTATGTAGGTAGAGGGGTAACTGCTCTATCTCTGTATCGGTACTCATTACCACAACGGATAATGGAACAGTTACCTGTGCATTTTTCTTTTCATAGGCTCATTAGCTAGAACTGTATAGAATTTAATAAGTCGTGTTGGGATGACAATAACCCTAGTAGTTATCTTATATTTTCTGTACTTTTATTTTCATGACTATTTTAGTTGTAGCATTTCCTTTTATATATTTTTCTTTTGTTTTTGCGGAGCTCACCCCTGCAGGTATTCATGGCAAATTTGTATCGGCGGGGTTGTAATTCTTCGTATGGCAGGCCTGCTTCAGGTTTTTCACGCGTCTTCTGGTATGCTCACTAGTTGAGCATTGGGTAAGCTCTTCCCTTGTCTCATTTTGATTTAAATGTCTATATCATATGTTGTGTAGTTTCGTTTAAGTCTGGGGGAGAGTAAGTATTATTACTTTTTGCACGCGCGTATTTCATATACATACTAGAAGCTTTTCTTTTATTATTTTGATTAGTTCATTGCATTGCACACCACTGCACACACATGAGCGCGTGCTTAGCTTTTTGCGTGATGCGAGTTAAACTCGTGTCTTTGTTAGATTTGGGAAAATTATTGTGCTGACATATGATTGTGAGACAGAGTAAAATGTTGATCTTGTTGTGCTTCTAGTCAGCTGCTCTCATCTCGTGTAGAAATTCGAGTAGATTTAATTTTTCTGTATGCTTTTAGTTTTATATTTTTCTATTTGCGTAAAGATCTTTGTATTCTACTCAAAAGTTGGTGAATCCGGTGTGAATCAAATGGTAGTGTAGGGATGTGTGTAGCCGTTACTATACTCGTTTTGCTCGAGTCAGGAGGAAGGATTATCTTTCTCGGGGGCTAAGAACTTACCCTAAGCTACTCTCGAATCATTGGCGCATGGTTAGACAAGCGTGAGTGTGATGTAGGCCGTCATTTGTTTAGTTTGAGTCTTGTACCATTCCCGATGTCCATCCGTTGCTATCCCCGTTTTGCTTACCCATTCTTTTGATTCAGCTCCACCATTATTTCACCAAAGCCTCATAGCCGATCCTAGTCACACACCCAAGTCGAGCTTTAGTGTTTTATATTATCATTTTGGGGTGTTGATGTGGTGATATTTCATGTGAATATGTGGATGTGTTCATGGTTTATATTTGCTGATATTGTTCAAATAAAGATGAATAAAAAAAATGTTGTGAAAAAGAAAAGTGAAAATAAAAAGTTTGATTGAAAATTCTTTTGGAGATGTGATTGTATTTGGAGTAGGCGGTGCACACACCCATATGTTAAAAGTTAAGTCTGGTGGTGTGGTGCACTCGCATGTATTTTGGATTAGCAGATGGATTCTCTTTTAATGATAGCTCATTTGGGTTAGGTGCATAGTCTTCCTATTTATCTTTGTTTATCTCACCGTAAACCAAGCCCCACGATTATCCTAAAGTCCTACGGATTCACGCTTGAGTCGAACTAGTGCCGTGGAGAGAGTGTGAACGGGCAAGCGTATGGTCCCCGACATTGGTGGATTCCTTTGGAGGTGATCTTGAGCCATGGTCTTTGGCAAAACTCACCTTAGTGGCCTGCTTACTTTCTTCCTATGCGTGACCGGATGATTCACCGTGATTCGATTTTTGAGTAGCAATAAAACTTTGATATGCATTGTGAAAAGTATAAACTATTTTGCATACTTAGAAATTTCTTCTATTATATTTTTACGTGTACGAGCATGCGACTTCGCATGGTACTCCGTATCACAATTTCTATGTTAGCTATTTTTTTTTGTCTGCATAGATTTTGTTTGCTCGGGACGCGCAAATAGTTAAGTCTGGGGGTGTGATGAGTCTGATATTTATAGGGTTTTTCGGACTCATCTGGGCTTGTTTTCTTGCTCGTGCACTGCATTTCAACCGGACTTTGGTTATATTTGCATCGTTCGGTCATTGACCATTTTGTGCACTATTTTGGCCCGAGGGTTGTGCGATTGTGCATCTGTTTGTTGAGGGTAAGCACTTGGTGCTCCTCGAGGTTCTTTTTGTTTTGATTTATTAACATTCTGCTGCTGGGAGCTGGTACCCCAGTTGGTTTTATTGTTGTGCAGGTAGTCGGGATTTCCCAGCTTCATTTTTCATTTCTGTGTAAAACGCACGGTCGTGCGCATTTCTTTGCGCACGGTTCCAGTGAAATCATGCGTTTCACACAGCATTCTGGGGACCTCTGTTTCTACCCGTGCGTTTTGTTCCCGCACGGTTTAGGCCAAACCGTGCGAGAAAGAATCGCACAGTCTGCACCTTTTTCTCTGTTTTCCTTCATCTTGGGGTAAATCGTGTGTTTTCTTCACGCACGGGCAAACGCGCCCATGCGCGAGTAAAACGCACGGTTCCCCTGTTTCCCTTGATTTCCCGCCTTCTGTGTTTACCCATGCGATTTCCTTCACAAACGGGCGGAATCGCCCGTGCGCGAGTAAAATGCACGGGCCAACGCTTCTTCTCCCGCGATCAAGATCTGTAAGTAAATAACGCACGGTTAGCGCACGGTCGTGCGCGGGACCGTGCGTGACCATTTTTCTGATCCTTTTCTATTTAAGCGCAGATTTTCAGCCATTGAGAGGACTTTCATTTCCAGCCATCCCCTCCGTAATTTTAGGGTGAAACATCGCCATTCCACTTAGGAGAGGAGATTTGGGCAAGCATTCAACGCCAAATCCAAGCCGGAGCTTCCTCTCGGCCTCCTCCTTCATCCTCGAGCTTCAAAAGGAGATTTAACCTAGCCTTCTCCATCAAGCTCGGAGAAGTTTGTGCCATCTTCTTCCGCATCGTGACACAAAGAAGACGGGTACATTGGGAGTGAGTGACAATCTCCTCTACCCCGGACGCAGTTGAGGACCGAGCTTGGACGCGGATTGACAACCCGACGAATCCAACCGTGAACCCTCGGCGAGACTTCGGATCCGGTCGATTTCTCTCACTTTTCTTCTCTTGTGGTAGATAGTATAATTGTTCTCTTTGTATATGATGAAGTTGTGCTTATTTTCATAAACGTTTATATTTAATCATGTATATGTGATTGTGTGTACTCGTTCTTTGCTTGAGGTGCGCCTATTTGTCCATCTACCATCTATCCGTTCTTGTCGCACTAGCAATTGCTAGTGGCGTGCGTAGCAAAGAGGTGCTTTCGACCCTCAAATTCTGGTCCTCACGCTTGCCTACTCATCCATCCGCCTAGCAATTCGGTGCATAGCGGCCCGTATAGTCTTCCATCCCGCCTGGCGAAGCGATGCATAACGGCATTGCATAGGAGTAGTCATTAGTGTTTTATTTTCTTTTATCGCAATATCAAAACCCCCATCATTAACACCGACTTAAGGACTTAAATCTCAATTCCTCCTCGAAATTAACTCCACCTTACTGTGCTCCTTGAGAGATCGATACTTGAGGAAATTTGCCCATTTTATATTACTTGTGCGACTGGTACACTTGTCGTCACATTCGCGTCAAAGCCCAAGCTCCTTTGCTCTGATGACGGTCTCGTTGTTAGGGTCCCACTAGCTGGCAGGGCCGGTGGTACCTCTCGTGGAAGCCCAAGCTCCTTTGCTCCGATGAAGGTCCCGCTGCCAGCCTCCCACTAGCTGGCAGGGCCGGTGGTACCTCTCGTGGAAGCCCAAGCTCCTTTGCTCCGATGACGATCCCGCTGCCAGGCTCCCACTAGCTTGTAGGGCCAGTGGTACCTCTCGTGGAATCCCAAGCTCCATTGCTCTAATGACGGTCCCGCTGCCAGGCTCCCACTAGCTGGCATGGCCGGTGGTACCTCTCGTGGATGCCCAAGCTCCTTTGCTCCGATGACGGTCCCGCTGCTAGGCTCCCACTAGCTGGCAGGGCCGGTGGTACCTCTCATGGAAGCCCAAGCTCCTTTTCTCCGATGACGGTCCCGCTGTCAGGCTCCCACTAGCTGGCAGGGCCGGTGGTACCTCTCAGATGCCCATTTCTTTTTACCCGGAGGGTGTCTCGTCACCCAGGCTCCCACTATCTGGCATGGCAGGTTGACCTCTCAGGGTGGCCAAGTGTTTCTTACCTCGAGGCCGTCTCATCACCCAGACTCCCACTAGCTGGCATGACAGGTTGACCCCTCGGGGTGGCCAAGTGTTTCTTACCCCGAGGTCATCTCGTCACCCAGGTTCCCACTAGCTGGCATGACAGGTTGACCCCTCAGGGTGGCCAAGTGTTTCTTACCCTGAGGTCGTCTCGTCACCAAGGCTCCCACTAGCTGGCATGATAGGTGGACCCCTCGGGGTGGCCAAGTGTTTCTTACCCCGAGGTCGTCTCGCACCCAGGCTCCCACTAGCTGGCATGACAGGTCGACCCCACGGGGTGGCCGAGTGTTTCTTACCCCGAGGTCGTCTCGTCACCCAGGCTCCGACTAGCTGGCATGACAGGTCGACCCCTCGGGGTGGCCGAGTGTTTCTTACCCCGAGGCCGTCTCGTCACCCATGCTCCCACTAGCTGGCATGAAAGGTTGAACCCTCGGGGTGGCCAAGGTTTTCTTACCCCGAGGCTGTCCCGTCACCCAGGCTCCCATTAGCTGGCATGACAGGTTGAACCCTAGGAGAGACCGAGTATTTTCGGCCCATGAAGGTCACTCAGCGAATACGTTGGTTGGATGTTTCTTTCCGAGCTTGTGCCAACCTCAAAAAGAGCGGGAATTGTGGACAACCCCGTATTCGCAGAGTAGGGCCCTCCCAGCAGACGTATGACAAGCTATGAGTTTTTATGCTTTTGAGAGATTTTGCACTCTTGGTGACCAATTTAGGCCTAACCCTTGTAATATACTAGTAGGGGGAGGAAAAATTTATCTCCCCCAGGCCCCTTTGAGGGGCCGTCCCGGTCAGTACCCGCTTAGTCGCCGAGCTCGCGAGGTTGCAGCCCGCAGTCCGCCTAGTCGCTGAGCTCGCGAGGTTGCTGCCCGTAGTCCGCCTAGTCGCACTCGCTCAGCCTCGCTGTCGCCAACTTGCCTCGCAGGCCGCCGCTCTTGCCAGGTTGCCGAGCCCGCCTAGCCGCTTCTCGCCTAGCCGCACTCGCCCAACCTCATTGTTGCCAGATCGCCTCGCAGGCCGCCGCTCTCGCCAGGTTGCCGAGCCCGCCTAGTCGCACTCGCCCAGCCTCGCTATCGCCAGCTCGCCTCGCAGGCCGCCGCTCTTGCCAAGTTGTCGAGCCCGCCTAGCCGCTTCTCGCCTAGCCGCACTCGCCCAGCCTCGCTGTCGCCAGCTCTCCTCGTAGGCCTCCGCTCTCGCCAGGTTGCCGAGCCCTCCTAGCCGCTTCTCGCATAGCCGCACTCGCCCAGCGCCAGCTCACCTCGCAGGCCGCCGCTCTCGCTAGGTTACCGAGCCCGCCTAGCCGCACTCGCCCAGCCTCACTGTCGCCAGCTCGCCTCACAGACCGCCGCTCTCGCCAGGTTGCCGAGCCCACCTAGCCGCTTCTCGCCTAGCCGCACTCGCCCAGCCTCAGCTCGTAGGCCGCCTCTCTCGTCAGGCCGCCCAGTTCGCCCAGGCCGCCCGGTCTCAGGGCGAGGGAAGAGTGGAGTGGTTTACCGTTATGCCCTTGGGGTGGAATTATCGCTTTACCCCCCAGTGTGGATGTTTTCTATTGGCTCAGGACATATTTGTCCTAGGGGTATTTCGGACCTTTTGGTCCCTAGGTTTGGAAAAACTATAAATAGACCCCCTTGGGTACCTTTGGAGAGGATGAGTTTTTGGCTTCCTCCTCCCTTGGTTTCTTCTTCTTGGTTGAGTTGAGAGAGCTCTCCAAGGTACCCAGCTCAGGCATTGGTAAGGGAGGGGAAGTGCTCTTGTGACCTTCCGGGTGTGTGGTGGGACCTCCACGCTAGAGCCGAGGGTCTGTTCCTAGTTTCTCAAGTCATTGGTCTGTGACGTTCCCCCGAGTGTAGTAGGTGTGAGGTCACCCCTTTCTTGGGACCCCGAACTCCACGAGAGACCAAGTTTTTTGTTTCATATGTATATACAATGACCATAGGATGCCATAACTAATTAGCTGAGACCCAAATTATTTGATTGCGATCAGAAATGGCCTAACAAAATATGCATATACATTGTATAAGATTAGGTGCACGGCAACACCGTGATCTGCACTTTATTCTATATAATATACCTCATGAATACAATGACCTAGACATACATATTAGTCAATTGACAAGTTCTTCAAGGTCTTGAGAATCAGACTTGGCATTAAACGAGATGATCAAAAGGTTTAAGGTTCAATTCATCCAGGAGTTTTAACCGGGGTTGACTTTTAATATATATAAAATATAAAAGTATTCAAAATAATGAATATAATGATGTGTGTCGCTCGCACGTCCTCAGGATCGATCTAAACGAACAGTCCCCTCTCCAAGCTCAAGCTCGGTTGGCTCATCAATGGTTCGCAGTTCGAGAGCGGACCGAGCATGCAAACAATCAAAGTTGAGACTAACATCAGGCAATGAGACTTAATTTTTACGTGAAAATACCAGAAAGGGTGAGAAATTGTTATGAAATATTGGTACGATCCGCGACTACGTTATCACCATGGATATCGCAAAATAAATAATACGAGAAACCAAATACACAAAGACGACACAAAGATTTACGTGGTTCGGATATAAACGAATCATACGTACATGTGGAGAGCACCAGAGAAGATCCACTATAAAATCAGAGCAATGTTTATAACAATAACATAGAACCTGAGCGGCCAAAGATGAACACGCCGGCGATCAAGAGCCACCGGCCTAACACTCCAAACCAGTTGATAGTTTAACTTTCAAGACAACCTAAACACCTAGAGGGGGGGGGGGGTGAATAGGTTCTACTTATTTATAAAAACTTTTAGGCAGAATTCAATTTAATGGCTAACACAATAATCACAGCAATCACAGAAAATAAAACATCACAGATTGCACAATGTTTTATAGTGGTTCCCCAAGGTCTGGGTACATCCACTTTCCCCCTTCACCTATCTAGCAGTATGCTAGATTCGGCCAAACTTCCACTAATCTCAGATCAACAGATCCTACAACTCAGAACCCAACTGGTTCCTACAACTCAGGCACAACAGCCCTACCTCAGCCTTGACCCAAGGCCTACAACTCAGAGAAGACCCTTCTCCTACACTCAGGCACACAGCCCTACCACTCAGAGTACAACACTCCTACACTCAGCCTTTATAACATAGGCTTACAACTCAGATCTGTGTAAACAGATCCTACAGAAATATAGAAAAGATTATTTAACTGTCTTGCCTAAATTGAGAGAGAAAAGGCCAAGACAATTCTTGATCAGCTGATGAAATCAACTCTATCTGAGCTTTCTTCAAAGCTTCTTGAATATGAACTTAGCTGAGTTGATTTCCAAACAGCTTCTTGAGAATCCACTGGTGGTTTCTTTCTTCTTCTTCAAATTCTGGCTTGATCTCTCTCTATCCAGCACTTTGAATGATTCTTCTGAATTCTGATTAGAACTCTTCTTTGATCTATCCTTAGATAGTCTTCTTAGATCTTCCGGAGAAGATCTTCTTAAGTGCCTAGCACTTTCTTGAAATGAATTGGATTGTAATCCTTCTCAACTTTTTTTGATTCTCATCAATGTTTTCAAAAGTTACTTTCTCCTTCTGAATCTGTCTATTTATAGACTTTCTTCATGGTAACCGGCTGATCCGGTTTCTAACCGTTTTCTGACAAGTCTGACAGCTTCAGTTAACCGGTGGCAACCTACAGCTGTCAAGTCTTCAAACAAGTCCTGTGCCTTAGTCTTGAACCACAAGTTGTCGAGACAGTCTGTCAGAAAGTGTCGAGACCATCTGTCTATCTGTGTCAACACAATTGACTTTAGTGTCGACACAGTCTTCAGTGATGTCGACTAAGTTGCCTTTGAGTCGACACAGCTTCTTCTGAAAATAACTTGTTCTTGACCCTTCAGTGTGTCGACACAATCTTCTTTTAACTCTGCTGTAATGTGTCGACTTAATCACAATGTGTCGACACATTCTGCTGGTGTAGACAAACTTGAGGTCGACTATATTCTTCTGTGTCGACACATACTGCTGGTGTCGACAAACTTGAGGTCGACTATATCCTTTTGTGTCGACACATTTTCCCAATGTTGAGGTCGACGCTTTTCTTCTGTGTCGACACAAATTCCCAGTGTTGTGTAGACTTACTTCTTCTATGTCGACACACTTTCCCAGTATCATTGTAGACTAACTGCTATGTGTCGACATACTTCCTCTGTGTCGACACTTTTTCCCAGTGTAGTTGTAGACTAACTGCTATGTATCGACACTGCTTCCCAGTGTAGATGTCGACTAATTTCTTCTATGTGTCGACACATCCTTCTCTGTGTCGACACTTGGACTTAGAATTTTTTCTGCATACTTTATCAATTCTTCACCTGCACATGTCAACTCAAAAACAACATCAAATACACCTTGATGTATATCATTGAGCTAGGTTGGGCTTCTTCAAATCAGGTACACATTTTCCAATGTACCCAACAATCTCCCCCTATTTTGAGAAGTCATAACCCTTATAGCCAATGATATACATCATTTATAAACAGTACTAAATTGATGATATGTGACATAACAGGAATACTTAATATAAACAAAACATAAAAAATAATCCATCACAGAATGAACATTATAATATGCCAATCAACATTTTGTTTATAACTGGGTAATGTTTGATTACATTGTTTTACATTTAATGATCACATCACAACATTATAAAAACACTATGAAGGAACTAAAAACATAATCAGGATTGATCAGGCTCTCTTATGATAATCCCTTTGCCAGATTGAATTGTAGCTGTCACAGGAGCTTCTGATTCTTCAGCTATCTTCTTTCCTTTTTGATCAGCTTTCTTCTGAGCTTCTTCCTTGATCCTTTGCCTTTCAAAATAGTGAAAAGGCTTTGGGAAGTACTTGCTTGGCTCCTTAGCATCTGGTGGCAGCCTTCCCAGCTTAGCTTTCCTTCTGAATTGTACTATTGCTTCCTGTCTTGCCTCATACTTCTGCCATTCTATCTCATTGTACCACTTCCCTCTCTCATGAACTTTGTCTTGTACAGCTTTCCATGCAGTGAGTATTATATTCCTTGAAGTAGGACTCCACTGCTCATAATCTGGCTTGAGTGCAGCCTGCTCTCTGAATCTCTTCTTTGCTAATAGAGCATCTTGCTGTTCTTTCAGAGTAGCCTCTGGCTTATCAACCTTCCCAATGACAATATTAGTAACCTCCTTTGGAGGACTATACATGCCTTGAACCTGTTGATCAATCATGTCAAAATCTGGAGGGGGGTAAATGACTTGGGCAATCTCAGGTTGATTGCCTTCAAGTAGATTTGTTTGTATTCCTGACTCAGCCACCATAACATCATCACACAATGGGGGATATCCCAATGTGGCTCGGATACTATTGGTCACCCATTTGGAGTGCTCTGAGCCTGCATGAATTAGCATCCTCTCCCCCTTTATGGCTTCTCTAGATACATGATCTCTTAGATCTTCCTTTTGAAATCTGATTTGGCCATCCAGATAATTCACACCCTCTTTAAAAAATGGTTTTAATCTTTGAAGCTTTTCAGATATTTCTTTTTGAGAGGTAGTGATTGCAGTCTTAACAGAATCAATGGCAGCTTGAAAATTCTTATCAAATTCTTCCCTTTCTTTTGTTTTATCTGTAGGCAGGCCAGGAACAAACTTCTTGACTTCCTCAATGATCGCATTATGAGATTCAGTTAAATTATCATTCATTCTTAACTGATTTTCCAATACATAGCTTTGCTTCAGGGCAATATCATCTACCTTTTTAGTAATAGCCTCTTGTTGTTGAGCTAGATAAACCACAGCATTGCCTCCCTTTTGGAAGCAATCTGTCATTTCTGTCTTATGCAAGTTGACTTGAAACTGGATGGACTTGATATCCTCAGCTAAGTCAAACTGCATAGACTTGCTATTTTCATCAACATACTTTTCTAGAGCCATCCTTTGTTCATCCAATTTTACCTGTAGATCTACCATAAACCTGTTATAATCAAAGGCAGGAGATACTTGTGGAGGTGTTGTCTGTAAAGCCTGCTTATAATTCTTGCTTCTTCTCTTAAATACAACAAGTTTTCTTTTCTTTGCCATCCTGGCTTCTTCAGTTTCAGTATCAGATGAAGTATCTAAGTGAATTTTTTCTTGAGGAGGATGAAGTGTATCTGTCCCAGTGACCTGTTGCTCAGTCTCAACATCCACTGGCTCCCCCTCAACTTGTGGCTCAACTTCAGCTTCCTGATCAATGTCCATACCCATGGACTTCTCAATTTCTTGTCCTCCTCCTACTTTATCAGTAGTAGTATCAGCATCAGGGAATAACTCCTCCAGAGTAAATTTCAGTTGAGCTGTAACTTCTGCAGCAGTTAAATCTTGAGATAAGTCTAACTGTGCTTCCTCTTACACTTGTACTGACAACAGCTTCTCCTATAGTCGTTCAGTTATTGTAGTATCTTGAGTAGGAGTGGACACTAGCTCTTTCTGAACCTGTGCATTAATAAGAATATGAGCAAAGTCTTTTATAGTAAAATACATTAGCTCCCCCTACACATGTACCTTATCAGGAGTAGATACATTTTGAGCAGGAGAGTGAGCTGGCTCCCCCTGCATCTGTGCAGGTGTTGACACTTGCTGGACTATAGTTGAGTCAGGCTATTCTTCAACCTGTGTCCTGAGTGGGTCTTCATGTTGTTGTTCAGTGTCTTGAGTTTGAGAAGGGGATTTCACAGGGGTGTCTGGCCTGCTCTCTTCAGGCACATCCTTGGACAGCACCCTATCCCACCTAGAGAACAGTCTCATATCCATCCTTCTCATATGATTGATCTTAGTCCCTGGCTGTTGCTGCATCACTTCAGGAATCACTCCAGTGAGATATAAACTCATGATTCTAGCCATGTTAGGCTTCTTGATTCCTTCTTTGAGCTTGTCAAAGAGTACTCCTGACCAATCAGTAGGAATTGTAAAAACTATCCTGGTCATAAGGCTGAACATATAGGCAGAAATCCTATCATGTCCACCTGTCTTGCAGAGGATTACTTTCCCAACAACTTCAGACAAGAATTTCCCTTGCTGATTCATACCCTTCCTGTTGAATGCAGCTCCAATCTTCATACTCGAGTCCAGTCCACACCATTGAAGGGCTTCCCTTGTCTTAGAACTAGGAACTTCCTCTTCATTCTCAACTACTTGTAATTGAAAGATCTTTCTCAAAGTTCTTGGAGTAATCTTCACCTTAGTCCCTTGAACATTGGACTTAATCTTGAGGCCTGTTGAGTGGACTGATGCAGAGATAAAGAACTCGTGCACCTCCTTCTTCCAGATTTTAGTTGGCTCTGAGATTAGAAATTCTAACCCTGACTCGGAGAGGAGGGTGATAACCCCTTGAACATCTGGCGGCGCATCTGCAAAGGCCTGGCGCACCAACTCATACCCTTCATTGACGTTGTCTTCAATCCTTGGCGCCATCGATTTGTCGAGAAAGCTTGAGAGAAGAGAGAAAGATAGACTGTCGACACAGGGTTTTAGTCTCGAAAGCCTTGGAAGCGTGTCGACAGATAGAGTTTTTCACCTATTTATACCTTCTGTTGAAAGAAGTTCAAAAGGCGCCAAACACAGACTAAATGTGTCGACATAGACGGAATGTGTCGACACAAACTTCTATTGTCTCGACATTACTTCAGCTTACTATGTGTCGACACCAATTTGTGGTTATGTCGACACCTTGGATACATAATAGATAGACAGAAATTCTGTGTCGACTCTAAGGATAAGTGTCGACACATATTCTGTAAGTGTCGACACCATTATCCTGGTTGAGTCGACATTACATTTCTGGTTAAGTCGACAATATAACTCTTAAGTGTCGACACATATTCTCTGTGTCGACACAATATTTCTGACTTGTCGACATTATTTTTCTGAGTCGACACATAATTACTGAATGTGTCGACACATTCTTACTTAGCCAATTTCTGTTGGTTCAACACCACTTGTAAGTGTTACTTCAATGTGTCCTTTTTAACACTTGATTATGTTGTTATTACTTTTACTTACTTACATACCACTTCAATTGCATTGTTAATGATTTTGTTAATACATTAATCAATGGTTAACATACCTAATTCAATTTTGAATTTATTGAATTTGGTTTCATATAAAGGCTTAGTAAATACATCTGCTATTTGATAATCTGTTTTTACAAATTCCAATGAGATGTCTCCTTTTTCTACATGTTCTCTAAGAAAATGGTATTTGATTTCTATATGTTTAGTTCTATTATGAGAAACTGGATTATTAGCAATAGAAAATAGCACTCTTAGAATCACATAAAAGAGGTGTTCTACTTACCTGAATACCATAATCCTTAAGCTGATGCTGCATCCATAATAGCTGTGCACAGCAGCTTCCAGCAGCAACATACTCTGACTCAGCTGTGGAAATTGCCACACTGGTCTGCTTCTTACTACTCCATGATATTAGTCTTCCTCCCAGGAATTGACAAGTACCTGTAGTACTTTTCCTGTACCTCTCTACATCCTGCAAAATCTGCATCTGAATAGTCTGTTAGTAGAAAATCTCTTATTCCTAGGGTACCAAAGACCTAGATTAGGAGTGCCCTTTAGATATCTCAGAATCCTTTTGACTGCAGTATAATGAGATTCTTTAGGGCAGGCTTGGTACCTAGCACAGACACATGTTGCATACATAATGTCTGGTCTACTAGCAGTGAGATATAGTAGAGACCCAACTATTCCTCTATACAATGATTCATCAACAGGTTTACCTGTCTCATCTTTGCATATAGGCATACTTTGTTCCCATAGGAGTTCTCATGGTGGAGGATGACTCCATACCATATTTCTTAATTAATTCTTTGGTGAACTTAGACTGGGATATGGACAATCCATCATCAGTCTGTCTTACTTGGAGTCCCAAGAAGAACTTAAGTTCTCCCATACTGCTCATCTCAAACTTCCCTTGCATAAGTTTGGCAAACTTTTTACAAAGGTTGTTTTCAGTAGATCCAAAGATTATGTCATCAACATAAATCTGAACTAAGATGATCTTACCTTTTGATTCCCTAAGAAATAGAGTTTTGTCTATCTTTCCTCTTGAGAATTTATTCTCAATGAGGAAGGTAGACAGGGTTTCATACCAAGCCCTTGGAGCTTGTTTTAACCCATACAAAGCTTTCCTAAGCTTATACACAGAATCAGGTTTAAGAGGATCTACAAAACCTGATGGCTGCTCTACATATACTTCTTCTTTAAGGTCACCATTCAGAAATGCTGACTTCACATCCATCTGGTATACTTTGAAGTCTTGGTAGGCTGCATAGGCAAGGAACATTCTGATAGCCTCCAGCCTTGCTACTGGAGCAAAGGTTTGATCAAAGTCAATCCCTTCTTCCTGCCTGTATCCTTTTGCAACTAACCTTGCTTTATTCTTTACTATTATCCCACTTTCATCTAGCTTGTTCCTATAGATCCACTTGGTGCCAATTATGTTGTGGCCTCTTGGTTTAGGAACAAGCTCCCAGACTTTGCACCTTCTGAATTGATTCAGCTCCTCTTGCATAGCATCAATCCAGTGCTGGTCTTGGATAGCTTCTTCAAACTTCTTAGGTTCCATTTGAGACAAGAAACTTGAATGCAAAACTGTGCTTTGATTTCTGCTTCTAGTTTGCACTCCTTGTCTTGGATCACCAATTATCTGATCAGCAGGATGATCTCTTAGATATCTTATAGCTGGAGGAAGATTCCCTTCAGGTTGAGCATCTCCAGCTTCTTCATTCTGCTGAACCTCTTGGTTTTCATCAGCTTCCATTATCTCTTGTACTTCCCCTGGACAGCAGCCTTCATTTTCCAAAGCTCCATCTTCCTTTGAAGCTTCAGCAATGGAGAGCTTGTCCATCCTCTTGCTTATACCTGTTGAGTCATTTGATCTACAAGACAACTCACAATTGATTAATCTTGTTTCATCAAATACAACATGCACAGATTCTTCAACAACTTGAGTAGTTAAGTTGAAGACTCTATAGGCCTTACTATTTGTGCTGTACCCAACAAATATCCCATCCTGGGATTTGGCAGCAAACTTAGTCAAATATGACTTGCCATTGTTAAGTATATAGCACTTGCAACCAAAGATCCTAAAATAGGATAGATTTGGTTTTCTACCTTTCACAATCTCATAGGGAGTCTTTCTGTGGCTTTTGGTGATAGAAGCCCTATTGATGACATGACAAGCAGTGTTAACTGCCTCAGCCCAAAAATATTCTGGGAGAGAGGTGTCACTCAATAAAGTTCTACCAGCTTCAATTAATGTTCTATTCTTTCTTTCAGCAATTCCATTTTGCTGAGGTGTTCTTGGTGAGGAGAACTCTTGGAAAATCCCAAAGTCTTTACACAAGTTTGTTATGCTTTCAGATTGAAACTCAGTACCATGGTCACTTCTGATTTTGACCACTGTACTATTCAGTTCATTCTGAATTTGCTTTACAAAATTAAGTAATACACTTGGGGTTTCAGATTTTTGTCTCAGAAAGAACACCCAAGTAAATCTAGAATAGTCATCTACAACCACAAAAGTGTAGACCTTCCTACCTAGACTATGAACTGGCATAGGACCAAAAAGATCCATATGCAAGAGGTATAAGCACCTCACAGAATCCTTGTTTTCAAGGCTTTGAAAGGAGGATTTTGTCTGCTTGCCCTTTTGACAAGCTGAGCATACCCCTTCCTTTATACACTTAACTTGAGGTCCATTCCTCACTAGTTCTTTACTAATGAGTTGGCCAATTGTCTTGTAGTTTAGATGAGCCAATCTCTTGTGCCACTTAACACAATAGGAAGCATTGTCATCAGCTACAAGACAAATGGGGGAAGCCTTATTTTCACATTCAAAATTAAGGCAATATACATTTCTCTTCCTATACCCAGTCAAAATGATCTCTTGATCACTTGACCTTTTGATATGACATCCATCCTTACCAAATGAAATGTCATATCCTAAATCACTTAGCTGGCTTATGCTTATTAGATTATGTTTCAAACCTTTTACATAAGCCACTTGAGTGATAGTAATTAGATTAGAAGAAATGTTACCAAACCCTTTGATGACTCCTTTTTCAGATCCACCAAAGATCACTTTAGGTCCATCTTTGACAGATGAATACTCCTTCAGCAGCCCCTTTGTTCCAGTCATGTGCCTGGAATAACCACTATCCAAGTACCATATAGGGGCATGGTTACTTGGATTCACCTGCAATACAGAATTACTTACCCTTAGAACCCAAGTAAGTCTTGGGTCCTTGGTTCAGGTTAGCATTAATAAAGTTATCATAACCTCTTCTAACAGGTAGACTCTTATTCTTTATAACACTTGTGTTATACTAGCAGTCTAATGCAAAATGGTCTCTCTTGCCACAGCACCAACATTCAAACTTATTGTATCTAGATCTAGATACATCCTTGTCAGAAGAATTTCTGTTCATTGCTGGTGCTGTTGCAACTTCACCTACTGATTTCTTAAAACCATTGGGTTTATAACCATAGGTAGGCCTGCTTGCATTAACACCCTTGTTCTTCAGAACATTAGTCTTAATATGACCTTGAATGTCTTCATGATCATATTTGTTAGAAGGCACTTTCACCTTACTAAACTTTATGGGGACTGAAAGGTTTAGTGGCTGAACAGGAGCTTTGCCTTTCCTCTTGAATCTGCCAGCCCTGGAGTTACCTTTAAATCTTAATCCAGCCTTACCCTTTTGAGTGACAAATTCATCTATCAAGGGTAAGACAGATTTTGGCTTAGAGTAACTAGCCACTAAATCCCTTTCAATTTTAAGTCTGGCCTCCAGACTCTTCACTTGATCATTAGTATAATTAATTGTGCCCATCTGAATAATAGTTATATTCTTCAGCTTGGCAATTTCATTTAATTTTTGATCAAGGACTTTTTCTAACTCAGTTGTTGCAACCCTTAGTTCAGCAATTTCCTGAGCCTGAGTTTTAACCAGGTTCTTGCTTTTCTTAAGGGCCTGCAACAAGTCCACATACTTGTCTATCAATTGATAGACATCTCCTTCAGATTCAGATGCATCTTCATCACTTGATGCAGATGTAGCTGATTCTTCACTTGTACTACAAACAGATGTACTGGAAGGACATTTTACCTCATTAGGACCAGACTGATTCTGGCATATGTCCTCTTCTGATCTTGTCATCAACCCCATGCATTGATGTTCATTGATGGAGTCTAGCAACTGCATAAACTCCTCTTCCTCAGATGCAGCATATAGTCCAATATATGCTTCAGCTTCAGATCCTGATTCTGAAGTTGACTGGTCTGACAGACTCTTATCTTTCTTTGCTACAAAGGATTTCTCCTTCTTGCCTTTCTGATAAGTCTTCTTCTTTTCTGAAGATTCCTTTCTCTTGTCAGGACAATCAGCCACTACATGTCCAGGCTTATTGCAACAATAACAGACAATCTTTGAAGTAGTGGCTCTACTGGGCTTTGATCTGCTCTTCTCATTCCTTGATGACCTTTTCTTCTTATAATAGTCATCAACTTGCTGTGATGGGGAAGGCCTAGACTTCCACTGCTTCTTCTTCAAGAACCTTTAGAATTGTCTTGTGAATGCAGCAAAATCTGCATCTGAATCACAGCTTTCAGAATCCTTGTTTGAACTTTCAGAACTATCTTCTGTAACTTCCTTAGGAGGAGATGGTGATTTCCTCCTATTCTTTCTAGTGGCTTCTGCATTGAATGCCACAGTCTTTTCTCTATGCTCTCCTCTTGAGTTTCTTTCCTCCTCCTTCCTCACCATAAGTTGCATTTCATAGGATAACAACTTTCCAAACAGGGTTGGAGGAGATATCTCTGCCAATTTAGCCACTTCTCTTATGGCACAGATCTTTGTATCCCAATCCTTTGATAAGGATCTTAAGAATTTGTCATTCAGTTCATAGGTACTGAAGACTCTTCCATAGGATATTAGCTCATTCACAATTCTATAGAATTTCTTATAGCACTCAGTTATGCTATCAGATTTTCCTTGTCTAAAGCTTTCATACTCCTGATTTAGCATAGACTTCCTGTCCAGCCTTACTTCTTCAGATCCCTCCATGTAGACAATCAATGTATCCCACATCTCCTTGGAGGTCTTGCAGTGAATCAGATTCTGAAATGTTGAATCATCTATGACACTAACAATGATGTTCTGTGCCCTTTTGTCCATGGTTGCCAAGATGATTTCATCCTTGGTCATTTTTGAATAAGTCTTTGGAGTTTGGATATTTGTATCAAGAACTGATACCTTCATTGGAATGAAGGGGCCTTCCTGTACTGTGATATAAATTCTTGGGTCAGATGCTTCCATAAACAGTCTGACTCTTTCTTTCCAGATACCAAAGATTTCCTTCCTGCATATGGGTAATTTCATAGACCCTAGCTCCTTATGATTCTCTCCAGAACCCATCTTCTTGAATCTTGAATCTGCCTTTCAGATCTACCTCAGACTGTTAAGTCCTTTTTGAGGAACCTCCCTCTGATACCACTTGATAGTTTAACTTTCAAGACAACCTAAACACCTAGAGGGGGGGGGGGGGTGAATAGGTTCTACTTATTTATAAAATCTTTTAGGCAGAATTCAATTTAATGGCTAACACAATAATCACAGCAATCACAGAAAATAAAACATCACAGATTGCACAATGTTTTATAGTGGTTCCCCAAGGTCTGGGTACATCCACTTTCCCCCTTCACCTATCTAGCAGTATGCTAGATTCGGCCAAACTTCCACTAATCTCAGATCAACAGATCCTACAACTCAGAACCCAACTGGTTCCTACAACTCAGGCACAACAGCCCTACCTCAGCCTTGCCCCAAGGCCTACAATTCAGAGAAGACCCTTCTCCTACACTCAGGCACACAGCCCTACCACTCAGAGTACAACACTCCTACACTCAGCCTTTATAACATAGGCTTACAACTCAGATCTGTGTAAACAGATCCTACAGAAATATGGAAAAGATTATTTAACTGTCTTGCCTAAATTGAGAGAGAAAAGGCCAAGACAATTCTTGATCAGCTGATGAAATCAACTGTATCTGAGCTTTCTTCAAAGCTTCTTGAATATGAACTTAGCGGAGTTGATTTCCAAACAGCTTCTTGAGAATCCACTGGTGGTTTCTTTCTTCTTCTTCAAATTCTGGCTTGATCTCTCTCTATCCAGCACTTTGAATGATTCTTCTGAATTCTGATTAGAACTCTTCTTTGATCTATCCTTAGATAGTCTTCTTAAATCTTCCGGAGAAGATCTTCTTAAGTGCCTAGCACTTTCTTGAAATGAATTGGATTGTAATCCTTCTCAACTTTTTGATTCTCAACAATGTATTTCAAAAAGGTTACTTTCTCCTTCTGAATCTGTCTATTTATAGACTTCCTTCATGGTAACCGGCTGATCCGGTTTCTAACCGTTTTCTGACAAGTCTGACAGTTTCAGTTAACCGGTGGCAACCTACAGCTGTCAAGTCTTCAAACAAGTCCTATGCCTTAGTCTTGAACCACAAGTTGTCGAGACAGTCTGTCAGAAAGTGTCGAGACCATCTGTCTATCTGTGTCGACACAATTGACTTTGGTGTCGACACAGTCTTCAGTGATGTCGACTAAGTTGCCTTTGAGTCGACACAGCTTCTTCTGAAAATAACTTGTTCTTGACCCTTCAATGTGTCGACACAATCTTCTTTTAACTCTATTGTAATGTGTCGACTTAATCACAATGTGTCGACACATTCTGCTGGTGTAGACAAACTTGAGGTCGACTATATTCTTCTGTGTCGACACATACTGCTGGTGTCGACAAACTTGAGGTCGACTATATCCTTTTGTGTCGACACATTTTCCCAATGTTGAGGTCGACGCTTTTCTTCTGTGTCGACACAAATTCCCAGTGTTGTGTCGACTTACTTCTTCTGTGTCGACACACTTTCCCAGTATCATTGTAGACTAACTGCTATGTGTCGACATACTTCCTCTGTGTCGACACTTTTTCCCAGTGTAGTTGTAGACTAACTGCTATGTGTCGACACTGCTTGCCAGTGTAGATGTCGACTAATTTCTTCTATGTGTCGACACATCCTTCTCTGTGTCGACACTTGGACTTAGAATTTTTTCTGCATACTTTATCAATTCTTCACCTGCACATGTCAACTCAAAAACAACATCAAATACACCTTGATGTATATCATTGAGCTAGGTTGGGCTTCTTCAAATCAGGTACACATTTTCCAATGTACCCAACACCAGTCGACCCTCCCTTATCAGCTGACGACCAATCTGGACAGGAAGAACACGATCCCTAGCGGCAGGCGTCGGCCGGCTCTGGATGGGAAGAGCAATGATCCCTAGCTGCAGGCGTCGACCTCTCTCACGGGAAGAACAGGAAGAAGCCCTGGCTGCAGGCGTCGACCTCTCTCACGGGAAGAACAGGAAGAAGCGGCTGCAGGCGTAGGTTTCTCTGGATCAGGAAGAAAGGGCAGAAATGGGCGGCCGGCTCTTGATTCTGAACCCTAATTTTTGTTCAACTCAATTAAACCATGAGTTTATATATGAGTGATCCCCCACATGAACCGCCCGGTTCAAGGCTAAAGGCAAGGGGCGACAATAAACTTAACAATCTCCACCTTGACGCTCCTTGAGATTGAGCTCCACCATCAGCTTGGATCTTCTTCCAAATATAACACCCCCTCTCCTGGGGTCACCACGATCAGCAAACACAGATATGAGCCAAATCAAGATAGTGTTTGAACTTGACTCATGTCAGGGGCTTTGTCAACATATCAACAGCATTATCCTTCATAGGTACTTTCACCAACTGTAGATCTCCACCTCCAACGAACTCCCTCAACTTGTGATAGCGCATATCAATATGCTTTGTTCTTGCATGGTAGATCGGGTCCTTAATAAGACAAATCGCACTCTGACTGTCACAGTGCAGCTTCCCCGTTTCCTGAGTAATCCTGAGTTCCTTAGTGAGACCTTTGAGGGAGATGGCTTCCTTTGCGGCTTCCATTGCAGTAATGTACTCCACCTCTGTCGTGGATAGTGCAATGATGTCGTGAAGAGTGGTTTTCCATCTGATGGGACCTCCACCTAGAAGAAAGATATACCCGGAAGTGGATCTTCTCTTATCGAGGTCGCCGGCGTAGTCAAAATTGATGAAGCTCTCTAAAGCACCAACATCCTTGCCCCTTTTGAAAAGTAGCCCGACGTCTGGAGTTCCCTTCAAGTATCTCAAAATCCACTTGATTGCTTCCCAGTGTTGTCTCCATGGAATCACCATATATCTGCTGACTACGCTCACGGCCTGAGCGATATCTGGTCTCGGAAAGATCATGATGTACATCAAGAATCCTACTGCACTAGTGTACGACACCCTGAGCATCTTTTGGCGTTGCTCTTCTGAGTCTGGACACTACTATGAAGACAAACTGAACTGTTGTCCCAAATGAGTTGAAACTGCTTTTGACTCCGTCATACTGAACTTCTCCAGAACCTTCTTTATATAACTAGTCTGAGAAAGCCAAAGCATGCCTCGCTTTATGTCCCGCTTGATCTTCATCCAAAGGATTTTTTGTGTGTGACCAAGATCCTTCATTTCAAACTCAACATGTAGCTTCTGCTTCAGAACTTGAATCTCCCGAGCTGACTTGCAAGCAATCAACATGTCGTCGATGTAGAGCATCAGAATCAGTATGTCTCCATTTGCCAGAAATCTATAGTAGACATAACTATCGTACTGCTTATGCTGTAACCATGTGAAGTCATGAAGGTGTCGAACCTCTTATACCACATCCTTGGAGCCTGCTTCAAACCATAGAAAGATCTTTTCAACTTGCACAGCTTTTTTTCGTCATCGGGTCGAATGAAACCCTCAGGTTGCAATATATAGATCTCTTCCTCTAAGCTGTCGTGAAGAAAAGCCGTCTTCACATTCATCTGCTCCAGCTCCATGTCCCACATCGCTTCCATAGCAAGAAGCATCCGTATGGAACAGGGCTTCACCACGGGTGAGAAGATTTCATCGAAATCAACACCTATCTTCTGCGCGAACCCCTATGCAACGAATCTGGCATTGTACCTCCACTAGTCCTTTCCTAATGTGCACTCCTTCTTCCTGAACACCCATTTGGAGCATATAGCCTTAGCTCCTTTGGGCAGACTAGCCAAGTCTCATGTCTGGTTCTTCTAAAGTGAGTCCATCTCTTCCACCATAGCAGCTTTCTACTGAGAACTGTCTCTACTCACTGTAGCTTCTCGGTAGGAACACAGATCTTAGGAGATCACTTGAAAAGTGTATGCCACTATGTCCTGTAGCCTGAGAGGCAATCTGACCTCTCTCCTTGCCTTTCCTCTAACAATCGTGTATGGATCCGCATCAGTAGGTTGCACAACATCTATATCCTCCAAGTCGGAGGAATCATCATGGTCTTCAGCTTTGTCACTTACTTGCAGCTCCACCTGCACTGGTGAGACTGGAGTCTTTTTCGTTTCTTTGGCATGAGACTGATAATTCTTCAACATAGATGCCTCACCGAAGATTACATCACGCTTCACCTCAACTTTCTTGATGTCAGGGTTCCACAACTTGAAACCTTTTGTGTCGACATTTTGGCCAAGATAGATACACCTTTTGGACTTAGCGTCCAGCTTCGTCCTCTCTGAGTCCTGCAGTAGTGTGTACACAGGGCAGTCAAAAATATGAATATCAGAATAAATGATAGATGTACCAAACCAGACTTCCTGGGGAGACTTCAGATCTAGTGACATAGATGGAGACTGATTCACTAGATATCATATCGTATTGATAGCTTCGGCCCAGAAAGACTTTGGTAGGTCGACAAATAGATGCATTCACTGAGCTCTCTCCAACAACGTTCTGTTCATCCTTTCTGCAACCCCGTTCTGATGCGGTGTATGAGGAATGGTGAGATTCCGAGTGATGCCCTCCTAATTGCAGTATGCCTGGAACTCCGCTGAGATGTACTTGTCGCCATTATCAGATCTGAGGTATTTCACCTTCTTCCCTATCTGCTTCTCCACTTTGGTCTTCCAGATTTTGACTTTCTCGAACACCTCAGACTTTTGCTTGAGAAAGTAGATCCAGACCTTTCTGGAGAAGTCGTCAATGAAGGTCACAAAGTATCTGGCACCTCCAAGTGATGGCTCTGGTGCTGGCCCTTATTTTTCTACTTGCTTGACGTCACAAGCTTTACTTTGCACTGCTTCCCGAGAACGCACATCTCGCAGAAATCCAGCTTGCACGTCTTGATCCCTTTCAGTAGGCCTTTCTTGTGCAACTCCAACAATCCTCTCTCGCTCATGTGGCCAAGCCTGGCATGCCAAAACAGAGAGAGTCTTCATCTGACGTCGTAGAGATCGCTGCGTCACCGACAATAGTGGAGTCGATGAGTGATAGTTTTACTTTCAAGACTACCTAAACACCTAGAGGGGGGGGGGGGTGAATAGGTTCTAATGCTTGTTATCACTTTTAGGCAGAATATAATAACTGAATTAAATCACACAGTACAACAATCACAGAAATTCATACAACACAGATTGCACACAGTTTTATAGTGATTCCCCAAGGTCTGGGTACATCCACTTTCCCCCTTCACCTATCTAGCAGTGTGCTAGATTCGGCCAAACTTCCTCTTTAACTCAGATCAGCAGATCCTACAGCTCAGAACCTAGAAAGGTTCCTACAACTCAGAACCCAGAATGGTTCCTACAACTCAGGCTCAACAGCCCTACCTCAGCCTTGACACAAGGCCTACAACTCAGAGAAAAACTTTCTCCTACACTCAGGAATCAGCCCTACCACTCAGAGATCAACTCTCCTACACTCAACCTTTATAGCATAGGCTTACAACTCAGATCTATATTGATAGACCCTACAGAAATTAGAAAAGAGTTTGTATTATCTTGACCTTGATGAGAGAGAAAAGGACAAGACAGTTCTTGATCAGCTGATGAATGAAATCAACTGAATCTGAGCTTTCTTCAAAGCTTCTTGAATCTGAACTTAGCTGAGTTGATTTCCCAAACAGCTTCTTGAGAAACCAGTGACGACTTCCTTCTTCTTCTTCAAGTGGCTGGATCCCTCTCTATTCAACACCTTTGATGATACTTCTGAATTCTTGATAGAACTCTTCTTAGACAGATCCTGCGATCGTCTTCTTAGATCTTCTGATGAAGATCTTCTTCCGAGCCTTGCACTTTCTTGATTTGATTCTTCAATCAGTTTGTATGTTTGTTGCTCTCAAAATCAAATCAATAATATCGCCTTCTGAATCTGTCTATTTATAGACCTTCTTCATGGTAACCGGCTGATCCGGTTTCTAACTGTCTTCTGATAAGTCTGACAGCTTCAGTTAACCTGTTGCAACCCACAGCTGTCAAATCTTCAAACAGATCCTGTGCCGTTGTCTTGGACAGCAAAGTGTCGAGACTGACTGTCAGAAAGTATCGAGACCAACTGTCTATATGTGTCGACACAAGTAACTTAGGTGTCGACACAGCCTTTGATGATGTCGACTGGTTTGCCTTTAAGTCGACTCAGCTTCTTCAGAACTTCATCTTGAGAATGAGTCGACACTGAATATTTGTGTTGACTCAAGCACTTCATCATTCTTCAGAAAATGACTTGGTCTAGACTTGCAGTGTGTCGACGCAAGTCCTGTGTGTCGACACAGTTGTTATAGATTCAGAACATAATATGTGTCGACTCTGCCTTCAGGTGTCGACACAGCAATTGTCAACTCTGCCAATATGTGTCGACTCAGTCTTCTGGTGTCGACACAACTATCGTCGACCCTACCAATATGTGTCGACTCTGCCTCAATGTGTTGACACTGCCTTCTGGTGTCGACTCTGCCTCAATGTGTCGACACAGCTTCCCAGTGTTGATACAGCTGTTGTCGACTCTACTTCTGTAAGACGACACTGCTTCCTAGTGTCGACACAAATGTGATCGACTATTTTTCTCTGTGTCGACACAGTCTTCTTCAAGTGTTGACACAATTCTTTTGAAGTGTCGACATAACTTTTTCTGGTGTCGACACATGGCCTTAAAATAATTTCCTGTACTTTTAGTACTTTCTTAATCTGCACATGTCAACTCAAAATAACATCAAATACACCTTGATGTATATCATAAAGCTAAGTTAGGCTTCTTCAAATCAGGTACACATTTTCCAATGTACCCAACAATCTCCCCCTATTTGGAGAAGTCATAACCCTTTTAGCTAATGATATACACCATTTAAAAAATATAATATGTTGATGTATATAAGCATGACATTATAGGAATACTTTAATAAACAAAACATACAGCAAATTCATCACAGAATAAAGATGAACATTAATAAATGATTACAGAACAATGTTTTGTTTATAACTTGGAAATGTTTGTTACAGATGTTTACATTGAATGACTTAACAAAATATTACAAAATAATTGAAAGGACTGGTAAGTTTAAGCTAAGACTGATCAGGCTCTCTTATGACAATTCCTTTGCCAGATTGAATTTGAGCCTTCGCAGCTGGTTCAGCAACCTCAGCAGGCTTCTTGCCTTTCAGATCAGCTTTCTTCTGAGCTTCTTCCTTGAGCCTTTGCCTTTCAAAGTAGTGAAAGGGCTTTGGAAAATATTTGCTTGGCTCCTGAGCATCTGGTGGTAGCCTCCCCATCTTGGCTTTTCTTCTATATTGAACTATAGCCTCCTGCATAGCTTCATACTTTTGCCATTCAATCTCATTATACCACTTTCCTCTTTCCTGGACTTGATCATTTACAGCCTTCCATGTTGTCAGTATAATGTTTCTTGAAGTGGGACTCCATTGCTCAAAGTCAGGCCTAAGTTCAGCTTGCTCTCTAAATATTTTCTTGGACAGTAGAGCATCTTGTTGTTCTTTCAAACTTGCATCAGGCTTATCAACTTTCTCAATGACAACATTTGTATCCTCCTGTGGAGGACTATACATAGCCTGTACTTGCTGATTAATCATATCAAAATCTGTAGGGGGGTAAATGACTTGGGCAACCTCAGGTTGATTGCCTTTAAGTAAACCTTGTTGAATTCCTGATTCAGCCACCATATCATCATCACATAAAGGTGGATATCCTAATGTGGCTCGAATACTATTAGTCACTCATTTGGTGTGTTCTGAGCCAGCATGAACTAATAATCTCTCCCCCTTTAGGACTTCTCTTTCAATATGGTCTCTGAGATCATCCTTCTGAAATCTGATCTGGTCATCAAGATAATTCACACCCTCTTTAAAATATGGTTTCAACTTTTGAAGCTTAGTAGATATCTCTGTCTGAGAGGTTTTGATAGCAGTTTGAACTGAAGTGATAGCCTCCTTGAGTTTCTGATCATACACTTCCATTTCTTTAGCTCTTGCAGCAGACAGTCCTGCAGCAATATCTACTATCTTATTGAGAATCTCATGGTGAGATTCAGCCAGATTATCATTCATCCTCAGCTGATTTTCCAAAACATAACCTTGCTTCAAAGCAATATCATCTACTTTAGTAAGAATGGACTGCCGTTGTTTAGCCAAAAATACTACAGCATTACCTCCCTTATGAAAGCAATCTGTCATTTCCTTTTTATTCATATTCACCTCAAATATGATAGATTTAATATCTTCAGCCAAGTCAAACTGAAGTGACTTATTATTCTCATCAATATATTTCTCTAAAGCTACTCTTTGTTCATCCAGCTTCACCTACAAATCTACCATGAACTTGTTGTAATTAAATTCAGATGGAGATTGGTGAGCTATGGTCTGTAGTGCTTGCCTATAACTTTTGCTCCTTATCTTGAAGACAATAAGTTTCCTCTTCTTAGCCATTCTGGCTTCTTCATTCTCAGAATCTGATGAGCTTTCTATCTGAACTCTTTCAGGAGGAGGAGGAGGAATGTCTGTCTCAGTGATATGTTGTTCATCCTCAACATTCACAGGCTCCCCCACAATAACTTGCTCCTCCTCAATTTCTTGTTCCTTTTCAACTTCTTGCTCTATCTCAATTGCTTGCTCTATCTCCATGTCTAGTGTCTTCTCAATGTCTTGCTCCTCCTCTACTCTATCAGTAGCAATTTCAATATTAGGAAACAACTCATCTAGAGTGTATTCCTTCTGAGCTTGAACAGAAGATGAATCATCCAGATAAGCACTGTTCAAATCTTTAGATAAATCTATTTGTTCTTCCTCTTGCACTGGTTCAGAAATCTTCTCCCTCTGCACTTGTTTAGTATGTGGAATGTCCTGGGCAGGAGAATGAACTTGCTCCCCCTGCACCTGTGCAGGATCAGTAATATCCTGAGCAGGAGAATGAACTTTCTCCCCCTGCTCCTGTGCAGGTAATGTTTCTTTCTGAGCTGGAGTAGATCTAGTCAGGTCCTCAGCTGGTTCTCTAACTTGTTCTTCTTGATGCTGCTCAGTACCTTGTTCATGACCTGGGGATTTCTCAGGTGAATTCTGCCTGTCCACCTCAGGCATCTCTTTGGATAGAACTCTATCCCATCTTGAGAATAATCTCATATCCATCTTTCTCATGTGATTAATCTTAATCCCAGGAAGTTGTTGCATAACTTCTGGGATGACTCCAGTCAGGTATAAACTCACAATCCTAGCCAGATTTGGCTTCTTAAGTCCTTCCTTGATCTTATCAAATACAACTGCTGACCAGTCAGTTGGAATTTTGAAAACAATTCTTGTCATAAGGCAGAACATATAGGCTGAGACCCTATCATGTCCTCCAGGTTTGCATAAAATCACCTTTCCATCTATCTCAGACAGAAATTTGCCCGGGTGATTCATTCCTTTTCTATTGATGGCTGCTCCAATCTTTATGGTTGGATCCAATCCACACCATTGGAGAGCCTCCCTTGTCTTAGAGGCTGGAACCTCTTCTTCATTCTCAATGCTTGGCAATTGAAGAATTTGTCTTAAACTCCGTAGAGTAAGTTTGACCTTGGTGCCATGAATTGTGGATTTGATCTTGAGTCCAGAAGAATCCATTGATGCAGAAGTGTAAAATTCAAGTACCTCCTTCTTCCAGATCTTCGTTGGTTCAGAAACCAGAAATTCCAATCCATTTTCAGCAATAAGGGAAATCACTTGTTTGAATTCTGGTGCGGCGGTGTCGAACGCAGCCCTAACCAGCTCATATCATTCATTCACGTTATCTTCAATCTTAGGTGTCATTGAATCAGTCGAGAAAGCTTGAGAGAAGGAGAGAGAATGTTGACACAGGGTTTTAGTCTCGAAAACCTTGTGAGCGTGTCGACAGAATACGTTCTTGACCTATTTATACCCTCTATTGAAAGAAGGTCAAAAGGCGGGCAAAACAGTCTAAATGTGTCGACACAGATGGAATGTGTCGACACAAACTTCTATTGTCTCGACAAACAATTCTGTCTACTATGTGTCGACACCAATTGAGGATATGTCGACACCTGAGAAACATAGTAGAGCATCAAAAATTCTGTGTCGACTCTTTGTTCAAGTGTCGACACAAAATCTGTAAGTGTCGACACCAATGTTCTGGTGAATTCGACACTATATTTCTGGATGAGTCGACTATTTGACCCTTAAGTGTCGACACATATTCTCTGTGTCGACACAATTTCTCTGACTAGTCGACATGTCTTCACTGAGTCGACACATTATCACTGAATGTGTCGACACAATTTTACTTAGCCAATTTCTGTTTTTTTTGTCAATACCACTTGATATCACTTGAAAGTTTGTTGATAAACTAATCAATGGTCAGCATGCCTAATTCAATTTTAAATTTATTGAATTTTGTTTCATCCAGTGGCTTAGTAAATACATCTGTTATTTGATAATCTGTTTTAACAAATTCCAATGAGATGTCTTCTCTTTCTACATGCTCTCTAAGAAAATGGTATTTGATTTCTATATGCTTAGTTCTACTATGAGAAACAGGATTATTAGCAATAGAAATAGCACTCTTAGAATCACACAATAAAGGTGTTCTACTTACTTGAATACCATAATCCTTCAATTGATGCTGTATCCACAATAGCTGTGCCAGCAGCAACATATTCTGACTCAACTGTGGATATTGCCACACTGGTCTGCTTCTTACTGCTCCAGGATATCAATCTTCCTCCCAGGAATTGACAAGTACCTGTAATACTCTTTCTATCCTCTCTACAGCCTGCAAAATCTGCATCTGAATAGCCTGTTAGTAGAAAATCTCTATTCCTAGGGTACCAAAGGCCTAGATTATGTGTGCCCTTAAGATATCTCAGAATCCTTTTAACTGCAGTAAAATGAGATTCTTTAGGGCAGGCTTGGTACCTAGCACAGATACATGTAGCATACATAATATCTGGTCTACTAGCAGTGAGATATAGTAGAGAGCCAACTATTCCTCTATACAAAGATTCATCAACAGGTTTACCTGCATCATCTTTGCATATAGGCATACTTGTTCCCATAGGAGTTCTCATGGTGGAGGATGACTCCATACCATACTTCTTAATTAATTCCTTGGTGAACTTAGACTGGGATATGGACAAGCCATCTTCAGTCTGTCTTACTTGGAGTCCCAAGAAGAACTTAAGTTCCTCCATGCTGCTCATCTCAAAATTTCCTTGCATAAGTTTGGCAAAATTTTTGCAAAGGTTATTCTTAGTAGATCCAAAGATTATGTCATCTACATAGATCTGAACTAAGATGATCTTACCTTTTGATTCCCTAAGGAATAGAGTTTTGTCTATTTTCCCTCTTGAGAATTTGTTCTCAATAAGGAAAGTAGACAGGGTTTCATACCAAGCCCTTGGGGCTTGCTTTAACCCATACAAAGCTTTCCTAAGCCTATAAACATAATCAGGTTTAAGAGGATCTACAAAACCTGATGGCTGCTCTACATAGACTTCCTCTTTTAAATCACCATTCAGGAATACTGATTTCACATCCATCTGGTACACTTTAAAGTCTTGATATGCTGCATAGACAAGGAACATTCTGATTGCCTCTAGCCTTACTACTAGGGCAAAGGTTTGATCAAAGTCAATCCCTTCTTCCTGCCTGTAACCTTTAGCAACCAACCTAGCTTTGTTCTTCACAATTATTCCACTCTCATCCAACTTGTTCCTATAGATCCATTTTGTGCCAATTATATTGTGTCCTTTTGGTTTAGGAATAAGCTCTTAGACATTGCACCTTCTGAATTGATTCATCTCCTCTTGCATAGCATCAATCCAGTGTTGGTCTTGGATGGCTTCTTCAAACTTCTTAGGCTCCATTTGAGATAGGAAACTTGAATGCAGAACTGTGCTCAGATTTCTGCTTCTAGTCTGCACTCCCTGTCTTGGATCACCTATAATCTGATTAGCTGGATGATCTTTAAGATGTCTTGTAGCTGGAGGAAGGTTTCCTTCAGGTTGAACATCTCCAGCTCCTTCATTATGCTGTACCTCCTGGTTTTCATCAGCTTCTAAAGAGTCTTGTACTCCCCCTTGACAGTAGCCTTCATTTTCCAATGCTCCATCTTCCTTTGATGTTTCTGCAATGGAAAGCTTGTCCATCCTTTGGCTTATACTTGTTGAATCATTTGATCTACAAGACAACTCACAGTTGATTAATCTTGTTTCATCAAATACAACATGAACAGACTCCTCTACAACTTGAGTAGTCAAGTTGAAGACTCTATAGGCCTTACTATTTATGTTGTACCCAACAAATATCCCTTCCTGGGATTTGGCAGCAAACTTAGTCAAATATGACTTGCCATTGTTAAGTATATAGCACTTACAACCAAAGATCCTGAAGTAGGATAGATTTGGTTTTCTACCTTTCATAATCTCATAGGGAGTCATTTTGTGGCTCTTGGTGATAGAAACCCTATTGATTACATGACATGCAGTGTTTACTGCCTCAGCCCAGAAATATTCTGGAAGAGAGGTGTCACTCAATAGTGTTCTACCAGCTTCAATTAATGTTCTATTCTTTCTTTCAGCAATTCCATTTTGCTGAGGTGTTCTAGGTGAGGAGAACTCTTGGAGAATCCCAAAGTCTTCACATAATTTTGTCATACTTTCAGATTGAAATTCAGTGTCATGGTCACTTCTGATTTTGACCATTGTACTGTTCAGTTCATTCTGAATTTGCTTTACAAAACTAAGTAAGACACTTGGGGTTTCTGATTTCTGTCTCAGAAAGAACACCCATGTAAATCTAGAATAGTCATCTACAACCACAAAAGTGTAGACCTTCCTACCTAGACTATGAACTGGAATAGGATCAAAAAGATCCATATGCAAGAGGTATAAGTACCTCACAGAATCCTTGTTTTCAAGGCTATGAAAGGAGGATTTAGTCTGCTTGCTCTTTTGACAGGCTGAACATATCCCTTCCTTTATGCACTTAACTTGAGGACCATTCCTCACTAACTCTTTGCTAAAGAGTTGGCCAATTGTCTTGTAATTAAGATGAGCCAACCTCTTGTGTCACTTGACACAATGAGATGCATTATCATCAGCTACAAGACATATGGGAGAAGCCTTATTCTCACATACAAAATTAAGACAATATACATTTCTCTTCCTATACCCAATCAAAATGATCTCTTGATCACTTGACCTTTTGATATGACATCCATCCTTAACAAATGAAATGTCATATCCTAAATCACTCAGCTGGCTTATGCTTATCAGATTGTGTTTCAAACCTTTTATATAATCCACTTGGGTAATAGTAATTAGGTTAGAAGAAATGTTACCAAACCCTTTGATGACTCCTCTTTTAGATCCACCAAAGATTACTTTAGGTCCATCTTTGACAGATGTATACTCCTTCAGTACCCCCTTTGTTCCAGTCATGTGCCTGAAACATCCACTGTCCAAGTACCATATAGGGGCATGACAACTTGGACTCACCTGCAATACAGATTTACTTTCCCTTAGAACCCAAGTAAGTCTTGGGTCCTTGGTTCAGGTTAGCACCAACAAAACTACCAGCAACTCTTCTAACTGGTAGACTATTATTCTTCCTAACACTTGTCTTATGCCAGCAGTCAAAGGAAAAATGGTCTCTCTTGCCACAACACCAACATTCAAACTTATTGTATCTAGATCTAGATACACCCTTGACAGAAGAATTTCTGTCCAATGCTGGTGCTGCTACAGCTTCACCCACAGATTTCTTATAACCATGGGGTTTATGAACATGGGTAGACCTGTTGGCATTTACACCCTTGTTTATCAGAACATTAGCCTTAATATGACCATGAATATTCTCAAGATCATATTGGTTAGAAGGCACTTGCACCTTTCTAAACTTAATAGGGACTGAAAGGTTTAGTGGCTGGGCAGGAGCTTTGCCTTTTCTCTTGAATAGGGCAGCCCTGGGGTTACCTTTGAACCCTAATCCTGCCTTACTCTTTTGAGCCACAAACTCATCTATCAAGGGTAAGACAGATTTTGGCTTTGAGTAACTAGCCACTAAATCTTTTTCTATTCTTAGTCTGGCCTCCATACTCTTAACTTAATCATTAGTATATCTGATTGTGCCCATCTGAATAATAGTTATATTTTTCAGTTTGGCAATCTCATTCAACTTTTGATCTATTACTTTCTCCAACTCAGTTGCAGCAACCTTAAGATCAGCAATTTCCTGAGCCTGAATTTTGACTAGGTTCTTGCTTTTCTTATAAGCCTACAACAAGTCCCCATACTTATCTATCAACTGATATACATCACCTTCAGATTCAAATCCATCTACATCACTTGATGCAGATGTAGCTGATTCTACACTAGTACTACAAACTGAATTTATAGAAGGACAATGTACCTTACTAGGACCAGACTGATTCTGGCACATGTCTTCTTCTGATCCAGCCATCAGTCCCATGCACTGATGATCCTCTTGTTCATAGATGGAGTCTAGCAATTGCATGAACTCCTCTTCTTCAGTAGCAGCATATAGTCCAATATATGCTTCAGCTTCAGATTCTGACTCTGAAGTTGATTGATCTGTAAGGCTCTTTTCCTTCTTTGCAACAAAGGATTTCTCCTTCTTGACTTTCTAATGAGTCTTCTTCTTGTCTGATGACTCCTTTCTCTTATCAGGACAATCAGCCACTACATGTCCAGACCTATTGCAACAATATCAGACAATCTTTGATGTAGTGGCTTTGATGGGCTTAGTTCTGTTCCTTTCCTTCCTTGATGACTTATTCTTCTGATAATAGTCATCAACTTACTGTGATGTGGAGGGCCTAGACTTCCACTGCTTCTTCTTCAAGAACCTCTGGAATTGCCTTGTGAATGCAGCAAAGTCTGCATCTGAATCACTCCTCTCTGAATTCTGACTGTCTGAATTTTCAGAATTAACTTCTGCAACTTCCTTAGAAGGAGATGAAGATATCCTCATATTCTTTCTATTGACTTCAGCCTTGAAGGCCACAGATTTTTCTCTATGCTCATCTTTTGAATTCTTTCCTTCCTCCTTCCTAACCATTAGTTGCATTTCATAAGATAGCAACTTTCCAAACAAGGTTGGAGGAGATATCTCTGCCAGCTTAGCCACTTCTCTTATGGCATAGATCTTAGTGTCCCAATCTTTTGTCAAGGATCTTAAGAATTTGTCATTCAGTTCATAGGTACTGAAGACTCTTCCATAGGACATTAATTCATTCACTATTCTGTAGAATTTCTTATAGCATTCAGTTATGCTATCAGATTTTCCTTGTCTGAAACTTTCATACTCTTGGTTGAGCATAGACTTCTTATCCTGTCTTACTTCTTCAGAACCCTCCATGTAGACAATCAAGGTGTCCCACATTTCTTTGGAGGTTTTGCAGTGAATCAAATTTTGGAATGTAGAATCATCTATGGCACTTACAATAATGTTCTGTGCTCTTTTATCCATGGTTGCCAAAATGATTTCATCCTTTGTCATTTCTGAATAACTCTTTGGAGTTTGGATATTTGCATTAAGAACTGATACCTTCATTGGAATGAAGGGGCCTTCCTGTATTGTAATGTATATCCTTGGGTCAGAAGCCTCCATGAACAATTTCACCCTTTCTTTCCAAATTTCAAAGATTTCTTTTCTACAGATTGGTAATTTCATTGACCCTAACTCCTTGTGATTCTCTCCAGAACCCATTTTCTTGAATCTTGATTCTGCCTTAGGGATCTTACTCAGACTGTTAAGTCCTTATTTGAGTAACCTCCCTCTGATACCACTTGATAGTTTTACTTTCAAGACTACCTAAACACCTAGAGGGGGGGTGAATAGGTTCTAATGCTTGTTCTCACTTTTAGGCAGAATATAATAACTGAATTAAATCACACAGCACATCAATCACAGAAATTCATACAACACAGATTGCACACAGTTTTATAGTAGTTTCCCAAGGTCTGGGTACATCCACTTTCCCCCTTCACCTATCTAGCAGTGTGCTAGATTCGGCCAAACTTCCTCTTTAACTCAGATCAGCAGATCCTACAGCTCAAAACCTGGAAAGGTTCCTACAACTCAGAACCCAGAATGATTCCTACAACTCAGGCTCAACAGCCCTACCTCAGCCTTGACACAAGGCCTACAACTCAAAGAAAAACTTTCTCCTACACTCAGGCAACAGCCCTACCACTCAGAGATCAACTCTCCTACACTCAGCCTTTATAACATAGGCTTACAACTCAGATCTATATTGATAGACCCTACAGAAATTAGAAAAGAGTTTGTATTATCTTGACCTTGATGAGAGAGAAAAGGACAAGACAGTTCTTGATCAGCTGATGAATGAAATCAACTGAATCTGAGCTTTCTTCAAAGCTTCTTGGATCTGAACTTAGCTGAGTTGATTTCCCAAACAGCTTCTTGAGAAACCAGTGACGGCTTCCTTCTTCTTCTTCAAGTGGCTGGATCCCTCTCTATCCAACACCTTTGATGATACTTCTGAATTCTTGATAGAACTCTTCTTAGACAGATCCTGAGATCATCTTCTTAGATCTTCTGATGAAGATCTTCTTCCGAGCCTTGCACTTTCTTGATTTGATTCTTCAATCAGTTTGTATGTTTGTTGCTCTCAAAATCAAATCAATAATATCGCCTTCTGAATCTGTCTATTTATAGACCTTCTTCATGGTAACCGGCTGATCCGGTTTCTAACTGTCTTCTGACAAGTCTGACAGCTTCAGTTAACCTGTTGCAACCCACAGCTGTCAAATCTTCAAACAGATCCTGTGCCGTTGTCTTGGACAGCAAAGTGTCGAGACTGACTGTCAGAAAGTGTCGAGACCAACTGTCTATATGTGTCGACACAAGTAACTTAGGTGTCGACACAGCCTTTGATGATGTCGACTGGTTTGCCTTTAAGTTGACTCAGCTTCTTCAGAACTTCATCTTGAGAATGAGTTGACACTGAATATTTGTGTTGACTCAAGCACTTCATCATTCTTCAGAAAATGACTTGGTCTAGACTTGCAGTGTGTCGACACAAGTCCTGTGTGTCGACACAGTTGTTATAGATTCAGAACATAATATGTGTCGACTCTGCCTTCAGGCGTCGACACAGCAATTGTCGACTCTGCCAATATGTGTCGACTCAGTCTTCTGGTGTCGACACAACTATCGTCGACCCTGTCAATATATGTCGACTCTGCCTCAATGTGTTGACACTGCCTTCTGGTGTCGACTCTGCCTCAATGTGTCAACACAGCTTCCCAGTGTTGATACAGCTGTTGTCGACTCTACTTCTGTAAGACGACATTGCTTCCCAGTATCGACACAAATGTGGTCGACTATTTTTCTCTGTGTCGACACAGTCTTCTTCAAGTGTCGACACAATTCTTCTGAAGTGTCGACATAGCTTTTTCTGGTGTCGACACATGGACTTAAAATAATTTCCTATACTTTTAGTACTTTCTTAATCTGCACATGTCAACTCAAAATAACATCAAATACACCTTGATGTATATCATAAAGCTAAGTTAGGCTTCTTCAAATCAGGTACACATTTTCCAATATACCCAACAATGAGCCTATAGAGAGTACCACAACACTATCCTTTCATGACCACCAGAGCGCCCTTCTTGACTTTCAAGTAGCCTCCATCACCCGTGTAAGAGTACCCGACCGCCTCTGTAGTACCTAAAGAAATCAGGATCTTTCTAAAATTTGGCACGTACCTGACATCGATGAGCGTTCTGACGGTTCCATCGAACATCTTGATTCTGATGCTGCCAATCCCCATTGTTCTACACTCTGAGTTATTCCCCATCAGAACACGTCCTCCATCACATTTCCTAAAGCTATGAAATCATTCCTTGTTTGGGCACATGTGATAGGAGCACTCAGTATCCATGATCCAGGCGTCGTTGGAGCTGGAAGTGGAATGAACTTGAAGTACGTCTGCTTCACTTTCTGGGTATGATGCCACAACCGCCTGCTGTGGCTCTTGACTCTTTTCATTAAGCTTTTTCTTCGGACAATTATTCTTCTAATGCCCTTCTTCTTTGCAGCAATGACACTTATTGTTACGGGTCTTGGACTTTGATCTGGGTCGATTTGGTTTATTGCCTCTGTCCCTGAATCTGCCTCTAACCGGCTCGCTTCTCTTCACAAATAGTCCTTCGCTGTTGCTGGGGCCAGACTTGCTCCTCATTTCATTTTAGAGCAAAGTCTTCGTCACCTCTTCCATCTTCAGAGTATCTTTACCGTAGAGAATTGTGGTGACCATATGGTCGAATGACTTCAGTAGAGAAGACAACAATAGAAGATTCTGGTCTTCTTCTTCAACTTTTACATTCATACTTCGCAACTGCGAAATGAGCTTGTTGAACACGTTCATATGCTCCAACAACTGAGTACTCTCTGACGTCCTTAAGCTGTATAACTGCTTCTTGACGTAGAGTTTGTTCGTGAGCGACTTGGACATATAAAGCTCCTCTAGTTTCTTCCATAGATCTGATGTAGTATCAACATCGACTACGTTGTACATGACTTCATCCGCTATGCACAACTGAATTGTGCTAATGGCCTTCAGATCTAGCTCCTCCCACTCATCATCCTTCTTCCCAGATTTCTCCTTGCCGAGAAACGCTTTATGGAGACCTTGTTGAACAAGAACCGCCTTGATCCGTTTCTGCCACAAATCAAAATCGATTTTGCCATCTAACTTTGGAATCTCGAATTTTGCCGCCATTGTTATTGCTCACAGAGGTCCAAGGTCTGAACTCGCTTTGATACCAATTGTTATGAAATATTGGTACGATCCGCGACTATGTTGTCACTGCAGATAGTGCAACGGAAATTAAGCCGAGCAATAACAATAGCGCAAATTAAACAATACGAAAAATCAAGCACACACAGATGACACAAAGATTTACGTGGTTCGGAGATAAACGACTCCTACGTCTACAGGGAGAGCACCGGAGAAGATCTACTATAAAATCAGAGCAATGTTTACAACAATAACATAGAACCTGAGCGGCCAAAGATGAACACGTCGACGATCAAAATCCACCGGCCTAACACTCCAAACCAGCCGGCCCTCCCTTATCACCAATCTGGACGGAAAGAACGCGATCCCTGGCGGCAGGCGTCGGTCGGCTCTGGACGGGAAGAGAAGCAATCCCTGGCTGTAGACGTCAGCTTCTCTCACTGGAAGAACATGAAGAAGCCCTGGCTGTAGGCGTCGGCCTCTCTCACAGGAAGAACAGGAAGAAGCGACTGTAGGCGTCAGTTTCTCTAGATCGGAAGAAAGGGAAGAAACGAGCGGCCGACTCTGGATTATGTACCCTAATTTTTCTTCAACTCAATTAAACCATGAGTTTATATAGGAGTGATCCCCCCACACGAACCGCCCGGTTCAAGGCTAAAAGCAAGGGGCGACAATAAACTCAACAAGAAATCACGGGGTCAAATCTGTGCCGACTGTATTAAACTATTTCTCTGAGTGTTACAAGCAGTAGAATGCTCGAGGAATAACCAGAATGTCATGTCCTTAAAGCTTTTAGATGCCTTCGCACTAGAGAGGAAGCAGAGCAAATTCTGTGCAGAGGAACGGTCTATGTCCCACATCCTCGCCAGAAAGTGCCGGAGCACTCTCTCGCCTCCGGAGTTCCTGCACTTCAAATGAAGGTCTGATGACATATTTATAGTTTTCTGTAGGGATGTGATGGTAAAAGCGCAATGACAGAATTTATGCTTGTTAATCGCGTCACTCCGTTTTGGTCACATGTATCACCAATTTTAGCAAAATGACAAAAGTGCCCCTTGCAGTCCGGGCAGCCTGGGCAGGGTGCCTGACGGCGGCGGCGGCCGGAGGCGATGGTTGCCGCTGACGCTCGCGTGCGTGCGTGTATGTGTGTTCCTATTCTCCTTTCAAGGCGATTTAAGACCCTTTAATCAGATAAGCGTGGCTTGGTGTGCGCGACTCGTTTGGTCTGATTGGCTCCCTTCGTGTCTTTGATCGAAATCTTCCCATTTTGACTTACAAAATTCAGGGGAACCAATGAAGTCTGTGGGATCGCTATGCAACCCACCCGCAACAAAGACATCAAATGTATCAAAGCCTTTCAATTTTAATTTATTTAATATAATTGATCATACATTTTTAATGTATAACACCATCATTAAATTAATAATTACTTTTAGGATCCGTTCGTTTCAACGACATTGATATTGAAGTATTGACTTTTAATCCAATATCAATACACATGAGAAATGACATTGAGTTTAAATCCAATTCTTTTGTTTGGACGCATGATGACTTTCTGTCATAGGAATTGACATTAATCACTTTTTATTGTTCGTTTGCAGAAAGATTTTCAATCATAGGAATTGACATTGGTCAATGCTTTCAATTAAAAATAACAAATGAGGTTCTTTCGCCCGGCATTAGGCGTGAAAAAAAAAACCGGGCCTGACGGGCCGGCCCGAGCCCGGCCCGGTCAAAGCCCGGTCAAGCCCGGCCCGGTTCAGGCCCGAACCGGGCCGAGCCCTTACCCGGGGCCCTGAAAGGGCCCCGGTTTCAAGCTATTACCCGGCCCGGTACCCGACCCGGTCCGGGCCGGGTAAAGCCCGAAAATCGGGCTAGCCCGAGACCGGGCCGGCCATAGCCCGATCCGGTCTCGGGCCGATTGAGCCCAACGGCTCATTTTAAGAGCCGTTAGGCTCTTCATGGCAGCATGGCTGCCACGTGGGAGCCATGCTGCCATGAGAGCAGCCAACGGCTCTCAAAATGAGAGCCGTTGGCTGCTATTATTATTATATTATTATTAATATTAATTAATTAATATATTATAATATTATATTATTATATAATTATAATATTAAAATTAAATATTATTTAATAAATATTAAATATAAATATATTTTCATTTTTTGGATATATAAATATTAAATATAAATATATAATAATAAATAATAATTAATAATATAATATATAAATAATAAATATATATTTAATAAATTTTTAATTAATAGTAATAAACTAATAAATATATATTATAATATATTATAACTATTTATAATAATATAAATTATAATATAACTATTTAGTTATAACTAATAAATATATATTATAAATTTATACTAATATATAAAATTAATAATTAATAAATATATATTATAACTAATCTAACCTTAATATAATTTATAATTATTAATTTTATTTATATATAAATTATAATTATACTAAAATAATTAATAATAAAAAAAAAAATCGGGCCGGCCCGGTTCGGGCCCGAGACCGGCCCGGTCATGTCCGGCCCGGCCTGAAGGGCCGGAGCAGGCAGCATATTTTAGCTGCCTGCCCGGCCCGGACCGGCCCGATTACAGGGGAGGACCGGGCCGGCCCGGCCCGATATATGAAAAAGCCCGATCGGGCCCGGTCCGGGCCGGCCCGATCGGGCTTTTTGTTCAGGCCTACCCGGCATCAATTTTATCGGCCGGACACGATTTTTTCGTCATGATGCGATGTTTTGCCCGGGTTTAAATTTTTTGGCCCGAACGCAAAATTTTTCGTCCGAACGCGATTTTTTCGCCGAGACGCAATTTTTTCGAACGGACGCGATTTTCCCGCCCGAACTCAAATCATGTTTGAGCGAAAAAATCATGTCTGGTCCAAAAAAAATCGTATTCATGCAGAAAAAACTACTCTTCTTTTGAAAAGTCGATGTTGCCAATCTCAATATCCGCACCTGGAGATAGACATTGAACCAATGGGTTTTTAGCTTTGTGTGAATATCTACGATTTTCCCCCAAAAAATCAATTCCACTCTACAATTATTGATGCGAACAGCGGAAATGACTTTCATTTTCTTAAAGTCAGTACTTTAATATCAATGTCGTTGAAACGAACGGACCCTTATTGTTTCTAGATATTAGCTACCGATCATAGAACTGGATTCTCTCCGGTTCCATCATCCGAAAAAAATTTAGGTGGGTTACTCTTATCTATAAATAGGTGCTCAGTTAAATATTGATCGTTGACCTGATATCTTACGGCCCATATGATATTAAATACTGACCGTTGATCAATATTTCGATCAATTATGTTATTTTTGCAGGAAATTAATGATCAATATTTAATACTGTACATATTTTTAAATGAGAATAACCTACCTAAAATTTTTTCCCATCACACAGGTCACGGGGGCACTAGGGCACGTCCCCTAGTTTTACATTTAAAAGAAGGGAAACTACACGCGCACACAAAAGTCCATGGATTCTGATTGGGTTAGCGCACCCAAAAGTCCATGGTTTCTGATTGGGTTAGCCTGGGAATGCTGACAAAAATTGGATCACGCAATAGTTTATTATGAGAATAACAATAATTAAAGCGGAATTAGAAGCATCTCTAATCATTAAGCAACTCTAAACATCTAAAAGATAAAATAATTAAATAGACTTGGCAAAATCGGATAGACGGTCCAGATGAAGCGAATGATAGATCCAATCTCGTTAAGCTAAATTAGTACTGGAGATTTGATATAATTTAATATAAAATTAGTGGTGTAATTAGCTGGGGGCAGCGAAATCGTGTCCGGAACGATAGGCTTTAGTTCCAATTCCCGATTAATTAATTAATTAATTAGCTCTGTACTTTATTTTAGAAGGACGGTTTTGCAAAGCTAGGTGATTCATGCGGAATGCAAACTGATTGTATAATGATTGCAGAGAAGGCTTACTTCTGGTTTATGTTTAATTTATTTATATGAATTAAAATAACCTAAAATAACAAAATGTAATTAAATTAATCCAGTTATAAAATGATTATTAACTTATAGGATAAGCTTAGGATCTTGTTATTAGCAATACTCATCATTTTAGATGCCAGCAAACCAAAGAAAATTTGGTTCAACAAATTTTCACTTTTTTCATTCCTAAGAAATGCTACTAGCAAACCGTTTTTGCCGACGAGTCTGCTTTTTATCGTCGAATTTGCTGATTTAGAAGTTCATCTAAGCCAGCCGGAAGTCAAATTAGAACCAGTTGGCGATCCAATCGGCAATTTCTTCATAGTTGAAGATTCATTATGGCTTTAGAAACATTATGGGAACTGGAATAGGGGAGCGTTGTACTGCACCGTGCAGTGCGTCATTCAATAGCTGTCAATACATCAACACTCGCACCGAGATGGGTGCGCGAAATGGATGCACTCGCAGTCGTTTGATGTGGGTCACTGCATGGTGCGGTAGAGCCCCCCCCCCCCCCCCCCCCCCCCCCCCCGCCAACTTCCTTCTGAATTGTAGATTTTGTAGATTCAGAATTATCAGCCGTTAGTTTGCGGCTTTTCTCAGGTTATATTTTGTAGATTCAGAGTTATCAGCCGTTAGATTGCGGCTTTTCTCAGGTTTTCGGGATTTCATTAATGAACAATAAGCGGATAATTTTAGTTAGGAAATCGACATTGTGCCTGACGGCGAAGAATTAAGTTTGCATGCAGAGAGTTTAATGCATGGGTTTTCCAAGCAATATTGTTGGTATCGTCTTTCTCGAAGTCACTAACTCCGCTCACCTCTTTCTCGAACTCACAGATCTCATCATCTATGGTCACCGCAGCAGTTTTTTTTACTTTTCCAAATTGTTTGCTAGTAGCAACATGATTTTCAAATAGTCATTCTGGAATTTTGTGGCTTGCTAGTAATGATGATTAGCTAACATCAAAAATAAATTTGCTATTAAAAACACCATAAATTTATTGGGTTTGATTCTTAACCAAAATCAAATTGAATCAACAAAATCAGTTTGATTAGAATTTGTTTTTTATAATTGTTGTGGATCGCAAGGCTCCTGGTAGACCGGACTAAATTGACTATCTTAGCCCGAGAGCAATCGAGCGCGCAAACAGTCGTAGAAAATAGAAAGTTGGAAAAAGAATTTTTTAAAACGTGGAAAACCCATCAATTGGGTGAAAAATCACGCGGTCGGATCTGTGCTGGCCAAACCTCCAATACTTGTGGGTTGTTGCACAGGGCTTTTTGAAGAACTCGAGGGTGAAAACCCGCCTCTTGTTATAATTGTTGAGAGATAGAGAGAGTAGTGGGCTCGGAGGGTGATAAGCCACCTCTAACAGAGCTAATTTTTTTCCTGCTACAATAGGGATCATCATACTCTGAACGCTTTAGAGTCTCTGAATTTAGCTTGGAATCGGGAGAAGCTTGTTGCACTCGTTCTGATGTCTGAGGCTTGGAAGCTCAGTTGGCGCGATCAACGCGTCTTATCCTCTATAGTTTATCTCATGTTGTGCTTAGAAGAGTCTGGAGTGGCTGACTTCTCATCGACTGGTGAGCTTGTTGCTGAGTTGCGGCCGCTGGGAATACTGAGCGTTCTGCATGTCTGACTGTGGTAAGCGGTCCTTGACGGGCTCTGAAGTTAGTCTTATCAACTGTTGGCGGTGCGACACATCAACTTTAGGAGCTCTGGAGGGCTTGGTCTGCTGACACTAAGGATGAATGCGGATGGCACATTCGCCACACAGACGGTTAAAGGTAGAAGGCAATTATTGTACCCCTTACAATCTTCAAAGTACTTGATGAATCTTGTAGGAGGCTTCAGTGGACTAGACAGTCTTCGACTGACTGGACGGGGCACTTCCAGGAGTGGTCTGGAGAATAGAGCGCACGACGGTGCACTTAGAATCGCAACCGTACTGATGGATTCAATCAAGGAGGAATGTGTGCACGATGGATCGTGGGCACAGAGGGAGGTGCGCAAAGGGGGAGCGCACAAAAGAAGGAACTTACACCCGGATGGATGAGCGCAAGGGGGGTCGTATGCACAGAGGGACGTGCACATATTGGAGGAGAGACGCGCACAAGGAGGAACGTGCGCAAGAAGGAACGCATGTACAAACGGACGTGCGCACGGGTAAGGAGATATGCGCGCAAGGGGAAGCACACGTAAGGAGGAACGCACGCACGAAAGGACATATGTGCATTGGAGGAGGGATGCGGGCGATGGTGGAGCGTGGGAGGAAACCCTAGGAGGAGAGAGAAAATTCGTAGGAGAAAGAGAGAAAATCCATATGAGGAGGAGAGAGGAAATCCTAAGAGGATTTTTCAGGCGGAGAAAAGGTAGCAAATGAAGGAGAATCAAAGTTTATTTATAAATTCTAAGAAGAGAAACCCGGTAATTCCCCCCCCCCCCCCAATAACTACTGACTGGATGAATAGAAATGCTCTATTTAGAGCATGCAGATCACTAATTTTATGGAAATGACAAGACTGACCCCAAACAGATTTAAGCCCCAATGAAAAAATTACTGCCCCCCTCGCAAGAAAAGGGGCAGTCCAGCGAGGTCTATGGCTGAAGTTGGTCGGCGAGTTTGGAGGTCGGGCAAGGACGTCGGCTGGCGGGATGGCGGACCCGGTCGGAGGGCGGGGCGGCCATGCGGTCATCGACGCTAGGCAGGAAGCGGAGCCCAGACCTAGATGGCCAAGAGACCACCCAGATCTGGTTGGCCAAAGGGATGTGGCAGCTATAGGGGCGTTGTGGCTATGTGTCGCTTGCCACTGACGATACATGGCTACCCAGATCTGGGCGGCCAATAGGCTGCCCAAGTTTAGGTGGCCAGAGGGGCGGGGCAGCCATGTGGCCGCCCGCCCCTAGCGGGAAATGACCGCACAGATCTGGGCGGCTAGAGGACGGGGTGACCATTGGTCCTTCTGCCCCTATGCAGGAAACAAGCACCCATTTTCAGACGATCGGAGGGCGCTGAGGCAGTGCGCTGGGGTATGCAGCCGAGGGCATACGCTAAGGCATGCACGACTAAGGCCGCATGGGGCCCTGGGCATGCGTGGACATGCATGGCAAGATGGTGTCAAGTCAGCACGTGCTGACTTGCCCGTGGTTCTAATAGTTACGTGCGATTCATGCGGGGTAACGATTGGGTTATATAGGTTTTGTCGAACCGACTCAGGGAACCCCATGAATAATATTATTAGTTCATTTAGTTCCACTAAAAATATCATTAGAATCAAAAAATTAGTGCACATTAATATCATGGATGATGATGGATATTTTCTCCACGCAAACACGTGTTTCCAATTGATGAGACACGTGTACCTATCGTTCGGAGTATAGAATCAAGTGTCGTATATCGACTCGGGGCTGTCGAGTACTTGTACTCACAAGGAAAGCTATTATCTTATCGGAAGAAAAGTTGGTTTTTGTTGAACGGAAAAAGAAGTATTACACTAATAAAGAGAAATTCGATAATGGGGAAGCTAACATTTGATCTAGAATCCCCTTGGGCTAAAATAAACCTTCTTGAGAAATAAAGCAATGCGAGTTCTTAACTACTCAATCGACCGTGGAGGTTCCTAAATTACAAAAGCGTCTCTTTTGAGCTCATGCTTCTGACTAACCTTAGATTGATCGATTAAGACCTTTCGGCCAGTCGAAACCCCTAAGCTTGCTTTAAGCGGTGAACCCCACTATTGGATTTGACTCCAATTCGGAATATTTACGTCGTCCTCTCTCGAGGAGTGCATTTAACTCCTTTTATCTTTGAGTGATCTCCTCGTATCCGCAACCTCTCGGTCATTTAGGATACGGATCTTAGATCGAAGATCATATCCGCGTAATATGAAATCGACAGAATAAAAATCAAAGATAAATCGTAGCGAGTAGAATTAAGAACAAGACATTTGATGAAAATGAAAACATTTTATTTTATTCTAAGGTTCATCATGATCAAGTGCTAAAATAAAATTAGCTACTCATCATGGTTAGGGAATTACAAACTAGGGTAGAGAAAGACATGCTTGAATTAGAAACAAGTAAAATTAAAAATAACAACAATAGTAATCTAGACTAGTAATAGAAAATATAGCAAAAGAAAACAACAAATTACAAGACTCCAAATCTCCAAAAATTCTCCCTGAGCATCTGAAGTTGTCTGGAATTTATAGGAAAATTTTCTGTTTGGTCACGCCCTAGGTCACGCCCGTGACCTAGGGCGTGTCAGGCTCGGAACCGTCGTCTTGAAACCCCGGGAACGTTGGAGGAGAAACCGCCAAAATCTGTTAACTGACGGGTCACGCCCCTAGGTCACGCTCGTGACCTAGGCGTGTCAGGGCTATTTCTGGAAAATGGCTGGAAGCTGAAAACGGCGGGAGTAAACTGCACTTGATTGAGGTGTCACGCCCCCTGGTCACGCCCGTGACAAGGGGCGTGTCTAGCTGCAACGACATTCTGGCGGTAACGGCACGAACAACGGATTAATTGGCTGAAAACGCACTTGACACGCCCTGGGTCACGCCCGTGATCCAGGCGTGTCATTTTAATCTGACGTGGCAGCAACTAACTGTCTTCCACCGGCTGGCATGCCCGTGCAAGGGTGTCACGCCTATCTGACACACCCAAGAAGGGCGTGTCAAGCTTCTTCGACGGCTGGTCGACGATTTGATTTGTCGTTCATCGCTCGCCTGTGTCACGCCCATAGTCACGCCCACGGAGGGCGTGTCACCGGGCGTGTCTAGGCAGAAAAGAGGAAAAATCCACTTTTGCTCCAAAAATTCTACAATTTAGTCCTGCAAGATTGAAAATAATTGTATTAGAACAAATATATATAAAATATAAAAACAAGTTAATTATAAATTTATTATTATAAAATTGATATATTAAATCTAACTATTAATAGGAAATATTGAACTAAAAATTGAAATAATTAGAGTTATCAAATACCCCCATACTTATCCATTTGCTAGTCCCGAGCAAACAACTTCTTATAGAGAGTAGAAAAATTTTAAAAGCTAGAAAAAAATTGAACCTAAGGAGTAAAATGCGAAGTCTTATGCCTATGCTTATAACTATTTTTGTAGAAAACTTACTCAGCATAAAAATTAGGTTTTTATTTTTCTTAAATGTGTTTCCACTATTATTTTTACTTTTAAAATGAAAATCCGGTAAATCTTAAAATTATATTTAGGGAGAGTGTAGCATGTGTACTAAGATAACATTGCACGAAAGAAGATCATGATACCCTCCAAAGAAATTCATCAATGTCGATGATCATAGGCTTGCCCTTTCACACTCTCGCCACGACACTAGTCTAACTTATAAACATAAATCATTAGGGCTTAATTAGGTTGAAATGTAGGCTTAAGTTTTTGATGAGGATGGTCAAAGATAAAAATGATGGCTAGTCACACCAAAACCTATAAAAAGCTTGCACACAACAAATTTGCTATGGCTTTAAGAACGCAGCCAAATCCATGTCCTTTTGTATTTTTCTTATATTTTTTTTCACTCTCTTATCATGTTGAAAATTTTTTCCTACCTCTTCATTTTTTTCTTAATAAATTTTTTTCTTTATTTTGAAGAGGAGAGAAAAATAAATCAATTCTTTTTTTTATAAGAAACGAGCCACCAAAAATGAAAAGGCTCCGAATTACTCACAAACCTTGTTTGTATATCTATGTTCAAGCTTGGTTTTAGGTGTGCAATTAGGTGGCTTTTTAGGCTTTGGTAAAATGCTTGGTGGAGCTGAAACAAAAAGAATAGGGTAATAGGCTCAAAATGGCTTAACAACGATAAAAAATTTAGGTATGGATACAAAAGCTCAAACTAGCTAAAAGAAGTGCCTAAATCATATTTATGCTAATGAGTCTAACTTATGCAAATTCTTGAGAATAGTTAGAGGGCAAGTTCTAGACATCGAGAAAGAATATCTCTTTCTTGATCCGCGAAATATCTCTCTAGTAGACTTCTACTTACTCACCTAAATTATTTTAGATTTTACTGGTTTTCAAAATGAAAGTAAAATAAAACATTTCCACACATTTAGAAAAATGAAAATCTAATTATATGCTGAATATTTAAATCTACATAAAATTCTACTAACACGTGCACTTGACTAGAAACACAGTATGACCAACAGTTTTAATCCAAAATTCAAAATTCAATTGAAGCATTAAAATTCTCTAAACACTATAAAAAATTGAATTACTAGGAATTTTGCATGTGAATAAATATGAAAATAACGATTTCTCTAATTAAAAATTAAACCTAATTTTTTTGTTACTTCTTAGACTTCCCAAGGTATATCCTATGAAGGGCTCTCAACGGTACTAGGAGGTAAGATGAGGTGATATCCTAAACGTCCATTTCTAAGAAATTTAATTTTCGATTTTCTAAATTTTTTTTGTTTTTTTAATTTTTGTAAAACAAAATTCATGACAAAAATATATATTTTTTTTTGAAATTTTTGATATGTTATTTTTTTTAGTTATAAAATTTTCTCTTTTTTGTGGTTTTTTGTTTTAAATTTTTTTTGAAAATTTTGTATGTTTTGCTTGAGAAATATCTCTCCCCCATACTTAGGTAATACATTGTTCCCAATGTAAAAAATAATAAAGAAAAGAAAGAACAGGAGACTTCCCTGAGAATGCCGAACCAGCATCAAAAGATACCTGTAAGATAGGAGCAAAGCAAAACATAGATTTTTATAGATTTTTTTTGTTTTTTTTGTTTTTTGTCAAAATAAAAACAAATACATAAAAACAAAGATACAGATACAGAGAGGCGACCCTCTACTAGTCCAAAGAAATGAAAAGACAGATACTCCTGGTCGGGAGCGTCCCCGGGCTGCTAATTGTAATTTCGCATGTTCGCGAACTCGCGGGTAATATGCGCCATGGAAGAAGTATGGTTTTGCTCGAGCACAGCAAAGCGCACATCAAAAGAGGCGAAGCGACCGTCAATATGGGTTTGCATCTGGTCTATGCGAGTATGCAACAATCCAAATTGCTGATCCCAATAATTTGGAGAATCGAGCGCGGGGGCAGAGTGCAACGGTGGTGGTGGAATCTGGGGGGAATGATGAGTACCACTGGGAGCAGCACCATGATCAAGATTAAGATCCCCGCCACCAACGAACGGGGGAATAACCTCAAACTCGCCTTCGCGTCGGAGTGCTAGGCCGAGAGCCTGAAGGGTCGGGAACTGAAGAGCCTACGACGTTTGCATGCAAGTGAGCTGTGGAAGAGCATCCCAAACGCCGGTCTGCTTGGCTAAGAAAATGATGAAATTCCCGTCATGCACCGCTCCCAATCTCACATTTTCGGTCTGGTGCCGAAAAAAATGGCGAGCATGTAACCAAGGTTGAGTGGGACCCGGTAAAACATACTATATAAGTATAGTAAGTCTGTCCGAGTCACCACGCCATGGCTATCGCCGTGTCCGGAAAGGGTAAAAGTGAGAAGGTTGTGGAGAATGCGCAAAGCGGGGGAAATGAGGTAGCTACCCTTGGATTTCTTTGGGGTGTAGGGGGCGGCATCATTACTGATTTCCGACCAAAAGTGAGGAGGTTGAAGTCGGGAGGGAAATCAGATTTGAGGTCGAGGTAGGCGGGGGAAGTGGAAAAGGCCTCCAAGCAAAAGCCTACGGCGACGTTGAGTTGACGGATGGTGAGCTGGTGCATCATTCCGCCCATGCGAAAGATGATGAAACTCAAACGACGCCAAGAACTCGATGGTGAGCTTGAGGAAAGCTAGCTCAGAAATGGAGAAGAGGGGAGCCCATCCCGGGGTGGATAGAAATCCCTGAACTATTTCCGCCGCTCTAAATGTGGCAAGGATGGTCCAATCCAAGATCCGGAACACACCAAAGGGTTTGTCGCGCAGTCGCTCGCTCCGGTCTTGCTGGGTTGCGTTGTCAAAAAGGAGCATAGCTTCCGCCGTTTCGGGATCAGCAAGGTGCTCGGAGGAAGAAGCGGAGGAACGAGAGTAGTGGCGAGGCATAGTGAGAAAGTGGGAAGAAATTCGGCCACAAGGAGAGAGGAAGAGAAGGTTTGAAGGCTGGAAAGTGTGGAGATAAGAGAAGAGAAAAATTCCTATTTATATGAGTTTTCGGGTCGGTCACGCCCCCCTGTCATGGCCGTGATAGGGGGCGTGACAAGCTCGGGTCAAAGGGAAAAGGAATCCGAGGCGGATTGCCTCGGATTCGGGGGACACGCCCTAGAGTCGCGCCCGTGACTTCTGAGCGTGTAGGAGGTATCCAATGAAAACGCGCGGGAATCCGAGGCGCTGGCCTCGGATTCTGCTATCACGCCCCAGTGTCACGCCCGTGACACTGGGGCGTGTCGGTCAAATTGGCCACGTCAGATGGAATCTGAGGCAGACTTGGTCAGCCCCTCGGATACCTACGACACGCCCGTGACCATGAATGTCACGCCCGTGACATCTCCGAAAGATGGATGGGAACACCGAGGGAGGAGGAACCTCCCGCGGGTTAGGCTAACCACGCCCTGAACACGCCCGTGACCCAATGGTCACGCCCGTGAAAGGGGCGTGTACGAGAAAAAAAAACAAATTTTTTTTTATTTTTTTATTATATATATATATATATATTTGGTTTTGCTAATTTTTTTTCTTTTTAAAGATCCAAATAAAATAGAATAAAAGTTACCGACTTGAAGAATTACGTAGACTTGACGTTCGTCACTGAACTGATCGTCATGCATCAATGTCCTTCAAACCTGTAAAAACTGAAAAAGAAAATAAAAATAAAAAGAAAGGATAACCGTGGGATGCCTCCCACGAGCGCTATGTTTATGGTCGGTGAGATCGACCATAATGATGCGCGCTATGTTATGTGTTTTTCAGAAATATAAGCCGATGCAAGAACATGAAGTTTGGGGCTCTCCGCTAGAGATAGATATTGTAAACGATCTAACACGTATTCATGTTCTAAAATAGGAGGTTCCTCAAACGACGTTCTTAAAGGGTCACCATCTAAGTCAAGAGTTGCGAAAGTAGGTGCGCGTGTGACCAAATGACTATCACTAATTTCATGAGAAATTAAATTTAAAGTTTCAAAATTTTCATCCTGAAAAATCGGTGAATTTTGTTTTTCAGAAAATAAGATGAAGTCTTCTTCGGGAGAATCCTCCAAATAGTAGCATGAGTCATCATGTGATAGCGAATGTTTCATAGACGAGTCAATAATAAAGGTAACTTCTTCATCTCCGACTCTAAGGAGAAGTTTACCGTTACTAACGACGATAATGACGCGCGCGGTGGCAAGAAAAGGGTGACCGATAATGAGTGGTACCTCGGTGTCCCCTTCGAAGTCAAAGATGACGAAATCTATCGGAAAAATAAAATTGTCAACTTTGACAAGCACATCTTCTATGATCCCCATAGGGAGCTTGACAGACCGATCCGCCAATTGAACGCTCATACTTGTGGATTTAGGCTCTCCTAATCCCAACTTTTTCACTAAAGAATAAGACATTAAATTAATGGAGGCGCCTAGATCGGCTAACGCACGTTTTACCAATAAATCACCAAATTGACAAGGAATAGAGAAACTATCTGGGTCGGGTAATTTCTTAGGTAATTTATTGAGTAAAACTGCCGAACACTCTGCGTTCAATTGAACCGTGGAGATATCCCCAAGTTTCTTTTTATTAGACAAAAGATCCTTGAGGTACTTAGCATATTTCGGCATTTGTATGATGACTTCGTAAAACGGTAAATTAATTTGAATTTTTCTAAACATATCTAAAAATTTTCCGTGATGCTCATCCACCCGGTCTTTTAGCATTCTAGAAGGATAGGGAAGAGGTGGTTGATAAGCTTTTAGTTTATTATCATTAGAAGGCTTAGGCGAAGGAGAAGATGTAGAAATTGTTACCTCCGCATCAACCGGTATTGGAGAAGTTGTTACCTCCTGTCCGCTCCGTAGAGTGATGGCTTTAGCGTGCTCCCTTGGGTTGGGCTCCGTATTGCCTGGTAGCGCTCCTTGTTGGCGATCAGAGAGAATTTTGGCGATTTGCCCAATTTGGGTCTCCAAATTACGAAGAGATCCAGTGAGATTCCGGATGTTGGCATCATTTGTAGTCGTATATTTTGTGAACAACTCCTCGAGATTGGGAGCTTTTGGAGCTTGCGGTGGGAAATAGTTGGGTGGAATGGTGTTAGGTGGGCGAGCCGCATTCCCCGGATTACTCCAAGAGAAGTTGGGGTGATTCCTCATACCCGAGTGATAGGTATTACCAAAATTATTATCCGGATTATAAGGCGGTCGATTCAGATTACCCATGTAATCCACATGCTCGGCAATAGTAGAAGGATCCCAATATTTGGGCTCATAGGTAGGTGTAGACGAGGAAGCAGTCATCTCGTTCATTTGTTTTTGCAGTTTCTCAACCTGGAGAGATAAACTAGAAACCGTATCTATTTCGTACATCCCGGTCGGTTTAGGCGGACAAGACCGAGGTGTATTCCACTGATACGTATTCATGGTCATACCTTCTATAAGTTCTTGCGCGGCCGCCAGTGTCTTGTTATTTAACGTTCCACCGGAGGCGGCATCAATATGTTGCCTCGTTTGTTGATTGAGGCCATTATAGAAGGTCTGCACTTGCAACTAATCAGGGATTGCATGATGCGGGCTACGGCGAAACAACTCCTTAAATCGCTCCCAAGTATCATATAACGTTTCCGTATCAACTTGGGAGAAATAAGTAATATCATTGCACAATTTGGCCATCTTAGCGGGCGGAAAATATTTCGTGAGAAATTTTTCCGTCATCTTGGCCCAAGTAGTGATGGAGCCTCTTGGGAGAGAACTCAACCACTGCTTAGCCTTGGTGTGCAAAGAAAAAGGAAAAAGCCTTAGCCGAATAGCATCATCGGAAACCCCGTTGATTTTAAAAGTATCGCATATTTATTCTAAAAAGTTAGAAATATGCGCATTTGGGTCCTCATCTTGAAGCCCATCAAATTGTACTGATTGTTGTACCATTTGAATGATGTTTGACTTCGATTCAAAATTATTGTTCGCAATAGCGGGGCGAACAATACTTGATTGTGCCTCATCTAAATTTGGCCGGGCATAGTAGGACATAGTCCGTTCTTCGGCCATATTTGGATTTTGATTACCCAAATTAGAAGAAAATTGAGAAGAGGGGGAGATAGAAAAAGAAGAAAAAGAGATGTCACCTACGGATTCCTCAACAAAATCTGAAGAACTGAGGTCACGGAGTCGTAGGCGTCACCGTAAGCTTTGCTCGATCTCCGGATCTAAATCAAGTAGATTTGACGGATTTCCTCGGGTCATACACCAAAATAAAAATAAAAGTTAAAAGTTTTAAGATTTAAAAATTTATAAAATAAAATTTGTCGGACTTCCCAAGGGCTACCCAGTGACGGGTTCACAAGGTACTAGGCGGTATTGCGGGATGAAAACCCGGCACGGCCCTTTCGCAAGAAATTTTAATTATAAAAATTTAAAGATTAAACTTTCGAATAAAACAGATTTTTTTTTTTGAAATAAAAAAAAATGATAAAACTAATAGATCCTTGCTTTCAAAATATCAACAAAGAAAAGTCACCGGCAACGGCGCCAAAAACTTGATGGATATTTTCTCCACGCTAATGCGTGTTTCTAATTGATGAGGCAATTGTACCTATCGTTCGGAGTATAGAATCAAGTGTCGTATATCGACTCGGGGCTGTCGAGTATTTGTACTCACAAGGAAAGCTATTATCTTATCGGAAGAAAAGTTGGTTTTTGTTGAACGGAAAAAGAAGCGTTGCACTAATAAAGAGAAATTCGATAATAGGGAAGCTAGCACTTGATCTAGAATCCCCTTGGGCTAAAATAAACCTTCTTGAGAAATAAAGTAATGCGAGTTCTTAACTACTCACTCGACCGTGGAGGTTCCTAAATTACCAAAGCGTCTCTTTCGAGCTCATGCTTCTGACTAACCTTAGGTTGATCGATTAAGACCTTTCGGCCAGTCGAAACCCCTAAGCTTGCTTTAGGCGGTGAACCCCACTATTGGATTTGACTCCAATCCGGAAGATTTACGTCGTCCTCTCTTGAGGAGTGCATTTAACTCCTTTTATCTTTGAGTGATCTCCTCGTATCCGTAACCTCTCAGTCATTTAGGATACGGATCTTTGATCGAAGATCATATCCGCGTAATATGAAATCGACAGAATAAAAATCAAAGATAAATCGTAGAGAGTAGAATTAAGAACAAGACATTTGATGAAAATGAGAAGATTTTATTTTATTCCAAGGTTCATCATGATCAAGTGCTAAAAGAAAATTAGCTACTCATCATGTTTAGAGAATTACAAACTAGGGTAGAGAAAGACATGCTTGAATTAGAAACAAGTAAAATTAAAAGTAACAACAATAGTAATCTAGACTAGTAATGGAAAATACAGCAAAAGAAAACAACAAATTACAAGACTCCGACTCTCCAAAAATTCTCCCTGAGCATCTGAAGTTGTTTGGAATTTATAGGAAAATTTTCTGTTTGGTCACGCCCTAGGTCACGCCCGTGACCTAGGACATGTCAGGCTCGAAACCGTCGTCTTGAAACCCCGGGAATGTTAGAGGAGAAACCGCCAAAATATGTTAACTAACGGGTCACGCCCGTGACCTAGGGTGTGTCAGGACTATTTCTGGAAAACGGCGGGAAGCTGAAAACGGTGGGAGTAAACTGCACTTGATTGAGGTGTCACGCCCCCTGGTCACGCTCGTGACAAGGGGCGTGTCTAGCTGCAACGGCATTCTGGCAGCAACGACACGAACGACGGATTAATTGGCTGAAAATGCACTTGACACGCCCTGGGTCATGCCCGTGACCCAGGCGTGTCATGTTAATCTGACGTCGCAGCGACTAACTATCTTCCACCGGCTTGCACGCCCGTGCAAGGGTGTCACGCCTATCTGACACGCCCAAGAAGGGCGTGTCGAAAGGCGTGTCGAGCTTCTTCGACCGCTGGTCGACGGTTTGATTTGCCGTTCATCGCTTGCCTGTATCATGCCCATAGTCACGCCCACAGAGGGAGTGTCACCGGGCGTGTTTAGGCAGAAAAGAGGAAAAATCCACTTTTGCTCCAAAAATTCAACAATGTAGTCCTGCAAGATTGAAAATAATTTTATTAGAACAAATATATATAAAATATAAAAACAATTTAATTATAAATTTATTATTATAAAATTGATATATAAAATATAACTATTAATAGGAAATATTGAACTAAAAAGAGAAATAATTAGAGTTATCAGATGACAGATGTTCTTGAAACCCGAAAACTGATTCAACAGAGTTCTGACCAAGAGGGAGTAGTTTGAGTTACTTAACCCAAAGTTAGACACCTAAGAAAGAGAATTCTGAGCTTAGAACTAGCCATCACCGATTAAAGATTGGAATGCTTACTCACTGACCCGCAAGCTGCAATGATTAAGTCCCACCATACACCCGGAAGTTTTTTTCATACCTTTATCTCCCTAAACCAAGAACTGAGCTCGACACCTCAATTGGTATGGAGAAAAAGCTCGAAAGGTGCAACCTCTAGGAGGTTGGGACTACCTTCTCCGAGATGTTATGTGAAAAGGAGAACAATTGACAAAATACTCAAAATTTTCTCTAGAGTGAGGGGGTGAATGGAGATTAAAAATTATATCTTTCTTAACTATAATTTTCACAGAATTTGTATTCACACAAATATTTCACCAGAATTTTAAGCATAAACAATTAAAATCACAACATAGTAAATAAACAATCACAGAAAAATAAGCAATCACAGAAAATATAAGAAATATAATGGCTCCCCAAAATCTGGGTACATTCTCTTTTCTAACCCCTTGATAGGAATTCATTATCACTATACTTGAGTCTTTTGGTAAGGAGACTCTCAAAACTAATCTTTAGATCTTTTGATAAGATGATCATGAACCAATACAACCTAAGTTTTTTTTATAAGGAGACTCTTAGAACCTTAAACTGAATCCTTTGTAGAGGGATTTTCAAAACTCTCTTCTCAAACATAAAAAGAGAAATAAACAAAAATTTGTAGGAGATATGTAGAAGAAATGGTTTTCTTGATAAGTCCTCTCAGTAGAAATTTCTAAGGACTTTATGACACTAAATGAATTGATCCATAGATTGATGAATCCTTGATAGAGAAAATTTCAAGGATTTAAGCCCTTTAATCCAAATGATTTTTTACTCTCCACTGAATCTGCTACAGTACTTGATGAGCCCTAGAGAAGAAGAAGAATTGGCTCTCTATTCAGATTCAGGATCAAGATGAAGATTGACTGATATTTGGAAGAACTTTTATTGCAGCAGATGAAAGATCGTCTTCCTAATTTTCTTTGTCGATTGAAAACTTCCAAATTACTTTCTGTAATTGTTGTATCTGATCGATGTTCTTAATTAATTCCTCATGTGTCTCTGTGTGTATACATATCTGGCAGAGAATCATTCATTATTAACACTGTCTTCCAATATCTCCAAAAAACGATTATTTAATTTAAATCTTTCTTGAATAAAGTCTGAATTAATCCTTAGACAAATTTTCATTCAGAACTTTAATGGGCGTAACGTCGATTTCATATAGTAGTTGCGTCGAACTCTGACTTCATTCTAATTGACTATCGACTTTACTTTGTAATCGACATTACGTCGACAACATATCGAAATACGCGTCGATATAAACCTTGAAGTAACCTTGACTAATCTTATTCTGTTACTCTGACTGTTAATCAAAGAAGCGTCGACATTAAGTCAAAGTTACATCGACTTCTGGTCAACGTATGTTGGCTTTTCTTGACTTTTCTCTAAGATTCAGTGTGCCCTTCTTATGTCCTTTACTTCACTGATATCCTAGGGCTTCTAAGACCATATTACCATCTATATATTTATGGGTAATAAACATAGGATGTAAAATCACTTAAAATATAATTTGTTAAGGTAAATCATAAGAATTTTTTCCTACATTATGGGGTCCTATTTATAGGCAAAACTTCTCGGGGGTATATTGGTATTATTTCTTGACAGGTGCGGCCTCCGCCTCAACAAAAATGATATTCCTAGACCCAGATAGTTTATCAATAGTCCTCACGCCATAAAGCGAATAGTTTTTCCATACCTCAACGGTCTGCGGAAAACCATTCTAGCTTTCATGAGTATATTGCTCAAAACCTAGATGAGTATAGGGTGGGAACGATTTGGTCTCGCCTCGCCTACTCAATGACAAGCCCGGATGCCCTACCCAGACTCACCATTATCATCCTACTTGGTGGCGAGTTCAGTTGTCTTGCCAAACTCACCATTATTGCCTTGTTAAAAGGCGAGTATGGCTGTCTTGCTGAACTCACTCATTAAACAATGAGGTTTGACACAATCTTTTTTCTACTAGCTGAATACAGGTAGTACACTGGTGTAACTGTCTGGATGACATTCTCACGAGTCAATAAAACAGTCTGTCTTAGCTCGAGAATCAATCAAGTACTTAGGATCAAAGGAAAATTTACAAGAAATTTATGTGAAAGGTTTTAAAAGAAAAAACTGAGGCTGTGTTTGGCGCAACTTATCGCAGCTTATTTGCTCCGGGTGAGGTTGGATAAAATCGTCATTATATGTTTGGTATGACAAATGTTGTTACCATTACCAAAAAAAGAAACTAGTTTGGGGCATAACATTTTGATATGACAATGATATTTCTATCCAACCTCACCGGGGCAAATAAGTTGCGATAAGTCATGCCAAACACAACCTTCAATGTCTTGTCGTGATTCAAAAAGCTTCACTAGAATTTTGTTTGATTATTTATGTGCTAACTTATAATGGACACATTTTGATTCCTCATAGGGTGGCAAATCTTGCTCTGATTTCAAGCAAACAAAAATGTATAAAAGTTGATGTATGTTAACGGAGTGCAAAGCTATGGTCTTACCACAGCTCCCATGGAGCAGGTGAAAATGGTGAGTTGTGTACACTTCAATTGTGTTTTGTAAGCGGTCATCATTATGTGAGCATGTATGAGTGTAATCTTCTACAACATAAAAAAGCATGCTAGGCAGTTGCACAGATGTGTGTTCGTTAGTTACACGTAGAAGAACGTCTAGAATTCGCATGTTCATCGATCACATTATACAATGCTCTGCACTTTTATCAATTGTACGTGTGTGGTTGTTGTATATATGTGCTACTAAAATCTTAGATTCTTAATTTGGGGGGTGAAGGTGATAAGACTAGTTGGAGTTAGAGCTTGTCTTAACATAAAAAAAATCTCAAATTCAGTTTATCAATGGAGAGATAAAGTCCAATTTTATAGAATTAAAATCTCAAATTATGTTCCCACCAACAAATTGTCCAAATCATGCAACTCTGATCGATTTTTGTATTGATAAAAAATGTCATCTCTGTAAGAACTTAACAGATCACATATAGGTCACTAGAAGCACTTGCCACCTTATCTAAAAGTAAAAATCCTCAAATTAAAATATTTTTTTAAACTATCTCAATGAGAAGTGTGTGCTAATGAATTATCTATAGAACATCATGTATCTTAAAACTTTCCATAAAATTCTAAAGGGATTAACTTAGAGATCTGCCAATTCTCCACAAATTCTTCTATTTGTGTGTCTATCTTGATTTACTCTTAAAAAAAGAAATTCCAACTTAAAAGATCTCAAATGTGTTGTGTGTGAGTGGGAACAAGCATCAAGTGATTTCCATCATTAATAGGTTTTAGGGATCTGGGGTGAAGGAGAGAGCTTGTTGGTGACTCATAGTCAGTAGTTGAGGACTCAGTCGCTCCATTCGGAGACTAGGGAAAGAAACTTCAATTGCCTCCTTGAGATCACAAGAAAGGAAAATATCACATAGTAATGACCACGAGACATTAGAAGGTAAAGAAAAACTTGCTCTTTCAAGAAGAGAAAAATGTGTTAGGGTATTTAATATATGTCCGCGCGTGTCGAGACCGACTCAGAACGACCCATGGGTTACGTGTCACTAGAGTGTAACGGCTCTACGCTGGAGATACTATATAAGGCCATTCCATTAGCTTATTAGATAAGGCTGAGATGTCCTTTACGACTCAAATGGTAAAATGACCTTAATGGTCAATTCACATTATTTTGGGTGTGTGTATATGATCAACGGAATGTATAGACTTAGACTAAATAACGATAGCATTAACCAAGTGAGTTCTAATCTTATTGATCTGAAGTTGTTACATAACATACTAGGACATGTGAACTATAGGAAAATGCTAGACCTAGCTAAGAGTCAAAACATTCCTTTAGATCTGTCTATTTGATTTGACAGGTGTGAGGTGTGTGCGCAAACCAAAATCACTAGAACACCTTTCAAGTCAGTGTCTAGGAGCACACAACTTCTGGAATTGATACATTCAGACCTTTGTGATTTCCGAAGCCATATCACTAGAGGGGGAATGAAGCATCTAATTACCTTCATAGACGATTTTTCAAGATATTGTCATGTGTATTTGCTGAGATCGAAAGACGAGGCCTTTGAGACGTTTAAAATTTTCAAGTCTCGTGTGAAAAGTCAGTTGAATCTTAAAATTAAGAGACTTAGAAGTGATCGAGGAGGAGAATACACTGCAACTGAGTTTAGGGAATTTTGTACCTATGAGGGCATAATCCTTGAAACCACAGCTCCTTACTCACCCCAGTCTAATGGCGTTGCTGAGCATAAGAATAGAACTTTAACATAAATGTTGAATTCTATACTCCTAACAGCTGACATGCCTAATTCATTTTGGGGAGAAGCAGTGCTTACTGCGGATCACATTCTAAATAGAGTGCCTCACTCCAAGCTCATCTCTATCCCGTATGAGATATGTCATGTCATCCTTGTAGATATGACACTCTAAATACTTGGGTTTGTATCGCTTATGTACGGTTACAAGACCTTAAGAGATCTAAGGTGGGACCTAGAACAACATGTGTTTACCTAGGTAGTGCAGAAGATAGTACAACTGACATGTTTCTGGATCTATCCACTAATATAGTGATAGAGTCTAGAGATGCTATTTTCTTTGAACACAAATTTATCAAAGATCATGGATTAACCGTCTCTGGGTCTACTGACGTGATTGTAGAATCTACTGTAGAACCTGAACCTGGCCCCTCTGACACTACTCTTCAACCTATAGAGGTGGAACCTGTTCCTGTTAGGGCGTCTACAAGTGATAGAATTGCTAAGAATTTTGTTGAGAATTTCGTCACCTACCACTTAGAGGATGATCCATTCTCTTATCAGGAAGCAATGAGATCTAGAGATTCATTAATGTGGGTAGAAGCCATCAATGATGAGATGGACTCGCTGCTACAAAATAACACTGTGCATCTAGTTGACCTGTCGAAAGGAGCGAAAATCCTAGGATGGAAGAGTAGTGCTAAAGAAGAAATTACATAGTGATGGGTCTATAGCCAGGTATAAAGCACGTCTAGTAGCTAAAGGCTATAAACAATAAGGGGGAATAGACTCTTTTGACATTTATTTACCCGTATGTCACCTATCGACTATTAGGGTTCTTCTAGCTTTAACGTCTATCGAAAACTTCATAGTTCATCAGATGAATGTGAAGATAGTCTTCTTAAATGGAGAGCTTGATGAAGAGATTTATATGGAACAACCTAAAGGTTATGTACATAAGGATCTAAAAGATAAAGTGTGCAAGCTCGATAAATCAATATATGGGCTTAAACAAGCACCTAAGATGTGGCACATTAAATTTGACCAAGTGGTAAAGAGCGTTGGATTTCAGTCCAGTCTCTCGGACAAGTGCCTCTACTACCGCTCGATGTTAAATCAAACAGTCATCATATGCCTATATGTAGATGACATGTTGATTCTAGGGTCAGATCTTACCACAGTGAGGGATACTAAATCCGCTCTCGCGAAATCATTTGACATGAAGGACCTTGGTCCTGTAGATACCCTATTAGGTATGAAAGTTAGAGTAGATAAGGGACGTGTCACTCTAAGTCAAGCTAATTACCTTGAGCAGATCCTCACTACCTGGGGTTATAAAGACTATAGGCCTGTTGAAACACCAATTGATCCAAATATCAAGTTGAGCCCGAATGAAGGGATCAGCGTTGATCAAGTAAAGTACTCGAAGATCATTGGTAGTCTCATGTATACCACAAGTTGTACAAGACCATACATTGCCTTCTCTGTTGGCATGCTGAGTCGCTTTACCAGTAGTTTAGGCAAAGAGCATTGGGATGCCTTAGATCGACTGATGAGGTACCTGAAAGGTACTAAAGATCATGCTCTATGCTGCACTGGCTATCCTCCTACTTTGGAAGGATACTCTGATGCCTCCTGGTGTTCAGAAGTTGGAAATAGCAAGTCCACTAGTGGATTTATTTAAACTGTTGGAACACCCTATTACTAATTTGGGTAAGAATCACTATGCTTGTCTTAGGATCCTAGTTGACCTAGTTGTATAGTTGAGAAGGTCAATATTAGAATGAGTCTAGGGCCTAGAACTTAGTTTTGAAGCTGCCCCCAAGACCACTCCAAGATTAAGGATGAAGAGCTAAGTCTAAAGCAATTTTCGTCGAGCTCAGGTCGACGAATCGTCGAACTCAGTTCGACGCTCTCTGAGCTCAACTTCAACAATCGTCGGACTCCGGTCGACGATCTTCGAGCTCAGATCGACTATCTGCTTTTAGCTAGCTTCTGCTTAGTCGTCGAACTCCCCTCGACTATCGTCTAGCTCAGTTCGACGATGCCTCCTTCAGCTGTTTCTCAGGTCGCTGAGCTCAGTTCGACGATCTTTGAGCTCAGTTCGACGATTTCTGTCTGCTTATCTCAGTTCATCTCTGAGCTCAGTTCGACGATCGTAGAGCTCAGATCAACGATTATTTGGAGAGATCAACGTCTTCAAGATTTCAAATGCTGCTGATTCTTTGGAATGTTTTTGAATATTATCAGCATTTATGACAGAAGATCTCCCAGCCGTTTGGAGCAAGTTTCAAGGTATCATTCAGAGATTGTTTGCTGGACTTTCCTCTAAAAGACAAGACCATTTATGGAAAACATTTATGACTGACCAACGGCCATCTTTGGACAAGGAGAATATTCAGAAAATCAATTCTATTACTATGGTCCTTAGATATACAGAACATGCACAACAAAAAATTTACAGAGCTGAAAGACAGAAAGAAAAAGAAAACACACAGAAGAATACTGTTAGTAGAAGAACAAGAAAACTACAACATCAAGATCTTCTAGCTGACTAAGTGTTCTTGCATCCTCATCTTAGATCTCCAGACACATCATCTTTCAGCTGTCCTGCTGAAACCATTCTTTGCTGGAGATCAAGTTCTGAAGACCTATCACCCTTCTGCAAAGCTTCTCTGCCTGAATCTCTCTACATCTCAGGGGGAGCTTTGACATCTTCAATCCACTTGTGCTTCTCTCATTTGACTAAGAACAGAGAAGACAACTTCAACTTTTACTTTTTCTTTTCCTGCTGTAAAAGGGTTCTTGAACTCCCTTCAAAAGTTCTGTCTGGTTCTGAGAGCCTTGTCAAAACTCAGTGGTGGCAAGACACCTTATCAAAAAATCTAGCTTTGGTTTTTGAGCACCTTATCAAAAGCTCATTGGTGTCAGGACACCTGATCAACTCAGTCCTGAGTGGATTCCTACCAAGGGTGGTAGAAGAGTAGATGTACCCAGTTTTGGGGAACCACTATATTTCCTTGTGTCTTCTGGTTGTGCTTGTGTGATTTGTCTGCTGTGTGCTGTGTCCTTTTCCTTTCAGTTTTTAAGTTCCTGTTAGCACTCTACACTATAGCTTAAATAGAATTTTAATTTGTGCTATTTTATTAATCTATGAAAAATTATTTTAAGTAAACTCTATTCACCCCCCTCTAGAGTTGAGATAGATCTTTCCCTCACTTTCAATTGGTATCAGAGGAGGTTGGTTGCTCATACTGGTTAACACCTGAACCAAAAGATTCCTGATAAGATCAATCTCTGTAGAGGATTACTTTCTATACATCTATCTACTCATTTAGAGACATGGCACAGAACAAAGATTATGCAAGCACCAGACCACCAGTGTGCAACCTCTCTAAGTTTGCACTCTAGAAGGCAAGGATTAGATTATATATGAATTCTATTGATGAGGATATCTTTAATTCTGTCTTGACAGTGTGTCCAACTCCACCAGCAAGCTCAAGTACAAGTGCTGTTCCACCTCCTTCTGGAACAGATGCAGATATAAAGAAGTGGACGATTGCAGATGCTAAGGCTATGAACATCTTAGCCCAAACTATGTCTGATGATATTTTTCAAAAGGTAGCTGAATGCAACTCAGCCAAAGAAATCTGGGACAAACTCTCTGAAATTGTCTCAGGATCTGCTGATGAAAGAAAGGATAGAAGGTCTCATCTGATAAGTCAATATGAGAACTTCAAGAAAGGAGAAGCTGAATCAGTGGCTGACATGTACAACAGACTAAGTCTAATTGTCAATGAGCTAAAGACTTTGGACAAGGAAATCTCTTTAACTGAACTAAATGATAAAATCCTGATGTGCTTTCCCAGCACTTGGGATTCAAGAATCTGTCCAATCAAAGATGCCAGAAGTCTGAATGAGATTACCACTGAAGCTCTCCTGGGCAAGCTCAAATCCTATGAGCTGCTCATTAAAAATAGAGAAGAAGAACAGAAGGCTGCCTCTCCAGCCACAAGGAAAGAAAAGACCATAGCCTTCAGGGCTGCAGAAGAGGAGCCTGAAGATAAAGCCACAGGAAATGATGAGCTCATAAGTCTACTGGCTAAGAGATTCTACAAGATGGCCAGAAAAGATTTCAGAAAAAAGCCATACAAGGGTCATGATAAACCAAGGTATGATAAATCAAATAACAATACAGAAATCATATGCTTTGATTGCAGGAAACCAGGACACATTGTGCCTGACTGTCCAGAGAACAAGAATAAGGACAAGAGAGATAGAAGAGAAAGAAGAAAAGGAAAGGATCACAAGAAGAACAACTCAGACAAAGCCTCCTCCAGCAAAAACAAACATACAAGGAAGGGCTTTGTTGCTGAGACATGGAGTGAGACTGAAGAGGAATCTGAAGCCTCATCCAGTTCCAGTGATGATGAGGATGATGCAGATAAAAAGGAGTTCTGCATGATGGCCATCAATGCATCACAACAAAACTCTGATGAAGAATCAGAATCAGATTCAGACACTCACCCAGATGAAGATCAGGTAATCAATTCTTTTGATTTTAATTCTGAAGATTTCAAAAGTGAATTTAAGACACTATGCCTAGACCTATTAAAATCTGAGAAGGAGATAATATCTCTCAGGAATCAATTGTCTGAGCATAGTATCCTAAACTCAAAGAACCTCAAGCTCTCTGAGGAGTTAGAATGCTGTAGGGAGGAGATAGCTTCACTGAAAAGTGAACTATCAAAGGCCAAAAAGTTTGAAGAATCTCTAAATGGGAGAAGTATCAGACTGATGGACATCACAAGCACAGTGAACTCTAGATTCAATAGTACACTGGGCTTGGGTGCCTCATCCAGCCAACCTATAGTGTTAACAACTCCAATCAAATTTGTCTCTGACAAAGGAAAGGGAGTAGTAGAGGTGGCTAGGAAGAATGCAGACCTGCCAGAGAAAATTTCAGTTCAACAAAATGCGACGAGCAGAGCTCGACGATCGTCGAACAAAGCTCGACGATCGTCGAACGAAGCTCGACGATCTTACCAAAGATCGTCGACCTCAGCTCGACGACACCCAAACTCTGAACTCAAGCACTATCGATCTTCGAACAGAGATCGACGATCTGACCCAAGATCGTCGACCTCAGCTCGACGATCGTCGAACAGAGTTCAGAATTGCGAACACATTTTCAATGGCTCAGTCAAATTCAATCCTAGAAGTTGCACATCCCATGGATTCAACCCCTATACTGAATGGATAGTACCTCCTAGGAGATACCATCCTGAAGGCTATAAGAGTCAACCTGGGATGTCCTTTATTTCAGAATTTAAAGGATATCAACCTAGGCCCAAGGTTAACTGGGTCAAAAACAAATAAGCTGTTTTTGTGCAGGTGAAGACCTATCCAACATCAAACCATCAATGGTATCTGGATAGTGGGTGCTCAAAGCACATGACAGGGGACAAGGACAATTTCACTTCCTTCAAAGCCAAGCTTGGACCCAAAGTAATTTTTGGAGACTCAAGCTTTGGAACTACAAAAGGATATGGTGCAGTCCAAATTGGCTCAGTCACCTTCAAAAAGGTGGCATATGTTGAAGGACTCAAGCACAACCTGATAAGTATCAGTCAATTGTGTGATGAAGGATATCAAGTAACCTTCAACAAAGCCATATGCAAAGTCCAGTCAGTGGACAACACAACTGTGTTGGAAGGTAACAGAAGAGGTAACATTTACTTAGTGAATTTTCTTTCACCTGTAGTAGATATCTGCCTGTTTAACTCCATTTCAAAACCAAACATTTTGTGGCATAAAAGACTAGGACACATTAACCTTAGAACCATTGCTAGGCTATCCAAAGACAACCTTGTTAGAGGACTACCTTCTGGTCCCTACAAGAAGGAAGAACTTTGCAAGGCATGTCAATTAGGCAAGCAAACTAAAAGTAGTTTTAACTCAATTAATAAGAGTGATTCACCTAGGATTTTGTACCTGTTGCATATGGATCTTTTTGGACCCATATCAGTGCAAAGCCTAGGAGGGAAATCCTATACTTTAGTGATTGTAGATGACTTCTCAAGATTCACTTGGGTATTCTTTCTGAGGAAGAAGTCTGATAACTTCAAGTGTTTGACAGATTTTCTCAAATGCATTCAGATTGAGCTCAACACTCACATTGCCCTGATCAGAAGTGATCATGGGACAGAGTTTGATTCTCTTCTCATGCAAGAGTTCTATCAAAGTGAAGGGATCAGGCACACTTTCTCAGCTCCTAGAACTCCTCAACAAAATGGGGTAGCTGAAAGGAAAAATAGAACCCTAATTGAATCTGCTACTACATTGTTGTCAGATGCTCACCTACCTCTATCCTTTTGGGCTGAGGCAGTGAACACCTCCAACTATGTGTTGAACAGAAGCCTGATACATAAACTGAAGGGCAAGACTCCCTATGAACTGCTCAAAGGGAAGAAACCTAAAGTAAACTATTTTAAAGTTTTTGGTTGTATTTGCTATGTTCATAATAATGATAAGAAATATCTAGCTAAATTTCAAGCCAAAGCTGATGAAGGAGTGTTTCTGGGATACTCCATGATCAGCAAGGCCTATAGGGTGTACAACAAATCTTCTTGTAAAATTGAAGAGTCTGTTCATGTTGTTTTTGATGAAGCTAACATGTCTTTCAAGGAGAAGAATGCTTCTACCATAGAACCTTTGCAGGTACATTCTTTAGCTGAAGACTTGAACAAACTGCAAGTTACTGAAAAGAATGACAGCAGTGATGATGAAGAAGAAGTTCAACATCTAAAAGAAAATCACCTTGAAGAACCAGTTGCTGTTCCACTAGAGGAAACAACAACACAGGATGGTGAACAATCAACACCTCCTGTTGATTTAGTAACAATAAGAGATCATCCAACTTCCCAAGTTATTGGAGACATCTCAGCTGGTGTGCAAACCAGAAATCAGGTCAACCAGAACCTAATGCACACTTGCTTCCTATCTCAAATTGAGCCTCAATCCATTCAAGATGCAGAGCAAGATCCACACTGGATCATTGCAATGCAAGAGGAGCTGCATCAATTTGAAAGAAATCAGGTTTGGGAACTAGTGCCTAAGCCAAAAGATCATCCCATTGTTGGAACAAAGTGGGTCTTCAGAAATAAGCTGGATGATCAAGGAGTCATAGTCAGAAACAAGGCAAGGCTTGTTGCTCAAGGGTACTCTCAACAAGAAGGAATAGATTATGATCAGACCTTTGCACCAGTTGCAAGGTTAGAGGCCATCAGAATATTCCTAGCATATGCTGCTCACAAAGGATTCAAAGTATACCAAATGGATGTGAAAAGTGCATTTCTTAATGGGGACATCAAAGAGGAAGTCTTTGTTAGACAACCTCCAGGTTTTATCTCTCTAACTCACCCTGATTATGTTTACAAACTGCATAAAGCATTGTATGGTCTCAAGCAAGCTCCCAGAGCATGGTATGAGACCCTAGCATGCTTTCTTCTGGAAAATGGTTTTATTAGGGGGAGAGTAGACCAAACTCTTTTTATTAGAACCCATAAGTCCCACACCCTACTAGTACAAATCTATGTAGATGATATCATATTTGGCTCTACTGATTCAAATTTGTGCAAGAGGTTCTCCAACCTAATGCATTCCAAATTTGAAATGAGTAGCATGGGTGAGCTCTCCTTCTTCTTAGGATTGCAAGTCAAGCAACATGCTGAAGGCATCTTTATTTCTCAAGCCAAGTATGCAAAAGAATTGGTCAAGAAGTTTGGTATGTCTGAAGCATCTTGTATGAAAACACCCATGCCTACCAATGCTGTACTGGATGCTGATCAGCATGGGAAGCCAGTTGATCAGACAACATATAGAGCAATAATTGGCTCTCTACTGTACCTTACAGCTAGCAGACCAGATATAATGTTTGCTACATGCATATGTGCTAGATTCCAAGTTAACCCTAGAGAGTCACACCTAACACTAGTTAAAAGGATTCTTAGGTATGTAAAGAGTTGTCCAAATCTAGGACTCTGGTATCCAAAAGAATCAGGATTTGAATTAACTGGATTTTCAGATGCTGATTATGCTAGATGCAGAATAGACAGGAAAAGCACCAGTGGAACATGTCAGTTCCTTGGTGACAGACTTGTCTCCTGGTTTTGTAAGAAGCAAACATCTGTGTCAACTTCAACTGCTGAAGCTGAGTATATGGCTGCAGGCAGTTGTTGCTCACAAATATTGTGGATACAAAATCAGCTTCTAGACTATGGTTACAACTTAGAGCAGTCAAAAATTTTCTGTGATAATACTAGTGCTATTTCTATAGCACAAAATCCAGTCCTCCATAGTAGGACAAAACACATAGAAATCAGGCATCATTTCCTAAGGGATAATGTAGAGAAAAACAAAATTGAACTTCAATATATTCCTACTGATTTGCAAAGGGGAGATATTTTCACCAAACCCCTGGATGAAAAGAAACACAGGTTCTTCCTAAATCAGTTAGGCATGATAGATGGAGGAAGTCTTAATTAAAATCCAAGATTTTGAAAAGCTAAAACAGACCAAGACTAGGCTAAAAATTCTGTCTTTTGAATGAGTTTAGACTCTGAACTGCGCTCGACGTTTTCTCAAAAATCGTCGAACGGAGATCAACGATTTTCCAAAAATCGTCGACCGGAGTCCGACGCTTTTGCTATCGTCGATCTGAGTTCAGAGCCTTCGCTAGATCTAGAATTTTTCTTCTTCTGTTCAGAGGCCGTCGAGCTGAGCTCGACGTTTTTCATCATCGTCGAACGAAGATCGCCGATTTTGAAGACTCTTCAGATTCCCTCTGTAGCCTAAATCGTCGAGCTGAGATCGACGCTTCGTCGAGCTGAGCTCAACGATTTTCTTTTTCGCCGTCGAACCCTAATATAAAATCATCTTTCAGCCGTCGTTCTCCTTTTTACGCTTTCATACTCTGCAACTTTCTTCCTTTTCCCTCCAAATTTTCTACGCTTGGTCGTTTTTGGTTTTCTGTTGCAGGTACACATGGCTGATTCAAGGGCTGCTATTGCCAAGATGAAGTTCGACACAGGTTTCGACATAGACATAAACTCATTTGATGGAAGCGACCAGCGCTTCAAGGATGTTCTGAATCTATTCAGAGAACAACAGCTAACCCAGATAATGACTACCAGGATGAAGATTGCATCAGAGGAGATTAAGGAATGGTGTTATACCGCAGCAGATGAGACTGAGAATACTGTTGTCGGCACCATTAAGGGGACCCAGGTAATTCTATCCCCGGCTTTATTAACTGAAGTCTTTCAACTCAGTACTGGAGAAGACTCCATTGAACTGTCTGGAGAGGAGTATGCCTCCATGTTAGATAGGATGGGTCATAATGTCCTTAACCCTAATAAGCTGCTGAAAAAGAATCTGGCTATAGAATTCCAGTTCCTGGCTGATGTAGTTGGGAAGGTGCTGTTGGCCAAGCACTCAGCTCATGACACAATTTCCAGGTATCAGTTCTGCCTGATGGGAGCCTTACTGGATAAGAAACACCTCGACTGGGGCTCCATCTTCTTCACCCTGATTAAGAAGAAGATAAGCAAGTCTACAGTCAGTTTTGGAAGAATCTTGGGGGTCTTTCTGCACTCAAGGTGCCCTGACCTTTTGACCTCCTCTGGGATGTTCATCAATGCATCCAAGAGGCTCTCCTGTGCCCTCTTCAGTAAATGGGACAGGCAGATAATCAACCCCTCCAGGGCTGCTGCAACACTTCACTCAGGCACAAGGACCAATCTGGTCACTCCTCCAGTAGAAGAGCTGCCTGCCTCTTCTTCTCCTCAAGCCACATATACCCAAGCCATCACCTCCTCACCACCAGTCTCCACCATCATTATCTCATCTCCCATTACAATTTCCTCACCTATGTCATCCCCTCCACCATCCACCTCAGAGGACTTCCATCCTCTCTTTTCCTATCCAATCCACACTCAACCATCATTCTCCCTTTTAGAGGATTCCTTCATGGATGACTCTCCCTCTTCTCCTCCTGAGACATCTTCCCTCCACCAAATGCTCACTGACATTCTCTCTCAACCCTCCTTCATACCCTCCTTTACTCTCCCACTCTCCACCTCAACCTTCTCTATCCTCACCATTCCATCTTCTGAACCCACAATCCCTACCTCCACCTTTTCAGCTTCAGCCACCATCCCTCCATCCACCTTGCTTACTACCTCTGCTCAAGCCTCACTTGGGCATGTAGATCTTTCTAGCCTGGCTGACAGGATCTATGAGTTGCTAGCTCCCAAGCTGGTATCTCTGCTGGAGTCTTCCCTAACTCCACTCCTGAAGCAAGTCCAGGAGCTATCCTCCAAGCTTGATTCTTTTTCCTCCTCCCAGGCAATCCCTTCTACTGGGTGCCTTGGTTCACCTCTCTCTGAACCAAGGCAGGGGGAGATGCCTTATGAAGAAGTGGATGTGCCAGCTCCAGCTTCAGCTCCAGCTTCTACTCTCTCAGCAAGCTCAGGATGTGCTTTTGCACTTAATCTGCAGAGGTTGCTATCCAGATTTGATACAGCCTATCTCAGCTGTCTGCCTCCAATTACTGCTGAAGATCTGTCCAAGGCCATTGTGCCTGTACCTGTCTGTAATCCCAGCCAGATTGTTTCCTATATCAAGTCATGGAAGGCTGTGGATGTATCTGATGCTGCTACTAAGGCCACTGTGCCTCCTTTTGTTGATACTGATGCTGACATAGGAATGATTCCAGCACCTAATGCTGAGGAAAATGTTGTTGAAACTGATGATGCAAAGCTTACCTCATACTTGGAAGATCCCACTCCTCCTGCTGCTGATTCTGCTATCCCTGCTGCTTCCTCTCCTCCTGCTCCTGCTCCTGCTGCTGCTGCAAAGCTCAAAGCTCAAGAAGAATATCTCAGAAGAATTGATGCCTTATATAATCAACCTCAGAGTTCTGAAAGTGATCAGTACAGAACTGATTCTGATGATTCTGCCAGCACAATTGCCAAAAAGAGAAAAGCCAGAAGTAAAGCAATGATGTCAGTTCCTCCTGCCAAAGCCAAAGACTCCAATGACATTCCATATTACATTCTGCATGACTGCCCCATCACTGAACCATGGATGCAATTTTCCAAGAACCAACTAAAGGCCATGAAAAAGAGAAGAAAGCTTGACAAATATGAAAAAGGATCATCTCAACATCAGCCTCCTCCTCCTCCTCCAGACTCTGGATCAGGCTCAGCTCCTCAAGCTCCAGCTCCTAGACAAAGTTCCTCTCAATCCTATTCTAAGTATTACCAAAAGGGACAACATCAAAGAGGATATCAACCCAGAAGGGGTAGTTACAGAGGAAATCAAAGAGGACAGAGACCCTATCAAAGGGAAGGACAAGGCCATTCTGACTCTACTTCAGGTCCTTACCCTTACAAACTGAAAGACACAGTTGCTCCAAGGACCTCCCCTGCTCCTGAATCTCCCAACAAATATGAACCTGCTGTTCCATATGAGGATCCTGAGAATAATCCTGTGGCCTGGACTGCTAGGATGAAAGAGTTGGCTGCTCTTGATCAGATTAAGAAGGCTAGAGAACAAGGCAAAGAAATATCCAACATTACAACCTTATCAGAACAAAGAAAGAAAGAACTGGAAAAGTATGCCTCAAGGAAATTCTTCAATCCAGAAGATTACATGAAGCTGCACCCAGAGGCTGTAGTTCCAAGGCCAAGATCTCAAACCTCTCTAGGTGCAGAAGATGACAGAAGGTCCAAGAAAGAAGCCCTAAACCCTAACAGAGAAATTTTATTTAAAAAGGAAACTGAAAAGAAGTGATCTGTGTAAGCAAACATATCATCCACCTTTGGATATCTGCTGCTATTTATCTGTGATATGCATTGCTGTTTCTCTGCATTTTGTATTTAACTTCTGTATTATTGAATGCTCTTTATGATTGTCTGTAAATAGTAATCCTAACCCAAATAGGGGGAGATTGTTGGAACACCCTATTACTAATTTGGGTAAGGATCACTATGCTTGTCTTAGGATCCTAGTTGACCTAGTTGTATAGTTGAGAAGGTCAACATTAGAATGAGTCTAGGGCCTAGAACTTAGTTTTGAAGCTGCCCCCAAGACCACTCCAAGATCAAGGATGAAGAGCTAAGTCTAAAGCAATTTTCGTCGAGCTCAGGTCGACGAATCGTCGAACTCAGTTCGACGCTCTCTGAGCTCAACTTCAACAATCGTCGGACTCCGGTCGACGATCTTCGAGCTCAGATCGACTATCTGCTTTTAGCTAGCTTCTGCTTAGTCGTCGAACTCCCCTCGACTATCGTCTAGCTCAGTTCGACGATGCCTCCTTCAGCTGTTTCTCAGGTCGCTGAGCTCAGTTCGACGATCTTTGAGCTCAGTTCGACGATTTCTGTCTGCTTATCTCAGTTCATCTCTGAGCTCAGTTCGACGATCGTAGAGCTCAGATCAACGATTATTTGGAGAGATCAACGTCTTCAAGATTTCAAATGCTGCTGATTCTTTGGAATGTTTTTGAATATTATCAGCATTTATGACAGAAGATCTCCCAGCCGTTTGGAGCAAGTTTCAAGGTATCATTCAGAGATTGTTTGCTGGACTTTCCTCTAAAAGACAAGACCATTTATGGAAAACATTTATGACTGACCAACTGCCATCTTTGGATAAGGAGAATATTCAGAAAATCAATTCTATTACTATGGTCCTTAGATATACAGAACATGCACAACAAAAAATTTACAGAGCTGAAAGACAGAAAGAAAAAGAAAACACACAGAAGAATACTGTTAGTAGAAGAACAAGAAAACTACAATATCAAGATCTTCTAGCTGACTAAGTGTTCTTGCATCCTCATCTTAGATCTCCAGACACATCATCTTTCAGCTGTCCTGCTGAAACCATTCTTTGCTGGAGATCAAGTTCTGAAGACCTATCACCCTTCTGCAAAGCTTCTCTGCCTGAACCTCTCTACATCTCAGGGGGAGCTTTGACATCTTCAATCCACTTGTGCTTCTCTCATTTGACTAAGAACAGAGAAGACAACTTCAACTTTTACTTTTTCTTTTCCTGCTGTAAAAGGGTTCTTGAACTCCCTTCAAAAGTTCTGTCTGGTTCTGAGAGCCTTGTCAAAACTCAGTGGTGGCAAGACACCTTATCAAAAAATCTAGCTTTGGTTTTTGAGCACCTTATCAAAAGCTCATTGGTGTCAGGACACCTGATCAACTCAGTCCTGAGTGGATTCCTACCAAGGGTGGTAGAAGAGTGGATGTACCCAGTTTTGGGGAACCACTATATTTCCTTGTGTCTTTTGGTTGTGCTTGTGTGATTTGTCTGCTGTGTGCTGTGTCCTTTTCCTTTCAGTTTTTAAGTTCCTGTTAGCACTCTACACTATAGCTTAAATAGAATTTTAATTTGTGCTATTTTATTAATCTATGAAAAATTATTTTAAGTAAACTCTATTCACCCCCCTCTAGAGTTGAGATAGATCTTTCCCTCACTTTCATAAACTTTGGGTGGCGCTGCAGTCACTTGGAAATCCAAAAGATAGACTTGTATAGCTTTGTCATCTATGAAAGCCGAGTTGTTTGCCTTAGCTTTAGCAAGTGAAGAGGCAGATTTGATCAGAAATTTGATTCTAGACATTTTCTTGTCTAGACTTCAAGTCAACTCTTTGAGCATGTATTGTGATAATCAAGCAGCAATCCAAGTCATGAAGAATGTCCTTTTTAATACTAAGAGGCAACATGTGCGACTGAGACACGCTCTACTGAATTATCTGAAACAACAAGGCAGTATAACTTTGATCGATGTGCGATCGAAGGATAATCTTGCTGATCCAATGATGAAAGGGATGTCTAAAGACCGATCAATCAAAACAGTGGGGGAAATGGGACTCAAGGTGATTTAAGTTCAGCCTTAGTTTCAAGGTTAGGTGATTCAGTTCCGCCTCAGTTCAAATGTTTTGATTTTTCCACTATCCTTTGTCAAAGCAAGCGTGTTGTGCTCCGCTGATGTTCGGGGTTACTGAGTACGAATTTGATGAGTTGTTTCTTTCCACATTTGATGTTAACAACTTCATCTGGTTTCGTCTTCCTTATCTAGGAGGAGAGTGTTATTCTACAATTGATAACACAATCTGACTAGGTTTGACTCTTCTTCTGTTTATTGGTTCCATTCCACATTTGATGAGTTCCAATTAACTTTAGAAGAACAGTAACTGTGACATTCCACATAGGAACATAGATATAACTGCGGTGTCTAGAAGTCCATAACATCGTTTCTTTAAAAACAGATAATTGATTCTAAGGTAGAACCTAAATACTCTACACATGCTTCCTCATACTGTACTACGTTCATATAAGTAGAACTAGATACTTGTACATTTTCCAAGGTTGAATTCATTCTGAATGAACTTCTCTGTTGGAAATTACAGGGGCTGCTGCCGATGGAGCAGCACTTGTAGCTTGGGATCCAGAGGAGGATGACCTGCTGAACGCTGATTTCTAGAGTATAAATTGGTTTTTCTTCTGTTTAGAGCACTGTTTAGCTCTCCTTTCTTTCACTTGTTTTGTTTGGACTTTCTTGCTCTTTAGTTGGTCATGAGACACTAGTTGTTCTGGTACCTGTGCTGTGATTGTACTTTTGACTTTGTTATGATGCTGCTGAGATTTTCTGTTTATTCTTATGCATCCATACAACTGCTTTACTTAATATCCAATATGTTCTGACAAGTGTGATGGACACGGTTGTGAGTGATTCATGTTCGATTGAACACTACACACACCACCCTTTTTCCGACATCGGGTTTACGGTGGACATATGAGGAGATTGTTAGGGTATTTAATATATGTCCGCGCGTGTCAAGACCGACTCGGAACGACCTATGGGTTACGTGTCACTAGAGTGTAACGGCTCTACGCTGGAGATACTATATAAGACTATTCCACATTTGAGGAGCCTTAGTGGACTATCTTGAGCAGAGCAATTACAAAATGAACATGATAAACTTTCTCACACAATTTATATTCTAATTACCCATCACTTAGCAATAACTCTAAGTGGTATCCATCCATAGGGTCCTCCTACTCTAACTGCAATCCAAAGGTACAATTTAATGAGTCTTATATCTAGAGTAAACCAAATATATTCAATCTTCAATATGCTTTACATGTATTATCTTGGGGATAGTCATATGATTATGCATTTTTTGGTCCAATACTAATCTTCGGGTAAAGACTTCACCCCCAGCCAAGCCTAATCATTATGTAATAACCCCCCTAAACCACAAACATAGACAACAAATCAAGAAGACGTACCACTTATCATATTATCTTAATCTAATAGAGACTAATTTTTCCATCACATGTTCTTTCACAAAGTGCTTAACATACTGCGATTTTTCATGCAATTCTTTATCCAAAATATTATTTTTGTCCTCAATTAGGCAAATTAGAACCGATTTCATCTTACTTTTGATGAAGAATTGAAACACTCATTTCTTCTTTTGATTCCAAGACAAACCATATCGGCCAGCCGCTGAATCCTTTCATTCTTTTCTTTCAAATTCAAAAGATTTAACTTACTCACTGCAACGCAGGGATAAGTAGACTTTATCTACCCTAAATTCAACGAAATCTTCTTCTTAGCCTTCTGAATAGAGAAAAGAAAGAATCCCGAGTTATAAAGGTAAGGGAAAATGATTCTCATGGACCCCCCCCCCCCCCCCCCCCCCCCGCACGCACAAATTTTAATTTCAAAACATTTACTTGGAAATGATATATATGAATTAGTCTCTCTTAATCCATACAAAATCTATCATAGTGGGTTTACCAAATAATTTTATATCAAGGCTTTCATGTTTAGCCTAGACAACTAATAATATTAGGATAAGACATACTGTAAAATCTCTGACCTACAAATAGGATGTAGCATAGGCCCGGCTGGGGCCCCACAACATACAAAATCCATAAACATAAAATGATATTAATTGATAATAGGAAAACTAACCAACCACTTCATTAATTTTTCACAAAATGCTACGGCGAAAGCGTTAAAGAAAGCTCAAACAAAAAGGACCCGAATGTACACAGCTAATAGGAAAGCGATACTAAAAACCCACGGCCTTAAGGTCTTACATGGCTTTCAAAAATAGCACATGATTAAAGCTACTAGAAAAATCAAAAAGGGAGACCACAAATCTCCAGCTCCTCAACAACTCATGGCCTCTAGCCCCCTACACACTACTGCGATCTGCACCACCTGAAACCAAGAACAAACGGGCGGTGCAACAAAGGTCAGCATGGGGCTGACCAACATAATGTAATGACCCTTTTCCCCGGTCTCAGGACCGTTGTTTTGATATAATTGTGCATATGTTACTTTTTGTGCAATGAGAGTCCCCTCATGACATTTTGGTTGAGGATGAGGACTTCGCCAGGACGTGGGATTGCGGCCCCGACATATGTGTATTTATGGGCTACACGTAGAGTCCCTCTTCCGCTACGCGGTGGAGAGAGAGGACACCGCGAGGATGTGGGATTGAGACCCCATTATTATTTTTTTGTTTTTACTTTACTCGGGAGGGCCATCTGCCCCCAATTAGGTGTGGTGTGTGTTTCCCTCAGTTCATTGTGAACCGCTGGATCCATTGTGCCTGTCTCCGGCATAAATATGCATTTAATGATCTGACGTGCGAGTCTGGATTTAGGCATGATGTGTGAAGCCTACTCGTGGCGATACGTTTGAATCGATGATAATGTTGTGATATGCATTGCGACTAGCCCTAGGTGCACTAACAGGAATGCCATGTGTTGTTTGTTGTAGTGTTGGCAGGAATTTGTGGGCTTTATTGGTGAATGTCTCTTGCCAAGGAGAGCATGTATTGGGCCCGGTAGAATGTTGTTCTTGGGGACTTTCGTAGGACGAGTGGTCCCCACGTCACTTGGTAGTGTGTTTGGTTTACGTCACGTTATCATTTTGAGAGTCTCGTTAGGCTATGTCTGGAGACGAGTTTGTTTCTCCTATCACGACATTTCAGGACTGGAAATGATGTTATACTCCCTATCGCGCTCTCTCAGATAGTTGCGTACTATTTTTCCCTCTGTTGTACTCGTTTGAACAATAGTGGATTGATTGTTTCCTTTTTGTCACGCTCTTATGGACAGTTAAGGCCTTTGTGCCTCTCTATCGCGCTCTTTGTTACAAGGTCTTGTTCTCTTACCATTGTGGTTGAGTGTGAAAGGCGATCTTACGCCACTCATCGTAGGTCGTACGACTTTGGATGTTTTTTCACGTGTGTGATGCTATGGTTGCGGTGGCCCCTTCTGTGCCCCCTGTGTTCTTTGCATTCTTTTTCTGCTTTGGTTTTTGTGCATACTTGCAGGAGAGCGATGTACTTGCCCCAGAGTCTGCTAGGATGGTCGGGGGGAGGGATCGTTACGTTGTATTGGTCAGCCCCATGTTGACCTTTATTGCACCACCTGTTTGTTCTTGGTTGCAGGTGGCGCAGCTCGTAGCAATGTGTAGAGGGCCAGAGCCCATAAGTTGCTTAGGAGTTGGAGATTCGTGGTCTCCCTTTTTGGTTTTTTAGTAGCTTTACTCCTGCACTATTTTTGAAAGTCATGCAAGGTCTTAAGACCATGATTTTTTTTGTATCGCTTTCCTATTAGTTGTGTATATTCATGTCCCTTTGTTTGGGCTTTCGCTAACGTTTCCATTGCAACATTTTGTGAAAAAAATAATGTAGTGGTTTGTTAGTTTTCCTATTATCAATTAATAGCATTTTAAGTTTGTGGATTTTATATGATGTGGGGCCTCGACCATACCCATGCTATATTCTATTTGCAGACCAGTGATGTTATACGTACACCCTCAATCGATACCTAAAAGGAGCACTAAGTCTTACTGTCGTGCTGATCGATCTGAGATATAATGTGCATCTCCAAAAATAAGTATGAGGAATCTTATGCTTAAGATAGAGAGATAGATAGAGAAAGGGGAGGGTGATGCTCTTCTGATAGATCTGATGGAAGCTCCCCTTGCGCGCGCGCGCGTGTGGTAAGAGACCAATTTTCAGGATTTTACTAATCTACAAAACATAGTACACATCAGTGTCAATTCGTGTGTATAGACATGTAGCTTCGAACCTGTACTAGTTTTCAAGAGCAGCACATAGCCTCCAAACACAGTATAGTACATACCCATGTAGATGTACATGGCCAAAGTCATACAAGTGTACATGGTGGTGTGCAATTATTTTACTTTTGGTTAGTTTTTTTAGAGAGCTACATGCGTTGAAATTACCCGCATCCATACACATGTATGGGTAACTTCGAGAACTTATATTCTTGTGATTGGTCCACATCCCATGCCTACTTGTGCATAAGCCCGTGTATATGGGAGTAAACTAAAATTTCTAGTTCATATTTTAGTTTTGGGATTGAAGGTTTTAATCATGTATGGACCAAATCGTTTCTTGGTAAAATGAAATTGTGGGAGAGGGGTCTAAACATCTTGTTTGCTCTATTCTATTTCTTTTTCCAAGGGATGGAGAAGAAGAGGGTTCTTGGAGAGGAAGTGGAGGTGTTGTCGGAGATCTAAGGGGCCGATCGAAGATTTCTTTCCACCTATTCATAAAAGATCTTTCCTTGCTCATAATAATCCATCTTGGTTGAAAATCCCCTACCATGAAAATGATCGAAGAAGGTAAATGTCCAATCCTCTTAGTCTTTAGAAAAATGTTATTTTACTGTATTCTTTTCATGCATATGATGAATGATGATCCCTAGTCTCCCTAATTAGTAGAGTCTATCGACGCCAAGATTTGTTAGGAGCAAGGGCATATAAACCCACCCTAAATAGATAAATTCGCTCATTGTGTATTTTTGACATATACATATTGTGGTTAAGTTGCGGTAGTCCTTTTTACTTAAGTGGTAATATTTACTTGGCAAAATATTTAGGAGTTGTTACCTAGATGTGATTATGGCATAATACCATTGGAATGCCTAATTTTTGGTATTATTAATATGATATGTATTGGCTTGATGAGTGCCTTGAAGCCCTAAGTAAACTGGGATAATGGATATATTTGATATGAATGAGTTGAAGGTAGTTTGAAGGGCCTTTAACGTGGGCATAACATCCTCCTTTAAAATTAAGGAGTTAGTAGAAAGGCTCGTAAGATGGGTATAACTGACCGCTACAGTAAATAGTTTGTTAGTAGAAGGGCCCAAAAAAGTGTGTAATCTGACACACCCAACAATGAGAGATTCCAGTAGAAAGGCCCAATAAAAGGGTATAAGGGGCTAGTATCTATTTTGGTACTTTATTACCACATGAGTGTGTTATTTATGTGTTATATATGATGATGTGTTTGAATTATGTGATGACCTAGGAGTTGTGTAGGATTCACAACAATCTCTTGACTTGCATCACATATTACATAATAGTCTCATCTTCATGTTCAAATTTATCTCTCTGTCTATGATCCACACTCACTGCATCAAAGTGTTGCAATCAAGAAAATCATAGTTTTAAATGTTCGGACCAAGGTGTAGCATAAGGTTACTAATCCCGCTGTCTAACCTCATGGATCTAATGGCAAGAGCGAGGGAAATAGAGAACTGGATTGTCTATAAACACAACTTGTGTGCAGTAGCAAGGAGGTCTCGCCACGTACACAGAAGTCGAAAAGATCTTCCCCTCCAAAACCAAAGGTCTGAGCTAGGTACGAGGAAGGAACATGCTTGGCGAGTATGGAACTTATGGAGTCTCAACGTGCCATTCCTAACACTCCTGGGATCCTATTTATGGACAAATGAGATATATATGCCATAATACCTTACCCCTGCTATATACCAGCTATGCAACTTCAGAAGCAACCTCGCCTACATGGCGACTAGGAGGTGCCACTCGCCTATAGCGACTGCCGCGAGAACTCGCCTATAGCGGATGCCGTGAGAACTCGCCCTCTTGCGGTCTATGGATGGTTGCCCATACTAGTGAGTTGCAATGTATGCTCGCCCATGTTGGTAAATTGCAATGGATACTCGCTCATACTAGCTAGTTGCAATGGACACTCGTACATACTACCGAGATGAATGGTCTACAAATAATCATCTCATTAGGCATTTCTGATCTCGACGAATTACGAGGTATACAACTTTTTTGCCAAAAAACAAATAATGAACGACTGTTTTACGCTCGAAGCAGTGTCCAACATTACTACGTTGTGCATTGCTAAACAATGATCACTTCTCAATAGGAGTTAAAGGGCTCCCCCATCGTATCAAAATCGTGGTCGCGAAGCAAACCCTAAATGCTTTGAAATAATGTATAATGAGAATCTCAAGTTCTCAACCAACCATTATAGACCCTAAATTAAGATCAACACTAAAAAGCAAGTAAACACTAATCAGCAGATATAAATACTTCTATATATTGTTTTTCAATTTAATACCCATCCCCATCATATGTGCTCAGACTAAGATTCCGCTTGGGGGGACTTAATTAAGGTCTGATTCATGCGATCATGACCGCTTGACCGGTGAAAAAAAGTCCCCCCAAACGGAGCCTTAGGCTCCGTTGGGAGGACTTTTTTCACCGGTCAAGTGGTTACGACCGTATGAATCAGACCTTAATTATGGACCGGTTCATGTGGTCGTAACCGCTTGACCGGTGAAAAAAAGTCCCCCCAAACGGAGCTTTAAGCGGTCCGGTTCATGCAGTCGCAATCACTTGACCAGTAAAAATAAGTCCCCAAAATGGGAGTAATATTTCTGTACGGATAGCGTTCCCTCCTCTGAGAGTGGGTGAGATCCAAGCCGCTTCCCAAACTGTGCCTAAAGCATCTCTTTTTCAACCCGAACTATCGTGCCAGACGTAGAGGCCCGCTGACTCCTACACAACAAAACGTGAAACTTATTTGCTGTATATGGCAAAACACCGAACACAATGATTCTCAAACCAGCATCCAAAGGGCCGCTTATATATTTTCCCTGTAATTCCTTAAAAAAATAATCATTGGATCCCATCCTTTTGGAACCTCCTCCTAATTTTGGTATAATGCCGATTTCTTATCAAATAGATATGATATTGTTTCAAATTTTTATTGCTCTATTATGTTTCAAAATTATTAGGCTCCGATCATTTCTTAGGAATTGAAATGCAGGAATTTGGATTGACTTCAATTTCAATCCCTAAACTTCAATTCCAATCCCTAAATGTTGATGCACGAAATGCGAAAGGGAGTCGAGCATCACCAGATAACGGGTGTTCGGTCTCACAAGCTAGGTGAATGAGTGGGTTGCGGGGATAGAGGAGAGGTTTGAGAGACTGCCGGGAAGCTGGTTACTCTGAGTCGCGTATGAAGACAGAGAAAATAGAAGAGAAAGGGCCACTAGCAGCGGCAACAGCAGACTTCGCCCGTCGCGGCCTGAATGCCACTCTTGCGACGGGCTTTTCCTTTATTCAAGAAGGGTTACAGCTTGCTATTGCACCATTACATGAAGAAGCAGTAAAGGGTACAATGGGGGAAGCTGGTGGCTAAGGAAGAAGGTGCCAGAAACTAAATAAAAGAGGCTGTAGAGGACTGGAGAACTAAGGCTGCAGAGCCTGCGCAAGCTGCTGAGGGCAGAAAAAGCTAAGTGCACAACTCTTGACGACCTGAGAGAACTGGAAATCGGAGGCTGCGCAAGCTGCTGAGGGCAGAAAAATCTAAGTCCACAACTCTTGACGACCTGGGCGGACTGGAGATTTGAGTCCGCCGACCTTGCTTGATCAAGCCGTGACGGACTGGAAAACTGAGGCCGCAGACTTTGATCAAGGTGGCAGTTCTCCTCTTGATGATGCAGAATGAGAGGTCTTGAGGATATTTATAGGCTCGGGCTGGATACGGTCCTGGTAACGTTACCCCCGGTAAGGTGATGAGCTTTGACCGAGTCCAAAACATTCTGGAGGCAGGTCATCATCTTTTGGGCGACCTGGAGGCAGGTCATTAGCTCCTGGGCGACCTAGAGGCAGGTCGTCAGCTCCTAGTCAACCTGGAGGCAGGTCTTCAGCTCCTGGGCGACCTGGAGGCAGGTCGTCAGCTCCTGGGTGACCTGGAGGCAGGTCGTCAGCTTCTGGGTGACCTGGAGGCAGGTCGTCAGCTCCTGGGTGACCTGGAGGCAGGTCGTCAGCTCCTGGCGACCTGGAGGCAGGTCGTCAGCTTCTGGGCGACCTGGAGGCAGGTCGTCAGCTTCTGGGCGACCTGGAGGCAGGTCGTCAGCTTCTGGGTGACCTGGAGGCAGGTCGTTAGCTCTTGGGCGACCTGGAGGCAGGTCGTCAGCTTTTGGGAGACCTGGAGGCAGGTCGTCAGCTTCTGGGTGACCTGGAGGCAGGTCTTCAGCTCCTGGGCGACCTGGAGGCAGGTCGTCAGCTTCTAGGCGACCTTGAGGCAGGTCGTCAGCTTCTGGGCGACCTGGAGGCAGGTCGTCAGTTCCTGGGCGACCTGGAGGCAGGTCGTCAGTTCCTGGGCGACCTGAAGGCAGGTCGTCAGCTTCTGGGTGACCTGGAGGCAGGTCGTCAGCTTCTGGGCGACCTGGAGGCAGGTCGTCAGCTTCTGGGCGACCTGGAGGACTGAAGGAGCAGATTGCGCAGATCGCCCCTGCTATTTTAGATCGCCTCCTGCAAGGAAGAATGTTGCGCGACTAGCAGGCCTAACCGTGCGGCCTGCGAGGGTGAGCTATGGGAGTAGCCCGCCGTCCCGTAGGGCACGTAGTAGCTATGCGACCGGGGTGGTTAGACTGGGGAGACTGTCCTAGGCGCACGGCCCGAGCGGATAGGAGTTTCTATCCGCCATACCCAAAAAGGAGGGGTGAGGCAGATCGTGACCCTCGGGAGGAACCCCAGAGTGGGCCGCGACTTGTAAGCTAGAGACCTTGGGAGGGATCGTCGATTTTGTGGTTAACATAATCCCCGCACTTTTTTTAAGTTCCGAAAGGAACTTCGAAAATGTAGGAGACCCACGAAAATCGTGATCCTCCCCTCGGAAATCAGGTGAGAAAAATTAGAGACTAGGAGAGGTAGAACCTGATGTCTCTCCTCGAAAAAATCTATCAATGTCTATCTTTTACCTATGAAGAAAAAGTCAATGCAGGCAAAAGGAGGTACATCTTGCGTGTACCTGAGTTGCTTTTGTAATTGAGGAAGACGGGTAACTGTCTTCCATTAAACTCTGAAGGGAACTTGCTAATATCTGCTAGTCTCTGAAAAAATAGAGTGAGCACGCAGATATGAAGGAAAATTATGCCGCAAGTACCTGGAGGGGACTTGCTAATATCTGCTAGTCTCTGCAAAAGAAGAGTGAGCAAGCAGATATGAAGGAAAATTATGGTGCAAGTACCTGGAGGGGACTTGCTAATATCTGTTAGTCTCTGCAAAAGAAGAGTGAGCAAGCAGATATGAAGGAAAATTATGCCGCAAGTACCTGGAGGGGACTTGCTAATATCTGCTAGTCTCTACAAAAGAAGAGTGTGCAAGCAGATATGAAGGAAAATTAAGCCACAAGTACCTGGAGGGGACTTGCTAATATCTGCTAGTCTCTTCAAAAGAAGAGTGAGCAAGCAGATCTGAAGGAAAATTATGCCGCAAGTACCTGGAGGGGACTTGCTAATATCTGCTAGTCTCTGCAAAAGAAGAGTGAGCAAGCAGATATGAAGGAAAATTAAATTGCAAGTACTTGGAGGGAACTTGCTAATATCTGCTAGTCTCTGCAAAAGAAGGGTAAGCAACAGATATGCTAGAAAAGTAAGCTGCAAGTACCTGGAGGGAACTTGTTAATATCTGCTAATTTCTGCAAAAGAAGAGTAAGCAGCAGATATGCTAGAAAAGTAAGCTGCAAGTACCTGGAGGGAACTTGCTAATATCTGCTAATCTCTGCAAAAGAAGAGTAAGCAGCAGATATGCTAGAAAAGTAAGTTGCAAGTACCTGAAGGGAACTTGCTAATATCTGTTAATCTCTGCAAAAGAAGAGTAAGCAACAGATATGATAGAAAAGGCCACCACGCGGAGCGGATTTGACTGCTCTAAAAAGATAGAAAAGGCCACCACGCGGAGTGGATCAGATGCCAAATTGGAAAAAGGGCTACCACGCGGAGTGGATCTGATGCCAAGCTGGAAAAAGGGCTACCATGCGGAGTGGATTTAATGCCACAAGTTTCCTCAAAAAAAATAAATGAAAAGCAGACTTGGTTAACACTTTGGAAAATGGGTGACCACTTGAAAAGTGGGCTTATTTCTGCTAAGAACTTTTAAGCGACCACGCGGAGTGGGTTTATGGCTGTAAGAAGTTCTCTTTTCCAAAAGCAACCAGTCATGCCAACAATAGAAGGAAGAAAAGCGCATTGGTAAAACAAATTTTACCACTAATAGATTGAGAGTAAGTACTCAATGTTGCAATAGAGGATTTTACAATGATGCTTTCAAGCAATATATTCCTTCAACTTGCCTTCTTTTAGCAATTTCTCTACGAGCTTATGAAGTGCTCGGCATTTCTCTGTATCATGACCCACACAAAAGTGGTATAAACAGAATAAATCTTTGCGACATCGTTGACCAGGTCGCAGGAGAGAGGGCCTAATGAAACCTGGCTCCTGCTGAATAATTTGAAGAACTTCTTCCATAGAAATAGTCAAGCTTGTATACTTCCTTTTAGGCTCAGCTTGCTTATATTGGCGAGAAGCATGAGGTTCATTATCAGAAGTATGAGTTGATATATTAGTTATCAATACCTAACTCTGAATGCTTTGATTGAGATGTAGATGAATTCCCACGATCATAACATATGTGTCGAGATACCAGGAGATTAGAATCTTGATCATATTGCAATAGGTTGCTGTTATGATTGAGAGATAAATAATTGTGAAGAGATTCACTATCCAACTGATGAGATAAAATCTGCGCTGGCACTTGAGCCATTTGATCTAGACGAGATATGTAGTCAGAATTCATGGCTTCAGCTCCAACAAACTGATTTGCGTGATCAATAAGATCCTTATAGGTGTCAGGCATTTTTGTAGTGAATTTGAATTTGAGCGGGCCTTGCCGAAGTCCGCTTATGAAAGCAACTTTATAGAAGTTTTGATCAACATTAACAACGTCAAGAGTTTCCTTCTGGAATCGCTCGATGAAGTGAGCATAAGACTCGTTGTCTTCTTGCTTGATCTGAAAAAGAGCTCCTATGTACTTCTTTCTCTTCCTAAAGGTTCCAAACCTTGAGAGGAATTCTATTTGAAGATTGCTAAAGCAAGTTATTGACTGAGGTGGTAGACAGTAGAACCAGTCCAATACTTGAGCACCAAAAGATATGATGAAGAGCTTGCATTTGATGCCATCTGATATAGCTTTCAATGAAACAATCGATTCAAAAGCTTGTAAGTGAGAAACTGGATCGCTCGTTCCCGAATAGATTGGCAGACGAGGCTCTTTGAAATCATATGGAACCACTTCCCTTTGAATATGGGATGTGAAGGGAGAAGGAACTTGTTCTTCTCCCACAAAAGATGTTAGTTCATCAAGTATATGAGGATGAACATTCATGTTTACCTTATGAAGCTTGCGATGAGAGATGTAAACTCCTTAGATAGTAGGAGATTGTGGTCTCTACTTGAGACGGACACTTCTGAATGGTCAGGGGTGTGCTCAAGGTCTCTTGATAGAAAATCCTTGAAGTTAATAACTTCCAAACGGAGTGGAATTTGGGAAATCCGAGGGCCGAAAAAGCGTCCGAACGGGTTCGCTATTCACCGGGGAGTAGATCTCCTCGAGCCGGTTCCGACAAGCTTTTAATTTCTGAAATCGGACACTCGAATCAAGAGTTATGACTGTTTGAAGTTAAGGTAAGCTCTGAGCTTAATCTCAAATCTTCATTGCAACTGCTATTCATCATCTGCTCAGGATCTGAAGGTCGCGTGTTAACTGTTGATGCACGAAATGCGAAAGGGAGTCGAGCATCACCAGCTAACGGGTGTTCGGTCTCACAAGCTAGGTGAATGAGTGGGTTGCGGGGATAGAGGAGAGGTTTGAGAGACTGCAGGGCAGCTGGTTACTCTGAGTCGCGTATGAAGACAGAGAAAATAGAAGAGAAAGGGCCACTAGCAGCGGCAACAGCAGACTTCGCCCGTCGCGGCCTGAATGCCACTCTTGCGACGGGCTTTTCCTTTATTCAAGAAGGGTTACAGCTTGCTATTGCACCATTACATGAAGAAGCAGTAAAGGGTATAAAGGGGGGAAGATGTTGGCTAAGGAAGAAGGTGCCAGAAACTAAATAAAAGAGGCTGCAGAGGACTGGAGAACTAAGGCTGCAGAGCCTGCGCAAGCTGCTGAGGGCAGAAAAAGCTAAGTCCACAACTCTTGACGACCTGAGAGAACTGGAAATCGGAGGCTGCGCAAGCTGCTGAGGGCAGAAAAAGCTAAGTCCACAACTCTTGACGACCTGGGCGGACTGGAGATTTGAGTCCGCCGACCTTGCTTGATCAAGCCGTGACGGACTGGAAAACTGAGGCCGCAGACTTTGATCAAGGTGGCAGTTCTCCTCTTGATGATGCAGAATGAGAGGTCTTGGGGGTATTTATAGGCTCGGGCTGGATACGGTCCTGGTAACGTTACCCCGGGTAAGGTGATGAGCTTTGACCGAGTCCAAAACATTCTGGAGGCAGGTCGTCAGCTTCTGGGCGACCTGGAGGCAGGTCATCAGCTCCTGGGCGACCTGGAGGCAGGTCGTCAGCTCCTAGTCAACCTGGAGGCAGGTCTTCAGCTCCTGGGTGACCTGGAGGCAGGTCGTCAGCTCCTGGGCGACCTAGAGGCAGGTCGTCAGCTTCTGGGTGACCTGGAGGCAGGTCGTCAGCTCCTGGGTGACCTGGAGGTAGGTCGTCAGCTCCTGGGCGACCTGGAGGCAGGTCGTCAGCTTCTGGGCGACCTGGAGGCAGGTCGTCAGCTTCTGGGCGACCTGGAGGCAGGTCGTCAGCTCTTGGGCGACCTGGAGGCAGGTCGTCAGCTTTTGGGAGACCTGGAGGCAGGTCGTCAGCTTCTGGGTGACCTGGAGGCAGGTCTTCAGCTCCTGGGCGACCTGGAGGCAGGTCGTCAGCTTCTAGGCGACCTGGAGGCAGGTCGTCAGCTCCTGGGCGACCTGGAGGCAGGTCGTCAGCTCCTGGGCGACCTGGAGGCAGGTCGTCAGTTCCTGGGCGACCTGGAGGCAGGTCGTCAGCTTCTGGGGGACCTGGAGGCAGGTCGTCAGCTTCTGGGCGACCTGGAGGCAGGTCGTCAGCTTCTGGGCGACCTGGAGGCAGGTCGTTAGCTTCTGGGCGACCTGGAGGACTGAAGGAGCAGATTGCGCAGATCACCCCTGCTATTTTAGATCGCCTCCTGCAAGGAAGAATGTTGCGCGACTAGCAGGTCTAACCGTGCGGCCTGCGAGGGTGAGCTATGGGAGCAGCCCGCCGTCCCGTAGGGCACGTAGTAGCTATGCGACCGGGGTGGTTAGACCAGGGAGACTGTCCTAGGCGCACGGCCCGAGCGGATAGGAGTTTCTATCCGCCAGACCCAAAAAGGAGGGGTGAGGCAGATCGTGACCCTCGAGAGGAACCCCAGAGTGGGTCGCGACTTGTAAGCTAGAGACCTTGGGAGGGATCGTCGATTTTGTGGTTAACACTAAACTTCAATTCCAATTCCTGCCGGAATTGGAATTGAAGTCAATTCTAATTCTGTCGTTCGGATAAATGCAGGAATTCTGTCACGGGAATTGGAATTATTAATTCCACTGTTTCGCTCAATATTAGAATTTTTCCGTCCGAGCGCGCATTTTTTTCGCCTGAGCGCATATTTTTTCGCCCGGACGCGCATTTTGTGACCTGAAGCGCATTTTCCGCAGGGCGCACAGTTTTCGCCTGACCGCGCATTTTTTTTGCCCGGACGCGCATTTTCTGACGACCGAAAAATGCGCACCCGGGTGAAAAATGCGCGCCCGGGCGAAAAATTATGGATCGGGTGAAAAATTCGCGCCAAAGCAAAAACTGCGCGCCCGGTCAAAAACTGCGCGCCCGGGCGAAAAATGCGCGCCCGGGCGAAAAATGCGCGCCCGGGCGAAAAATGCGCGCCCGGGCGAAAAATGGGCGCCCGGGCGAAAAATGGGCGCTCGGGAGGAAAAATGCGCGTCCGGCCAAAAAATGTGTGCCAGTCGAAAAATTCGCGCTCTGGCGAAAAATGCGCGCCCGAAAGAAAAATGCGGGCCCGGGCGAAAAATGCGCGCTCGGGCCAAAAATTGGCGCCGAAGCGAATAAAATGCGTTCCCGGGCGAAAAATTTGCGCCCCCGGGCGAAAAATTTGCGCTCTGGCGAAAAATGGGCGCGCTTGCAAAAATGGGCGCCCAGGCTAATAAAATCGCATCCGGACGAAAAATTCGCGGCCGTGCGAAAAATTCGCGGCCGGTCGAAAAATTCGCATCCGGGCAAAAAAATCCGCGCCCGGGCGAAAAATTCGCGCTAGGGCGAAAAATTCGCTCCCGGGCGAAAAATTGTGCATGGGCGAAAAATGCACTCCTGGGCGCGCATTTTCGCTCGAGCAAAAAATGTGCGGTCGGGCGAAAAACCGCGCCAGAGCGAAAAATGGTTGCCCGGGTAAAAAAATGGGCGCCGGGTCGAAAAATGCGGGCTCGGGCAAAAAATGCGCGCCCGGGCGAAAAATGCAATCCCGGGCAGAAAAATGTGCGTCCCGTCAAAAAATTTGCTCTTTGGAAAAAAAGCGGTCCTGGGCGAACAACAAAATTTGCGTTGTTATATTTTTGAGTGAGTCAGGGACGCGCTGGTAGTGGTGGGAATCACTAATGAAGACCTCGTGAGGTAAGAATTGAGGGAGTCGTGTTTCTTCTATAATCAATTCTCATGAGAATTAAAATGAATTCCAATTCGAATGTAATATTATGTCCGTCGAACAGTCACAATTGGAATTGACAATTGAATCTCAATTCAAAAGCCCAATTTCATCAAAACGAACAGAGCCTTATATTAGTTCAGTATCTTTTCGTTATTATATTATTTGAAGGATTCCCTTGAACTGGATCTAAGTTAAGCCGGCTATATCTAAGTTGAGGGTTTGATCGGACCGTCAAAGTGGGCGGGGGCGACCAGGCAAAAACACCCCCAAGTAAAGGACCGAGAACAAGCGCGATCAAGGGTTACGTGCACGCGCGTGGCATGCACCTTTGCGCGTCGCGCGGTCGTGCCCCCTCCACGCACGTGTGCCCTCGTGAGCGCGTACACCCTCCGCCCATACGCGCACGACATCCCCTTGCCGCCCATGCAAGCTCTCTACGCATACCGATGGTGAGATGCCACCTCCCGTCCTTGCCACCATCCGTCATTGTCGGTTGCCGCCATCGCCGGCTGTCGTTGACAGTGGCGAAAAACCTGCCTGAAGTGCCCGGGTGTCATGTTCGTCATTTTTTGAAAATTGATAATTCAGGTGATCAAAATCTTACGACCTCATTTACCGGCTCAAACTCCAAGACGATGCAATTACAATGGTGCCCCTCAAAAAAGCTATAAAAAGGTCGCTAGGTATTCATTTGAAGACAGACAAACAAGAAGAGTGTACATAGCTCTGAAGGTCTTCCGACGCTGACTTCGATCTCTAAGGGTCCGTTCGTTTGCACGGAATTGGAATTCGATATTGGAATTGAATATTGATGAATATTGTGGAATTAAATATTGGTGACGAATTCCAATTCAAATGTTCGTCTAATAAAGAATATTGATGAATATTGTGGAATCGGAATTTGATTTTTTTGCCCGGACGCGATTTTTTTGTCTGGACAAGATTTTTTCACCTAGTTGTCATTTTTTCTCACGGGTGGGATTTTTTCACGTGGCCGCGATTTTTTTTCGCTCGGGCACGATTATGTCGCTCGGGCCCATTTTTGTTGCCCGGGCGTGATTTTTTCGGCGGGGGGCAAAAAAACGCGCCCGAGCAAAAATCGCGCCCGGGCGAAAAAATGTCGTTGGCGCCGGGGCGAAAAAAAAGCACGGGCGAGAAAAGCGCGTCGAGGAGAAAAAATCGCGCCCGACCGAAAAAATCGCACCAGACGAAAAAATAGCGCCCGGATGGAAAAAATCGCGCCCGGGCGAAAAAATCGCGCCCAGGCGAAAAAAATGCCTGGGCGAAAAAATCACGCCCGGGCGAAAAAATCGTGCCCGGGCGAAAAAAACGCGCCCGGGCGAAAAAAAACGCGCCCGGGCGAAAAAGTCGCGCCTAGCGAAAAAAATGTGCCCGGGAGAAAAAATTCGCGCCCGGGCGAAAAAATCGCGCTCGGGCGAAAAAATCACGCCAGGGCTCAAAAATCGTGCCCTGGATCAAAAATCGCGCCCGGGCGAAGAAAACGCTCGGGGGCAATTTTTTTCGCGCCCAGGCGAAAAGAACGCGCCCGGGTGAAAAAAACGCGCCCGGGCGAAAAAACGCGCTCGGGCGAAAAAACGCGCCCGGGCGAAAAAACGCGCCCGGGCGGAAAAAATTGCGCCCGGGCGAAAAAAACGCCCGGACGAAAAAAATCACGCCCGGGCGAAAAAATCGTGCCCGGCCGAAAAAATCGCGCCCGGGCGAAAAAATCGCTCCCGGGCGAAAAAATCGCTCCCGGGCGAAAAAAATCGCGCCTGGGCGAAAAAAATCGCGCCTGATCGAAAAAAATGCGCCCGTGCAAAAAAAACGTGGTCGGGCGAAAAAAATGCGCCGCGCCTGGGCGAAGAAATTGCGCCGCTTCCGGGCGAAAAAATCGCTCCTGGGAGAAAAATTTGCGCCCGGTCGAAAAAAACGCGCCCGGCGAAAAATCGCGCTTGGGCGGAAAAAATCGCGCCCGCGAAAAAAAATTCGCGTCCGGGCTTAAAAATGTGTCTCGATCGTAATTGTCCAATTCTTATATAGATGGGAAGGAATTGTCTTTATTTCAAAATGAATTCTACGAAATTCATTAAAATTTAAATTCCAAAGTCAAGTGTGCAAACGAATGATGGAATTGGAATTAGACCTTCAATTCCAATTTCAAGGGCTCAATTCCGTGCAAACGAACGGACCCTAAAGATTTTCCGACGTTGACTTCGAGCTCTGAAGATTTTCCGATGAAGAATTAGAGCTCTCTTGCTCACCTCCCTTTCTATTGTGTTAGGGGCAGTGGCTTTGTTGGGTTAGGATGGCTCTGTCTTAGGTAATGGAGACAGAAAAAAAAAGAGAGGAAGATATAGATGGAGCTTGGGTGGCTTTGGGTGGGGTTAAGTGGAGCTTTAAGCCGAGAGTGCAAATATAAGAAAATTTCCACTTTTAATAGGGTTTGTCCAAAGCCAATTATAGAGTGGGCCCCCTTATGTGTGTTAAGGTCAATGTGCTCCCTTTTTTTGTTGTACTGTGGGTTTTTTTTCTAATTTTAGGATTATGATTCCTTTACTTTTTTTTGGTGATTGTTATTAGCATCGTAGTTTTGGTTAGTCGTATCACATTTATTTCTAATTTTTTGTGTTTTTTGGAAATACGCACATGTTTCACGCCTTTTAGAAATATGTCTTGTGCATGCATTTTTAGGAAAAATGTTCAACACGAAAGTTATAGATCGATTTACAACTTTGGTGTTGAACATTTTTCCTAAAAATACTTGTACAAGACGTATTTCTAAAAGATGCGAAAAATTAGAAGAAAATGTGGTGCGACTATCCAAAACTGTGATGCTAATAACAATCTCCTTTTTTTGTGCTGTTTGAGATCAATTTCTTCCAGGATTATAATGTTCTCTGTTATTTGCTGTCTGACAAAAAATATGACAAAATTTCTTTCTCCAATCCATTAAGAATTTTTTAAAATTTTGACTATACAAGCTATTTATGTTCAGTTAAATATCTTGGGGGCAGAAGTGTGGAATCCAATAACGCAGTTTCATAGTGAAAATTTGATGCAGTTTAAGAAACTGATTATGTGATATTAATATTTGGTCAAATTTTAAATTTTCATAATCATTTATAAATATTTAAGTTTTCAATAAGCAGCCACACAATTACTCTACAAACAGTACATTTGCTTTTCTGTTCAAATAATACTGGAAAAATTAATCTTTCGAAAAATTTGTAACACCCCAAATTTGTTTACCTAGTGCTTGGGCAAGTGCAACCGGTAGCCATTTACCCCCTTGACCAAATGACAAAAGACAATGTCGTGCCAATTTAGTCAAAATCGTTTAGTGCACAGTTGTATCGTCGTGTGCACAACAATGTCGCCGTGTGGACTTGACGGTATCTTTGTGTTCAGTAGCGTGTCGTTGTGTTTGTGTACGTATCGTTTAGTGCATAACAATATTATTGTGTGAACCTGTGTCATCGTGATCACTCGACGACACGAGCCGATTACAGGTGCGTCGTCGTGATCAGTGGCATATCGTCGTGTGCACTCCTTTGTCGTCGTGTAGACTAGATGATGTTGTTTAGTAGCAGTCGGCTGATGGCTTGTCATCATTTAAACAAGCCATATCGTAATGTGAACATGTGTATCGTCGTGGTCACTCCACGATATGAACCAGAGAGCTGTTTTAAAAGTGCACGTGAACCTGTTTCGTAAATATGTGATTTATTGTCATCTATCTTTTTGGAACTTGATCTAATGGCCAAGATCTTTTGTCTGTAAACCCTAAATAGAGCAAAGGGGTTCTCCCCTCTTTTTCTCCAAGTCATTTGTGACTTTGCGGCAAGGGTGTGCATGAGAGCTCAGAGGAAGAAGAAGAGCAAGATCCGACCATTGTTGAAGCTTCGGAGCTCCATTTGTCGATCCAAGACTGGATTTGCGGAGAAGGCTTGAAGGCGAACATTCTCATCCGTTCCATTCAAGGCTTCCGTTGGAAGGAAGAGGTATTGTATGGTAACGTTATCTCTCCTCCCAGTCTTAGGGTGTGTGCATTACAACTTTTGTTAATGCCTTTATTTTTTTGTCATTTCTTCGCACCATATATCTAAAGTGAGAGAAGTTTGGGCCGCCTTGGTTTAAGATGAACCATCGGGTCGATTAAGTCTGTCCCCGACATATTTTGCAATAGAAATCCACTCCGTTAGTGGATTAGACATTGTGGGTGAAGCTGAAGTCGCGATCGGTTGTCCGATTCAGTGATATTGCTTGACGCGTTTTTTTAAGGATTTTACTAGAAATTCGATTGCGGCGAAGACGCCGTTGCGATGCCCTTGATCTCGTCTGAGAACGAATGCGGCTTAGGGCGGGAAATGATGTGTAACAGCCTCCCCAGCACACGTCTCAAAAGGATGACCGTCGACACCCCCAACACCATGCTTGAAAGGGTTCAGCCTCAAATAGTCTGCAGACCATGCACCCCAAGCCCTCTCCATGCCCACCAGCGGGTTGCTGGAGGCCGCAACCTTCCTTTGATGAGAAGTGATCCAGTGCGCCCCTATGGGGACTTCCCAGGAGGTCACCTATCCCGGAACTACTCTCATCTGAGTACTCTTGACTATAAAGTTCTTTCACTTCTCATCACCAATTGAGCTGCTCAATTGGTGATGAGAAGTGAAATAACTTTATATTCAAGCGTTCTTAGATGAGAGTAGTTCCGGGATAGGTGACCTCTTGAGAAGTTCCCATAGGGGCGCTTAACCGAATCACTTCTCATCAAAGGTAGGATGCGGCCTCCAGCGACCCGCTAGTGGGCATGGATAGGGGTTAGGGTGCATGGTCTGCAGACTATTTGAGGTTGAACCCTTTCGAGCATGGTGTTGGGGTGTCAGCGATCGTCCTTACGAGCCGTGGGCTGCGAAGACCGTTACAATAATGCGCACTTTTTTGTAACGTCCTCCCCAACATACAACTCGAAAGGGTGGTCGTCAGCACCCCATCATCCAGCTCGAAAGGGTTAAGCTTCAACCGGTCTGCAGACCATGCACCCCAACCCCTCTCCAAGCTCACAATTGGGTTGTTAGAGGCCGCTACCTCCCTTTGATGAGGAAAAATCAAGTTAAACGGGCAGCACGTGGACTTCCCAAGAGATCACTCATCCCAAAACTACTCCAGCCCGAGCACGTTTAACTATTAAGTACTTTCACATCTCATCACCTATATAGCTGAAACTCAATTGATGATGAGATGTGAAAGTACTTAATAGTTAAGCGTGCTCGTGCTGGAGTAGTCTTGGGATGAGTGACCTTCTGGGAAGTCCTCGTGTTGCATATTTAACTTGACTTTCCCTCATCAAAGGGAGGTTACGGCCTCCAACAACCAGTATGTGGGCTTGGAGAGGGGTTGAGGTGCATGGTCTGTAGACCGGTTGAGGTTGGACCATTTCGAGCTGTAAGTTGCGAGTGTCAGTGATCATCCTTTCGAGCTGTATGTTGGGGAGGCCGTTATATGATGTGTGTGATTGTGTGGTAGATTTTGATGTCTGCTTGGTTAAGAAGGCTTGGCTTTGTCTTTATGGTCGGTTGGCTTATCCTGTGATGTTGTGATCTACATGCGGAGGGTGTACCGACAAGACAAGTCCAGTTTTGTGCAAATTGACGAAAACATTTGCGTTGTTGGACAAGCCCGATGGTGTTGTGATCCATATGTGGGCAGGCTTTAAGAAAGAGATCTTATCATCGATTGTGCTTTGCTTTATGTTTTGGCGAAAACGGCAGAGTTGATGGACAAGCTTGATAGTGTTGTGATCCATATACGGGTGGGGTCTTAGCAAGAGTTCTTGACCTTGGGTGCACATGCCTTTGGGGAAGGTGAGTACCCATGTGAACGATATAATATGATGATGTGTGATGATATGATAGAATCATACATGATATAGGGTGTCTTGGGTAAAACTCAGGTTTGCATAAATGTTGCATTGGTAGGGCCCCTTTTATTTAAATATTCAACATAAAAACTTATTTGATGTTTGTGACACTCATTCCAACTGCTTCTATGTTATATCATGTTTTATTACCTATGCATACAAAGTGCTGACCTGTAGGGTGATGGAGTTCCTCGGGGTCCGCTACCGATGGTCGGGAGGAGGGTTTTTGTTACACAGTTGAGGTCAGCCTTACATGACCCATGTTACCTCTAATTTTTATCGGGCAAGGATGACAAGCTGGAGCTAGCTCACTAAACAAAAAGTCCTAAGCCTCATGAAGAGTACCCCCTCCAACTTGGTTGTTTGTTATGTTGCTCTTATTATATTCTGACTTATATTTTGAGGTAGCATATGATTTCTTTACTTTTTCTTTGAATGATGAGTGGAATGTGATTTGAACACTTGACAATGTACGACCATAAGGCCATTTGAACTCCTTTGTAATTCATGGATAACTTCTAGTCTTTGTTGGTATGTTCCTGCTGTTTTTATTCTGAGTTTTGAGATGGGTAGTTATTCTGATATCTTGTTATAATAACAAAATTGTGGTATCTTTTTGCTGTGAGGACCCGGTCGGATCGATATTATATGGTCATTACAGTGGATGTGTTACACAGTCACTTCTTCTCTCACCACTCTGCAAAACAGCTTATTTTTCAACGACTCTGCAAATCAGCCGCTTCTCTAGTCGATACAGCTAAGTAAAACAGTGCATGAGTGAGATTGAGCTATGTTGCGGGTCACGCGAGGCTCTTGGTAGACAAATCTATATTAGACCGTCTTAGCTCTTGAGCGGTCGAGCACACAAATAGTCATAGAAAAAAAGAGGTGGGAAGGAGCTTTTTTTATGTGGAAAACACTGGAATATAGTGAAAAATCATGTGGTCAGATTGGTGCCTACCAAACTTCTCTATTTGTTGTTGTTTACAAGACTCCAAAAATAATGCGAGGGAGACAAGTCACTGCTCGTTATAATTTGAGGGGAGAGATAGAGAAAGAGACGTTCGGAGGGTAACATGCCACATCTGGTGAAGCTCAATGTTATCTTTGGTGGCGGAAGAGAACACGTGTTTTGGAAACTTGGCGGACTTCTTCTCGTGCACAGAGGCGGGAGTTGAGAATGCTTGTAGTTTTCAAATGGGTGTTGATTGTAGGGAGCGCTGTACGTAGAAGGCTTGCTGGAAGAAGCTTGATGACTGGTAGATAACTTCGTGCAATCTTCGAAGTGGTTGACGATCTTCAAGGGCATCTTTGAAGGCGAATGAGCTCTCTAGTGGAGTTCTCAAGTGCGTAGGAGAAGCGGAGAAGGAAAAAAGGTCAAAATTAAAGAGGGTCTGAGGTTCTATTTATAGGCCATAAGGGTGGTTACGATGGTTGCACGACTATCTCAATACTGTAACTACCATATTTACTATTTATAGCTCGATTTAATATAGTTTAACGTGCGTATTATTTTAATATTTTCGCTACACACATAGCGATATAATTTCAAATATTTAAACCCACCCATTATAGGTGAATATATTGGTGGTTATGCAGGTGGTTACCAGTATATCATATGATGGAGATTGCATGTGAACGATCGGGCATCGGCGGTTAAGCGACGTTCAAAGGTTCGGCCGACGGCGAGGAGGCTGACTGGTGGCAAGACCCAGCCGATGACGGGGCCATCCTGGGTGGGGTGCGTCGTGGGCACCCAACCAAAGGCATCCATCCCGGAGAGGCCGATCGCGGGGGCCTTGCGGCCACGGCCACGTGACCAAATGTGGTCGGCCTCCTCCGGTCGGCCGTGGGGACCTAGCGGTTTCGCACCTCGGGCACGCAGCCACATGCGGTCGGCCGTGGGAGGTCGGTCGCAGGGACCTCGTGTTTGTGCGTCGTGGGTGCGTGACCAAGGTGATCGTCCACAGGAGGCCAACTGTGTGGGCCCTGCGATCGCACACTATGGGCGCACAGTCAAGGGAGACCGGCTGGGGTGGCCGACCGCGGGGGTTTGCGGTCATGTGTCATGGACAATACGACCGAAGGAGGCCAACCGTTGTGGCTGAGAGCTGTGGTTGGCGCGCAGCACCGCGCACGCGCAGCGGCCCACACGCCTCACCGCGCGTGCAATGGTTAGTGCGACGGCCCACGCGCAACACCACGCACATACAACAGCATGCGCGACAACGCGCGAGTCGAGCTTTGCCACTATAGCTAGTTATCGCCGCCGTTAGGCACCCTGACCGGGCTACCTAGAACGTGTGGGGGCACTTTTATCATTTTACTAAAATTGATGATCCATGTGAAAAAGACAGAGTGACGTTAATTGCAAACACAACTTCCTCCCTGATGCAATTACCATCATATCCTTCCATAAAACTATAAATTGACCCCCAAGACCTTCATTTGAAGACAAGCAACTCTAGAGGCTAGAGAGAGATCTAACGTTTTCTGGTGAGGTTGTGGGAATTAGATCGTTCCTTCACTTAGAATTCGCTCGGCTTCCTCTCTAGTGCAAAGGCATCTCAAGGAATCAAAGACGAGGCATTCTTCTCCACAGGAGCGCACTCATCATGGCTCCAGCTTAGCAGGAGCGCTTTCATCGAGGCTCCGAGGACTAAGTGAGTTTCCCCACTGAAGAGCTCCTACCCATGCTCCAAGGACATAGATTATTTTTTGTTTTTTCATATTCTGAACTTGTGCGGAGAGGTGATCTGCCACCCTCCGAGGAAATCTCTCAATTCTTATAATCTCAAGCAAACTAGTGGATTTTGGCCCGACATAGATCCGACCACCTGGTTTTTCATCCTTTTTGAATTTTCTATTTCAAAAAATCCTTTTGTCATTTGCTATTATTTTTCATTGACTGTTTGTGCACCCGGTCTAATTTGGAGCTTAGGCGGTCCAATTCCCCGGACCGGGGAAAATCGGGTGACCCGCAACAGTTTTGTGTTGTATATGGAAAAGTGTTCCTAAACTCTGGAACTCCCTAGAAGCAACGCTTGCCTCGCAAGCATACCCCAACTAGAAGCAATGGCAATAAAGAGCGCATATATTACTAATGGCATGGATCCAGAAGAGCGCGCTAGATTGTCCCCCACCAACTCGCCCGAAAGCAACGCCCTTTGACTGGAAAGGGCCACTACAATCACGCCAACAAACTCGGTGGAGCAGCGTGTCCAACTAATGGAGGAACGCCAAGCGGAAGTTCTCACTTTTTTACGGGATTTGGGAGCCTCCAATCCTCCAAACCCAGCAAATGTATATAGGGCGCAACTAGCCATCGCACAGAAGCACACCCTGCCTCGATACCCGGCTCACCCAAAGGAGCGTTCTGTCGACAAACTTTCCAACAAAGCAAGCTACATACATGCCTCCCAGGGGCAAGATTCGCAGGTAGACCCTCAACTAGGCCCTCTCCCAATGGACATGGAGGCCAGGTAATATGACCCGAGGCTCACCCGCTAGGAAATAAGGGACATGATTGGGGAGGAATATGCCTAGGAACGATGATGCCCTGTGAACATTCGACGCCAATTTCGTCACGGTCCCCGCTCGCCCCTCAGGTCTTGGCACACCTCATACTGCATGGGTTCAAGCTGCCACACTTTGAGGCCTTTGATGGGATAGAGGATCCCCTGGAGCACGTAAGCCACTTTAAGACGATCACGCGCCTCTTTAACATGCCTGATAAATTGTTATGCCAAATGTTCCCTCACAACTCTAAAGGCGCAAGCACGCATATGGTTTCAATCCATACAAGAGGGGAGATCAGCAACTTTAAGAAGCTTGTATGCCTCTTCATCGACCAATTCATATTCAACCGATGAATTGTCAGAGATCCCTCTCATCTCTTTGGCATTCGCCAAAGCGAGGGAGAGTCATATTGAATTTTTTGAAGTGAAAGTAGCAGCCTGGGCGGACTGTCCGCGCGGTCTGTACGGACAGTATTGGCGGTTTGGGTCAGACCGCGCGGTCTGTGCGGACTGAGTTGGTGACTAGCTAGGTCGGCCAGCGTTCTACATGTTATCCTGTAGTTCAGTAGGATAGGCCTTGTATCTGCGATTGTTGCTGGTGGAGTTCGCCATATAACATCCTGACTTTTATTGGGTCACCAGAGCCCTAGTGGTCCCAATAAAAGTGACCCGAACCTCTACCCGTGGCCCATACCAAGGTAGGAGGTAACCCTAGACAGGGATATCGAGCTAGAAAACTCCGATTTAAGTTCTGTCAGCCCATATGGCCTCGCATAGTCAATACGAGTGTATTGAAACTCGTTATGTTGAATTTAAAAGTCATATGGTAGATATGACCGTTCCCCACAAAACGTCGCGAAAACGAGATTTTTAGATATTGACATAGAGAACTTTGATTTGAGATATGTCAGTTCTTATAGCTTCATATAGTCAATACGGACGCATTGGAACTCATTGCGTTGCGATCCAAAGTCTAACGACAAATATATGCATTTTGACCGTTTTAGCGCACTACGACACATAGATTTTGGATATTTAGCAAACGAGCTCAAATTCGACCCCGGTCAGTGGCATTGGACTCGTATGGTCAATACAAAGTCAACCGAGTTCGTCCCTCTCAAATTCCGACACGAGTAGTCAACCCATGGTTAAATCAAGCATATTCGTACACCAAAAAGCGTGTATGCAAAAATTATGATGCGACACCCCGACTTTGACCCGACTCCCGATGTCTTGGACCCACTTTGACTTTAACCATCCTGGGGGACCCACCCTAGGGTTGAATTTGGTCAAACCCCCCTAAAAATTTTAATTTTGGATTTTGTTTCCAAAGAGGTGTTTACCCCTCTTCATTAATTGGTTGAGGCTATACGCCTCTCACCACTTGGGCCACCCAAATCAGCAAGTATGGTGGGAATAGGCCATGGGTAAAGGTGGGCCCAAGTTCTCTCTCCCCCTTTCTTCTCTCCCTAAGGACCAAGGCCCAAGCCCACTCCTCCTCCATTTTATTTGTTGCCACTTGGGGCCACCCTAAAGGTGCCACCTGGCCAGCCCAAGTGGAGGGGAGGAGAAGAGCTCCTCCCCTCATGTGGATTTATCCCACATCGGCTAGGGGAGGGATGGCCACCTTCCCCAAGCCTATAAAAGGCCTTGCCTGGCCTCCTCCCCTCCACACACATCAACCCGAGCAAAGGGAGCCCTCACCGGAACTCTTGCTCGCCGGAAAAAACCAACTCGAGCCAAGCTCCTCCTCCACCTTGCATGGCTGATTAAGCCGGCCCCTACTGAGCCCCTCCTGTGTAGGTGGAACCTTCTCCCCTTCTCCTTTCTAAACCTTTGGACGACCTGCATGGGCCTCCCGACGGCCGGAGTGCCGCCGACACCATCCGACCCATGCTCCAGGTCGGGTGGTTGCCGCGGGAATACTAGCCCCTCCCAGCGTCGGTGGTGGAGCTGGAGAAGGGATAGACCATCGGGGATGACTTTCCATGGTGGTGGAAGGCCGGGGTGCCGCTGGAAAACGCCTCTCCAACGACACCCAAAAAAGCAACATTTTGCTCTATTTGAGCTTCAGCGACGATTAGTTGCTGGGCAACCACCAGAGAAGATCCCTACCCCCGACGCGCCGACCAGGGGTGGTTTCGTGGCTGGGTACAATGCCGGAGAGGTAGGGTAGCGTGGTGGTGTTGGGAGCAGAGCCACCGCCACCCTGCTCTCGGGTTGACCAAATCAGGCGGTGGCCGGCGGCGGCAAGCCGCCAGGCCCCGACCCAAGGACTCGCCGGTCTGCAGTAAACTAGCTGGGGCGACGCCAGCATCCAGCAGTGGCTGGCCGGCAGTGGCAGAGGGTCACGGCCTTTTCCATCATTGGGATGAAATCGACGCCGTCCATCTCAGGTGATGAGATGGACGACAGGGATTATCTCAATTCCCTCCCCTGCCTCTGTTTCTGTGCCCCCCACAGCGGATCTGTGGCTGATCCACTGTGGGGAAACGATGGCGCAATGACCCGTCCGGCTCAATCTCAATCGTAGACTCGGGTTTGATCTGGTAAATGCAGACCAAAACCCTTAGCAGACCCTTGTGAAATTTTCTGGGCCAAAACTAAGCCCCTAGGGGCTAAATGGTGAACATGAAAAATGTTCCCCACAATGAGGGCTTCCTCCACAAAATTTTTTTAGAATTTTTGAATTTTTTTTAGTATTTTAAAAGCCTAAATAAATTTTATTAGGCCAAATTAATGACCCAAAACTTGGGGAAAAATTATGAAAAAATCTTAGACTCCTTTTTAGGCTATTCCAAAGGTTATATCAAAACTTGGGCACATGGGGATAAGAAATGTACTCTATCCAAATTCTAAGAGCCCAGGGTCGCGCCCAGAATTTATTTCGCTCATTTTCTCCGGAAATGAAAGTTGGAGCGCGCGACTATCCCAACTAATTTAATTATTAAATTCAAATTTATACTATCGACGAGAGTGGTCGAGGCAAGTAGCCAAGCTCTGGGTATTCCGAGATTTCGTAAAACCGGCGAGCGCCTCGACTCTTGAGAAATTTTGGTACGCTCGGAAGGTGAGAGTACGAGTAGTGAGCTACAAATTATTCTCGATGAATAAAAAGAGGTAACTCCTAATTAGCCCTTGATCCGATTAAGCCATGATTAACAAGGCATAAATAAATTGCTACTGGATCTTAATAATGGGTGTAACCCCAAGAAGCCTTTAAAAATTGAAATAGAATTTAATATGCCTCCTGAGAACGGAGATGGAACTGAAGCCCCCTGGATGGAGCGATTGGACTACTAACTTTTTTCTTTATAATTATTCCAATCTCGTACTGGTCAAGTTCAATTAAGTACTTTCAATTCAATTCCAGTCTTGTACTAGTCAAGTTCAATTCAGTACTTTCAATTCAACTCCAATCTCGTACTGGTCAAGTTCAATTCAGTACTTTCAATTCAACTCCAGTCTCGTGCTGGTCAAGTTCAATTCAGTACTTTCAATTCAACTCCAGTCTCGTACTTGTCAAGTTCAATTCAGTACTTTCAATTCAACTCCAGTCTCGTACTAGTAAAGTTCAATTCAGTGCTTTCAATTAAACTCCAGTCTCATACTAGTCAAGTTCAATTCAGTACTTCTCATTCAACTCTAGTCTCGTACTGGTCAAGTTTAATTCAATACTTTCAATGCAACTCCAGTCTCGTACTAGTCAAGTTCAATTCAGCACTTTCAATTCAGTGCTACTCCAGTTACGTACTGGTCGCATGTTGTTGAAACCGGAAAACCGGTCTCTGTGGAGTTCACCCTTGGGGAAGGGGTGACCGCACACTTACTACACTCGAGAGAACGTCACGGACCAAAGACTTGGGAAACTAGGAACAGACCCTCGGCTCTAGCGCGGAGGTCCCACCACACACCCGGAAGGTCACAAAAACACTTCCCCTCCCTTACCAATGGCAGAGAGGGGTACCTTGGAGAGTTCTCTCAACTCTACCAAGAAGAGAACTAGGGAGGAGGAAGCCAAAAGCCAATGCCCCTCCAAAGGTACCCAAGGGGGTCTATTTATAGTTTTTCCAAGTCCTGGGGATAAAATGACCGAAATGCCCCTACGACCAATTGGCCTTGAGCTCGGCGGACTGGGGAGCTCGGCGGCCTGGGGAGCTCGGCAGACTGGGGAGCTCGGCGGCCTGGGGAGCTCGGCGGACTGGGGAGCTCGTCGGCCTGGGGAGCTCGGCAGACTGGGGAGCTCGGCGGCCTGGGGAGCTCGGCGGCCTGGGGAGCTCGGCGGACTGGGGAGCTCGGCGGCCTGGGGAGCTCGGCGGCCTGGGGAGCTCGGCGGCCTGGGGAGCTCGGCGGCCTGGGGAGCTCGGCGGCCTGGGGAGCTCGGCGGACTGGGGAGCTCGGCGGCCTGGGGAGCTCGGCGGACTGGTGACCCCCCGAGGGGGCCGGGGGGGAGAAAAATATATCATCCCCCTACTAGTATATTTCCAAGTTCAAGCCAAAATTGGCCACCAAGAGTCCAAAATCTCTAAAAAGCTTAAAAACTTAAAACTGGCTCTGCGCCTGCCGAAAGGACCATACTCTGCGAATACGGGGTTGTACATAATCCCCGCTCTTTTCGAGATTGGCACAAGCTCGGAAAGAAACATCCAACCCGACGTATTCGCTGAGTCAGCCTGTCATGCCAACTAATAGGAGCCTGAGTGACGAGACAGTCTTGGGGTGAAAACACTTAGCCTCCCGAGGGGTCAACCTGTCATGCCCGCTAATAGGAGCCTGGGTGACGAGACAGCCTCGGGGTGAAAACACTTAGCCTCCCGAGGGGTCAACCTGTCATGCCAGCTAATAGGAGCCTGGGTGACGAGACAGCCTCGGGGTGAAAACACTTAGCCTCCCGAGGGGTCAACCTGTCATGCCAGCTAATAGGAGCCTGGGTGACGAGACAGCCTCGGGGTGAAAACACTTAGCCTCCCGAGGGGTCAACCTGTCATGCCAGCTAATAAGAGCCTGGGTGACGAGACAGCCTCGGGGTGAAAACACTTAGCCTCCCGAGGGGTCAACCTGTCATGCCAGCTAATAGGAGCCTGGGTGACGAGACAGCCTCGGGGTGAAAACACTTAGCCTCCCGAGGGGTCAACCTGTCATGCCAGCTAATAGGAGCCTGGGTGACGAGACAGCCTCGGGGTGAAAACACTTAGCCTCCCGAGGGGTCAACCTGTCATGCCAGCTAATAGGAGCCTGGGTGACGAGACAGCCTCGGGGTGAAAACACTTAGCCTCCCGAGGGGTCAACCTGTCATGCCAGCTAATAGGAGCCTGGGTGACGAGACAGCCTTGGGGTGAAAACACTTAGCCTCCCGAGGGGTCAACCTGTCATGCCAGCTAATAGGAGCCTGGGTGACGAGACAGCCTCGGGGAAAAAAGGTCATACTCCACGAGAGGTACGCCTGACCTGCCAGCTAGTGAGAGCCTGACAGCGGGACCATCATCGGAGCTAAGGACTTGGGGCTTCCACGAGAGGTACGCCTGACCTGCCAGCTAGTGAGAGCCTGACAGCGGGACCATCATCGGAGCTAAGGACTTGGGGCTTCCACGAGAGGTACGCCTGACCTGCCAGCTAGTGAGAGCCTGACAGCGGGACCATCATCGGAGCTAAGGACTTGGGGCTTCCACGAGAGGTACGCCTGACCTGCCAGCTAGTGAGAGCCTGACAGCGGGACCATCATCGGAGCTAAGGACTTGGGGCTTCCACGAGAGGTACGCCTGACCTGCCAGCTAGTGAGAGCCTGACAGCGGGACCATCATCGGAGCTAAGTACTTGGGGCTTCCACGAGAGGTACGCCTGACCTGCCAGCTAGTGAGAGCCTGACAGCGGGACCATCATCGGATCTAAGGACTTGGGGCTTCCACGAGAGGTACGCCTGACCTGCCAGCTAGTGAGAGCCTGACAGCGGGACCATCATCGGAGCTAAGTACTTGGGGCTTCCACGAGAGGTACGCCTGACCTGCCAGCTAGTGAGAGCCTGACAGCGGGACCATCATCGGAGCTAAGGACTTGGGGCTTCCACGAGAGGTACGCCTGACCTGCCAGCTAGTGAGAGCCTGACAGCGGGACCATCATCGGAGCTAAGGACTTGGGGCTTCCACGAGAGGTACGCCTGACCTGCCAGCTAGTGAGAGCCTGACAGCGGGACCATCATCGGAGCTAAGGACTTGGGGCTTCCACGAGAGGTACGCCTGACCTGCCAGCTAGTGAGAGCCTGACAGCGGGACCATCATCGGAGCTAAGGACTTGGGGCTTCCACGAGAGGTACGCCTGACCTGCCAGCTAGTGAGAGTCTGACAGCGGGACCATCATCGGAGCTAAGGACCTGGGGCTTCCACGAGAGGTACGCCTGACCTGCCAGCTAGTGAGAGCCTGACAGCGGGACCATCATCGGGAGGTGGGACTAGGCGTCTCAACAAAAACCTTGCCAAATTCAACATCCTCAAATGGGGAAGAAAGATGGGTTACATGACCTCTCCCGACTCAGTGGGTCGGGGGCTAGACTCAGTACAACATAATAAAAAATACAAGATCCTATTGAGGCGAGGCTCCTTCGCCTCTTGCATCAACCGATCCTTCCCCGGGTGCCCACGTCGACCCGATCCTCACATCTGTCTTCCTCCCTGGCTTGGGGCGGGGCTTCGATCTGCCTCGGGGGTGGTTGCTGGGCTTGACCTCTCGCTCCTCTCACCTCCAGGAATTCGGGGCAAGTAGCCGTCGCGTGCCCCTCCACCTGGTGGTAGTCACAGTACGACAATGCTTCTTCTACCAGCCTCCTTCGGCGGACTCGGCGATCTCTCCCGTTGCCTCTTCTTCCTTCGCCTATTGCCAAGGCTTGCTGCGGTGGGGGTAGGAGTTGCCTTGGGGCTTGCCTTTGGTAGTTGAACCTCCCTTGACCCCCATGAAAGTTCCCCCCATCCTGGATGAGAGCTCTTCCTGGACCATGGGCGGGTCCTCCCTGCTGCCTCCAGCCTGGCTCCGGACCCTCCTGTCTCTGGAACCCCTGAGCTCTCTGCTCCTCTCTCCGCCTTCCTTCCTGGTGCCTTGAGCCACCTTGCTCTTTCGACTCCACCTCTGTCAACTTAGCCAACTTTTTTACAAAGGCCGGGTTGGCTGCCTCCATGGCTATCTCCTCTGCCGCCCTTTCCATCAGCTCCTCGAAGGAAAGAGGGGTCTTCCGGGTCAAGCTCATCTTGAAGAACCCTTCACGCAACCCCACCGTGAATGCTATCTGGAGGGCATACCCTGGCACCTCTTGGATGTCAAGGACCTCCTCCTGGAACCTGTCAACGTAATTGGCCAGCGACTCCTCGGCCCTTTGCTTTATCAGGAAGAGGGACTCAGGACCTTTCTTCCTCTTCTTGGAGGTGGAGAAGCGAAGCTGAAAGCTCCGGCTCAAGTCTTCGAACCCGAAGATGGACCTTGGAGGGAGTTGATGGAACCAGTCCCTTGCCTTCTCCTTCAACGTGATCGCAAAGAGGCGACACTTGAAGGCATCCGTCATTGGTATGATGGAGACGGCATCCTCGAACCACTGTAAGTGCTGGATGGGGTCGTCCTTCCCGGTGTAGTATGCCTTGTCAAGTTCCCTGAACCCCTCGGGAACGGGAGCTGAGATGATCAGCTCACTGAAGGGTGACCCCCTAAGGGGAGCTCTCGCCACCGCCACTCGCGCGACCTGCTCGCATGGGGGGCTAGCTCTCGCCGGGCTGGGGAACAGCTCCCGGCCTGAGAGGTCCCGCTCAACCCCTTCTACCATCCTCTCCTTCCCAGGCCTCCTATCCGGCATACTCACTTCTCCCCCTACTGGGGTGATCTCGCCTTGCCCCCTGGGAGCCAGCTCGCCGAGACTACTCTGGGTTGGCTCGCCGAGACCCCTGGGAGCTAGTCCCTGGGGGGTGGGGGTTGAGCTGTCAGCCCGAGGGGCAATGCTTCTAAGCATCCCCATGATGCCTTCGATGGAAGCCATGAACTCCTCCCTTCCTACAAAGGGTCCTAGGTTGGGAAGACCACCGAGGTCATCACTACCTCCCTGATCTCCAGCCATGACACTCTCCCGAGATCTTCTGTGTTGGTCACTCTCCACGCTCACCGCACCAAAATGTTGAAACCGGAAAACCGGTCTCTGTGGAGTTCACCCTTGGGGAAGGGGTGACCGCACACTTACTACACTCGAGAGAACGTCACGGACCAAAGACTTGGAAAACTAGGAACAGACCCTCGGCTCTAGCGCGGAGGTCCCACCACACACCCGGAAGGTCACAAAAACACTTCCCCTCCCTTACCAATGGCAGAGAGGGGTACCTTGGAGAGTTCTCTCAACTCTACCAAGAAGAGAACTAGGGAGGAGGAAGCCAAAAGCCAATGCCCCTCCAAAGGTACCCAAGGGGGTCTATTTATAGTTTTTCCAAGTCCTGGGGATAAAATGACCGAAATGCCCCTACGACCAATTGGCCTTGAGCTCGGCGGACTGGGGAGCTCGGCGGCCTGGGGAGCTCGGCAGACTGGGGAGCTCGGCGGCCTGGGGAGCTCGGCGGACTGGGGAGCTCGTCGGCCTGGGGAGCTCGGCAGACTGGGGAGCTCGGCGGCCTGGGGAGCTCGGCGGCCTGGGGAGCTCGGCGGACTGGGGAGCTCGGCGGCCTGGGGAGCTCGGCGGCCTGGGGAGCTCGGCGGCCTGGGGAGCTCGGCGGCCTGGGGAGCTCGGCGGCCTGGGGAGCTCGGCGGCCTGGGGAGCTCGGCGGACTGGGGAGCTCGGCGGCCTGGGGAGCTCGGCGGACTGGTGACCCCCCGAGGGGGCCGGGGGGGGAGAAAAATATTTCATCCCCCTACTAGTATATTTCCAAGTTCAAGCCAAAGTTGGCCACCAAGAGTCCAAAATCTCTAAAAAGCTTAAAAACTTAAAACTGGCTCTGCACCTGCCGAAAGGACCATACTCTGCGAATACGGGGTTGTACACATGTCATTTCAGCGCTTAAATTATGCAGCTTTCTCAGTAGCTTTGACTACCGCATTCCATTTTTGTAATTTACTATTTTAAAGCCCGGGTCCTGCTCTAACGAGCAGTTGTCTATTATGGTCGAGCCTTAGAAGGGGAATGGACAGAGTTGAGTTATGTAACATCCCTCAAACAACTAGACCACCAAGAGTGGTTTTTTCATGGCAAGGGCATGAAAAAACCCTAGGAAGCCCTAGAAGACCAAGTGAACCTAGGAAAGAAGGTGAGATCACCATGGTTTGCAATTAGCACTTTTCAAATGCAATCCCTAAGGTTTGACTTTAGGGCTTTAACTTGACTCTAGGACCCTACCAATACTTCCCTAGCCCTTTAGGGGTCCCATAGGATCACTAAGGACCCATTAGGGCCAACCCTAGAGGCTAAGTTGACCAAAGTCAACCCTAACCCCAATAAAGGTTAAACTAGTTCACCCATGGTCAATTGGTTCTCCCTTTAGCCAAAGGGACCCACTTAGACCTTCCTAATCCCTAAGGGAGGCCAATGGGTCACCAAGGATCCATTGGGGTCAACCAAGGAGGCTAAGTTGACTAAAGTCAACCATAATTCTAATTTAGTCAAAGTACCCCTTCCTAAGGGTCAAGTGACCCCCAAGGTGCCAAACCCACCCCACCATGCTCTTCTTAGACCTTAGGAGAGGCCAAGGGGTCACTAATCACTCACTAGGGTTAGCTAGGTCACCCAATGTGGCCTAGGGTTGAGCTAACCCCCTTTTGAGTTAAGTTAACCCAAGTAGGCTAACTCAAGCTCAAACCCAAATTCATTTGGGCTAGCTTCTTTTTAATCATCTAGATGGGTTTAAGTGGTGTAACTTGACTGAATTAATCCATCATTTTCGGCCAAGGTGAGTAGGAGAGAGAAAAGCTCCATTGTCCTTTAATGAAGGAGAGAGAAATTGGGAGGAAGAGCATTCATGGCCAAGGGAGACCAAGGGCCCCTCTCTTCATCCCCAAAGCTTTGATTCAATTCTACCATTCAGTGTACAGAAGGCCAGGGGTCATTTTAGTGGTTGTTCAATGGCCGAAAAAGTGCAACCACCATGGCCGAAACCTCTTCAATGGCCATTAATGGAGCCATGAAGAAAGACCCCTCCCCTCCCCATTCAGACTCTTTAAAAAGACTCCCCAGACCCAGAGGAGTCATTTACACTCTTCCCTCGACGAAATAGAGTCCTTCCGCTGTACTGTTGCAGAACTCCAATGACTCTTACACCGAAAATGGCGACCCGACAATCGGCACGACTACGCTCCACCCAGAAGGTCGATTTCTCCCCCTCTCCCTCAGTGTCAGGATCCTAGATCAAATATGAGAGATATCGGGCTCAATTGAGCCCGATCAAGTGAGCATTTTCCCGAATTTTTCGGGTTTTCTCACCTCTCGGGTTTGCCGGAAACATCCTCTCCGGCGGCCGTGCTGTCGCCTGGTGATAGCCACCACCTCAACGAAGGTGGTGGAGGCGGTGGCCGACCGGGGAGATGGACAGGTGGCCGGCGGCAGCGCTTGGAAAGGGCTCCACGACGGGTCAATCTCAGCTGTAGGCTGGAGGATGAAGATGACCAGATGCTGCTCGTTTTGCGCCAAGATTCGTGCCGCCTTCGATTTTAATCTTAGGATTAATCATTCCTTTTATTTGATTTCTATCACATTATTTTTAGTAAATGTTTCTATTTATTAAAAATACTTAGAGGCTTCTAAAGAAAAAGTGGTCAACACCAAAGTTGTATCCCTTGAGGTCTATTTTAATTTAAAATTTGTTTCAACCAATTTGGCTCAGTGGTCGGATCTCAGCACCCAAAATGGTGCATTCTATACTTAGGGCTAGTCAGATATTAAAATGAGTGCCCCCACTTAACCACATGTCCAAATGACTCTAAATTTGGGGAGAGAGTCAATCTTATCTATAAATAGGACATATCCAAAAATGATAATTTTTGGAGAAAAATTTTCTATAGTTTTGGTAAACATTTAATAATCGTAGTATAGTTTAATTAAGGGGTCTAATGAACTCACCAACCCCCAAAACTTTGTTGGATGATCTTAGGGGTCATCATGAGTCTCTGGTTAAAATCTCAACCCATTTGAGTATGATTTGATTGGGTTTTGATGTGACTAAAGTTTGCGCCCTTAAGGGTGAGTTTAGGGTTTAGGATTCTTAGGGCATGGAGGGGCCAATCCTCACCCAAAGGGGTTGGGGCTCTGGACAGAGCCCCAAGGTCAGTAGGGTCACCCTCTCTTAGAGTTTGGTGTGGGTTGGGGTGGTTGAGTCCTAGTGCCCTAGTTCAAAGCCTTAGATTGAGCCTTTTAGGGTTTGTGAAGGACTTAAGGTGTTTAGTCCTTGTTTGAACTTGGGGTTTACCCCATTGGTTTCTAGGGTGGAGTAATGCCCTAGGATTATTGTAGGTGGTAGTTGTACTCTTATACCTCATTTAAATAACTTTATGCTTAATTAGGCCCTTGCACCTTAAGGAATAATTTAAGGGTCCTATGACCTTGGATTTCCATGGGATGATGATATGAGTCCTTTTTATAGTCATATTAATCTCTGGAATATTTTACATGTTGTTGGGATGAGTTTAAAAGTAGGCTCCTTTGTAAAGTGCACTATCATGGGTTTTCGTGAAGAATTTTTACATATGATTTTCTAACATTGAATTTGTATGATATATAGTCAGTTATGTTTTGAGACCATAACAAAGTTCTAGAAATATTAGCATGAATTTTAGGTCAGTAATTGGAGTACTTCATTCACAACTCATCAAGTTACTCTATCTACTTAGAAATTTATTATGATTTAATCTCTTATTGTAAACTCATGAAACTTAGTCAGAGGACCTTTTATGATATTGTAAAGCTCTGTAAATTTTTGTGGAATTTTTGGAAGTCTGTTTATAGGGTTTGCTTCACAAGGTGCTTGTTTCTAAGTTAAATTAATTGATTTTATTTTGGTACCTAATGAGCTTGATAAATTATGATCTTTAATCAGAGGTCCTTTCTGGTCACCCTTAAGATTCAGTAATTTTTTCATGATTTTCTGATGATAAATTTTAGTACTTCCTTCTTTACCCATAATTATTAGATTTATTATGGATTAATTAATTAGAGGCAAAAAAATTTATGAAAAGTTATGAAACTTGGTATTCTTTGATTTTTAGGCATCATATGGACTTCATAATTTTTGGGTGGACATTACTTATGTAAATCTAGTATTTCATGTTCAAAATCACATATGGCCTTAATTTGGGAAAAATTAAATAAATGTCAATTAAATTAGGAATATTACAAGTTTCTGTACTTAGTCTAATCTTATTACTATAGATCCCAAATAATTATCTTAGGGCATTCAGATGAGTATTTATGGGGGGTCACCATTCTTGCATGTCATTTAGCTCACTAGATCTGCACATAGCAAAGCAGCAATATCAGGGGATCTTAAGGACTTAGGTATGGGGTAAAGGGGTATGTGGTATACTTAACCTATAGAGTATAGCTGAGGCCATCATTGTAGGTTAGGTTGTGAGAGCCTGGTTGGCTAGTTAAGGTATTACCTGAGAGCGATGAATGATCGTCCTTCCCTGGTGAGAGAGTCCAAATACACTTAGGAATAACTCAAGAGTAAATCAATGAGTTGGGATAAGGGTAGTAACCAATAACAATAAGTGCCTTGCGAAAGAGAGCTTTGTGCTTCAGCCCATCGTAGTTCCTAGTGTTCTCGAGAGCCCTTCACAGGGAATGCCCTGGGCAGTCCAAGGTTAACGTAAACTATAAGAGTAAATTGATTTCAAGAGTAATTAGTATATATTAAAAATCCACTTGCACTTACCTCTAGTTTTAGGGTTGTTAGTTTAGCTTGGTCATTCGAGCGGTATGCTCAATGGTTTTAGTAGTGGGCAGGTTAGCCCGGCGAGCCGATGGCTCGGTAGGTAGTTTTTGATGGACGGGTTAGTCCGGGGAGCCTATGGATCAGAAGTTCTTGTTTGCATGTGCATAACATAAGTGGTGGGTCTTTGTTACTTAACAGTCATTCACGCCGACGTCAGTATGTTGACTCGGCAAGTGTGGTTCACACATAGCCAAAGAAAGACTTGTGGTTTAGCCAGCAAGGTACGCAGAAGCTCCGTGGTGTGTACTTCATATTGAGGCGTACAAAGGTCTAGGTTGGGTGGCGTGAATGCTTACCTAATAGTGGGGTTGGACCGACCCACTACCTCCGTTTGCCATAACGTGAGGTACCTGAAAGTTTAGCTAACTCCAAAATGGGGAAACTAAAGGTCTGTGCACATAGAGTCGTGTGCGTGAGTTATACTTGTGTGATCATAGCATTTCATCCGCATAACATTTCACTACACTCATACTTGCATAAAAACCTGACATCCCATCGTATAACCTAGTATAAGATAGCTTATACGATGGGAGCCTTGCAAAAGACCCCTTAACTTATAAGTTTGTATGAGCATTCATATAAGTTAAGGTTTTTCTTCAATATGGTTTGCTCTCTTACTGTTCTTACTTTACTGCCATTACTTTAGTATTATCATATTACTGCTGTCCACCTTTATAGCTCTGTGATACCACTGCTAGTTTAGGTCCGCCGCCATCTGCTTTGACACTTCTCCACCTCATTTTCTTCCCTATCCTCCTTCCTGCACTGTGCATAGGAGTCTATAACACCTATACATATCACATAGGATATAATAGAGGGTCTGGCCAGGGCCCCACACCATATTCCACAAACAGGCGGAGACATCATGAAATAATACCACGAACCACCGCACCCTAACACAGAGCATTCTAGCGGAAGCTTCAGGGTTGAAAACATGAACTCAATACTAACAGAAATGTCCACTTCTATAACAAAATAGGAATGTATACAACCATACACAATAGGTACACAGCCTTATGGCGTTTACAAGTTTCTCTGAACATAAGGTGTGGTTTACAAACATCGGCACGCAGGCCGGCCACACATGAACAAGACTAAGCAAAACAAGGCCTTCGAGGGTAACAACGCAGCTTGGGCTTCAGCCCGCTAAGTCCCGCTTGGACCAACACCACCTACACCTGCAAGAACCATTCCACCAACCGGTGGCAAACAGGGTAACGGTCAGCATTCAACTAACCAATTATAACGACCCTGCCCCTGGCACGGGGCAGCGGAATTCCTTCCCTGCATAGCAATTTACATCACACACATATATATATTCCGCCAACAAGGCAATACATATCACAAATGCCAGCCCGACACTCCGTGCACTCAGGGCACATTCTGGTGTACTGGAAACACCAGATCCCACCACCGTTCAGAGGTCCCAGACATAACGGTCAAACTTAAGCATTCCTAGTCTTTATGGAGCCCAGGCCAAAGAATCTCATTATTCCCCTGACGAAAGCCCAATGCCTTGACGCTCTCTTGTACAGCTGGCATAACGCAGGTACAGATCAGCCACCCCTCGTTGCTCAAATCTCCTTGCCATAAAGGAATACCGAAGTACTCATGGTCAACTTACAGGCGCGGGTCGGTTTCACCTTTCCTGTTTGACACTAAGTCCTTTTCACAGTTGCAGCCCTATGGCTCAACTTTATACCATATGGCACTCACGGCCACAAGAGTTGATCCCAACTCTCACGATTCCTGGACTTCCTCCAGTACTTCCTGCGGCACCAAGCTACAGGCATCCATCACAGATTTCGTGCATACTAGCAATAATCACGGAGTCTTCTCCGATGTGCAAATAAGCATCACCAACCCAGACCAACATGTTCAGATGGGCTTCACACAACATGCCTAACCGTACTCACACTTCCGGTTCTAATGCACTATAATAAGGGGTGAATCACCAATCCCAAGGGAATCTCTTCGCCATCCACCTTTTGGTGGAGGATTCCTATGCAAATGTAGGAAAGAAGGACTTCACTTGTCCAAGAAGGGAAACGTTACCCTTGGAAGACGCTTCAGAGCCATGGGGAGAAAAGCAAACAGATGAACGTCCTCGCAACAGCCTTGCCTTCGCAAATCCGAACTCGGCTCGCGATTTGAACCACCATAGCACCACCAGCAGCCGACATCCTCTTCTTCTTCCTCCTCAAGCTCTCCTCTCTCTCTTACTTAAGAAAAAGCAAGACACAACTCAAAAATGAGCTTCCTCCTTCTCAAGGCAAGCCTTATCACCCAAGGGATGAGCCTAGACCATTGGATCTTGGTTAAAGAAAATGAACGGATCAGATCAGCCCTTAAATTGATTTCCTGGACTGAACACGGGTTGTGACACGCCCGTGTCACAGGTCGTGTTCCTAAAGTGTCTACAGAACCGACTCACCCAGTCCAGAACACGGGTTTAGACACGCCCGTGTCAAACCCCTGACACGCCCGTGTTAGAAAGCACACGGTCGTGTGACTAGCCGTGTCACTCTTTCACCACAAGACCAGATTACCCAAGAAGGACACGGCTAAGGCACACGCCCGTGTCCTTAGCCGTGTGTCAAACACGCCCCTATGACACGCCCGTGTCACAGGCCGTGCTCTGCACTCAACGCCATTCTACTCAATGCCACCCAGGTATTCACCCGAGCAGGACACGCCCATGTCCAAGGCCGTGTCACCTCTCGACGATCGTCGACCGTACCATCTCGAGAACTCAAGTCGACGCCTATAGTAAAGGACACTCCCCGGGACAAGCCCGTGTCTCAGGCCGTGTGCACTGGACACGCCCTGGGACACGCCTGTGTCCCAGGCCGTATCACCCAACCTGATTGGGACTTAGGGATTTTTGGGATGTTATAGAGTCGCGGGGGGAAGCGGGGATGATAGTTGGCTTAGTCTTATGACTAACGGTCGGTGGACCATATTTTTCAGGGGCTCCGGATGGGAGATAGGTAGCAGCCGGAGAGGCAGCACCAGTAGGGAACGATGCATATGGAGGTGGGCCAGTATAACACAGGAGCACCCATTTCTGGCTTCGTGAGTATTAGTTTTATTAGCTTCAACGAGTGGCCTTGTATTGAGGATTCTGTTGTACCGGGCTCTAGCCCTTTTACCTTTCTGCTTGTCTTTTTGATACTCTTTTATTCTGGGACATGTTGTGATTCATATTTTATATTTATATGTGATATGTTTTGTGGACTTGGCATTTACTATCTTCTTTTATAAGCTTCCGTATCTTTGGTGATTCTGTTGTGCCAGCAGGGTTGGCATTTCGTAGTGTCGACCTTCCCAAGCGAAGGTGTCACCGCGAAATGGCGATTCTGGGCATAAGACCCGGTATCATAGCAAAAAAAGGGGTCTTACAAGTTATTTCTCCAAGTTTGGCCCCAAATAAAGCGCTCCCACGCTCCTTGTCAAAAGTTGAGCTGAGCGTCGCCGCCCAAACTTCGTAGCTTAGTAGGGCAGACCGCCACAGACTCGATATGGGCTAGTAAAAATTCACTGTTTGATTGTCTGTTAATTGCTTGCGGTAAATTGTGGCGAGTCAGTCCCTTCCGCATACCGTTCGTACCGCTGCGGGAAGGTCGACGACTCAAGGCAACAAGGTAGATGGGTACCACGGGTGACCGGCCGTTATCTTTTCCCATTGGATTTTCCTCCATCGGTTAGCCAAAATATCGTATCGCCGGATGTCGCTCACATCCAATAGTACATAGGGTTGTATGTTGGGTCCTGGGGTTGTGCAGTATGACCATCCCCAAAAGTGGCAGGATTGGCCACTGTCACTGATGGCCACATCGGTGAGGCCCGCAGGGCTCGCTACCCAGCTGGAACAGAAGCGGTCCATACTATGTCGACATAGGATGTGTGTGTGCGGATGTGAACGCTTGCGATGGGATATAGGATGTAAATATCTGACGTGTTGATGTGCTAGTAGAGCCCTTATCATAACTAATATTATTGTTGCTGGCATTTCAGTTATGCTACCCTTCTTTTATTATTGCTCCTAGTTTAAAAATACGAAATACTGTGCTAACCCTCTCATGCTTCGGCTATCTTATACTGCTGGGTGTGTGTGTGCTCGTCCCCAGGATATCGATCCGGGGAGGAGATTTTTTTCGACTTATCCCTATGACTAACGGTTATTTAATGACCATTCACAGGAAACGGAGCACCGTAGTGACCCCCTGCCGCAGGAGAATGCACCAGTGGTTAGGACTATTTGAGCAGAAGCACCACTGCTGTCTTCAGAGTTTCGAGGCGTGAGTACCAGTGAGCAGGATAGAGAGAGAGTGTGTGTGTGTAAGGAGCTATATGTAGAACTTGTACAACATACAGTCTTATATAAGAACTTAGGCTACGACCCTAGTACTCATATAAATGTATATTCAATATTATATATATTTGATGATGTTTTCCTGTTAATGCTTCCACAAAATCTCTGATGTATTGTGAATGTCGTGATTCTAACTGAGCAAGGCAACCATCTAGTGCATTAGTAGGGTGGACCGTCATCACTAGGAGCACTAGGTGGACATTTTGCGCAAGTAGTATCCAATCCAGCCCGACCCGACCCAAGGTTTGGGAAGGTGCTACACGCCATGCTGGGAGGACTGGTGTTGGAGTCCGCTTGTTCCAGCATTCTTGGTGAACTTGGTGTTGGTTCCAAGTCTAAGCGAGCTCGATCTTGTGGTGCAGTGCTTGCGGACTACCTTCCTTGTCCATCGAGTTCGATAGCTTTCACCTTGGTGCCTTGGCTACGGACCCAGTGTGCGCTGTGTTATCTTCAATTGTGCGGACTGGATCTGTGTTCGCATAGTTGTGCGTACTGTTGTAGTATCCGCAGGGTTTGTTGGCTACGACCTCCCTGGCTTTGGTTTGGCGACAAGGCGGATAGATTTCTATATCTGCCCATGTTGCTTTATGGTACTGTTTTACATGCTTGTTGTGGTGGATTGATCTGTATTTGCGGGTATTGCAGATACACTCTGTTCTCGCCGCGAGCTCGGGTGGTGTTCCTATCATTAGATCGGTGACCACACTCCTCTCCATGCTTATAAATAGGACCCCCTGGTGCATCTATAGAAACTGAATGAACAATACGTCTACTCGCGATTAGTTGTTGCAGCCTGGATTTTCTATCCGCGCGGGTTGAAGAGGTTAACAGGTTTCTGTTGTGCAGTTTGTGCGGATAGCACTGAAGAGCCAGGGATTTGGTTCTAAGGTAGTGGGGACTCTGCGAATTGCAATCAGCGGTTTTCAGCTGGTCGCTTGTAACCAGGCGATTTCTCTTCTGCAAATTTTCCTAGTTCAATAAGATATCTGCTCTGGCGGCTTGTTCAGTTCGGTAGCAGCAGATCGGTGAATAGAGTTCAGCCTTGGAATAACGGGCAGTCCGCGCGACAAGGTTGCGGTCTGACGACCTGTCGATTTGAGCGGACTCCATAGCAGATAACAGCAAAGTCGGTGGCTTCTCTCTTAGTCCGCATGGCTTGTTTCTTATTGTAACACCCCGAAACTCAAAAGAGGGACGGGTGACGTTTTAAGCCAAGTCTGGGCTTTGGAGCAGGTGTCACGAGCGTGACACGAGCGTGTCACGGGCATGACACGGGCGTGTCCCAGGGCGTGCCACGCTAGGGAGTTTTCTGATTCATGTACACGGGCCATGATACGGGCACAGACACGGGCGTGTCACATGTGACACGGGCGTGTCGGGTGCCGTGTCGCAGGCCGTGTCCTCCCCGGGAAACAAGTGTTCGCAATTGCACACGGGGCGTGACACAGGTCTTGACACGGCCGTGTCGCATGCGACACGGGCGTGTCGGAGGCCGTGTCGAATGTCGTGTGCTGGTTATCGCGTCGGTCGAGACGGCGAATGGGTGACACGGCCCTGGACACAGGCGTATCGCAGGCCGTGTTCGGCCCAGATTTTGTAAAATTGGGCTGAATCGCAGCCGTTCGATTTCTTGATTTGGGATCCAACGGCTCAGGGCTGTTTCTGGTATGTTATATCCGGGGAATAGGGTTTAGAAGCCCTCATTTCACTTGGGCTTTATCTCTTTAAGATCTAGAGAGAAGGGAGAGCAAGGAGGAGGAAGAAGACCAAAGATCCGGTCACCGGCGGAGCTTCGGAGCTCCAAATCACGATCCGAGTCCGGATCCGCGAAGGCGGGGCCGATACGATGCTTTCCATCCGACTAGATCTTCATGGCACCGAGGAAAAGCGCAAGGGTAACGATTCTCTTCTTGAGCATGTGAAGCTCTTCTTCCTTTGCATGGGAAAACCCCTCTCCCGCGAGTGTGCGACGAGATTGTGGTATTCCTTGGAGTAGATATGTAAAGTCCCCCTTGTTAGAGTCCAGAATCGTAGTACGGACATAAGCATGATGTGTGAAGCCTACCCGGACGTGTTGGTCTAGATCGGTGATGATTTGCTGTGCATTTTTAGCCGGAGAAGACTCCGAGCGTTATGATTGTTTTCGGGTTGCTATGCGGTAGAATGCATCAGGGAATCTTGGGGATTAACCCCGAGGTGCACCCGGAAATCTGGACGGAAACACATTTCTGTCATATCGGTGGTCTGGGAGCCAACCAGGTACATAGCGGGGCTATGTACTGTGCTTGAATGATATTTGGGACTGGGGAAGCTTAGCCCGCGTCAAAGGCCAAATGGCAACGACGGAGTGAGCAACGGGCTGGTGGACCCCTACCCGCTCCATCTGCTCGGTTAAAGCGACCTAAAGTTTTACGTGGGACTTACCGAGGTTTGGAGATCGAGTCTAGGCTACGGCCGAAAAGACTAAATGCTCACGAGGTTGCCACCCTGGGGGTGGTGGCGGAGTCAAGGACCGGACGGGGTTCGGACTGGCCCGCCGAGTAAGTGCCCTCAGAGCATGGGGTGTACGGCCTTGTGAGCATGCACCTGTGATGTGATGCTTATTTCGCTATGTTGCATGTTTTGCTAACAAGTGCAGGGAAGAAGCTTTGCCGCCCCGGTTTGGGGGCGGAATCGTTATAATTTGGTCAACATAGCTGACCGTTGCCTTTGTTTACCACCGTGCGGTGGATTGTTGCTTGTAGGTGCTGCTGAGCCGAGAGGTAAATAGTGGGCTAAAGCCCGAGTTGTTGTGCCGGCCCTCGAAGGCCAAGTTATGAGTGTTTTTCTTTTTGTACTCATGTGTGACCGGCCTGCGTGTCGAGGTTTGGAAGACACTTTTTATTAAGCAAACTCTTGTAAGGCTATAAGGCCAGTATTCGTGTATTAAACATTCCTTTTTGGTTTGAGTAGTGGACATTCATGCTTGGCAGGGTTCTTTATTCATTGTACAACTTAATAATTTACTTCCGCTAGATGCTCTGTGTAGGACGTTTTTATTGGTTGAATGGTCTCAATAAGTAACCAACCGGTCTGTCCGTAGTATATGGCATCGGGCCCCGGCCAGACCTACTGTTATATACTATGCGATGGATATGGGTGTTACAAATTGGTATCAGACTACTGGTTTCGGTCAAGCTTAAATGAATTCGTGGACGAATTCACTTTAAGGGGTGGTGAGCACATGTGTGTGCGTCATCATTATAACATGAAAAGAACCCATGAATGTCCACTTAGGAATGAAAATACACATGTTTGAGTAACCTGCGCGTTCCTATAATTGCTTTTTGCAATTTTGTTCAGTCACTTATGGTGTTTTGAACGGCTATAGGTGTCCGGGAGTGGAGCGTGGCAGTCTGAACACATGTTTGCTGAGCAAAGTACTGCACCAAGTAACGTTCCTGACACCCCTACGTCTTTGGAAACCATAAGAAGGGTGGTTGAAGCGGTGTTCGCTGTGACCAACGCACAATATGGGAGTAATGTGCAACCCTTTGTACCTGAGATGGCCCCAACGTTGGGCGGTATGTTGGAGCAAAGGGATTTTGGGGGTCAATTAGAGCAGCAGATGAGCATGACTGTGGTGCAGGGAGCGCATTCAGTTGACGAATATTTATAGACGTTCCTTATGATAAGGCGCTACCCAGGCTTTGAATGGGAAAGCGAGCAATCTATAGTTGATAGATTTTATAACGGTCTGCACAGCGAGTTGCGTATCCTACTACTAGGACCAAAGTTATTGGGATTCCGAGCTTTGGTGGAATCGGCCAGAGCTTTGGAGGTGGAGTTGGGGAAAACTCACCAAGTACCGGTGAATAGAGTACCAAACCCTACAGATCCTATAAGGACTGTCTATCGAAAGACGTTGAGTAAAGAGGCTAAATCATCTACTAGCCAAACCACTTACAAATGTTATTCTTGTGGCAAGAAAGGGCACTTTGCCAGAGAGTGTTGGGCTGATGTTCAGAAGACAACGAAAGTTTTGACAGGAGCAGTCAAAGAAGCTATGGCAAAGGATTCGGTGGTCAAGTTGACAATCTCAAAATCTGGGTACCGTAGGTGGTACAAGAAGGCTAGGAGGTCGGGTCTAGTCCCTTCCTCTAGCACATCCAGAGCGACTACAGTTCAAACCCCGGATGCATGCTTTGCTTGTGGAAAGCCGGGGCACTATGCCCGGGATTGTTGGAGTGGACGCCCATTGTCCAAAAAGAAGCCGGGGGAGATATCTGTAGAGAAAGGCAAGGCGGTGGCATCCACCGCATCGCTGTTTACTCTGGCCCAATCGGGAGTGAACATCCTTGGCCAGCAGGAGGCCATGTGGCCGACCATTGGGATGTCAGGTATGGTTCTTCTTGTTAGCAAACTAGTTCCTTATGCCGGATACCTTATGTGTGGTAACTTAGAACTAGAAGTTCTAGGCTTTGTTTTGGAATATTGGTAGTCCGGAGAGAGCATAGTTTCGATACGAGAACTTCGCATTCATGTTATCCGAAGAATCTGTATTGCGCATCGTAGTTTTCCCTTCGATGGTAAAGGAACAATTCAGATGGGTTATTGCCCAGTTGTCGTCCAATGCGCGCGGAGATACAGTCTGGGTGGTAAGAGTCTTATTGTAAGTCAAGGATTCGACTTGCTAGCATCGTTGTTGCCGCTAGTAGAGTTCGACGTCATCCTTGGTGTGGACTAGATTTCGGGGCAGAAGGCTTTTATCGTTTGCAACCGTAAAGAGACCTAGCTGGGTGTTGAGCAGGAGACATCGTTTGCGGAACTGAAGGGATCGAGCAGGACGCTGACGTCTGCCCTCCCGGTGGTCAAGAAAGTTCATGCGGGCGCAGAGTTGTTCTTCACGTTAGTGGAGGCTGTAACGCCTAAGTCTACTCTGGGTAGTATCCCCGTGGTTTGTGAGTATCCTGATGTGTTCCCAAACAATCTCCCTGGAGCCCCACCGTAGCGAGAGATCGATTTCACGATTGAGTTGTGCCAGGTGCCAAACCTGTGTCACGCTCTCCTTATAGGCTGATGCCTAAGGTGATAGCGGAGTTAAAGGTTCAACTAGAAAAGTTGATGGAGCAAGGGTATGTGCGTCCAAGCTCGTTGCCTTGGAGCGCACCGGTCCTTTTTACTCAAAAGAAGGACGGGAGCTTGCAATTTTGTATCTGTTGCAGAGAGCTGTATAAGTTTGCAGAAATAGGACAAGTAATCGATCCAAATGATCGATGATCTTCTGATCAGTTAGTCGGGTCTTCGGTGGACTCAGTAGTGGATCGTAAGTCTGGTTACCCTCATCTGAGAATAAGGGTAAGTGTTATCGCAAAGGCGGTGTTAAGCACGAGTGATGAGCAATCCGAGTCTACGATCGTGCTGTCTTGGCAGTCAAGTGTGGCATCAGTGTTCATAGACCGGATGAATGGAACATTCATGGAGTACCTAGTCGATTTTGTGATCGTCTTCATCGACGACACATTGGGGGTAATTGTAGTGCGAAGGGTATCGCTTCTGAATATCTACTTTTAGTTCTGTGGACGCTAAGGAGGAACCATGCATACACCAAGTTCTCCGAACACGAGTCTTGGGTTATCCTCGTAGCGCTCCTCGGTCCTATAGTTGGTAGAGTGAGAGTGTGTGGGTCCAGCGTTGTTAGTCGCAATACGAGGGTGGCCTGTGTCAGCTCGGTAGCGGAAGTCCAGAGTTTCTGGTGTGGTCGGCTACCACAGGCACTTCGTACAGGACTTCTCACAGATAGATTTACCCCTCGTAACGTTGTCAAGGAAAAGCTTAAAAGGATTGCTTAGATGCGCGAGTGCTCCCAAGCTGTGAAGGGTTAAAGAGTTGGCCAACTACGACGCCAGTGTTAAGTTCGCCGAGTGGAACCAAAAGCTATGAGATCTACGGCATTGCCTTAGGCAGTGGATTGGACTGCGTGTTGCTGCAGCGTGGTAATGTTGTGGCTTATGGCTCGCATTATTTGAAAGAGCACGAGGGGAATTGTCCAGTCCGTTATCTGGAGTTTGTGGCCGTGTGTTTTGCACAAAAACTAGGGAGGCTTTATGTGTATGGTGCAAAAGTCGGTGTCTGTACCGATCATAAGAGCCTGATACATCGGTTGGATCAAAAGGATCTGAAATTGAGGCAGCAAAAATGGATGGAGTTCCTGGAGGACTATACGTTCGAAAGTTATTTTGTGCTCGTTGTAAGACAATGTAGTTGTGGATGCGTTGAGACGCAGGGCTTCCGCCCAAGCCAACTAGTTGTAGGTTCATGTTGAGGGTTTGACCCGGGAGTTAGAGATGTTAGCTATCTCTTGCATTGACATGCAGACTAGCGTCGAAGCGTAATTGAACTGGTCAGAAGACCAGTGTGACCTGGCTGATCGTATTTGGCAGACTATGGTTTGGGAAGCAGCGTGAAGGAAATCATGAATACAACTTCGATGGGTCAAAGTCCCAAATCGATGATTGAAGGTGGGCTACCAAGGAAAGAAAATCGTTTGTACAGCCCAAGCATGGGTAATCTATGGGTGGAGTTGTGATACATTATACCAAGTACTCAACTCGCTTAGGAGGCTTAAGTTGTGCCGATATCTGAAGAAGTGCTCTGGTGGCCAGAAATCTAAAAGGTCGTGGCACTATGTGAGACAAAATGCCAGCCTTGCGCCTTAGTGAAAGCAGAGTGCCAAGTGCCGGGGGATTCTTAAATCCTTGCCTAGTTCGGAATAGAAGTTCGACTGGACTGTGTGCATGGTTTGCCAAAGTCACAGTGGGGAAGCGACGTCGTGTGGGTGATCGTAGTTGTGTTAACTTTAGTGTCGCACTTCATTCCGAAAAGGAAGGATAATTTGGCGGAGTAACTGGCAAATGTTTTTGGATAACATAGTTAGACTGCACGGTGTGCCCCGCAACATCGTGAGCAATCGAGGTGGGCGTTCTACGTCCAATGATTGGAGGTGGTTACAGAAAGTGCTGGAGACTAAGTTGTAGTTTAACCCAGTCTTGCATCCGCGGATGGATGAGCAGACCGAGTGGGTCAATAGGATGTTTGAGGACGTGCTTTGCATGTGCGTTCTGGACTCGTGTAAGCAGTGGGAAGGCCATCTATTTTGGAAAAGTTTGCGTACAACTTTAACTACCGAGCGAGCATATAAATGGCGCCCTTCGAGGCCCTATAAGGTTGAAGTTGTCGCATGCCATTGTCGTGGCTAGAAACGGATGACACGAAGTTGTATTTAAAGCAAGAGATGGTAAACACTACCCCTTTGGTGCAAACCATATGAGAACTGTTGCTAATCGCTCAGGGGAGGCAGACTAAGTACTTTAACGCCACGTATCGGAATGTGGAGTTATCAGATGGTGTATAGGAAGTTATAGTCGTTCAAGAGTGTTTCACAGGAGCGACGCTTGGGGAAGCTGAGCCCGGTATACCTTGGACCACTTGAGATTTCTAGAGCGGTTTGGTGAGGCGGCGCAAGAGCCTTCGAACTTGATCGTGAGTGATCATGTTTTGGTGGACGAAAGGTTGACGACTAGGGTCAAACCTATTCGTTTTGGAGACCGTGAAGTCGAGCGACTTTGTCTCAAGGAGATCAAGATAGTCATGGTCCGGTTGGGCAATTGCGATAGCAAGGAGCTCTCTTAGGAATGAGAGCAATCTATGCTCGATGTGTACCCAGAGTTGTTCCGCCTGGGTACCGCTGAGAGTTTTTATTTTCTCTCCTTTAGTAATTTCGTGGACGAAATTCTTTTAAGAGGGGGAGAGTTGTAACACCCTGAAACTCAAAAGAGGGACGGGTGACATTTTAAGCCAAGTCTGGGTTTTGGAGCAGGTGTCATGGGCGTGATACGGGCGTGTCACGGGCATAATACGGGCGTGTCCCAGGGCGTGTCACGCTAGGGAGTTTTCTGAGTCATGCACACGGGCCATGACACGGGCACAGACACGGGCGTGTCACATGTGACACTGGCATGTCGGTGTCCGTGTCGCAGGCCGTGTCCTCCTCGGGAAACAAGTGTTGGCAGTTGCACACGGGGCGTGACACGGGTTGTGATACGGCCATGTCACATGCGACACGGGCGTGTCGGAGGCCGTGTCGAATGTCATGTGTTGGTTATCGCGTCGGTCGAAACGACGAATGGGCGACACGGCCCTGGACACGGGCGTGTCGCAGGCCGTGTTCGTCCCAGATTTTGTAAAATTGGGCTGAATCGCAGCCGTTTGATTTCTTGATTTGGGATCCAACGGCTCAGGGCTGTTGCTGGTATGTTATATCCGGGGAATAGGGTTTAGAATCCCTCATTTCACTTGGGCTTTATCTCTTTAAGATCTAGAGAGAAGGGAGAGCAAGGAGGAGGAAGAATACTAAAGATCCGGTCACCGGCAGAGCTTCGGAGCTCCAAATCACGATCCGAGTCCGGATCCACTAAGGCGAGGCCGATACGGTGCTTTCCATCCGACTAGATCTTCATGGCGCCGAGGAAAAGCGCAAGGGTAACGATTCTCTTCTTGAGCATGTGAAGCTCTTCTTCCTTTACATGGGAAAACCCCTCTCCCGCGAGTGTGCGGCGAGATTGTGGTATTCCTTGGGGTAGATATGTAAAGTCCCCCTTGTTAGAGTCCGGAATCGTAGTACGAACATATGCATGATGTGTGAAGCCTACCCGGACGTGTTGGTCTGGATCGGTGTTGATTTGCTGTGCATTTTTAGCCGGAGAAGACTCCGAGCATTATGATTGTTTTAGGGTTGCTATGCGGTAGAATGCATCAGGGAATCTTGGGGATTAACCCCGAGGTGCACCCGGAAATCTGGACGGAAACACATTTCTGTCATATCGGTGGTCTGGAAGCCAACCAGGTACATAGCGGGGCTATGTACTGTGTTTGAATGATATTTGGGATTGGGGAAGCTTAGCCCGCATCAAAGGCCAAATGGCAATGACGGGGTGAGCAACGGGCTGGTGGACCCCTACCAGCTCCATCTGCTCGGTTAAAGCGGCCTAAAGTTTTACGTGGGACTTACCGAGGTTTGGAGATCGAGTCTAGGCTACGGCCGAAAGGACTAAATGCTCACGAGGTTGTCACCCTGGGGGTGGTGGCGGAGTCGAGGACTGGACGGGATTCGGACTGGCCCGCCGAGTAAGTGCCCTGAGAGCACGGGGTGTACGGCCGTGTGAGCGTGCACCTGTGATGTGATGCTTATTTCACTATGTTGCATGTTTTGCTAACAAGTGGAGGGAAGAAGCTTTGCCGCCCCGGTTTGCGGGCGGAATCGTTATAATTTGGTCAACATAGCTGACCGTTGCCTTTGTTTACTACCGTGCGGTGGATTGTTGCTTGCAGGTGCTGCGGAGCCGAGAGGTAAATAGCGGGCTAAAGCCTGAGTTGCTGTGTCGTCCCTCGAAGGCCAAGTTTTGAGTGTTTTCCTTTTTGTACTCATGTGTGACCGGCCTACGTGTCGAGGTTTGGAAGACACTTTTTATTAAGCAAACTCTTATAAGGCTATAAGGCCAGTATTCGTGTATTAAACATTCCTTTTTGGTTTGAGTAGTGGACATTCATGCTTGGCAGGGTTCTTTATTCATTATACAACTTAATAATTTACTTCCGCTAGATGCTCTGTGTAGGACGTTGTGATTTGTTGAATGGTCTCAAAAAGTAACCAACCGGTCTGTCCGTAGTATATGGCGTCGGGCCCCGGCCGGACCTACTGTTATATACTATGCGACGGATAGGGGTGTTACACTTATTGCTTTCCTTTCTTGTTGTTCTCGGGTACATAGGTGAAGCATGTATCGCCATGTATGCCTTGCTTTATAAAGGAGATTTTTGATATTACAAGATTCTTGCTCTACTTTATGCATTTGGTTTATTTGACTCAAGAGGGTTGAGTGTTCCTGCGCCTGCTTTTCCTGTTTTCCGTGATTATCAAATTTTTTTCATGGTATCAGAGGGAATAGAGACTTGAGTAGTGTTCAATTATCAGCTTGCTTTTTTGCTTTTGTGAGTCTAAGTATTCCAAGGGTAGTGCAATGGAAGCTGGGTATGCAAGAGGTATTGGTATCGAGCTTCTTACACCGACTAACTTTAAGAAGTGGAAGTCGTGTATGGAGAGCTATCTTCTGGGGGAGGACTTATGGGATGTCGTCTGTTGAGACGATATGCAAGAGGCTGCTAGTGCTGCTAGTGCTGAGGTTTTGAGAGCTTGAAGGAAGACTAACACGAAAGCTAAGTTTAACCTTAAGCGGGCTATCTCACCTGAACTCTTCGACCACATCTTAGGATGTCGGTCTGCTGTGGAGATATGGACTTCCCTTGATGGGTTGTTCAACAGGAAGAACGTAGAAAGGCTATAATTCCTGGAAAATGAGTTGGCTAGAGCAACTCAAGGAGATCTGCCCATCTCTGCCTTCTTTCTAAAAATGAAGAACTTGTGCGCTGAGATTTCAACATTAGATCCCAATGAGCCCATTTCTAAAGCCAAGATGAAGAGGCACATAATCTGCAGTTTGCGAAAGGAATATCTGGCCTTTGTAACTTCTGTTCAAGGCTGGTACACTCAGCCATCTTTAATTGAGCTGGAGAACCTGTAGGCTTCACATGAAAGCTTGGCTAGATAGATGGCAGGGATTACTATCTCTGAAGGAGGTAGTGAGGCTCTCTTCACGGGAAAGAAGAAGAGATGGGAGAAGAAGAAGACTACTGCTGAGGATGGGCCTTCAACTTCTTATTAACAAGAGAGGAGCACTGCTCCTAAGAAGGGCTAAAAGAAGGAGTTGAAGTGCTACAGGTGCAATCAGTTGGGGCACTTCAAGAAAGACTGCAAGGTCAAGCTGCAACCTGGGCATATTGCAGACAAGGAGGGAGCTGATTCCAGTGTTGAGGAAGTTGGGTGGGAAAGTGCTTTTATGATAGGCACGTGTGTTTGTGCTCTTTCCACCGTCGACTACCAACATGACTGGATCATTGACTCGGGGTGTGGTCACCACCTCTCTGGAAATGAGTCAAAGTTCTCATAACTACAAACATTCCCAGGTAATGAAGCTATTATAACAGCTGATGATACTATTCATGCAGTAGAGAAGGAGGGTGTAGTGTCTTTGGGTAGTGATAAGGGTCCACTCACGTTAAGGAGTGTCTATCACGTACCGGGAATGTAAAAGAACCTCTTCTCTGTGACCAATGTGGTTGGCTCGGGCTATCATGTTTTGTTCGATACGATAGAAGTGAAGTTTCTCCACAACGTATCAACAGTGAAGGATGATGTTGCTCATGTTTGGAGAAGGGTTAGGGGCTTGTTTGTGTTATCAACACGCTCCTATGTTGATCAGATGAGGGTCAACGATAGCGCTGCTATATTTCATGAAAGACTGGGGCATGTTGGGATGGACAAATTGAAGGCCATGACAGTGAAGAGCCTTGTGAAAGGCTTGCTTAAGTTGTCATCGTTCGGCGACAGTAATGTTTGTGCGGGATGTCAATATGTAAAGGCTCATCGCCTTCCATTTGACAAGTCATTGACCAGGTGTAAAACACCATTGGAGTGTATCCATGGTGATCTGATGGGGCCAACCATCACAGCAAGCCTTAGAGGCATCATGTATATGTTGGTCCTGATTGATGACTATTCAAGGTAAACTTAGGTGTACTTTATGAAGGAGAAGTCTGATGCTTTCCAGTTGTTTGTGGAGTTCATGGAGTTGGTGGAGGGCCGACTTGGCTATCAAGAAGTTGAGAACGGATAATGGAGGTGAGTTCATTTCTTTAGTGTTCTCTAAATTCTGCAGGAAGCACAGAATCTAGAGGGAGCTCACTTGTGCTCATACTCCACAACAAAATATAGTAGCAGAGCGGAAGATCCATCATCTGACGAAAACCTGCAAGTGATGGCTTCATGCAAAAGGCATTCCTAGGGGCTTATGGGCAGAGGGAATGTCTTGCGCATCTTATGTCATCAATCGGATGCCTCTGAGTCCGATCAACATGAAGTCTTCCTTTGAGATGATGTTTAAGGAGAAGCCTAGCGTGGAACACCTTCGAGTGTTTGGATCAACTAGCTACGTTCACGTCCCGGATGCTCTGAGGACTAAGCTGGATGCGAAGGTAAGGAAACTTGTCTTCGTGGGCTATGACGAGCGAAAGAAGGGATGGAAATGTATGGATTTAGTGACGAATAAGTTCGTCATCTCCAGGGATGTGGTCTTCTATGAATTGACGTCATATGGAGGTAGCTCATCTGTGGAGCTACAGGAGAGCAGGTCTGATGAAGGATTAAAGGAGACTGTTGAAGATCTAACGGTGGAGTTGCCTGTATCACCAGGAGCTCCAGGTGTTTCTAGCTCCGAGGTATAAGATTCTGGTTCAAGAAGCAGGGGGAGCGATGCTCTAGGTTTGCCCGGGAATGGAGCAAATTCAGAAGAAGCAGCAGAGGTGGTTAGTAAGGGTCAGACTCTTCGGAGATCAAGAGGACCATTAAGCCACCAGCTTGGTACTGCAAATGAAACACATTGAGCTTTATCTCTTATTTCTTCGCAGGCCCTCTAAACGAGCAAGAGCCTTCTATCTTTAATGAAGCCACTGGAGTTAAGGAGTGAGAAGATGCCATAGATAAGGATATGGCTTATCTCAAGAAAAATAAGACCTAGGACCTTATACCCAAGGTTGATGGAGTTACTCATGTGACTTACAAGTGGGTATATAAGCTGAAGAATAAGGCGGATGGGAGCATCGAGCGGTATAAGGCTCGCCTTGTAGCTCAAGGGTTTTCTCAGAAGTACGACGAAGACTACGAGGAGACGTTTAGCCCTGTTGCTAAAATGACTTCAGTTCATGTTGTGATGGCCTTGGCAGCTTGCCAAGGTTGGAAGATGTGGTAGCTAGACGTAAATAATGCTTTTATTTATGGTAAAATCGATAAAGACATCTTCATAGATCAGCCACAGGGATACATGTCTGAAGATCATCCAGGCTACGTCTGTAAGCTCCGTAAGGCCCTTTATGGCTTTAAGAAGGCTCCTCGAGCTTGGTATGGGAAGATCGCATAATACCTCCAGTTTTGCGGTTATCTTGCTTCTAACTCAGACTCGAGCTTGTTCATTAAGAAGAAGGGGGAGCTTTTAGTTTTGGTGTTATTGTACGTGGATGATATGATTATCACGGGTAACTCTGAGGAGTAGGTAGCTAGGATTAGGGCAGAGCTAGTTATAAGGTTTGAGATAAGGACTTGGGTGAGCTCCACCACTTTCTTGGACTCGAGGTGGAGAGGAAAGAGAGAGGCATACTTGTCTCCCAAAAAGGCTATGTGGAATGGATCGTTCAGCGATTTGGCATGAGGGAAGGAAAAAGTAGCTCTACTCCACTTGATGCTGGCATCAAACTTCAGCGAGATGAGGGGAGGATTCTTCCGGATCCTCTTAGGTTCCGTGCTCTGGTTGAGAGCCTTATTTACTTGACGATTACAAGACCAGACATAGCTTATGTTGTATGCCGAGTAAGTTGGTATATGGCAGAACCACGGAAACCTCATTTGATGGCAACTAATAGCATTCTGAAGTATATCAAGCCCACCTCTGATATGGGTCTCCTATACGGGAGAGACACGGGTTTTAATCTATACGGATACTCGAGCGCTGATTATGGGGGAGATTCAGATGACCAAAAGTCAACATCCGGTTATGTCTTCACACGTGGATCAGTTGATATCTCGTGGTGTAGCAAAAAGCAAGACTCGGTGTCTGTCTCTACTATAGAAGCAGAGTACAAAGCTTCGGCTTTGGCAGCTGGGGAGGCCATCTAGCTTAGGAGTCTTATAGAGGACGTCCATGAAGAAGTGTGCGGTCCTACTCTGCTTCATGGTGATAATGAAAGTGCCCTTAAACTAGTTAATAATCCAGTTTGTCACACGTGGACAAAGCATATTGAGATTGAGCACCACTTCATTCGAGAGAAGGTATTGGAGGGATCTCTGGTAGTTGGACATGTGTCGAGTGAGTACAGCATCGCGGACATCTTCACAAAGCCGTTGTCAAAGGGTCGTTCTTAAGGTTTCGGGGATTTCTAGGGCTGGTTTCCACTTCTCACTTAAGGGGAAGTGTTGAATTTTTTGAAGTGAAAGTAGCAGCCTGAGCAGACTGTCTGCGCGGTATGTGCAGACATTATTGGCGGTTTGGGTCAGACCACGTGGTCCGTGTAGATAGAGCTGGCGACTAGCCAGGCCGGACAGCATTCTGCAAGATCTCCTGTAGTTTAGGCAGATAGGCCTTGTATTTGTGATTAGTGTTGGTGGAGTTCGCCATGCTGGGCGGACTGGTGTTGGAGTCCGCTTGTTCTAGCAATCTTGGGGAACTTGGTGTTGGTTCCAAATCTAGGTGAGTTTGGTCTTGTGGCGCAGTGCTTGCGGACTGCCTTCCTTGTCCACCGAGTCCGGCAGCTATCACTTTGGTGTCTTGGCTACGGACTAAGTGTGCGTTGTTCTGTCCTCAGTTGTGCGGATTGAAGTTGTGTCTGCATAGTTATGCGGACTGTGGTGGTATAAACATGGTTTGTTGACTGGGACCTCCCTGGCTTGGGTTTGGCGACAAGGCAGATAGATTTCTATGTCCGCCCATGTTCCTTTATGGCAATGTTTGACCTGCTTATTGCGGCGGACTGATCTGTATTCGCAGGGCTTACAGATACACTGTTGGATCCCTATTTGGATTTGGGCTAGGTTTACTAAGTTAGGATCATATGACCCAATATGTATAGCAAGAGTCATGGTTGTGTCCTAGAGTCTAGGCCAAGTCCTTAGAGTCAACAATGCATGGACTAGTCATCAACAGTCTGCCAAAGATTCAAGACTTAGAGAAATATCAAGACTCAGAAAAAGAGTTCGACGTTCGTCGAACTCAGGTCGACGAAAGTCGTGCTCAGCTCGACGAAATCAGAGAAAAATTCTCTGAGCTGAGCTCGACGAACTCAGTTCTCAGGTCGACGATTTTTGGATCATCTGCTTCAACACTCAAGTCCAGAAAACATCTCAATATTTCTAAGTCCAGAATCAAACTCCAGTCGACGAACTTGGTTATCAGCTCAATGATCTTGGTGTACAGAATTGGAAAGATTCATCAAGCAGCAGTCAGCAGTTCTGAGGCCGACGATCGTGGATCTCAGCTCGACAAATCCAGACATGGTTATTTTCATCCTTCTGTCCCTATTATAATGCAATAATTCCTGAGTAATTAATGCTAAAATATTCTCCGAATATTACCGTTAGACGGAGCATTAGTTATGGTCTTCATCAGGATTATTGCTTGTCGTTTTTCAAAGGGATAGTTGGGGAAATCAATCAATGCAAACGTTCTCAAGACCGTCAACATTGAATGCAGGAAGGAATTAAAAATTCAAAAAGCAAATTTATATGAAAAATATAAAAGGGATTTTCCTCCTTCCGGTAAGATACATAGAATAACAAGACATATAGAAGAATAGAACAACAACAGAAAACAAGGATCTTCTGCTCTCTCTCTGTACAACACTCTGAGATGCAGAGTGCACAGAACAAAGTGATAGAGTGAAACAAGTGCTAGACCAGAGGAAGAACTTTAAGTTGAAGAAGAAGAATAACAGACATTCAAAAATCAAGAGTCTTCTTCTGTCCTCATCCCAGGATTCTTCAAAGGACAAAAACTACAACATTAGTCAAGAAGTTCCTAGAGATCTTCTGGTCAAAGCCAAAAGTCTGAAGGCCTATCACCCTGCAGCAAAGCTCTACCTTCCTGAACCATTCAATATCTCAGGGGGAGCTCTTTGCTAAAGTCAATATCTACAAAAGTCTTCTCAGTTGTATTTGAGAAAGAGAAGAAAAAATCATTCTCTCATCCCATTGTATAAAGGGTTCTTAACTCCCTTCAAAAGTTATTCCTTGTTGCAAGTCACCTGATCAAAAGACTTGAGGTTTGGTTGTTGAGCACCTGATCAAAAGCTCATTGGTGACAGTCACCTGATCAAAAACCTGAATGGATTCCTACCAGGGTAATAGAAGAGTGGATGTACCCAAGTTGGGGAACCACTATAAAATTCTTGTGTTGTCTGGATGCCCTTTTCTTTGTGTTCTTGTTGTGGTTATGCTAGTTAGGTTGTTGTAGTTGTGACTACTTATATTTGTTGTTTGCATGTGACAAATCATATAGGTTAAGGAACAACTTTTTATTTACGGCAAAAGTTTTAAAACCCAAAGAATACTCTATTCACCCCCCCCCCCTCTAGAGTATACAAGATCTAACCCCTAACTTTCAATTAGTATCAAAGGAAGATTCTTTTGGTTGTACAAGCTAACCCTTGAACCAAAGATCATAAGTTAGATCTGACATTTCATTTCTATTTGAATCATACACACAGCATGGCCCAGAACAAAGACTATGCAAGCACCAGACCTCCAGTATGCAATTTAAACAAGTTTGTCAACTGGAAGGCAAGAATAAAAGTGTATATGAACTCTATTGATGAAGATATCTACAATTCTATCTTGACAGGTCCCCCTCAGGCACCTACCTCTACAGTAACATCCAATAATAATGCAGTTCCACCACCTGAGTGGACTGAGGCTCATAAGAAGGCCAAAATTATTGATGCCAAAGCAATGAACATCCTGGCCCAAACAATGTCAGATGACATTTTTCAGAAAATGGCTGAATGCACATCAGTCAAGGCCATCTAGGACTCCCTCAATCAAATGGTGGCTGGATCTGCTGATGAAAGGAAAGATAGAAGATCAAATCTCATATCCCAATATGAGAACTTCAAGAAGGAGGAAGTTGAATCTGTAGCTGACATGTACAATAGGTTAAGCTCTATCATCAATGAGCTAAAAACCTTGGATAAGGACATCACCCTCACAGAGGTGAATGATAAAATCCTTATGTGTTTTCCAAGCTCATGGGATTCAAGGATCTGGCCCATCAAGGAGGCTAGGAGCCTAAATGAGATTTCCACTGAATCTCTTTTGGGAAAGCTGAAGTCCTATGAGCAGCTTATCAAATCCAGAGAAGCAGCTGAGCAAAGAACACCTCCACCAGCAAGGAAGGAGCACAACATTGCATTCAAGGCTGCTGAAGAGACAGAGACTCCAACAGTTAATGAAGAGTTGATGAGTCTATTTGTCAAAAGATTCTACAAAATGGCAAAGAAGGATTTCAGAAGAAAGTCATCCAGGCAGGATGACAAGCCAAGGTATGATAAAAACCCCCACTAAAGAAGTGGTGTGCTTTGGCTACAGGAAACCTGGACACTTCATCTCAGAGTGTCCAGAAAATCAAAAGAAGGAGAAGAGACGAGAGAAGGACTCCAGAAGACAGCAAAGCAGCAGGCCTTCCTCCAGTAAACATAAGAAGAAGTAGAAAGGCTTTATAGCTGAAAGCTGGAGTGAAACTGAAGATGAATTCTCATCTTCCAGCTCCAGTGAAGAAGAAGAGGAGGCAAGGGCCAAATAAGTTTGCCTCATGGCCATTGATGCTTCCAGGAGTCATTCAGAGGAGGAAGAATCAGACACTGAAGAAGCCTCAGCATCTGAAGCTGATCTGGTATTGTCTTCTTTTGATTATAGTTCTAAATCATTTCAATCTGAATTTAAAACCATGTGCATAGATCTAATAAATTCAGAAAAAGAAATTAAGACACTTAGGGAAAGACTAGGAAACCAAGAAAATGTTATTTCTGAAAACAATAGGTTAAAAGCTGAACTAAATTCTTCAAATGAACAAATTATCTTTCTGAAATTTTAACTTAGTAAAGCTAAGATATTAGAAGAATCATTGAATGGCAGAAGTTTAAGATTGTTAGATATAACCGGCATATTAAATGCTAGAATTAATAACTGTAGACTAGGGTTAGGAGCTTCATCCAGTGAACCAATCCTAATCCAAAAGAATCATCTTTCTAAACCTGTAAATTTTATTTCTGATAAAGGGAAGAAAAATACTGAACAGGTTAATAAGGTTAATGAAGTTCTTAAACAGATTGAAAGTTAGAACAAACTTAAAAATCAGAAGACTAATAAAAGTAACAATGTTCAACAGTTATCGTCGAACTCAGATCGACGATATATGAACAGACGTCGACCTCAGTACGACGATCTCTGAACGCAAATTTCAATAATAATCATTCGTCTTACTGTGATCGACGAATTGTGTATGGTTCGTCGAGCAGAGATCGACGAACTTGGGGCACAAAAAATGAACTTGTTCATCCTCTGAGCAGAGATCGACAATCTCATCCCAATTCGTCGAACTCTGGTCGACAAACTCACAACATTTCGTCGAACACAGAAAGACTTGCTAATAATCATAACTATAACGAAAACTCTAATAAATCTAGGAAACCATTTAATCCATTAGCTGATTGGATAATTCCACCTAGAAGATATCATCCATTAGGATACAAATCTCAACCAGAATTTTCTGTAATATCTAGCTTTTGATATCAGTAATATAAAGGACCCAAGGTAATCTGGGTCAAGAACAACTAACTATTTTTCTTGTAGATAACGAGCTGTCTAGTTGTGAATCAACTATGGTACCTGGACAGTGGTTGCTCCAAACACATGACTGGCAACAAGGAAAATCTACTCAACTACAAGACCAAGCTGGGACCAAAGGTAATCTTTGGTGATTCAAAGTGTGGCCAATCTGAAGGCTATGGACAAGTAAGAATTGGAGCTGTCACATTCAAGAAGGTGACCTATGTAAGTGGACTCAAGCATAACCTCATCTCCATAAGTTAATTATGTGATGAAGGTTACCAGATACACTTTAACTCAACATCTTGTACTATTTCAAATAAAGAAAAACAAAATGTTTTAATTAGGAATAAACAAGGAAATATATATTTAGTTGATTTTAATGCTGTCAATTCAGATATCTGCTTACTTAACATAATTAATAATCAGAATGAATTATGGCATAAAAGGCTAGGACATGTAAACATGAAAAATATTGTTAGGCTATCAAAAGACAACCTTGTGAGAGGTTTACCTTCTGATCCCTACAAGAACGAAGGCCTCTACAGGTTCTGTCAACTAGGCAAGCAAACTAAATCTAGCTTAAAATCAGTAAATAAAAGTGATTCACCTAGGATCTTGTACTTGCTACACATGGATCTCTTTGGACCCATTGTTGTACATAGCCTAGGAGGGAAATCCTACACTTTAGTTATTGTAGATGACTTCTCAAGGTTCACTTGGGTGTTCTTTCTGAGATCTAAGTCAGATACCTTTAAAGTTCTTACAGATTTTCTCAGGACCATACAGATTGAGTACTCTACTCATGTTGCATTGATCAGAAGTGATCATGGTACAGAGTTTGAGTCTCTTCTTATGCATGAGTTCTGTGAGAAGGAAGGTATCAGGCACTGCTTCTCAGCTCCTAGAACTCCCTAATAAAATGGGATAGTTGAAAGGAAAAATAGGACCCTCATTGAAGCTACATGCACATTACTTGCAGATGCTTACATGCCCCTATCCTTTTGGGCAGAGGCTGTAAGCACAACAAATTATGTATTGAACAGAAGCTTGATACATAAACTAAAGAATAGGACTCCCTATGAATTACTTAAAGGGAAGAAACCTAAACTCACCTATTTTAAAGTATTTGGATGTGTATGTTATATACATAATAATAACAAGAAATATATTAGAAAGTTTGAAGCTAAGGCTGAAGAGAGAATTTTTCTAGGATATTCCCAAGTAAGCAAAGCTTATAGGGTATTCAATAAATCATCTCTAAAAATTGAAGAATCAATCCATATTACTTTTGATGAAGCTGACATGTCTTGCAAGGAGAAAGAGATTTCTACCATTAATCCTTTGCAGGTACCTCACTTGTGTGAGAATTTGGATGGACTAAACATCACCCAAGAGGCTCCAACACATCCTTCTCCACAAGATGAAGAAGAAAGTGAAGAAGAAGGCACTAAAGAGACTAAACTTCATCCAACAGCAAACATAATTCCACAAGAGGAATTAAATCCAAATGCTGTTGCTGAACCAACTCCACCCACTGATCTTGTCACACTAAGGGATCACCCTAGATCTCAAGTGATTGGAGACATAACAGCGGGTGTACAGACAAGGCATCAACTCAACCAAGACTTGATGCATGTTTATTTCCTCTCTCAAGTTGAACCTCAATCCATAAAAGATGCTGAGTAAGATCCCCACTGGATTATTGCTATGCAAGAGGAACTCAACCAATTTGAGAGATGTATAGTTTGGGATTTCGTTCCAAGACCCCAAGACTACCCAGTCATTGGAACCAAATGGGTATATAGAAACAAACTAGATGCCCAAGGTGTAATTGTGAGAAATAAGGCTAGGCTTGTTGCTCAAGGTTATAGGCAAGAAGAAGGGATAGACTATGACCAAACATTTGCACCAGTTGCAAGATTAGAGGCAATCAGAATCTTTCTTGTCTATGCTGCCTACAAGAAGTTCAAAGTATATCAGATGGATGTAAAGAGTGCTTTTCTGAATTGAGTACTAAAAGAAGAGATTTATGTTGAACAACCTCCAGATTTTATCTCTGCAACTTATCCCTATCATGTATTTAAATTGCATAAGGCTCTCTATGGTCTAAAGCAAGATCCAAGAGCTTGGTATTAGACCTTAGCTAGCTTTCTGATAGAGCATAAATTCATTTGAGGCATAGTAGATAAAACCTTATTCACTAGACATCATAAGGACCAAACTTTAATAGTACAAATATATGTGGATGACATTATATTTGGGTCTACTGATCCCAAATTATGCAAAAGGTTCTCTGACCTCATGCATTCAAAATTTGAGATGAGTAGCATGGGTGAGCTCTCCTACTTTCTTGGTCTCCAATTAAAGCAGCTCCTTGATGGCATCTTCATATCCCAAGCTAAATATGCTAAAGAGCTTATAAAGAAGTTTGGGATTGTTGATGCCTAAGCAAAGAAAACACCCATGGCTACAAATATTGTAATAGACTCTGATGCACATGGAAAACCTGTGGTTCAGAAATTATATAGGGGCATTGTTGGGTCCCTACTATACCTTACAGCAAGCAGACCTGACATCATGTTTATCACATGTCATTGTGCTAGGTTCCAGGTGAACCCTAAAGAATCTCACCTAGTTTTTCTAAAAAGAATTTTGAGATATATAAAGAGTTGTCCCAGTCTAGGACTCTGGTATCCTACTGAGTCAGAATTTGAGTTAACTGGATACTCAGATGCTGACTTTGTTGGATGCAGAGTGGACAGAAAGAGTACCTCAGGAACCTGCCAATTCCTTGGTATGAGATTAGTGTCCTGGTTTTGTAAGAAGCAGTTATCTGTATCAACATCAACTGCTGAAGCAGAATATATTGCAGCTGTCAGTTGTTGTTCCCAGATACTGTGGATCCAAAACCAACTCCTGGACTATGGCTTCAACTTAAATAATTCAACTCTCTTATGTGATAACACAAGTGCTATAGCTATAGCACAAAATCCAGTCTATCACAGTAGGACTAAGCATATAAACATTAGTCATCATTTCATTAGAGAGTGTGTAGACAAAAACAAAATCAAACTTGTCTATATCTACACTGATTTACAAAAAGCTGATATTTTCACCAAGCCCCTGGATGAAAGAAATCACTTGTTCTTTGTAAATCAGCTTGGAATGATCAATGGAGAATTCTTAGTTTAGTTTATGTCTGCACTCGAAGAACTCTTCAAATTTCGTCGAACGGAGGTCGACGAACTGGGAAAGGTTCTTGAGATATTTGTTGACCTGAGATCGACGAATCTACTTCAGAAAACTTTCGTCGAACAGAGCTCAACGAAATGTCTTCAAACCTTCGGAATGAGCTCGACGAATTGATTAACTCCAAATTATTTCGTCGATCTCAGATCGAAGAATTATTTGCTTTTAGTGGAACGGAGTTTGTCGATTCATATTCTTGAAAACCTTATATTTAGGTTTTCTTCGACCTCTGTCCCGCCCTTTCTGTTCCCTTGCACTTGATCTTCTTTTTTCTCTTGCAGGTGCTCTCATGGAGATTCCAGCAGGAGCTCTCGCGGCAATGAAATTTGACACTGGATTTGATGTTGATTTCGAGTCGTTTCAATATTCCGACCCCGTCTTTCAAGAAATCTTGCAACTGCTTAAAGGATAGCAGTTGAAGTATTTGCTCTCTACAAGGATTAAAATACATGGCACTGAAATCAGGGAGTGGGTCTATACATCATCCACAACAGAAGAGAATACGATGACTGGAACTATATCGGGTAATGCCGTCTCCCTTACTCCTGAAGTTTTAACTGAAATTTTTGGATTGAATAATGGAACAGAAGAATTAGAAATTGAGAATGAGGAATATACTGAGATGCTCAGCCAAATGGGTTATTCTGGAGATAACCCTAACAAATTGCTTAAGAAACAATTGTCCGCTCAATTCAAGTTTCTAGCAGACATTGTAGGGAAAGTCTTGCTGGGCAAGCATACTTCCCATGACTACATCACCAGGCACCAATTCCTGGTCATGTGTGCAGTGGTGAATAAGAAACAAGTTAACTAGGCTCAGATCTTGTTTGATCTGATTAAGAAAACGAATAAAAAGAAATAAGTTTGTTTTGGAAGGATCCTAGGGATCTTTCTAAAGGAAAAGGCTGCTGAATCCCTAGTCTCCCCGACCACATTCATAAATGCTAGCAAGAGTCTCACCTGTGCCCTCTTTAGAAAATGGGAGAGGACCATCACCAAGCCCTCCAAGGCTACCTCCTCTTCCATCAACACTTCAGAGAGTACAAGGGCTGCTCCAGCCACTTCCCACCCTACTGAAGAGGTTCCATCCACCACTACACAACCTCTAGCTCTCCAAACTCCATCTCAGCTAGCAAATCAACAAACCCCACCTTCCACTCATATTACAGTCTCTACTCCCACACCTCCATCATCCCCAATACAAACATCTCCAACCGATATTCCCTCTCATACTCCTCCCCCCCATCATGATACATCAAAACCAACACCACCCTCATCTCCTCTTCCATCTCACTTGGCTGACATTCCCCTATCCAACCTGTCATCCCTACCAACCTTCAATCTACTATCATCCTCCTTACATACTCCTTATCCTCAAAATGAATTTCCTCAAGACACTCATATGCAAGATGCTCCATCTCTAACTCCACCAACTACTACCATCCCAACCTCTATCCCCAGTCAAACACCCCCTGCCACAACCTCTGCATCACCACTATTAGATCCCTCCCTTATCCAACCACTTCTTGAACTTCTCAAACCCCTCCTCAAGACCATCATAGCAGAGGCAATTTACCCTCTTGCTGCATCCATTTCCACCCTTGCTGCCCAAATTTCTGCTCTCTCTACTGCTCTCTCTTCAGGAAGGGGCCTGGCTTCAGGTTCCACTGAAACTAGGCAGGGGGAGATACTCAATGAAGAAGTAGCAGCAGATATACCAACAGAAGCAGCAGTAGAAATAGCAGAAGCAGCTGCAGAAATAGCAGAAGCAGCAGCAGAAACAGCAGAAGCAGCAACAACAGAACCAATAGATACAATCTATTTTAATAACCTTCTAGCAGACAACACTAAGCCATCCATGACTATAATTCCTTATACCACACCAATAAGCCCCAAAGTTTGGCTCAAGGCCACTTTTGCTACTCTAGAGTCTCCTCCCAGAGTTGTTTCCCCACTATCTCATCCCCTCTTGCACCAATTTTTGTTATGGATGATTCTCCAATGCCTGATCTAGATGTACTGATCATGGCTGAAATAGAAGAAGAAAATAAGTCAGCTGCTGAAAGCATTGATGTGTATAGTTCTCCAGCTCCCTCCAAGACTACAAAATCTGCAATACCTGATGAGACAATAAGAGAAATAGATGCACTATATGACAATCCACAAAAGTCAGATGATGATGATGATGAAGACTCAGATGAGGATCCCAAGAGAAAGAAAGTCTCCAAGAAGAGGAAAGCTCCTCCACCTCCTGCCGCTAAACCCAATCCTGCAAATAACACACCATACTATATTCTGCAAAATATTACCCCCTATAAGGGTATGCCAGCATGGATGCGACTATCTAAGAATGAACAAAAGGCAAGGAAGAAGAGCAGGAGATACTCTCCTCCACCTCAGAAGTTTAGGAGAGGTCCTTCTCCTCTTCCTTCTGCTGTTGTTGGTGCCTCAGGAGTTGCTCCTCAAAGTTCAGATGTATCCTCTAAGCCTACATCTTTCACAAGAACCTATCAAAGGCAGGAAAGATCATCCAGAAATTAATCCCAAGGTGGCAGTTAGTAGCAAAGGAATACAAGTTCAGCTGAGCAAATAAAAGAAATTATTTAACAAAAGCCTTCATTCTCTCCTCCTCAATAGCAAGCTCTTCAACATCAATCCAGAAGGCATAGTGAATCTCATAAGCCTAAAGGGAAGTTTAGTGAAGATGCTCCTCCTAAATCTCTTTATACTCAAAGTGATGAAAAGCATAGCATGACAAGTTTTCAAGCTCAATCTACACAATTCAAACCTATCACCCTGCTATCTCCTCAAGATGATCAATCAACTGTTAATTAGGATGTTGATCCAAATTTCAAAATGGCAAGGATCCAAGAGCTAATTGGCCTATCACAGATAAAGAAAGCTATAGAAGAAGGAGAAGATCCATCAAAATTCACCACTATGTCATCTTACAGAGAAAAGGAACTGAACAAACTTCAAGTAAGCAAGAAGGTCTTCAATCCAGCAGAGTACAAGACACTGCACCCAGAGGCTGTTGTGCCTAGAACCTCAACCCTGACTGTGATTGGAGCATCAGATCTGTATATGTCAAAGAAAGAAGCAGTCAATCTCAACAGGGAAATCATATTCACTCAGCCTAGGGACAAAAGCAAAGAGGAGAAGCACAAGGAGAAGTAGCAGAAGAAATAAATTTTGAACTGCTTTGATTATGGTATTGTAAAAACTATTTTCTCATTCATGATACAAAGCTTACTGTATATATATATATATATATATATATATATATATATATATATATATATATATATATATATATATATATATATATGCTGCATATGCTATTTTCTTTTCTGCCAGATATATGTTTTTCTTGCTTTGTACATTTTTGTTTTGAGTCTGTAATTAGTGACCTCACCCAAATAGGGGAAGATTGTTGGATCCTTAGTTGGATTTGAGCTAGGTTCACTAAGTTAGGATCATATGACCCAACATGTATAACAAGGGTCATGGTTGTGTCCTAGAGTCTAGGCCAAGTCCTTAGAGTCAACAATGCATGGACCAGCCATCAACAGTCTGCCAAAGATTCAAGACTTAGAGAAATATCAAGACTCAAAAAAAGAGTTCGACGTTCGTCAAACTCAGGTCGACGAAATTCGTGCTCGGCTCGACGAAATCAAAGAAAAATTCTCTGAGCTGAGCTCGACGAACTCAGTTCTCAGGTCGACGATTTTTGGATCATCTGCTTCAACACTCAAGTCCAGAAAACATCTCAATATTTCTAAGTCCAGAATCAAACTCCAGTCGATGAACTTGGTTCTCAGCTCGACGATCTTGGTGCACAGAATTGGAAAGATTCATCAAGCAGCAGTCAGCAGTTCTGAGGCCGACGATCGTGGATCTCAGCTCGACGAATCCAGACATGGTTATTTTCATCCTTCTGTCCCTATTATAATGCAATAATTTCTGAGTAATTAATGCTAAAATATTCTCTAAATATTACCGTTAGACGGAGCATTAGTTATGGTCTTCATCAGGATTATTGCTTGTCGTTTTTCAAAGGGACAGTTGGGGAAATCAATCTGTTGAAACCAAAAACTGGTCTCTCGTGGAGTTCGGGGTCCCAAAAGAGGGGTGACCTCACACCTACTACACTCGGGGGAATTTCACGGGATGAAGACTTAGGAAACTACAAACAGACCCTCGGCTCTAGCGCGGAGGTCCCACCACACACCCCGAAGGTCACAGGAACCCTTCCCCTCCCTCACTAAAGGGCTAGGCTGGGCGCCTTGGAGAGCTCTCTCTACTCTACCAAGAAGAAGCTAAGGGAGGAGAAGGTAAGGAAATCTCATCCTCTCCAAAGGCACCCAAGGGGGTCTATTTATTGTTTTTCCAAGTCTTGGGGTCAAAATGACCAAAATGCCCCTAAGGCAAATAAGCCTCAAGTCAATAGGAAAACCCCACATCGGGGGGTAGAGAGGTAATCCCCCTCGAGGTCACAACAGTAAAAACAGGTCGGGCGAGCTGGCGGTTAGGCGAGAAGCGAGGGGCGGCCTGGGCGAACAGGCGGCTTGCGAGACGAGATAGTCTGCAGTCTGCCTGACGAGAGGGCCTGCTTGATGAGAGGGCCTGCCTGACGAGAGGGCCTGCCTGACGAGAGGGCCTGCCTGACGAGAGGGCCTACCTGACGAGAGGGCCTGACTGACGAGAGGACCTGCCTGACGAGAGGGCCTGCCTGGCGAGAGGGGCCTGCCTGGCGAGAGGGCCTGCCTGACGAGAGGGCCTGCCTGACGAGAGGAACTGCCTGACGAGAGGACCTGCCTGACGAGAGGGCCTGCCTGGCGAGAGGGCCTGCCTGACGAGAGGGCCTACTTGTCGAGAGGACCTGCCTGACGAGAGGGCCTGCCTGACGAGAGGTACTGCCTGACGAGAGGGCCTGCCTGACGAGAGGGCCTACCTGACGAGAGGACCTACCTGATGAGAGGGCCTGCCTGACGAGAGGACCTACCTGACGAGAGGGCCTCCCTGATGAGAGGACCTGCTTGACGAGAGGGCCTGCCTGACGAGAGGGCCTGCCTGATGAGAGGGCCTACCTGACGAGAGGGCCTACGTGACGAGAGGGCCTGCCTGACGAGAGGACCTGCCTGACGAGAGGACCTGCCTGACGAGAGGGCCTACTTGACGAGAGGGCGAGAGGGCCTGCCTGACGAGAGGGCCTGCCTGACGAGAGGGCCTGTCTGATGAGAGGGCCTGCCTTACGAGAGGGCCTACCTGACGAGAGGACCTGCCAGACGAGAGGGTCTACCTGACGAGAGAGCTTGCGTGACTCTTCAAGGGGGCCCTGGGGAGATAAATATTTCCTCCTATTTCCAAGGTTAAGCCAAAATTGGCCACCAAGAGTGTAAGATCTCTCAAAAGCTTAAAAACCTACAGTTGGTTCTGCGCCTGCCGGGAGGGCCCTACTCGGCGAATACGGGGTTGTACACAATCCCCGCTCTTTTCAAGCTTGACACAAGCTCGGAAAGAATATCCAACCCAACGTATTCGCTGAGTGGTATTATTGGGGGTGAAAATCACTTGGCCTCCTCACGGGGTCAACCTGCCAGACCAGCTAATGAGAGCCTGGGTGACGAGACCACCTCGGGGAAAAGAACTGGGCTACCACGAGAGGTACCACCAGACCTTTCAGCTAGTGGGAGCCTGGCAGCGGGACCATCATCGGAGCAAAGGAACTAGGCTACCACGAGAGGTACCACCGGACCTGCCAGCTAGAGGGAGCCTGGCAGCGGGACTGTCATCGGAGCAAAGGGACTAGGCTACCACGAGAGGTACTATCGGTCCTGCCAGCTAGAGGGAGCCTGGCAGCGAGACCGTCATCGGAGCAAAGGGACTAGGCTACCACAAGAGGTACCACCGGGCCTGCCAGCTAGAGGGAGCCTCGCAGCGGGACCGTCATCGGAGCAAAAAGACTAGGCTACCACGAGAGGTACCACTGGGCCTGCCAGCTAGAGGGAGCCTGGCAGCGGGACCATCATCGGAGTAAAGGGACTAGGAAACCACGAGAGGTACCACCGGGCCTGCCAGCTAGAGGGAGCCTGGTAGCGGGACCGTCATCGGAGCAAAGGGACTAGGCTACCGCGAGAGGAACCATCGGGCCTGCCAGCTAGAGGGAGCCTGGCAGTGGGACCGTCATCGGAGCAAGGGAACTAGGCTTCCACGAGAGGTACCACCGGACCTACCAGCTAGCGGGAGCCTGGCAACGGGACCATCATCGGAGCAAGGGAACTGGGCTTCCACGAGAGGTACCACCGGACCTACCAGCTAGCAGGAGCCTTGTAGCGGGACCATCATCGGAGCAAGGGAACTGGGCTTCCACGAGAGGTACCACCAGACCTACCAGCTAGCGGGAGCCTGGCAGCGGGACCATCATCGGAGCAAGGGAACTGGGCTTCCACGAGAGGTACCACCGGACCTACCAGCTAGCGGGAGCCTGGCAGCGGGACCGTCATCGGAGCAAAGGAACTAGGCTACCACGAGAGGTACCACCGGACCTGCCAGCTAGAGGGAGCCTGGCAGCGGGACCATCATCGTAGCAAAGGAACTGGGCTTCCACGAGAGGTACCACCGGACCTACCAGCTAGCGGGAGCCTGCCAACGGGACCATCATCGGAGCAAGGGGACTAGGCTACCACGAGAGGTACCACCGGGCCTACCAGCTAGAGGGAGCTTGGCAGCGGGACCGTCATCGGAGCAAAGGGACTAGGCTACCACGAGAGGTACCACCGGGCCTGCCAGCTAGAGGGAGCCTGGCAGCGGGACCGTCATCGGAGCAAAGGGACTAGGCTACCACGAGAGATACCACCAGGCCTGCCAGCTAGAGGGAGCCTGGCAGCGGGACCGTCATCGGAGCAAAGGGACTAGGCTACCACGATAGGTACCGCCGGGCCTGCCAGCTAGAGGGAGCCTGGCAACGGGACCGTCATCGGAGCAAGGGGACTAGGCTACCACGAGAGGTACCACCGGACCTGCCAGCTAGAGGGAGCCTGGCAGTGGGACCGTCATCAGAGCAAAGGGACTAGGCTACCACGAGAGGTACCACCAGGCCTGCAAGCTAGAGGGAGCCTGGCAGCGGGACCGTCATCGGAGCAAAGGGACTAGGCTACCACGAGAGGTATCGCCGGGCCTGCCAGCTAAAGGGAGCCTGGCAGCGGGACCGTCATCGGAGCAAGGGGACTAGGATACCACGAGAGGTACCACCGGACTTGTCAGCTAGAGGGAGCCTGGCAGCGGGACCGTCATCAAAGCAAAGGGACTAGGCTTCCACGAGAGTTACCACTGGACCTACCAACTAGCGGGAGCCTGGCAGCAGGACCGTAATCAGAGCAAAGGGACTAGGCTTCCACGAGAGGTACCACTGGACCTACCAGCTAGCGGGAGCCTGGCAGCGGGACCGTCATCGGAGCAAAGGAATTGGGTTCCCCGAGGTACTCTCGACCCATCCAACTAGTGAGAGCCTGACATAAGGAGATCCTCTCGGGGGGTGGGATTTGGCATGTCACCTACGCTTTGTCAATTCCAACATCCTCAAAAGGGGGAAAAAGATGGGTTACATGACCCCCCCCCCCCCCGACTCAGCTTGTCGGGAGCTGGACTCATTACAACATAAGAAAAAGGCACATGACTCCGTCGAGGCGAAGCTTCTTCAGGGGATCTGGGTATGGTGGTCATCCTCGGATTCCATCCCACTGGACACCTCCATCCTGCTCAGGCTCTCCCTGATCTTCTCCATCTCCTCTGTCTTGGGGCAGAGCTTCAACCCGCTCTAGTGGCTTTTGCTGGGCTGGAGTTTCCGCTCCCCTCACCTCCAGGAACTCAGGGCAAGTAGCCGTGGCGTGACCCTCCGTTTGGTGGAAGTCACAGTACAACAACGCTCCTCCTCCACCCCTTCGGCGGGTCCAGCGATCTCTCATGTTTCCTCTTCTTCCTTCACCTATTGCCAAGGCTTGCTGTGGTGGGGTAGGAGCTATCTCGGGGCTTGCCTCTGGAAGTTGAACCTCCCCTGGCCCCCGTGAAAGTTCCCCCCATCCTGGATGAGAGCTCTTCCTGGACCATGGGTAGGTCCTCCCTGTTGCCTCAAGCCTGGCTCCGGACCCTCCAGTCTCAGGAACACCTGGGCTCTCTGCTCCTCTCTCCGCCTTCCTTCCTAGTGCCTTAAGCCACCTTGCTCTCTTGACTCCACCTCCGTCAATTTTGCCAACTTCTTCACAAAGGCCGGGTTGGCTGCCTCCATGGCTATCTCCTCATGTCGCCCGTTCCATCAGCTCCTCGAAGGAAAGGGGAGTCTTCCGGGTCAAGCTCATCTGGAAGAACCCTTCGCGCAACCCCACCGTGAACGCCATCTGGAGGGCATAACCTGGCACCTCTTGGATGTCAAGGACCTCCTCCTGGAACCTGTCAACGTAGTGGGCCAGCGACTCCTCGCCCCTTTGCTTTATCAGGAATAGGGACTCAGGACCCTTCTTCCTCTTCTTGGAGGTGGAGAAGCGAAGCTGAAAGCTCCGGCTCAAGTCTTCGAACCCGAAGATGGACCTTAGAGGGAGTTGATGGAACCAGTATCTCGCCTTCTCTTTTAAGGTGATCGCAAATAGACGGCACTTAAAGGCGTCCGTCATTGGCAGGATGGAGATGGCATCCTCAAACCACTGCAAGTGCTGGATGGGGTCATCCCTCCCGGTATAGTATGCCTTGTCAAGTTCCCTGAACCCCTCGGGAACGGGAGCTGAGAGGATCAGCTCGCTGAAGGGTGACCCCCTGAGGGGTGGTCTTGCGGTTTCTACTGGCGCGACCTGACCGCCTAAAGGGCGAGCACTCGACGGGCTGGGGAATAGCTCCCAGACGGGGAGGTCTCGCTCGACCCCCTCTCCCATTCTTTCCTTCCCAGGCCCCCTACCTGGTGCACTTCCTTCTCCCCCTACTGGGGTCATCTCGCTTGTACCGCTAGGAGGCAGCTCGCTGAGGTCCCCGGGAGCCGGTCCCTGGGGGGTGGGGGCTGAGCTGCCAGCCCGAGGGGCAATGCTTCGCAATATCTCCATGATGCCAGAGATGGAAGCCATGAACTCTTCCCTTCCTACGAAGGGTCCTGGGTTGGGGATACCACCGAGGTCATCACTACCTCCCTGATCTCCAGCCATAACACTCTCCCGAGATCTTCTGTGCTGGTCACTCTCCATGCTCACCGCACCAAAATGATGAAACCAAAAACTGGTCTCTCGTGGAGTTCGGGGTCCCAAAAGAGGGGTGACCTCACACCTACTACACTCAGGGGAATGTCACGGGATGAAGACTTAGGAAACTAAGAACAGACCCTCGGCTCTAGCGCAGAGGTCCCACCACACACCCGGAAGGTCACAGGAACCCTTCCCCTCCCTCACCAAAGGGCTAGGCTGGGCGCTTTGGAGATCTCTCTCTACTCTACCAAGAAGAAGCTAAGGGAGGAGGAGGTAAGGAAATCTCATCCTCTCCAAAGGCACCCAAGGGGGTCTATTTATAGTTTTTCCAAGTCTTGGGGGTCAAAATGACCAAAATGCCCCTAAGGCAAATAAACCTCAAGCCAATAGGAAAACCCCACATCAGGGGGTAGAGAGGTAATCCCCCCTCGAGGGCACAACGGAAAAAACAGGTTGGGCGAGCTGGCAGTTAGGCAAGAAGCGAGGGGCGGCCTGGGAGAACAGGCGGCTTGTGAGACGAGATAGTCTGCAGTCTGCCTAACGAGAGGGCCTGCTTAACGAGAGGGCCTGCCTGACGAGAGGGCCTGCCTGACGAGAGGGCCTGCCTGACGAGAGGGTCTGCCTAACGAGAGGACCTGCCTGACGAGAGGGCCTGCCTGGCGAGAGGGGCTGCCTGACGAGAGGGCCTACCTGACGAGAGGACCTACCTGACGAGAGGACCTGCCTGACAAGAGGGTCTGCCTGGTGAGAGGGCCTGCCTGACGAGAGGGCCTACGTGACGAGAGGACCTGCCTGATGAGAGGGCCTGCCTGACGAGAGGTCCTGCCTGACGAGAGGGCCTGCCTGACGAGAAGGCCTACCTAACGAGAGGACCTGCCTGACGAGAGGGCCTACTTGATGAGAGGACCTGCCTAACGAGAGGGCCTGCCTGACGAGAGGTCCTGCCTGATGAGAGGGCCTGCCTGACGAGAGGGCCTACCTGACGAGAGGACCTACCTGACGAAAGGGCCTGCCTGACGAGAGGACCTCCCTGACGAGAGGGCCTCCCTAACGAGAGGACCTGCCTGACGAGAGGGCCTACCTGACGAGAGGGCCTGCCTGACGAGAGGGCCTACCTGACAAGAGGGCCTACATGACGAGAGGGCCTACCTGACGAGAGGACCTGCCTGACGAGAGGGCCTGCCTGACGAGAGGGCCTACCTGACGAGAGGACCTGCCTGACAAGAGGGCCTGCCTGATAAGAGGGTCTGCCTGACGAGAGGGCCTGCCTGACGAGAGGGCCTGCCTGACGAGAGGGCCTGCCTGACGAGAGGGCCTACCTGACGAGAGGACCTTCCTGACGAGAGGGCCTACCTGACGAGAGGGCCTATGTGACTCTTCAAGGGGTCCCTGGGGAGATAAATATTTCCTCCTATTTCCAAGGTTAAGCCAAAATTGGCTACCAAGAGTGTAAGATCTCTCAAAAGCTTAAAAACCTACAGTTGGTTCTGCGCCTGCCGGGAGGGCCCTACTCGGCTAATACGGGGTTGTACACAATCAATGCAAACGTTCTCAAGGCCGTCAGCATTGAATGCAGGAAGGAATTCAAAATTCAAAAAGCAAATTTATATGAAAAATATAAAAGGGATTTTCCTCCTTTCGGTAAGATACAGAGAACAACAAGACATACAGAAGAATAGAACAACAATAGAAAACAAGGATCTTATGCTCTCTCTCTCTCTCTCTCTATACAGCACTCTGAGACACAGAGTACATAGAACAAAGTGATAGAGTGAAACAAGTGCTAGACCAGAGGAAGAACTTTAAGTTGAAGAAGAAGAAGAAGAACAGCCATTCAAAAATCAAGTGTGTTCTTCTATCCTCATCCCAGGATTCTTTAAAGGACAACAACTACAGCATCAGTCAAGAAGTTCCTGGAGATCTTCTGGTCAAAGCAAAAAGTCTGAAGGCCTATCACCCTGCAGCAAAGCTCTACCTTCCTGAACCATTCAATATCTCAAGGGAGCTCTTTGCTAAAGTCAATATCTACAAAAGTCTTCTCAGTTGTATTTGAGAAAGAGAAGACAAAATCATTCTCTCATCCCACTGTATAAAGGGTTCTTAACTCCCTTCAAAAGTTATTCCTGGTTGCAAGTCACCTAATCAAAAGACTTGTGATTTGGTTGTTGAGCACCTGATCAAAAGCTCATTGGTGGCAGTCACCTGATCAAAAACCTGAGTGGATTCCTACCAGGGTGATAGAAGAGTGGATGTACCCAGGTTGGGGAACCACTATAAAATTCTTGTATTGTCTGGATGCCCTTTTCTTTGTGTTCTTAATGTGGCTGTGCTAGTTAGGTTGCTGTGGTTATGACTACTTATATTTGTTGTTTGCCTATGAAAAATCATATAGGTTTAGGAACAACTTTTTATTTACAGCAAATGTTTTAAAACCAAAAGAATACTCTATTCACCCCCCCCCCCCCCTCTAGAGTATACGAGATCTAACCCCTAACTTTCGTACACTCTATTCTCTCCGCGAGCTCAGGTGGTGTTCCTATCGTTAGGGTGGTTACCATACTCCTCTCCATGCCAATAAATAGGACCCCCTGGAACATCTACAGTAACTCAATGAATAGTAAGTCTACTCGCGATTAGTTGTTGCATCCTGGATTTTCTATCTGCGCGGGTTGTAGAGGTTAACCAGTTTCTGTTGTGCAGGTTGTGCGGATTGTACTGAAGAGCTAGGGATTTGGTTCTATGGTAGTGCAGACTCTGCGGATTGCAATCGGTGGTTTTCAGTGGGTCGCTTGCGACCAGGCGGGGCAACTTTTCCATGTTCAATAAGCTGTCCGCTCTGGAGGCTTGTTCAGTTCGGCAGCAGCAGATCGGCGAACAGAGTTCAGCCTTGGAATAACGGGCAGTCCGTGCAGCAAGATTGCAGTCTGACGACCTGTCGGTTTAAGAGGACTCTATAGCGGATAACAGAAAAGTCGGCGGCTTCTCTCTTAGTCCTCGCAACTTGTTTCTTCTTGCTTTCCTTTCTTATTATTCTCGGGTACATTAGCGAAGCATGTCTCGCCATGTATGTCTTGCTTTGTAAATGAGATTTTTGATATTACAAGATTCTTGCTCTGGTTTATGCACTTGGTTTATTTGACTCAAGTGGGTTGAGTGTTCCAGCACATGCTTTTACCGTTTTCCGTGATTATCAAGTTTTTTCAAGTCACTTAAGGAGTTCTTTCGCCAGTTCACCTCCGAGGCACGACAAATTGCGGAATTCAAGGGGACCCCGAGCTCCTTCACGCTGTCTTCCTTGGGGGCTCTGCCCAAGTGGATTCTACTCCATACAGATGCGGGAAACAGTGCTGAGCTATGCGGATCTTGTCCACTAGGTAGTGAAATTGATCACGATAGATGAGGCCATCGAGGCCCACCGCCAACAATTTTAAAGGAACTCCAAACCAAGAGAACCGGAGCCCGCACACCCGACATGCCGCTGAAGCGACGACCACCGCGACAACCATCGTAGGGATCAAGGCTCTCACCGACACCAAGAATTCACCCCAATGAATACCTCTCGGACTCAGGTAATCATGGACATCCAGGGCTTTGGGATTCTTTGTCGGCCAAAGCCACTGCCGCCAAACTAAGGTGACCAAGTGTTGGAACCTTAGTTCTAATTTGGGCAAGGATTACTATTTAGTATGATTAGATTGACCCATCATATATAGTCAAGGGTCATAGTATTATTTCCAGGTCCATTCCTTCAGAAGACTTAGAGAAAAGATTCCAGAGAAATTCAGTTTTGGCAAAGGCAGAAATTCTGTTCGACGATAGTCGAACTCAGCTCGACGAAAGTCTAGCTCAGCTCGACGAAATCAGAGTTTCAAACTCTGAGTTGAGCTCGACGAAAGCTGAGCTCCGGTCGACGAACTCGGAACTCTACTCAGAAACTCAGCTCGACGAAAGCCTTCCTCAGCTCGACGAAATCTAGGCTCAGGTCGATGAAATGCTCACTGAGCTCGACGATTTCAGTGCAGTTATTTTAGGCAGTTTGATTTTAGATATTAAGATAGTAATACTCTGATTAATTAATGCTCAATTCTCTCATAATATAGTCGTTTCTTGGCAGCATTAATTAAGGATTTCACAAAGTAATTACTTGACATATTTACTGAGACAGTTGATAAAATACATTGAAGACAAAATCAGCCGTTCCATTTTCCAGAAAATATGCAGAGGATTACAAGGAGTTTGAATTTCAAATCAGCAATCAATATATAAAAGAGAGTTTCAGAAAATTGTATGTAGAGTGAGAATTACTGAATCAAGGAGAAGAAGAAAGAGAACATCTGCAAACAGAGAATAAGAAACAGTAACAGAGTTCTTCACCATCAACTTCAGGCTTTCAAGGGACAACCATTCAATATCAATCCAGAAAGCTTCTGAAGATCAAAAGCAGCTGAAGGCCTACACCCTGAAGCAAAACTTTCACTCCTTAACTTTCTACATCTCAGGGGGAGCTTTGACAACATCAAGATCCACTAGTCTTCTCTTAGTGCTTTGAGAAAGAGAAGACAACATCATATTTATTTTCTTTCACCTCTGTAAAAGGGTTTCTTAACTCCCTTCAAAAGTAATTTCTTTTGGTTGTCAAGTCACCTGATCAAAAGACTTGGTTTGGTTTTTGGGCACCTGGTCAAAAGCTCAAAGGGTTATGAGATCTCCCTTGAAATAGATCTTGTGGTGACAGGGCACCTGAGCAAAAACCTATGGTGGCAGGGCACCTGATCAAAAACCTATAGTGGATTCTTACCAGGGTGGTATAAGAGTGGATGTACCCAAGTTTAAGGGAACCACTATAAACTCCTTGTGTCGTCTGGTTTGTTTTTTGCTTTTTATTTTTATGCTGAATGTTTCCTTTATATATATATATATGAACTCTAGTGTAAATAAGATCTATCCCCTCACTTTCAATTGATATCAGAGGGTAAGGTTGTTTGGTTTCACAGGCTAACACCTGAACCAAAAGATCCTTGATAGATCTTATTCATTTTCTAGTTTGTTCTTTTTCCCATGGCATAGAATAAGAAATTTTAAAGCACTAGACCTCCAGTGTGCAATCTTAACATGTTTTCACTATGGAAGACAAGAATTAGGTTATACATGAACTCTATTGATGAAGACATTTTTAATTCCATTTTGTTAGGTCCACATTCACCTCAGGCAACAGCAATTACTAGTGATGTACCATCACCTGAATGGACAGAAGCCAATAAAAGGCTGAAGATTGCTGATACAAAAGCAATAAATATTTTAGCTCAATCAATGTCTAATGACATTTTCCAGGAAGTTGCTGAATGATCTTTAGCAAAGGATATTTGAAACTCTCTCACGACAATGGTTTCTAAAACATGGAGTGAATCAGATTTAGAAACTTCATCCTGTACAATTGAAGATTAAGAAGAATCAAGAGAAGGAGAATTCTGTCTGATGACAATCAATGCATCCTGCAACAACTCTGAAGCTGCTGATTCAGAAGGAGACAATTCAGATGATGAATCCATTATAGAAGAAGATCAGGTATTCTCTTCTTTTGACTGTTTTTCTGATCATTTCAAAATAGATTTAAAATTTTAATGTAATGATTAAATAATGTCTGAGAAGGAAATCAAACTTCTCAGAGAGAAATTAATTGGATTTGAAAATATTTTTTCTGTAAACTTAAAACTTAAAGAAGAATTAAAAATGATTAATAATCAAATACTTTCTTTAAAAAACAAATTAAAAGAGGCCAAACAAATCGAAGAATTCCTAAATGGGAGAAGTATAAAATTAATGGATATCACCAACACAGTAAATGCTAGACAAAATTGTAAATTAAGCTTATGAGCTTCATCTAGTCAGCCACCTATCCTTGAGAAAAACATTTTATCAACCCCTATTAAACTTATATCAGAAAAGAGTAAGGAAAAATTAGAAGATAACAATCAGCAAACAAAAGTTATTCAGAATCCTAAACATAAACAAAAGAAAAATAAAAATTCACATAAAAATATTGTTCAACAAAATTTGTCGAACCGAGATCGACGAGATCAGTATTTTGCGTCGAACGGTGATCGACGAACTCTGAACCCAGAATTTGGGTATGATTACTCGACACAGGGTGCTCGACGAAATCAACATGTTTCGTCGAACAGCGATCGACGATCGTGGAATGCAGAAAATGAGCATTATCATTCTCTGAACCGAGATCGACGACATCAATACTTTCGTTGAACTCAGCTCGACGAACTCAACTAAATTTGTCGAACCCAAATTTTGAAAACAGAAACTTTAATTTTAATCAAACTAAATATCAGAAACCAAAACTTGTTAATCCTTTTACACAATGGATAATTTCTCCTAGGAGATATCATCCATTAGGCTATAAGGATCAACCTGATTATTCTTATATTTTCAATTATTCTTATGTAAGAAAATCAGGACCCAAGGTAATCTGGGTCAAGAACTCCTAACCTTTCTTTTCAGGAAAAGGAAAGCTAAGAAAAAGGGAAGTTGAAGTTTCTACTAGAGATCATTCTCTCACCAAATCATCTTCAGTTCTTCCATATACAGCTCCTCAGATAGATTCTTTATTTTTGTTTATATTTTTGAATCTTTGTAGTTTATAAAATTTCTCAAAGCATCCTTGTACATCTGCTGAAGATTTATAATTCAGTCAGATTTCTTTATGCTTATTGTTCTGTTTTGTAAATAGTATCCTCACCCAAATAGGAGGAGATTGTTGGAACCCTAGTTCTAATTTTTGCAAGGATTACTATTTAGGATGATTAGATTGACCCATCATGTATAGTCAAGGGTCATAGGATTATTTCTAGGGCCATTTCTTCAGAAGACTTAGAGATAGAAGATTCTAGAGAAATTCATTTTTGGCAAAGGCAGAAATTCTGCTCGACGATAGTCGAACTCAGCTTGACGAAAGTCTACCTCAGCTCGACGAAATCAGAGTTTTAAACTCTGAGTTGAGCTCGACGAAAGCTGAGCTCCGGTCGACAAACTCTGAACTCTACTCAGAAACTCAGCTCGATAAAATCCTTCCTCTGCTCGACGAAATCTAGGCTCAGGTCGACAAAAAGCTTGCTGAGCTCGACGATTTCAGTGCAGTTGTTTTAGGCAGTTTGATTTCAGATATTAAGACAGTAATACTCTTATTAATTAATGCTCAATTCTCTCAGAATATAGTCATTTCTTGGCAGCATTAATTAAGGATTTCACAGAGTTATTACTTAACATATTTACTAGAACAATCGGGGAAATACATTGAAGACAAAATCAGTCGTTCCATTTCCCAGAAAATATGCAGAGGATTTCATGGAGTTTGAATTTCAAATCAACAATCAATATATAAAAGAGAGTTTCAGAAAATTATATGTAGAGTGAGAATTACTGAATCAAGGAGAAGAAGAAAGAGAACATCTACAAACAGAGAACAAGAAACAGTAACAGAGTTCTTCACCATCAGCTTCAGGCTTTCAAGGGACAACCATTCAATATCAGTCCAGAAAGCTTCTGAAGATCAAAAGCATCTGAAGGCCTACACCCTGAAGCAAAACTTTCACTCTTGAACTTTTCTACATCTCAGGGGGAGCTTTGACAACATCAAAATCCTCTAGTCTTCTCTCAGTGCTTTGAGAAAGAGAAGACAACATCATCTTTATTTTCTTTCACCTCTATAAAAGGGTTTCTTAACTCCCTTCAAAAGTTATTCCTTTTGGTTGTCAAGTCTCCTGATCAAAAGTCTTGGTTTGGTCTTTGGGCACCTGATCAAAAGCTCAAAGGGTTGTGAGATCTCCCTTGAAATAGATCTTGTGGTGACAGGGCACCTGAGCAAAAACCTATGGTGGCAGAGCACCTGATCAAAAACCTATAGTAGATTCCTACCAGGGTGGTAGAAGAGTGGATGTACCCAAGTTTAGGGGAACCACTATAAACTCCTTGTGTCATCTGGTTTGCTTTTTGCTTTTTATTTTTGTGCTGAATGTTTCCTTTATATATACATATATATGAACTCTATAGTAAATAAGATTTATCCCCTCACTTTCACCAAGCACAGTATTGTGAGTTCTACCGCGGGAATGGGCACAACACGGAGGAATGCACCCGGTTAATAGAGGAAATTGAATACCTCATCTGATAGGGGCATATGGGGAGGTACTTGTAGAACCAAGTGACAAATCGGTCGATGTTGCACCAACACAGGCGAGAGTAGCCTACAGCACGCCAGGAAGCACAAGGGGAGGGATAGTGATCGGGGAGGTCGAGACCATTATTGGCTCGCCCTTCACCATCGCCCAGGTCCTCTCTGTCGCTCGGCCCGAGAAGGTTCCAGAAGGCCCAAGGCCTCTATTAGATACCTCCATCAGCTTTGTGGATGAAGACTTAAAGGGAGTACGCACACCACACCAAGATCCCCTCGTCATCAACACAAGAATCAACAATCCTTGCTTCAAGGTCAGGCAAATATAGATCGATAGTGAAAGCTCGGTGGACGTCATGATCGCGTACACACTACTCAGCATGAAGATCCCACAAGTGCGCCTCGAGTAAAAAACTAAACCACTATGTGGTTTTGACAATGCACCAGTATCAGTGCGAGGGACAATCACTCCCCCCATCACCCTAGGGGATTTCCCAAGCCAAGCCACCCAAGACATTCAGTTCGTGGTAGTCAAATCCAGCTCAGTGTACAGTGCAATCTTTGATCGAATGCTCCAAATGCTCTTCGAGGCAATCCCTCTATTCCACACCGAGCTATAAAGTTTGTTACCCCAGGAAGAATAGGTGTTGTGGGTGATCAGGAGGCGATACGAATATGCTACCTTCAGCAGGAGCACCCCGGCCATGACCCGATTCTTAGAGGACAAGGCAGAGCTTAAGTCAATGTGCCCCATGCTATATATTAATTTCCCTATTTTCTCCAAAAAAAGCCGCGAGAAGAAATTTGTGAGTGCTTGCATCTTTCATTTCAGTGGCAAAGCATCTACTTTTCCTTTTCACAGTAGGCGGGCCTCTGAATAACGAACGTGTTGCAGGGCCTTCTACCACAAAGGCGAGGTGGACAAAAGTTTTTTTGCACCTCCCAAGAGAGATGGATAATGGTCCTTCTACACCTTCATCTGGATAGACTCTGGTCCTCTTGAGCTGTGAATGAACAAAGATTCCTCGCCACCTCCACCCGGATGGACTCTTGTCCTCTTGAGGCGCAAACGAACAAAGGTTCTTTGTCACCTCCACCTAGACGGACCCCGGTCCTCCTAAGGTGCAAACGAACAAAGGTCATTCACTTCCTCTACCGAGACGGACCCCGGTCCTCCCAAGGAAGAAACAATGAAAGGTTTTTTGCCACCTTCACCTTGAAAGACCCCGGTTCTCCTGAGGCGCGAATGAACAAAGGTTCTTATCTACCTCCACTCGGACGGACTCTGGTACTCCTGAGACAAAAATAAACAAAGGTTCTTTACAACCTCCACATGGACAGGCCCTGGTCCTCCTGAGGTGTGGATGAACAAGGGTTCTTCGTCACCTCCACCCAGACAGACCTCGGTCCTCCCGAGGCGCAAATGAAAAAAGGTTCATTGTCAGCTCCACTTGGACGAATCTCGGCCCTCCTGTGGCACAAACGAACAAAGGTTCTTCGCCACCTCTACCATGAGCAGACTTTGGTCCTCATGAGGCATGAATGAACAAAGGTTCTTCGCCACCTCCACCTAGACGGACCTTGGTCCTCCCACAGAGCTAACAAAAAAAGGATTTTTTTCCACCTACATGCAGACAGACCAGATCTTCCCAAAGCACGAACGAACAATGGATCATCACCACCTCCACCTGGACATACCCTAATCTTCCTGAGGTGTAAATGAACAAAGGTTCTTTGCCACCTCCACACGAACAGACTATGAGCTCCTAAAGTACGAACAAACAAAGGTTCTTCTCCCTCTCAACACGGACGGACCAGGTCCTCACAAAGCATGAACGAAAAGGGTTCCTCACCACCTCCATATGGGCAGACACTGGTCCTACTCAAACAAGAACAAGCGGAGTTACTTTCCCACCTCCAATGAACAGGTCACAGACCCTTTTGAAGTGCGTACAAACCAAGGTCTGTCGCCGTTTCCTAAAACAAGCAAATCCCTGAGTCCATCTGTGTCGCTAAGGTGAGGGGGAAAGTGACCTCCCTTGTCACACTTAAGAAACGAGCCCCTAATGCTAACGCTTGGCGACAATTGCCGAGATACCACTTAGTGCGCAAGGAACGTAAAGCACCAAATACTTCTGAACCACCGCATTGCGAAAATCTCAAAGCGTGAAGACATCTCCACCATAAGGGCCACAAAAGCACGTTATAGCGCTATGTTATACCCACAACGATAACGACAAAACACAAACAAAGGATACAAAGTGTGCGCATAATACAAATACAACTACAATATTCCCTGACATCGACATCACCCGAAGCATTACTTCAATCCTTGTGCCAGCATTCACAGAGATTTGCACCGACTTTACATCCTAAAACACATCATCCCTTGTCGCTTTCTCCTTCTTCAATCGAGCCATCTCAGCCTCCGCCTAAAAAGGCTCTATCTCAACTTTTGATGAGAGTGGACACCAAGCCTTTCCGCATCTTCTAGTAAAATGGACCTGCTAAACATTTTGCAGCACCAGGACGAGGGGGCCGAATGACCCTCCACATCTAAGAATCTGCCAACCGTACTAGCACCCCATTGCAACCGCTCAAGCGAAATTGCAACGTTATACTTGCACGTTCATACAAGGGGGAACGAGAAATGCAACACACTCTCACACCAATACAATGCGTGAGGCATAAGGCAGGAGGAAATCCCTGAAATGCACCGCAAACACTACATGTAAAACCCCCTCTAGGAACACAACACACGGCCGAGGGGAGTCTTATGCACAGAAAAGCCGCCTTGTGGTAGCGTCAACACAAGGGTTGACCGGTACTACAAGATGCCTATTCTGCCGGCTCTTTACAATATCATCAATGCCAACCAAACATAAAGAAAGTACAGAAGTCATATCATCACAGTGAGTAAAATATCCAAGCGCAGTACATGAATAATAAGGAACAACATTGGTTCCTTTAATATCAGAGTACAACAGAAAATTGCCTTAAGGCTATACCACAACGCATAAACTCACATCAGTCACCGACAGCAGTGAGGGTATCGTCGTGTCAGGCCCTGTCACCCTGGCCTGGCTGCCCTCCTGTATGACCTGCTACTGTTGCTCCATCCACTAGATTTCCTCCTAAAATGGTAGGCGTAGCAACTATTAGTTATAAAGACTAAGTGGCTATCACATCCGCTCACTCCAGCGATTCTTAGGCACCGGGAGGGAGAAAGAAGGAAAGTAAAATATATATAACTGTGAGTACAAGCAGGTGGTATAAATCTATTTATAATCAGAGTAACAAATTAATATTATGTAACATGTACTAGCACCATTCTACAGTTAGAGATTCAAAAAATGAGAAAGTATTCAACCACAACACTTATGATTCTACAGCAGGAATGTAACTTAACTTATAAAAATGTCCATACAGAATTATAAGTTAAGGATCGGCTTAACAGAAAGGAAACTCATCATATAAGGGTCTTGTGTAATGTAATGCAAAGCCATGATTATTTATGATGCGCCCATGCAACCCACACATTCTATTGCTATGTCGACACAGTCCTTTAGTGCCCATTTTTTGAGCAGGTAGCTAACCTCTCAGGCATCATCCGTCGTGTCCAGACGATGATAGCATAGTGAGTGTCTCCACTATTAGGCGGGTAGCCACACTACTAGTTCTAGGTCTCCTTATACATTAACGCTAAGAACAGAACGTCGGAGCCCATGCGTACTATAGCTCAGAGGGGTCTCGGGTAGATGTGCACCAAGAACACTGCCTAAATTGTCCTATCATCGTGGCACGGAAGGAGCCTCTGGGAGCATATCACCAAAGGACCAAGCTTACATGTCCACTTGGCATTGAAGGAGCCTCAGGAATGAGCATCGAGGACCAATCCCAACCATCCAAGATCTATCTGTCAACTCCTATCAGTGTGATGACTGGCGAGCCCGTAAACCTGCCGCACTATCCTTAACTCAGGATTATGACACTGCGTGCAAACTCACACCGCATGCGGGTACACTTGTCCAAGTCAAAAAACATTCAAGGGCTCCAACTGAGTCCCTTCTCATCATTACCCAAACCAGTGCTCAAAAGCACTCAAATGCTCCACATTAAGTCCCTTATCATCATACCAATTTGGTGCGATCAAGCACACACGCACTACCAACCATTTCACATTTTTGTGCCCCAAGCACTTAAGGGCTCACCATGATACAGGTAGCCAAGCCACCTTATACATCCTGCTAATCCCACACTATTACTTGTAGGGAGATGCAACTCTAAGCAGTGGACCACTCTATTCAACCCTTAAAAACCTGGGATCAAGATTCAACATGTCACATGGCCATGGGTGTTTTTTTCATCTAGCCCCCATTTCTATAATTCAGCAAACACCTGCATATCAAGTCATACGTCTTTCACAGATTCTAAATCATAAAACATTAAACATGCCATTCATATTTCTACGTGGCCACACATTCATGCATCTTGTATTACAAACCCTTCCAAACCTATATTCATTCATCGCATTATCACTAAGACGCATCTTTACCGAATTTCATGAACAAACCATTTATTTATACAGCATCCAAAACCATTAACTTATCGTAGTAATGAATTCTTATGATGAATTCACACAATCCTAATTTCATGAATAAACCGTTTTTTATATGAACCATTTGTTTACGTATAATAAATTTACCCAATCCAAATATCATTTGACTACAATCAACTTATGGAACCCAAACAGCACAGCCACTTTGGCTGAACATTCCCGGGGTCTACAGGACCCCCCCCCCCCCCCCCACAACAACGGGCAACCATCCGTTGGAAGTACTTTATGAGGGTTACAACTCTCGTGTTCAGGCCAAGACCTAAAATTGCTCGGATCATAGCTTAAATCGAGCATAAAGTCTGTTGTGTGCCAAAAATAGATTTCTGTACACATCTTAAAGTTAAACGAATGATATCGGTTCATCTTCTTCCTCTAGCCATTCCTACAAAATTACAATCAGCTCCTCCTCCTTCCTTATTCACCTCAATAGACCACCATTCTTCACGAAACTAAGTCCATCGCCTTCATAATGAAGAGAGGAGAGGTTGAAGATAATAAAACCCTAGGAAAAAGGTCCTAGCGTGGTCTCTTCTTAGGAGATCATCATTTCTGACAAAGTCAAACTCTTTTGAGTCGACATCTCTCCTATTTCATAACTAAAGATCTAGCACCAAGGGAGAGAGTAGGAAGCTCACTTCATTTCCGGTCATAGATCTTGTTATCCTCCTTGGAGGCATGTTTAGTTTCCTCATCGGTATCGTTCTTCATGGACGGGAGTGAGTTCTTCCAAGAAAATCCGAATCCGACGACTTCTTCATTTCCGTCAGGCTCAGCACAGTTTCGGCAAGAAGAACGATTACGACAATTTCACGTATTCCTTTTTATAAGAGAGGATTAGGGTTTAGTTTACTTCGCCATGTGTCGTCCTATCATTGGACCACCCATTGCCACTTTAAATAAGTCTCATTTGGTCAGACCGTTCATAAGGAGTCATCTGACACGTTTCCTGAAATTCGGTTCAGCCCACACGTAGGAATCAGTAACATAGTCTGGGCAGAAAATCTCCAAGTCAGATTCTTCGATTATCCCTATACACACTCGACGAATCATCGAAAAACCATGTGTAATCTCGACGAATCAGCTCAATCCTTCTGATGAATTTGTCAAGTCCAACTCAAAGAATTCATCGAGTTTACCCGACGATATTTGATGAATCTGCACAAATCCCGCTGAATTGCTTCTAAGTCATTTTCGACAAATTCGGCTAAACCCAATCTGACGAATCCTTCAAGTCCATGCGTCGTTTGTGTCGAGTATTACTCGCCGATACCCGACGAATAGTACTTGTCTCCCCGAAACTATTTAAGTCTAATTCGTTGCATAAGTCGAGTATCACTCGACTCTTCATCAAGGCATCGTGATCACTCGACGAATCTCGATGAATCTCGACGAATCCCTATTGGCCGAAATTATTCTAAGTCCCATTCTTCTTATGCGTCGAGTGTCACTTGTCGTTAGCCCACCGGTCAACGCACTTGACGCTTGTCGAATCCAGTGCACTCCGAGCTTGAGTCAAGTCTCTTGAATCAAAACGCGTGTGAGGGGTCTAGCATGAAATGGGATGTTACAAATCCTATAAACAAAATAAAATATTTTGTCCCCGAAATCAGGCTATGTCCATGGAAAAAGTAAAGCATGAAAATTACAAGGTATGCTTTTAAGTTTACCTTGGGGAAACAACTCCGGGTAGTGCTTCAGCATCAAGTCCACCGGCTCTCAAGTGTACTCCTCTTTCCCATGATTAGACCACAACACCTTCACCAAAGGAACACTCTTTCACCGCAAGCTCCTTGTCTCGGTATCTACTATCTGCACCGGCTCTAGTCGAACAGGCCTATCAGTTGACACTGTTCCATTTGTGGTGGGGACGTGTTGATCGGGCCGTAGAAGTGTTTTCTGAAGCAACGACACATGGAAGACATCGTGCAAATTTTCCAGCTCTGGTGGTAGCTCCAGCCGATAGGCCAAAGGGCCGATTCTTTCCAATATAACATAAGGCCCCACATATCTCGGGCTAAGCTTCTTTCTACCGCGCAAACGTGACACTTCATGCATTGGCATGATTTTCAAGAACACCTTGTCACCCACTTGGAACTCTACCATCTGGTGCTTCGCATTATAGTACTTTGTCTACCGATTTTGCGCCTCTAGCATGCGGTCCCATATTAATCTGACCATGGAATCAGTATCATCAATATATTCCACTCCCAAATTCTTTGGGTCTTCATCTTGCACCCACGATAATGGAGTTCTACACCTCCTCCCATAAAGTTCTTTGTAGGGTGCAATTCTGATGCTAGCTTGATAACTATTGTTGTATGAAAACTCCACTAGCGGCAAGAGCCTTTCCCATGGCTCTCCTCTATCCAACACGCATAACCTCAACAGATCTTACATGGTTCTAATGGTCCTATCAGACTGTCGTCCGTCTAAGGATGAAAATCCATACTAAAGGTAAGGCGAGAGCCCATATATGCTTGAACTACCCACCATTCCTTGGAAGTGAAGCGACCATCGCGGTCAGAGACAATTGTCTTGGGCACCCCATAGTACCACACAAACTGCTCCACAAAGAGACACACCAGAATATCAACATGTGACTCCTTCCTCATTGGAATGAAACTGGAAACCTTCATCAACTGGTCCACAATCACCCAAACTGAATCGTTCCCAGAGCACGAGCGAGGCAACCCACAGACAAAATCCATGGAGATATCCTCGAACTTCCACTCAGGAATGGGTAATGAATGCAATAATCCTCTCGGGCTCTTACACTCCACCTTCACCCTTTGACAAGCCTCACAGTATGTAACATAATACTTAACATCCCTTTTCATTCCCGGACAGAACATGGTATTCTGTAAGTCATTATACATCTTGGCAATCCCTGGATGTACTGAGTATATAGTGCAATGAGCCTCTCTCATGATGCCTTCTTGGATACCACCTCCCTCGTTAATATAGAGCCTGCCGCGGAAATGAATGAAGCCTTTTTTCGAATCATACCCTTTTACAGAACCATTCTCTATTGCCTTCATCACAGGGGACAGAGCAACATCCTTCCCTTGCTCTGCCAGGATCCACTCACGGATATCATATACTATACTCAAGGCGGCCAAATATTCTGTATACATCTTGGAATGATCCTCACTCACCAGCATAATCTCCATCTCTTCAAGCACTAGAGCCAATTCCATAGCCAGCATACGATATTCAGGGCTCGATGCTGGTAGCTTTCTACTTAATGCATCTGTCAAGGAGTTTGCTTTCCCGGGGTGGTAGTTCAGCGTAGACACATAATCACACAGGAAATCTAACCACCGCCTTTGCCTTAAATTCAACTCCTTCTAGGTATGAACATACTTCAAATTCTTATGGTCTAAAAAGATCTCACAGTGGATGCCATATAATTAGTGTCTCCAAATCTTTAAGGAGAACACCACTGTACCAAACTCCAAATCATGTGCTGAATAATTCACTTCATGCTTCTTCAGTTTTCTTGAAGCATAAGCAATCACATGCCCATATTGCATCAACACTGCTCTCATACCTTGATATGACGCATCAGTGTAAACCTGAAATCCTTCCTTCCCAGATGGAAGGACGACTTTTGAAAATCCCTTCATAAACTTGCGATAATACCCAGCAAGTCCAAGAAAGCTTCACACGTCGGCCGCCGACTTCAAAGGCGACCATTCCTTCACAGCACATACCTTGGCAGGGTCTACTGCTAATCCAACACCACTAATAACATGACCCAAGAAGGCAATTTCTCGAAGCCAAAACTCGCACTTGCTGAACTTAGCAAACAAGGAGTGCTCTCTCAGTTTCTTCAAAACTAAGGCCAAGTGTTCAGCATGTTCCACTTCTGTCTTCGAGTAGACCAAAATGTCATCGATAAAGATGATGACAAAGATGTCCAAATATGGCTCAAACACCCTGTTCATCAAACTCATAAAGGCAAAAGGGGCGTTCGTGAGCACAAACGACATCACTGTGAACTCGTATAAGCCATATCTCGAACTAAAAGCTGTTTTAGGAATACCTTCCTCTTGTATTCTCAACCGATAGTACCTCGAGCACAAATCCAGTTTGGAAAACCAATGCGCTCCTACCAACCGATTAAATAGTTTGTCGATCCGAGGTAAAAGATAGATGTTCAGCAACGTCAGTCAGTTGAGTTACCAGTAGTCTATACATAACCGTAGGGACCCATCCTTCTTCTTAACAAACAAAACAGGGGATCCCCATGGTGATGAGCTTGGGCGAACGAACCTTAATTCGACTAACTCCTACAACTAAACTCTAAACTAAATAAGTTCCTTTGAAGCCATCCTGTAAGGGGTCCGAGAGATGGGGTTGGCACCTGATAAATTCTCAAAAAGAAGTTATCTAGCCCAATTTTTGAACTTAATATTCGTTATAAATGCTTAAAACAAGTTTAAATGAATTAGAAATGGAAGTAAATTCATATTTGTTTGATTTGCGGCTAATTCAGTCTTTTTTCAATGTGTTATTGCAAGAAATGACAAAGAAATCTGCTTGGAGAAAGAAATCTGTCCAAATATTATGACCAGAAAAATATGTTACAATGCACAGAAAAGTAGGTTGCAACGCAGCCTGGATGAATTTCAGGTTTTTCAATTTCAAAGTTAGAGCCGATTTCAAATATAGAAGAGTGCTTCTTTTCAAAGGGGTGCTTGCGTTTTTAAGAGGGAAAATCTCTACCAATTTAATCATTCCAAGAGGGAGGAGAAGAGAGAATCAAGAGAGTTCTTCATCTAGGGTTTCAAAATCCTCCATTGAATGAGAGCAGCTAGAATAAGGAAGACGACGGATCTCTGGGTTGATCGAGCGAGCGACTTCAGAAGGAGAATCTTGTAGCGGTTAATTATCAATTTCATCATATATTGTAAGATCTCTCCAAACATTTTGCGGTTTTCCTCCATCGCTACGAACTAATTTTTATTAATCTTGTATTGTAAAAGTACTATGACTTGTGTGATGATGAAATTATAATATTTTTCTCTTTATGATTTTTTGGTGATTGTCTTTACTGAAATTGTGATCTATATTTTGAAACTTTTGGTCGAGATTTCGTTTTTCTACTACGCTTCATAAATCGAGAGAGGAGTTGCGCAAGTGCGTTATAATTTCAGTATAACATTTGAAGGGAGAAATAGATTTTCTCTTAATGTTAGCAACTTTGGTTTTCGACATTTATGCGATACTTGTTTCACCTAAGGGGAAATAGAGACTAGAGATTTCCGATATTGAGAGATACAGATCTTCTATCCTAAAATCATTGCAAGACGTTTCACCTCTCATAATCATGAAGTCACCTTTTGAACTTCATCTCACTAGACATAGGAAATCACAGTACAAGATTATCTCTCATAACTGATAACACAAATATTTTCTCTATGATTCATAGTTCATTTTAATTAGTAGTTCCCTTTATAATTTTTATTACTTTAAAAATCATCACTTCGATTCACTTTGATTTAAAAAACAGGCTTAACTTGTATTTGCAAGCACTAAATCTAATACCTCTCTGTGAGAACGATCTTTATTCACTCTTTATTACTTGAACCTACACTTGCACTTGCCTGTAAAACGCATACCTATTTCGGGTGTATCAGCACCCGGTACTAGTTTAATCTGAAAGTCCACTTCTCTATGTGGGGGTAATCCTGGCAGCTTCACGGGAAATACCTCAGGAAAATCTCGCACTACCAGCACATCTTTCATGCTCGTCGCCATCTCTTTTAGTTCAAAACATATCATATACACTTCCTACCCTTTCATATGGGCCTTAAGGGCCTGAATTGAAGACAATAACATTCGAGGCACAAGTGTAATACCTTGAAATATTATCTCAGAATCTTCGTGCCTCAAGGTGATTTGCTTTATCGTGCAATCAATTCTGGCATGTTGCCAATCCAACCAATCCATGCCCAGAATAAGATCGAATGCTGGCATCCTCAACACTGTTGCAGGGGTTTCAAAAAGTTTTCCTCCAATATATACTTGCAAATCGCACTTGGCGGACAAAGTCATCTCGGTGTCGTCTGGGAGGCGTACTCTCTGAGTGATATCGGTGAAACATTGCACGCTATTTAAATCTTTCACAAAATCCACCGAGACAAACGAATGAGTGACACTTATATCGAATAGAGTGTGGGCTAGTTTTCCAGTAACAATCACGACGCCTAAGTATCTATTTTAAAAGTTTTAACTAGTTTTCTGCACAATTTTAGGCAAGCTAAGGATGAATGTTTATAACATATTAAACAACTTATAACATACCTGTAATCACGTCCTGAGGATTCCGCTCCTGAGTCATATCCAGAGGGAACATCTGCTCCCGCAGAGGTCCTGGATTCCTTACTTGCATTCCTCGGCCACGTCCTCGTCCTCGACCTCGCTGAGCCACCGGAGGGACAGCAGGGACATCTCTACCTAGCTACGATAAATAATGCCGGATGTGGCCCGGCTAGTTACACTGATAACAGACTTACCTGAATGGTCCTCCTGGTTGTTGGCGAGGTTGGAACTGCAGGGGTGGAGGTAGTGTTAGCTACGGGGCCGGACGTTCCATCCTAAAATTATGGTGGAAACGGTCGTCACCTCTTTGGTTTCCACTTCCACCCCTACTATTATGTCTCCTTCTGAAGCTGGGTTTTGCTTTCATCACGCCCTTGGCATTTCTCTTATTACTAGTCTGGAATCCTAAATGGTACGCTTCCAATCTCTTTGCCATATCTATAATCTCTACCAGGCTCGAGTCCATTGTAAACAAAAGTGCTTGTCTTAGGGGATCTCGCAACCTTTTGTAGAACCGCTTCGCATATCCGCGATCATCCAAATCGTAGGAGTGAGCGAACCTGGCGAGGTGTTGAAACTCCCTTTGATATTCCACGACTAACTTCGATCCTTGTTTCAACTGTAGGAATCTTTCCTCAAGCTCATCTCAAGCAGTGGAGGGAACAAAATGTTCTAAGAAAGCCTTAGAAAACTCGTTCTAGCTAATGTCGATGTATACACATCCTTGAAAAGTGGATCCCATAAGGGACTTCCACCACCTTTTTGCATGCGACTCTAGGACGGACACAATTATGGTAACAACCATACTGGCTGGGCATCTTATTCCAGCCATCAGTTCTTATACAGTATCTAGCCATTCCTCAGTACGAATAGCCGTCTCAGTCTCGTGGTAGACAGGTAGTGAAAGAGCTCAGAAGGTACTCAGCCAGTTAGAGCCTGGGGCCTATTATTGCACTGGAGCCTACTGAGACCTAAAGGCATCTAAGAATGTAGTTAGGGTCTGCCCCAACTCTGATTGTTGGAATGGAGTAGGGATCGGAGGGGTAGGAATGCCCATCGCCGGCCATGTATGTACCGGAATCTACGAATAAAGGTACAAACCTAATGTTAGTGTGAAAAAGAGATAAATAAAGGCAAATTTTATTGCTCCAAAAATATAAATATTATATAGGTATGCCCCCTTATTTATAGAAAATGGAGGAGATGAGAGAATACAATAAACTATGTGGGACTATATATAATCTGTGCGGCCTATGCAGTTTGACAACGCCAAACATCACACTATACAAAGAACAACCGAAGATCACCCAACGACAACTGAGGAAAGCCGCTAAACTGCAAGGGAAAACCGCTGGTGCAGGCCACCAAACCGCAACTGCGGGTTGCCACCAAACAGCAGTTACGGTTAACCATTAGACCACTGCTGCGGCAAGCCACCAGACCGCAACTGTGGGTTGCCACCATACCATTACGGCTAACCATCAGACCGTTGTTGCGACTAATGGCCAAACCGTTGTTGTAGTTAATCACCAGATCGTTATTGCGGCTAATTGCCAGACCGCTATTGTGGCTAATTGCCAGACCGCTGCTGCGGCTAACACCCAGGTCGCTGGTGCGACTATCCCTCAGCCCACCACTACTGTTATCCTCCTGATCGCTAGCTGAGATTCACTGCGAGACTGCTTAGCCAAACTGGAAGACCGCTAAGAGTAGCAGGCCGTTGCGGCTAGATATAAACCCGCCCGGTCTCCTCATGCTCCAACACTCCCCCCTCAAGTTGGAGCATATATATCTACCATGCCCAACTTTCTATAAACCTCCCCGAAAGAAGTAACTGGCTTGGTGGAGAAATGAGCTAGTTCTCTCTCTGAGGTAACAAATGGAGTGCATATCTGGTTTATCAAAATCACCTCTCTAATGAAGTGGCAATCAATCTCGATGTGCTTCATCCTCTCATGAAAGACGGGATTTCTCGAAAAATATATGGTTACCTTATTATCATAGAACATTGACAGAGGATGATCGTAAACCTCTCCAAAATCAAGCAAAAGTATCTGTAACCAATTCATATCGCAAGTAGTTAGAGTCATGCTCCTATATTCGGTTTCTGCACTTGACCTGGAAACTACAACTTGTTTCTTTCTCTTCCAACTGGCCAAATTCCCTCCAATAAAAGTACAGAACCCTGACACAGACTTCCTATCTTCCTTATCATTTGTATAGATAACATCAGAGTATGCCTCAACCTTTAAATATCCCCTTTTCTGAATCATAAGTCCTTTATCTGGAGCACCTTTCACATACTCTAGAATCTTCATCGCCGACTGAAGATTTCATTCCTTAGGAGCTTGCATAAACTTGCTCACTCTTTCCACTACATAACAAATATCCGGTCTTTTGATAGTTAGATAAATGAGTTTCTCCACAAGCCGTCTGTACCTGGTGACATCTTCAAGAAGAGGTGAGTTCTTATTCCAACACTTATTATCTCCAACAGACATTGGATATCGAGCATGTTTAGCCCCAAGGAGACCTGTCTATTTTAAGAGGTCGAAGGCATACTTTCGCTGTGAAAGAATAATAGATCCTTGTTTCCTGGATATTTCAATCCCCAAGAAATATTTCTGAGAGCCCATATCTTTAGTAACAAAATGTTGAAGAAGATGCTTCTTTATCATATCCACACCTTCTCTATCATCCCCTGTAAGAAAAATGTCATCAACATAAATTGCAAGGATTAAAGGTCAGCCGATGTTTTGCGAATGAACAAAGAGTGATCTGCAGCACTTTGAGCAAATACAACCACAAAAATAACTTCGCTTAACTTGTCAAACCAGACCCTGGGACTTTGCTTAAGACCATAGATCGCCTTTTGTAGTTTACAGACCTGAGACTCCCCTTGAGCAACATACCCAGGAGGTTGCTCCATATAGACAGTTTCCTGCAAATCACCATACAAAAAGACATTCTTCACATCCAACTGAGACATTTCTCAGTCTCTGTTGACAGCCACCAAAAAGAGAAAACTGATTGTAGTAATCTTAGCCACTAGAGAGAAAGCATCAAAGAAATCCACACCATAGGTATGCATAAAACCTTTGGCAACAGGTTGTGCCTTGTAACGATCAATATAACAATAAGGGAGAAACTTGATGATAAAGACCCAACGACAGCCAACCACATCAGCTCTTGGAGGAGTAGGAACAAGAGTCCAAGTACCCCATTCAGTAAAAGTGTGCATCTCTTCATCTATAGCAGCCTTCCAATGAGGAATAACAAGTGCATCTTGATACAAGGCTATAATAACATTTGTCGAGAGGGAAAGAGCAAAGCTTCGAGACAAAGGAGAGAGTTGAGCATAAGAGACCACAGCCTGAAGAGGATGTTGAGTGCAGGAGCGAACACCTTTCCAAAGAGCGATCAGAAGATCAAGATCTGTCCTGTCCACTATATTAGCCTCATCCAAAGAAGAGACTACTGGCTTGGGTGCTGGTGGAAGCGGCTCAGGAGAAGAATCAGGGACAGTTGAAGAATCAGAAATAGGAGGAGAATAAAGAAGGGCAAGCTCTGGAGGAGGTGTTGATATATTGGGAAAAGAAGAAGAATCATCAAAAGAAGTGTACAACCCATATTCGACGAGGGTGGGCCCTACCACCGCCAGGTCATCAAAAGTCAAAGTCAACAAAGCAAGACCTGGGTCCAGATCAGCACCCCAGGTCGCGGAAGGTTCGGGCGAGTATGGCGAGCTCCCCAGGCCAACTCGCCAGGTGGCGACTATGACCAGATACTCGCCTCTTCCAGGCGAGCTCCCCAGGGAAGTCGCCAACTCGCCAGGGTGGGGGTATAAGTAAGACCCCCCCCCCCCCTCTCTGGTTTTCCCTATAAATAGGACCCCAGGGGTACGAGGGAGGGACAAGCAAATCTCGGCCTGAGCCCTCGCGAGCTCCAACAACTGCCCTTGACTCGTTATTGTTCAAGCTCGCCTCCTTCGTACCTAGCTCGGCCAATCTGGTTGAGAAGGGGTTGCTTCTCCTAAGCAACTGGGTACGTGGTGGGACCTTCCTGCCGCAGCAACCTGGGGTCTTGTTTGCGCAATTTGCTTCTGTTTCCTGACCAGAGACCGTCTTCCTGACCGCTTGACCAGTAACTTCAGGTGGCCTAGTCTGATTTCTGAGGTTGAGATATTTCTCGGCTTCAACACTTGGTGCGGTGAGCGTGGATAGCGACCGAAGAAGAAAGTCGTGGTTGGAAGATGGCCGATGGTGGAGACCGGGGCGAGTTGGGAGGTAACTCGGTGGGAGCTGGAATCCCGGGGCAAGGTAGCGGGTATGTGACAGTGGCGGCTTTTGCAGAGTTCGCGAGGAGAGTAGAGAAGGCAATACTCGACGGGTTGTCCAATCCGCCTGAGGTAACGGCGACTTCTCCCCGCCGCCGGACCCCCCCGGGCGAGGAGATACCAACTCGGCGAGCAGGGAAGGAGCCCGCTTGGGCGAGTGGAGAACAGGTGATCCCGCCGCGACATCACCCGGCGAGTAGTCAAGGAATCCGGTTTCGAGATCCGGAACTCTCGGCGAGGTATGGAGATGCTCGCCGATGGAGCGAGTATGACTGCTCGAGCGGGGAGGATACTCGTCGCCGCCAGGAAGGGAAGAGCCCCTTTTGCGACGAGATCCTCGCAGCCCTCGTCCCCGACAACTTCAGAGGGCCGGTCCTCTCGTACTACTCCGGCAAGGATGACCCGGTGGGACATCTTCAGTGGTTTGAGGATGTGGTCTCCATTCGCAACATGTCTGATGCTCTCAAGTGCCGGCTCTTCTCCATTACCTTCAAGGGTAGCGCGAGAGATTGGTTCCACCAGCTGCCAACCGGGTCAGTCTACTGCTTCTCAGATCTTCGAAGGGGTCTATTAGCAAGGTTTGCGACGTCCAAGCGGAGGAAGAAGGAGGCAACCGCCCTCTTCAAAATCGTGCAGGGGCAGCACAAGAGTTTGGGCCGGTACATCGATCGATTCCAGGAGGAGGTGCTGGAGGTGGAAGAGGTAGACGGGTTCACCTTGATGGTGGCCCTCAAGTTCGGGCTGAAGCAGGGCCTGTTCAACATGGAGTTGGGGCATAGGCCGCCCAAATCGTTCGAGGAGATGGTGGAGAGAGCCAATGTGTTCATCCAGGGAGAGGAGAGGAACAAGGATTTCCTGGCACGGCTCGATGGAGACCGACCGCTTGGGCAAGACAGAGGAAGACTGCTGGAGAGGGGGAGGGCGTCGGAGGGGCGCAACGACAGGAAGCAGGAGAGACCGCAGGGGAAAGAGGAGAATGGAGAAAGGGGAAGGGAGATCAGAAAGGCGGAGAGGCAGGAGAGGCGGGAGAGGCCTCGAAGGCAGGAGGATAGGGGGCTCGTCGGAGGTCGAAAGACGAGGAGCGAGGAGAGAAGATTCCAGTATCCGAGGGATCGCCCCCAGTGGAGGCGGCCCACCCATCAGGAGGAGAGGAGGACTTACAACCCTCGGGAGCAGGGAGGAGGAAGAAGGGAGACCATGGCCATCACGCAGCGAGCCGCTAAGCGCCGGCGGAAGGAGAGGCAGCAGGAGAGGAGGCAGGAAAGGCAGCAGGAAGCGGCGATTCCCCTCTACTGCGATATCCATCGAGTGGAGGGGCACGGAACCTTGGCTTGCCCTGAGTTCTGGGAAGCAAGGAGGAGGATGGAAGCAACGGTGGCCAAGAGGGAGCAGCCGCAGCAGGAGGCCCAGGTTGGGCAGGTGGCTTACTAGGTACCGCAGAGGAGAAGAAACGAGGACAGGACCGACCAAGGAGGAAGGGGGAATGTCATTCCTGGTCCGGGAGGCGGACACGTCGGAGTAATCAACGGAGGGGCTGGGCTAGGAGCTTCCCGCAAGGGAAGTCTCCACCAAATCTACAAAAGGAGCGTCGCCTCGACATCTCGGACCCCCCCTCCCTTGAACGAGATCACCTTCTCGGAGGAAGACATGCTCTGGAACGAGAACCCCTTCCATGACGCCCTGGTGATTCAAGCAGCAATCGAGGACTTCACCGTCGACCGAATCCTCGCGGATAACGGGAGCTCAGTGAATGTCATCTTCAAGAGAACCTTCGTCGGCCTTCAGGTGGAAGCGTCCCGGGTTCAGGCAGCGGATGGGCCTCTCTTCGGCTTCTCCGGGGAGAAGAAAGAGGTGGAAGGAGGAGTTGAGTTGCTGGTCACCCTCGGGGGAACTTCGATCCGATGCCGCTTTGTCATCGTCGACGCACCCAGCGGCTACAACGCCATCTTCGGACGGCCCCTCATCAACTACTTCAAGGCCGTCCCATCGTCATATCATCAATGCCTGAAGTACTGCAGGGACGACGTCCAAGTCAGGATCAGGGGAGATCCCAGGGCCTCCAGGGAATGCTACGGGAAGGGGGAAGTTTCTAGGGCACCTCCTTACTCCCCTAGGGGTGGAGCCTAACCCCGACAAGGTGAAAGCCATCGTGGAGATGGCGTCCCCGAGGGATTCCAAGGAAGTTCAAAGATTGACCGGAAGGCTGGCAGGTCTTAGCCGGTTTCTCTCCAGGGCCGGAGAGAAGTGTTCCCCATTCTTCAAAGCCCTTCGGGGGAACCAGAAATTCGAGTGGACCCCGGAGTGCGAGGAGGCCTTCATAAAGCTCAAACAACAGCTGACTCGAGCTCCTCTCCTTCAGGGTCCGCAGGGCGGTGAGGACCTCTTGCTCTACCTAGGGGTAGGGGCTGAAGCAGTCATCTCGGTGTTGGTCCGAGAGGAGAGAAAGAAGCAGCTTCCAATCTACTACGTGAGCCGGGTGCTAAGGCAAGCCGAAACGCGGTACCCCATCCTGGAGAAGTTAGTCTTTGCCCTGGTAGTTTCGGCCAGGCGACTCCGTCCATATTTCCAAGCCCACTATATCAAGGTAGTCTCCGACCACCCCTTGAGGAGTATCTTGGACGGAGTGGAGCACTCCGGCAGGCTCGCCAAGTGGGTAGTGGAGCTGAGCGAGTTCGACATCTCCTACCCCCCAAGGGTCGCGATCAAAGCACAAGCCGTGGCGGATTTCCTGGCCGACTTCTCGGCCGAGGTCGAGGCAGACACGGATATCTCTCGGCCGGTCCCCTGGAAGATGTTCGTAGATGGTGCGTCAGGGAGACACTCCGTGGGAGCCGGGGTGGTGCTGGTTAGTCCTCAGGGGACTAGGATTGAGCAAGCCATCAAGATCCTTTTTTCGGTCACTAACAATCAGGCGGAGTACGAAGCCATGGTGGCTGGCTTGCGACTCGCCAAGGAGCTGGCAATCAGAGATATCAGGGCTTTTACCGATTCCATGGTGGCAGCATCTCAGATTCGGGGAGAGTTCGAAGTCCGAGATCCCATCTTGCAGCAATATCTGGTTAAGGTCAAAGGCCTGATCGGGGGGTTTCGATCCTTTCACGTTGAGCACGTGCCCCGAGAACGCAACTCCGAGGCAGACAATCTTGCGAAATACGGCCCTCGGGCTGGGGGAACCGCCATCGAGTTGTTTCGACCATCCATCGAAGAAGGCGAGTTGATGGAGATCGATCAGCGGGCCTCATGGAGAGATCCGTTCATCACGTTCCTGGCGACAGGCCGAATACCATCTGACGGGCAAGATCAAAGAAAGTTTCGGTATAAGGCCGCGTACTACTTGCTACAAGACGGCGAACTCTATCGCAAGACCATTTCAGGCCCTCTGGCCCGATGCTTGTCAGAGCTCGAGATTCCCCGGGTCCTCGAGGAGATTCACTCGGGAGAGTGCGGCAGTCACTCTGGGACCCGCACCCTGGAGCAAAGGATTCTGAGGCACGGTTACTTCTGGCCGACCATCCGAAAGGACGCAGAGGCCCATTCCAGAAAGTGCTCCCAATGTCAACTCTTCGCGCCCCTCGCACTCCAGCCGGCTCAGCAGCTTCGCTCGATTACCGCTCCGTGGCCCTTCGCAATTTGGGGAATGGATTTGATCGGCCCATTCCCTCAAGCTAGCGGGCAAAGGAAGTTTGTTCTGGTAATGGTCGACTACTTCACGAAGTGGATCGAGGCTAAGGCTCTGGCCAAGACCACGTCTCAAATCGTCAAGAACTTCATCTGGGGGGAAATCGCATGCAGGTTCGGGATCCCTCTGGCCATCATCACCGATAATGGGCCGCAGTTCGCCAGCCTGGAACTGGGGGACTTTTGTAAACAGTTGGGAACCGATCTTCGGTTCGCCTCGGTACATCACCCTCGGAGCAATGGGCAAGTAGATGCCGCGAACAAGCTCATCATCAACTTGCTGAAGAAGAAGATCACCAACCTCAAGGGAAATTGGGCCGAACAGCTCCCTTCCGTCCTCTGGGCCCTCAGGACCACCCCAAACTCAGCCACAGGGGAAACACCCTTCAAGCTGTCACACGGGTCCGAGGCGCTCATCCCGGTCGAATTTGAGGTGCATAGTCCACGGGTCATCGCAGCCGAAGACGGAAGCGAGGAATGGCGGCTAGAGAATGAAGAGGCTCAGAGGCTCTCCCTAGATTATGTGGAAGAGCTTCGGGACTTGGCCTCCATGCGCCAGGAAGAAACCAAGAGGCGCATGGCGAGACACTTCGACAAAAACGTCCGCTTGAAGAACTTCCTCGCAGGGGACTTGGTCATGAAGAAGGTGGACGCCGCTGGGCGGGGAGCCTCCGTAGGCAAGCTCCATCCCAACTGGGAAGGACCTTTTATCGTCCAAGAAGCCTTGGCCACAGGAGGCTATTACCTACAAGACCAAGCGGGAGAGCAGCTGCCTGGGACCTGGAGCGGGGATGATTTGAAAAGATTTTACCCGTAGCGGTAACTCATGTATCTATTTCTGTAAACATACTTAATATACAAATGATGCGGGATTTCATCTCTTTTGTGTTAAACCAACCCGTTCTCACTGAATAGCCTAGTTCGGATGATGGGACGATGCTTCGGGATTTTAAGCGCTCTTGTAAGACCGAGCCTCTGCATTGTTGGCCGAGGTCAGCCCCCCCCCCCCCCTTGCAGGCCGGTCTAGGTCTCCCCGAGTGCATCTCTCCTCTGACTAGAGAAATTCTTAGGAACGGGTCTGGACGCCAATCCCCCGATTCGGCAGGGTCAAGAGCATCTCTCCGGAGAGTTTCTTTCTTGTCAAGGTATCTCTGCGATTAATCTCCAAGTTATATAAAGATGCAGGATGTTAACCAAGACTTCGAGTTGAGCAGCGTCGTAAGACCGTTATCCCCACGAGCTCCTCTCCTCGGGAATCGGCCGATCTCCTCGATTGTAATCCAAGACCTCGAGTTGAGCAGCGTCGTAAGACCGGTATCCCCACGAGCTCCTCTCCTCGGGAATCGGCCGATCTCCTCGATTGTAATCCAAGACCTCGAGTTGAGCAGCGTCGTAAGACCGGTATCCCCACGAGCTCCTCTCCTCGGGAATCGGCCGATCTCCTCGATTGTAATTCAAGACTTCGAGTTGAGCAGCGTCGTAAGCCCGGTATCCCCACGAGCTCCTCTCCTCGGGAATCGGCCGATCTCCTCGATTGTAATTCAAGACTTCGAGTTGAGCAGTGTCGTAAGCCCGGTATCCCCACGAGCTCCTCTCCTCGGGAATCGGCCGATCTCCTCGATTGTAATTCAAGACTTCGAGTTGAGCAGCGTCGTAAGCCCGGTATCCCCACGAGCTCCTCTCCTCAGGAATCGGCCGATCTCCTCGATTGTAATCCAAGACCTCGAGTTGAGCAGCGTCGTAAGACCGGTATCCCCACGAGCTCCTCTCCTCGGGAATCGGCCGATCTCCTCGATTGTAATTCAAGACTTCGAGTTGAGCAGCGTCGTAAGCCCGGTATCCCCACGAGCTCCTCTCATCGGGAATCGGTCGATCTCCTCGATTGTAATTCAAGACTTCGAGTTGAGCAGCGTCGTAAGCCCGGTATCCCCACGAGCTCCTCTCCTCGGGAATCGGCCGATCTCCTCGATGACGAGAATAAGGGGCCCGCGGGCTATGTTCGACGACTAAGCACGGTTCAATTTTCGTCACGCGCGAGCAGGCGAGCTGATCTCGTGCGAGTAGGCGAGCAGATCCCATGCGGGGAAGCGAGCTGGAACCGCGCGAGTAAGCGAGCCCCGGGGGGCATGCGAGTATGTCCCACACGCCACCCGCGCGGTTATCTCAGCAGGTTCACGAGTATCCGGGTGCAGGGGCGAGTAGGTCTCGGCGAGCGGATGGTCGATGTCGGGACCATCCCCCTGCGACCTAGCAAGCGTTCCTCTCCGAGCCTATGAGCCTAGCGAGTAACATCCAGTCAGAAAGGAAAAAACCGAAACTTTATAAATCATTAAGTCAAAAGTTTGGTTTACAAAAAGAATATCGGCGAGCAACTAGGACTCGTCGTTACCAGTATCAGGCCGATATTCATCATCCCCGATATCGCCGATGTCTGCAAAGTCGTCGCTCTCTGCGCTCTCGCCGCCGCTGCTTCCGCTGCCGCTGCTGCTTCCGCTGCCGCTGCTGCTTTCGCTACCGCTGCTGTCAGAATCACCGGAGCTGGTCGGCGACGACGCGCTATACGGCGGGACAGTCCCCTCGGCGAGCAGCTCGGGAATGAGCTCGTCGATAGTGAGCGGCTTCTCCCCCTCGACGAGCTGGCCCCCGAGCCTGAGGCGCGCGAGTATGACGTTCCCCGCCGCCCGCGCAATCTCGCGGCGAACAGAGGATCTCTCCTCCCAGAGGACGCGTGATTGTTTCACCACTCGCGCCGGGTCCTCGGGTAGCGGGGTTGAGGAGCTCGGCCGTCCTTCAGCAGCGACCATCCTCGTCTCCATCACCGCTGCGCGAGTTTGGGCCGCCTCCAGCTCGGCCTGGGAGGCGGCAAGCTTCTCCTCGCACTCGGAGAGTTTCTTCGCTGCTTCTATCTCGGCAGCCTGCGAAATGATCGACGTCAGAATCTATCAACGAAGCAAATCGAGCAAACCCACCCAAGGACAGCTCACCTCGAAGTCCTTCCAGCGGACTGACTGCATGCCGAGGTCGATGGCCTTCTTGGAGACGACCTTGAGGGCATCGGTCGTCTCCAATAGCTTCCTCGCCGAGTAGTGACCCAGCTCGGCAGACCGAGCGAGCGCACAGGCCGACTGGTGGGCGAGCTCCGACGGGGTCAGCTCCAGGACGGACTCCGCGTCGACCCGACCATAGATGGCGTGGAGGACGGCGAACGCCTCCCCCTTGTCCTCCCAGTCAGTCGACCAGGACGGGAGGTTGGTGCTCAGCGACACCGAGTTGTCCTCCGCCGACAAGGTCACGAGCGGGCGACCGTAGGAATCCACCACCCCCTGCCCGAGGCCGTAGTTGGGGTGGAAGTGGGGCGACTGGGCATCCGTAGGCGACCTGCGATCGACGGAATGGGGCGACAATGCCTTCGCCTTCTTCCTCGCAGGGCCTGGCGAGCTGACCCAGGACTTTCCTTTGGACGGCCTCTTCTTCTCCCCGACGTCGGCAGGGGGGCGAGCATCCGACTGCGTGACGGCGACTTCCTTCGCCAAAGGAAGCGGCTTCTCCGGAAGCTCGTTGGAAACTGCAAAACGCGCGACAAAGTTAGCTTCAGCGGCAAAAGGGCGAGCGAGTAACCAGGGCGCATTTCAAGCTCGGCTTACTTTCATTAGGGTGGACCGCCTCGAGCACGTTGACGTTTAGTCGCCAGAAAATGACGTCAAAGCGCCGACCGCGGAAATATTCGAAGAGCTGCTCGCGAGCTCCTTCGAGGATGGGAGGAAGGAAGGCGACGTCAGCTGGTTGGTGCGGCCTGCCGAGAATACCGCCGAAGTCGCCATGGACTACCACCAGCTGCTCGCTCCAGCGGTGGACCTTATTCGCGGTCCCGACTAGGATGCAGACGTGGCTACTAAAAAAGATGACTCCCTCCGAGGTCGCCGCAAAGGCGAAGATGCGGCGGAAGACGGAGAGGTCGAAGGTGATCCTCTCTTCCCGAAGGAAGCATAGGAACCCCATGATGATCGCCACGCCGTTGGGATTGATCTGCGCGGGGATGATCCCGAAGTAGCGCAGGACCTCGCAGAACTCCGGCCAGAAAGGAAGCCGCAGGCCAACGTCGAAGTGACGCAGCGACATTACAAGCGAACCTTCAATATGGGTATTGAGGCGCTCGCTGCGAGTGGGGAGTCTCGCTGAGTACCCGTCAGGCAGGAAGCGTTCTTTGAAGGTCGCCAGTTCCTTCTCGGTGGTTATGGACTTCTTGAAAGCCGCGTCTGCGAAGTTAATTGCGTGGGCCTGTCGGCGAGCGCTGGCGTCGTCGCCGACCATGTTTGCGAGATCCGTGAGCAACAAGAGCGACGAGTTGGTTGTTCAGATACTCGCTAGGAGGAAAGAAGGTCGCTACAACATACGCTTTATGACCCACCTACCCCTCCTATTTATAGATATGACAAGCCCAAGGGGGGGGGGGGGTCAGCCGTCCCGGCGAGTATCTAACAAGCTCGCACGATGAAGATAAACCTGCGACATTATCAGGTGAACTAAAGCTCGGCACATCAAGAAATAAAGCGCGCACACAGAAGCAAGAATATTCGCACACAAATGAATTGATCAAATTAAAAATAAGATGTCCGGAAATACAAGTCGCGCGAGGCGAGTTACATTCGAAAAGCAAAGAAAAAAACTATGGCGCCCTCGGCCGCTCGGGAGGGTGCGGATGTCGCCCAGCCCAGCCAATCTCGCGCGCACGCCGGTAATGCTCCGTCGCCAGCGTTGTCGCATAGTCGCCAAGCCGGAGCTGCTCCTCCATCCTCGCCAGACGTCCAGCAGACCCCATGCTCGCCCGGATGCCGGCCAGCTCGTCAAGCACCAGCTGCAGACGGTGGTTGTTCAACTGCAGCTGGCGGTCATTTTCTTTGACCATGTGAAAGCGAGCTTCATAGTTTTCCAAGGTCGACTGGAGCCCTTCGACCTTGGCCATCCTCGCCTCCAGAGCCGAGATGCGTCGGTGAGGATCACAGATAGCGAGCTGGTCGAACTTGCTCTCCAGCTCCATGTGGGCGCGAATGGCGGCCTGGCGATACTCGCTCCCGGACAGCCCGATGGCGTCGATGAAAGCCGCCCCAGAGGTCGCCGGGCGATCTAACAAGGCAGGAAGGTGGATCGTCAGGACAGGAAAAGCAGAGCGGTAGTCAAGGTAGTAGGAGGCTCACCACGGCGAGGAGATCGGGATCGGCGCGGCGAAGGAGATCGCCCGGAGGTATCTCGCCTCCCCGAAGAGCCGCCCGGAAGATCGGCAGGCCTGCCCTGCCCGCGCTCTCCAGACCCTCGGTCGACGTAGTCGGGGTCTCCAACCCGCGGAGGGAAGTAGGGCGGCCGCGGCCTCTCCAGTTTCTTCATCGGCGGCGGAGCTTGAGATGAGCTTGCAGAGTGGTGCGGAGCCCTCGGCGCAGGAGGTGGAGGAGGTCGCGGATGGTCCGACTTCGGCAGAGCAGACAGAGGCGGCGGAGGGGGCAAGCCGGTGCTCGGCGTCTGGCCAGGAGTGGCGACCACGGGCGGCGGCGGCGGCAATGGAGCGCTCACCGGGGGTATCTTCCCGCCGCTCGCAACGACAGAGGCCGCCGTACTCGCCAGAGGAACCTCGCGCGCCGGCCCAGATGACCTGGCAGGAGTGGCTTTCGCCGGCAGCTCTTTACTCGCAGGCGAGGGGCCCTTCACCAATGCCGCCCCAGACGCCTTCCCCGAGTTGAGGCCTATCCTAACCGTGTAGGCGGTCTTGGACGGCCTGTCGGCTGCCAGGGCGAGTAAGGGCACCGAGCTGAGGGGGACGACGTCAAGTACCGCGTCCGCGGCAATCGGAGAATCTGCATAAGAAAAGAAGTCAGCAAAGGAGCGGCGACAACCCAGCAGGGAAGAGTTCAAGGTAGCGACCTGTCACGGTGACAACCTCGGCCTGAGACGCCGCGAACTCCTTCGCAGCCGCGAGCTCCTCGTGTAACGACCCCATCCGTTAGATGACGTATAGTAGAAGGTCCGGCCGGGGCCCCACACTATATGCCACAAACAGACGGTGAGGTCACAGGATAATACCAAACCCGACACGAATCCTAACTCAGAGCATTCTAGCGGAAGCTTTAAGTAGAAATTTGAACTCTAACCAGGAATGTCCAATATATAAACCACCTTTATATATATAACGGAATGTACCCAAATACATAGAGTTTGGCCTTAAGGCCTTACAGTTCCTCTTTTTACAACATGATTTACAAACCTCGGCGCGCAGGCCGGCCATACATGAGTAAAAACAAAAACATTCTCTTAGCCTTCAAGGGCTAGCCACAGCAGCAGCAGCAACAGCAGTAGGGCTTCAGCCCTTCACCTACCACTTGGCTCTCCAGCACCTGCACGGGAACAATCCACCCAACCGGTGGCAAACAATGCAACGGTCAGCATTCAGCTGACCCAATTATAACAATCTTACCCCTTTCTCGGGGCATTAGCATTCTTTCCCTGCAAAGCATGGCATCATATAGCAACTATGTGCGCGCAGGCACATTCAAGCCATCACAACTATCGGCCACACGGCCCGACAGTCCGTGCACTCAGGGCACATTTTCGGTGTACCGGAATACCAGGGTCAACACCACCGTCTACACGGTATTTGAGCATTCTAGTCTTTCCGGCGCGCGGGCCTAAGACTCTCATTAGGCGCTCCAACAAAACCTATAACCAGGCTTCCAAGTCGGACGGACCTAACGCAGGTACGGATCAGCCACCCCCCGTTGCTCAAGTCGTCGTGCCACCTCGAATACGGAAGTATCCATGGCTATTTATAGGCGCGGGTCGGTTTCACCTTTCCTGTTCGGCAATCTGCCTTTTCATCGGGTTGCAGCCCAACGGCTCAACCGCTCATAAAGTGGCAACGCACGGCCACAAGAGTTGCATCCAACCCTCTTCATTTCCTGGACATCGTCCAGTACTTCCTGCCGCACCAAGCAACAGGTAGGAACAAGGCATCACAAGCCATAATCACGGAGCCTTCTCCGATATGCAAACAAGCATCACCAATCCAGACCACGTCCAGATGGGCTTCACACAGCATGCCTAGAGCCGTACTCCAATTCCGGCCTCTAACAAGGGGGACTTCACATATCTACCCCAAGGGACACCACAACCCACCGCACACTTGCGGGGAAGGGTTTTCCCTATGCAATGCAGAAAAGAAGGACTTCACATGTCCAAGAAGGGAGATCGTTACCCTTGTCGATCTCTTGGGAGCCATCGAAAACTAGCCGGTGAGAAAGAACCGCAGCAGCCTCGCCTTCACAACGCCGGCTTCGGATCACGAATCGGACCACGGGAACTCCGCCGGTGGCTTGATCTCCTCCTCCTTCTTCTTCCTCCTCTCTCTTTCTCTCTTCCTTAAGCAAAATGAAGAATGACTTCTTCATCATTCCTTCACGAATTTAATCCAGCCAGGAATCACCTGAGCCCTTGGATCAAAAGAGAGAATCTGAACGGCCACGATTTGCCCAAAAACCCAATTTTTGCCTGACACGGCCTGTGACACGCCCGTGTCACAGGCCGTGTACCCTTAAGCGGCGCACGCGGTATTGAACCGACTGAACAACACGGCCATCGACACGCTCGTGTCGAACCTGACACGCCCGTGTCATCCTGAGACACGCCCGTGTCAATCCTGCCTCATCGAGCTGCAACCAGTACATGGGTAGGCACACGGTATCGGACACGCCCGTGTCCGACCTGACACGCCCGTGTTCACTGCCGTGTTCAAGGCCGTGTACTTTTCTGACTCGAATAGGCTATTTCGAAATTTAATTGCGCGACACGCCCTGGGACACGCCCGTGTCCATGGACGTGTCCCGGGCTCGACCATCGTCGACTATCGAGTGTCGACTAACCTGAACACGCCCTGGGACACGCCCGTGTCCCAGGCCGTGTACCCCCGACACGCCCTAGGACATGCCCGTGTCCCAGGCCGTGTAAAATTTCCTGTACCTCAAAACTCATTTTGAGTCTTTTGGGTCTTTTTGGGGTGTTACAATCCCCCCCCCCCCCTTAACAAAATTTCGTCCCGAAATTTGCACGGTAAGGAAACAAGAACCAGCAAAGCTATAACTATGTTATAACAAAAAGTACACGGTCTACAGTTTATACAAATAACTCGGGAAACTCAGCTCGCATGGTCTGCTCTCGCTCCCATGTTAGCTCTTCACGGCCACAATTGTCCCATCGGACCTTGACCATCCCGATCACTTTGTTCTGCAACTGTTTCTTGGCTCGATCCTCGATCCGAATGGGTCTAACCCTCGTCGTTAGCCCATACTCGACCGGTACCCGATCATTCTCCACTACTTGAGCTGGATCCTTCACCGCCTTACGAAGGACTGAGATGTGAAACACATCATGTAATCCACCCAAGTCTGCTGAAAGCGCTAGTCGATAAGCAGCTTCCCCAACTCGCTCCACCACCTCAAATGGACCAAGATACCTCGGACTTAGCTTTTTCAAATGCCGAATCCTGGACACGCCTTTGAAGGGTTTGATCTTCAAATATACCCAATCACCCACCGCGAATTCCACGTTCCGGTGTTTGGCATTGTAGTACTTTGCTTGACGATCTTGGGCTATCAATAGCCTCTCCCGAATAGAGCGTATGAGCGAGGTAGCTTCTTCGACTTCCTTTTTCCCACTCAGCTTAGATTCGCCTGCTTCTGCCCAAGCTAACGGTGTACGGCATTTCCGACCATATAACGCTTCAAATGGCGCCATACCAATACTCGCTTGGTAGCTATTATTATAGGCAAATTCGACAAGAAATATATAATCTTCCCATCTCTTACCGAAGTCTAGGGCGCACATGCGGAGCATATCCTCCATCGTCCTGTTGGTTCGTTCAGTCTGGCCATCCGTTTGGGGATGAAAGGCCGTACTAAACGCTAACTTTGTACCCAACATTTGATGAACGAGTCGCCAATCATTCGATGTGAACCGCCCATCACGGTCACTAACGATGCTCCGGGGAACACCGTGCAATCGAACAACCTGCTCCACATAAAGCTTGGCCAAGGTTTCCACTGAATCGTCTCTTCTGTTTGGAAGGAAGTGCGCCACTTTTGTCAACCGGTCCACAATCACCCAGATTGAATCATGACCGCGTTGAGATCTCGGCAACCCATGCACGAAATCCATCGAAATATCATCGAACTTCCACTCCGGAATAGGTAACGACTTCAGGAAACCGCCAGGCTTCTGGCATTCTGCTTTCACCAACGCACAGGTGTTGCATTCAGCCACATAACGTGCGACATCTTTCTTTAATCCGGGCCACCAGAACAGCTTTTTCATATCTCTGTACATCTTTGTGCTCCCTGGGTGAACTGAGTACTTTGCAAAGTGAGCTTCGTACATCAACTCTTCCCTCAATTTACCCACACTCGGGACGCACACTCGACCATTTCTTCTTAACAACCCGTTATCCCAAGAGAATTGGTCATCCGGCCCATCTTTTGCATAGCGCTGGAGGCTTTCATCAAGCTCCGTTGCTCGCCGAACTCGGTCCGTAAGGTCATATTGCACATCCGTCCAGTTCAAACATGCATCGGTTGACGCACCCTTGTCAACACACGATATCTCCATCTCTTCCAATTCCTGGATTAAACGCTGATCATGCCTCTGCAACCAGCTTGCCCGTACCGGAGTCTTTCGACTCAAAGCATCAGCGACCACATTTCCCTTCCCGAGAGTATAGTGAATCTCGAAGGTGTAGTCCCCAAGGAACTCCATCCATCTTCGTTGTCGCATATTCAGATCCTTCTGATCCAACAAATACTTTAGGCTCTTGTGATCTGTATAGATGTCCACCTTCACGCCATATAGATAGTGCCGCCACAACTTGAGCGCAAAGATTACCGCTGCCAACTCCAAATCATGGACGGGGTAATTCCTCTCATGCACTTTCAACTGGCGCGAGCCATAAGCAATCACTTTACCAAACTGCAGAAGAACGCAGCCTAAGCCGCTCCCGGAAGCATCACTATAGATCTCATACCCATCGATACCACATGGCGATGTCAACACAGGCGCCGTGGTCAACCGACTCTTCAATTCTTCAAAAGCTCGCGCGCACTCCGGCGTCCACATAAACTTTTGATCTTTTCTCGTCAGCGTGGTCAGAGGTAACGCAATTCGTGAGAAGTTTTCCACAAACCGTCTATAGTAGCCCGCAAGTCCAAGGAAGCTCCTGACCTCGGCCACTGAAGACATCACTGGCCAATCTCGGATGGCACTTATCTTCAACGGATCCACCGCGATACCCTCTCCGCTTACCACAAGGCCTAAAAAGGCTACTGAAGAGAGCCAGAACTCGCACTTTGAGAACTTGGCAAAAAGCTTATTCCTCCTCAGGGTATGCAAGACCAACCGCAAATAGTTTGCGTGATCCTCTTCCGACTGAGAGTATACTAAGATGTCATCGATAAACACAATAACAAACAAATCCAAGTACTCTCGGAACGTTCGATGCATTAGGTCCATAAATACCGAAGGCGCATTACATAGGCCAAACGGCATTACCGTGAACTCATAATGACCGTAGCGTGTTCCAAACGCCGTCTTGGGAATGTCACCTTCCCGAATCCGCAGCTGATAATATCCCGATTTCAAATCCAATTTGGAATAGACCGTTGATCCTGCCAGCTGATCAAAGAGGTCATCAATCCGCGGGATCGGATATTTATTTTTCTCCGTCAGCTTATTCAATTCGCGGTAGTCAATACTGTTGGGTATATTGGAAAATGTGTACCTGATTTGAAGAAGCCCAACCTAGCTCAATGATATACATCAAGGTGTATTTGATGTTGTTTTTGAGTTGACATGTGCAGGTGAAGAATTGATAAAGTATGCAGGAAAAATTCTAAGTCCAAGTGTCGACACAGAGAAGGATGTGTCGACACATAGAAGAAATTAGTCGACATCAACACTGGGAAGCAATGTCGACACATAGCAGTTAGTCTACAACTACACTGGGAAAAAGTGTCGACACAGAGGAAGTATGTCGACACATAGCAGTTAGTCTACAATGATACTGGGAAAGTGTGTCGACACAGAAGAAGTAAGTCGACACAACACTGGGAATTTGTGTCGACACAGAAGAAAAGCGTCGACCTCAACATTGGGAAAATGTGTCGACACAAAAGGATATAGTCGACCTCAAGTTTGTCGACACCAGCAGTATGTGTCGACACAGAAGAATATAGTCGACCTCAAGTTTGTCGACACCAGCAGTATGTGTCGACACAGAAGAATATTGTCGACCTCAAGTTTGTCTACACCAGCAGAATGTGTCGACACATTGTGATTAAGTCGACACATTACAACAGAGTTAAAAGAAGATTGTGTCGACACACTGAAGGGTCAAGAACAAGTTATTTTCAGAAGAAGTTGTGTCGACTCAAAGGCAACTTAGTCGACATCACTGAAGACTGTGTCGACACCAAAGTCAATTGTGTCGACACAGATAGACAGATGGTCTCGACACTTTCTGACAGACTGTCTCGACAACTTGTAGTTCAAGACTAAGGCACAGGACTTGTTTGAAGACTTGACAGCTGTGGGTTGCCACCGGTTAACTGAAACTGTCAGACTTGTCAGAAAACGGTTAGAAACCGGATCAGCCGGTTACCATGAAGGAAGTCTATAAATAGACAGATTCAGAAGGAGAAAAAAAAACCTTTTGAAATACATTGTTGAGAATCAAAAAGTTGAGAAGGATTACAATCCAATTCATTTCAAGAAAGTGCTAGGCACTTAAGAAGATCTTCTCCGGAAGATCTAAGAAGACTATCTAAGGATAGATCAAAGAAGAGTTCTAATCAGAATTCAGAAGAATCATTCAAAGTGCTGGATAGAGAGAGATCAAGCCAGAATTTGAAGAAGAAGAAAGAAACCACCAGTGGATTCTCAAGAAGCTGTTTGGAAATCAACTCAGCTAAGTTCATATTCAAGAAGCTTTGAAGAAAGCTCAGATACAGTTGATTTCATCAGCTGATCAAGAATTGTCTTGGCCTTCTCTCTCTCAATTTAGGCAAGACAGTTAAATAATCTTTTCTATATTTCTGTAGGATCTGTTTACACAGATCTGAGTTGTAAGCCTGTGTTATAAAGGCTGAGTGTAGGAGTGTTGAACTCTGAGTGGTAGGGCTATTTGCCTGAGTGTAGGAGAAGGGTCTTCTCTGAGTTGTAGGCCTTGGGGCAAGGCTGAGGTAGGGCTGTTGTGCCTGAGTTGTAGGAACCAGTTGGGTTCTGAGTTGTAGGATCTGTTGATCTGAGATTAGTGGAAGTTTGGCCGAATCTAGCATACTGCTAGATAGGTGAAGGGGGAAAGTGGATGTACCCAGACCTTGGGGAACCACTATAAAACATTGTGCAATCTGTGATGTTTTATTTTCTGTGATTGCTGTGATTATTGTGTTAGCCATTAAATTGAATTCTGCCTAAAAGTTTTTATAAACAAGTAGAACCTATTCACCCCCCCCCCCCCTCTAGGTGTTTAGGTTGTCTTGAAAGTTAAACTATCAAGTGGTATCAGAGGGAGGTTCCTCAAAAAGGACTTAACAGTCTGAGGTAGATCTGAAAGGCAGATTCAAGATTCAAGAAGATGGGTTCTGGAGAGAATCATAAGGAGCTAGGGTCTATGAAATTACCCATATGCAGGAAGGAAATCTTTGGTATCTGGAAAGAAAGAGTCAGACTGTTTATGGAAGCATCTGACCCAAGAATTTACATCACAGTACAGGAAGGCCCCTTCATTCCAATGAAGGTATCAGTTCTTGATGCAAATATCCAAACTCCAAAGAGTTATTCAGAAATGACCAAGGATGAAATCATCTTGGCAACCATGGACAAAAGGGCACAGAACATCATTGTTAGTGCCATAGATGATTCAACATTTCAGAATCTGATTCACTGCAAGACCTCCAAGGAGATGTGGGACACATTGATTGTCTACATGGAGGGATCTGAAGAAGTAAGGCTGGACAGGAAGTCTATGCTAAATCAGGAGTATGAAAGCTTTAGACAAGGAAAATCTGATAGCATAACTGAGTGCTATAAGAAATTCTATAGGATTGTGAATGAGCTAATATCCTATGGAAGAGTCTTCAGTACCTATGAACTGAATGACAAATTCTTAAGATCCTTATCAAAGGATTGGGATACAAAGATCTGTGCCATAAGAGAGGTGGCTAAATTGGCAGAGATATCTCCTCCAACCCTGTTTGGAAAGTTGCTATCCTATGAAATGCAACTTATGGTGAGGAAGGAGGAGGAAAGAAACTCAAGAGGAGAGCATAGAGAAAAGACTGTGGCATTCAATGCAGAAGCCACTAGAAAGAATAGGAGGAAATCACCATCTCCTCCTAAGGAAGTTACAGAAGATAGTTCTGAAAGTTCAAACAAGGGTTCTGAAAGCTGTGATTCAGATGCAGACTTTGCTGCATTCACAAGACAATTCCAGAGGTTCTTGAAGAAGAAGCAGTGGAAGTCTAGGCCTTTCCCATCACAGCAAGTTGATGACTATTATAAGAAGAAAAGGTCATCAAGGAATGAGAAGAGCAGATCAAAGCCCAGTAGAGCCACTACTTCAAAGATTGTCTGTTATTGTTGCAATAGGCCTGGACATGTAGTGGCTGATTGTCCTGACAAGAGAAAGGAATCTTCAGAAAAGAAGAAGACTTATCAGAAAGGCAAGAAGGAGAAATCCTTTGTAGCAAAGAAAGATAAGAGTCTGTCAGACCAGTCAACTTCAGAATCAGGATCTGAAGCTGAAGCATATATTGGACTATATGCTGCATCTGAGGAAGAGGAGTTTATGCAGTTGCTAGACTCCATCAATGAACATCAATGCATGGGGTTGATGACAAGATCAGAAGAGGACATATGCCAGAATCAGTCTGGTCCTAATGAGGTAAAATGTCCTTCCAGTACATCTGTTTGTAGTACAAGTGAAGAATCAGCTACATCTGCATCAAGTGATGAAGATGCATCTGAATCTGAAGGAGATGTCTATCAATTGATAGACAAGTATGGGGACTTGTTGCAGGCCCTTAAGAAAAGCAAGAACCTGGTTAAAACTCAGGCTCAGGAAATTGCTGAACTAAGGGTTGCAACAACTGAGTTAGAAAAAGTCCTTGATCAAAAATTAAATGAAATTGCCAAGCTGAAGAATATAACTATTATTCAGATGGGCACAATTAATTATACTAATGATCAAGTGAAGAGTCTGGAGGCCAGACTTAGAATTGAAAGGGATTTAGTGGCTAGTTACTCTAAGCCAAAATCTGTCTTACCCTTGATAGATGAATTTGTCACTCAGAAGGGTAAGGCTGGATTAGGATTTAAAGGTAACTCCAGGGCTGGCAGATTCAAGAGGAAAGGCAAAGCCCCTATTCAGCCACTAAACCTTTCAGTTCCCATAAAGTTTAGTAAGGTGAAAGTGCCTTCTAACATATATGATCATGAAGACATTCAAGGTCATATTAAGACTAATGTTCTGAAGAACAAGGGTGTTAAAGCAAGCAGGCCTACCTATGGTCATAAACCCAATGGTTTTAAGAAATCAGTAGGTGAAGTTGCAACAGCACTAGCAATGAACAGAAATTCTTCTGACAAGGATGTATCTAGATCTAGATACAATAAGTTTGAATGTTGGTGCTGTGGCAAGAGAGGCCATTTTGCATTAGACTGCTGGTATAACACAAGTGTTATAAAGAATAAGAGTCTACCTGTTAGAAGAGGTTATGATAGCTTTATTAATGCTAACCTGAACCAAGGACCCAAGACTTACTTGGGTTCTAAGGGTAAGTAATTCTGTATTGCAGGTGAATCCAAGTAACCATGCCCCTATATGGTACTTGGATAGTGGTTGTTCCAGGCACATGACTGGAACAAAGGGGCTGCTGAAGGAGTATTCATCTGTCAAAGATGGACCTAAAGTGATCTTTGGTGGATCTGAGAAGGGAGTCATCAAAGGGTTTGGTAACATTTCTTCTAACCTAATTACTATCACCCAAGTGGCCTATGTAAAAGGTTTGAAACATAATCTAATAAGCATAAGCCAGCTGAGTGATCTAGGATATGACATTTCATTTGGTAAGGATGGATGTCATATCAAAAGGTCAAGTGATCAAGAGATCATTTTGACTGGGTATAGGAAGAGAAATGTATATTGCCTTAATTTTGAATGTGAAAATAAGGCTTCCCCCCATTTGTCTTGTAGCTGATGACAATGCTTCCCATTGTGTTAAGTGGCACACGAGATTGGCTCATCTAAACTACAAGACAATTGGCCAACTCTTTAGCAAAGAGCTAGTGAGGAATGGACCTCAAATTAAGTGTATAAAGGAAGGGATATGCTCAGCTTGTCAAAAGAGAAAGCAGACAAAATCCTCCTTTCAAAGCCTTGAAAACAAGGATTCTGTGAGGTGCTTATACCTCTTGCATATGGATCTTTTTGGTCCTATGCCAGTTCATAGTCTAGGTAGGAAGGTCTACACTTTTGTGGTTGTAGATGACTATTCTAGATTTACATGGGTGTTCTTTCTGAGACAAAAATCTGAAACCCCAAGTGTATTACTTAATTTTGTAAAGCAAATTCAGAATGAACTGAATAGTACAGTGGTCAAAATCAGAAGTGACCATGGTACTGAGTTTCAATCTGAAAGCATAACAAACTTGTGTAAAGACTTTGGGATTTTCCAAGAGTTCTCCTCACCAAGAACACCTCAGCAAAATGGAATTGCTGAAAGAAAGAATAGAACATTAATTGAAGCTGGTAGAACTCTATTGAGTGACACCTCTCTCCCAGAATATTTTTGGGCTGAGGCAGTTAACACTGCTTGTCATGTCATCAATAGGGCTTCTATCACCAAAAGCCACAGAAAGACTCCCTATGAGATTGTGAAAGGCAGAAAACCAAATCTATCCTATTTTAGGATCTTTGGTTGCAAGTGCTATATACTTAACAATGGCAAGTCATATTTGACTAAGTTTGCTGCCAAATCCCAGGATGGGATATTTGTTGGGTACAACACAAATAATAAGGCCTATAGAGTCTTCAACTTAACTACTCAAGTTGTTGAAGAATCTGTGCATGTTGTATTTGATGAAACAAGATTAATCAATTGTGAGTTGTCTTGTAGATCAAATGACTCAATAGGTATAACCAAGAGGATGGACAAGCTCTCCATTGCTGAAGCTTCAAAGGAAGATGGAGCTTTGGAAAATGAAGGCTGCTGTCCAGGGGGAGTACAAGAGATAATGGAAGCTGATGAAAACCAAGAGGTTCAGCAGAATGAAGAAGCTGGAGATGCTCAACCTGAAGGGAATCTTCCTCCAGCTATAAGATATCTAAGAGATCATCCTGCTGATCAGATAATTGGTGATCCAAGACAAGGAGTGCAAACTAGAAGCAGAAATCAAAGCACAGTTTTGCATTCAAGTTTCTTGTCTCAAATGGAACCTAAGAAGTTTGAAGAAGCTATCCAAGACCAGCACTGGATTGATGCTATGCAAGAGGAGCTGAATCAATTCAGAAGGTGCAAAGTCTGGGAGCTTGTTCCTAAACCAAGAGGCCACAACATAATTGGCACCAAGTGGATCTATAGGAACAAGCTAGATGAAAGTGGGATAATAGTGAAGAATAAAGCAAGGTTAGTTGCAAAAGGATACAGGCAGGAAGAAAGGATTGACTTTGATCAAACCTTTGCTCCAGTAGCAAGGCTGGAGGCTATCAGAATGTTCCTTGCCTATGCAGCCTACCAAGACTTCAAAGTATACCAGATGGATGTGAAGTCAGCATTTCTGAATGGTGACCTTAAAGAAGAAGTATATGTAGAGCAGCCATCAGGTTTTGTAGATCCTCTTAAACCTGATTCTGTGTATAAGCTTAGGAAAGCTTTGTATGGGTTAAAACAAGCTCCAAGGGCTTGGTATGAAACCCTGTCTACCTTCCTCATTGAGAATAAATTCTCAAAAGAGGAAAGATAGACAAAACTCTATTCCTTAGGGAATCAAAAGGTAAGATCATCTTAGTTCAGATTTATGTTGATGACATAATCTTTGGATCTACTGAAAACAACCTTTGTAAAAAGTTTGCCAAACTTATGCAAGGGAAGTTTGAGATGAGCAGTATGGGAGAACTTAAGTTCTTCTTGGGACTCCAAGTAAGACAGACTGATGATGGATTGTCCATATCCCAGTCTAAGTTCACCAAAGAATTAATTAAGAAATATGGTATGGAGTCATCCTCCACCATGAGAACTCCTATGGGAACAAGTATGCCTATATGCAAAGATGAGACAGGTAAACCTGTTGATGAATCATTGTATAGAAGAATAGTTGGGTCTCTACTATATCTCACTGCTAGTAGACCAGACATTATGTATGCAACATGTGTCTGTGCTAGGTACCAAGCCTGCCCTAAAGAATCTCATTATACTGCAGTCAAAAGGATTCTGAGATATCTAAAGGGCACTCCTAATCTAGGTCTTTGGTACCCTAGGAATAGAGATTTTCTACTAACAGGCTATTCAGATGCAGATTTTGCAGGATGTAGAGAGGACAGGAAAAGTACTACAGGTACTTGTCAATTCCTGGGAGGAAGACTAATATCATGGAGTAGTAAGAAGCAGACCAGTGTGGCAATTTCCACAGCTGAGTCAGAGTATGTTGCTGCTGGAAGCTGCTGTGCACAGCTATTATGGATGCAGCATCAGCTTAAGGATTATGGTATTCAGGTAAGTAGAACACCTCTTTTATGTGATTCTAAGAGTGCTATTTCTATTGCTAATAATCCAGTTTCTCATAGTAGAACTAAGCATATAGAAATCAAATACCATTTTCTTAGAGAACATGTAGAAAAAGGAGACATCTCATTGAAATTTGTAAAAACAGATTATCAAATAGCAGATGTATTTACTAAGCCTTTAGATGAAACCAAATTCAATAAATTCAAAATTGAATTAGGTATGTTAACCATTGATTAATGTATTAACAAAATCATTAACAATGCAATTGAAGTGGTATGTAAGTAAGTAAAAGTAATAACAATATAATCAAGTGTTAAAAAGGACACATTGAAGTAACACTTACAAGTGGTGTTGAACCAACAGAAATTGGTAAGTAAGAATGTGTCGACACATTCAGTAATTATGTGTCGACTCAGAAAAATAATGTCGACAAGTCAGAAATATTGTGTCGACACAGAGAATATGTGTCGACACTTAAGAGTTATATTGTCGACTTAACCAGAAATGTAATGTCGACTCAACCAGGATAATGGTGTCGACACTTACAGAATATGTGTCGACACTTATCCTTAGAGTCGACACAGAATTTCTGTCTATCTATTATGTATCCAAGGTGTCGACATAACCACAAATTGGTGTCGACACATAGTAAGCTGAAGTAATGTCGAGACAATAGAAGTTTGTGTCGACACATTCCGTCTGTGTCGACACATTTAGTCTGTGTTTGGCGCCTTTTGAACTTCTTTCAACAGAAGGTATAAATAGGTGAAAAACGCTTTCTGTCGACACGCTTCCAAGGTTTTCGAGACTAAAACCCTGTGTCGACAGTCTATCTTTCTCTCTTCTCTCAAGCTTTCTCGACGTATCGATGGCGCCAAGGATGGAAGACAACGTCAATGAGGGGTATGAGTTGGTGCGCCAGGCCTTTGCAGATGCGCCGCCAGATGTTCAAGGGGTTATCACCCTCCTCTCCGAGTCAGGGTTAGAATTTCTAATCTCAGAGCCAACTAAAATCTGGAAGAAGGAGGTGCACGAGTTCTTTATCTCTGCATCAGTCCACTCAGATGGCCTCAAGATTAAGTCCATTGTTCAAGGAACTAAGGTCAAGATTACTCCAAGAAGTTTAAGAAAAATCTTTCAATTACAAGTAGTTGAGAATGAAGTGGAAGTTCCTAGTTCTAAGACAAGGGAAGCCCTTCAATGGTGTGGACTGGACTCGAGTATGAAGATTGGAGCTGCATTCAACAGGAAGGGTATGAATCAGCAAGGGAAATTCTTGTCTGAAGTTGTTGGGAAAGTAATCCTCTGCAAGACAGGTGGACATGATAGGATTTCTGCCTATATGTTCAGCCTTATGACCAGGATTGTTTTTACAATTCCTACTGATTGGTCAGGAGTACTCTTTGACAAGATCAAAGAAGGAATCAAGAAGCCCAACATGGCTAGAATCATGAGCTTATATCTCATTGGAGTGATCCCTGAAGTGATACAGCAACTGCCAGGAACTAAGATCAATCATATGAGAAGGATGGATATGAGACTGTTCTCTAGGTGGGATAGGGTGCTGTCCAAGGATGTGCCTGAAGAGAGCAGGCCAGACACCCCTGTGAAATCCCCTTCTCAAACTCAAGAAACTGAACAACAACAAGAAGACCCACTCAGGACACAGGTTGAAGAACAGCCTGACTCAACTATACTACAGCAAGTGTCAACACCTGCACAGATACAGGGGGAGCCAGTTCACTCTCCAGCTCAAAATGTATCCACTCCTGATCAGGTACAAGTGTAGGGGGAGCTAATGTGTTTTACTATAAAAGACATTGCTCATATTCTTATTACTGCACAGGTTCAGGGGGAGCTGTTGTCAGTACAAGTGCAAGAGGAAGCACATTTAGACTTATCTCAAGATTTAACTGTTGCTGAAGTTACAGCTCAACTGGAATTTACTCTGGAGGAGTTATTCCCTGATGCTGATACTACTACAGATAAAGTAGGAGGAGAACCAGAAATTGAGAAGTCCATAGGTATGGACATTGATCAGGAAGCTGAAGTTGAGCCACAAGTTGAGGGGGAGCCAGTGGATGTTGAGACTGAGCAACAAGTCACTGGGACAGATACACTTCATCCTCCTCAAGAAAAAATTCACCTAGATACTTCATCTGATACTGAAACTGAAGAAGCCAGGATGGCAAAGAAAAGAAAACTTGTTGTATTTAAGAGAAGAAGCGAGAATTATAAGCAGGCTTTACAGACAACACCTCCACAAGTATCTCCTGCCTTTGATTATAACAGGTTTATGGTAGATCTACAGGTCAAATTGGATGAACAAAGGATGGCTCTGGAAAAGTATGTTGATGAAAATAGCAAGTCACTTCAGTTTGACTTAGCTCAGGATATAAAATCCATCCAGTTTCAAGTCAACATGCATAAGAAAGAAATGACAGATTGCTTCCATAAGGGTGGTAATGCTGTGGTGTATCTGGCAAAACAACAACAGACTATCATCCCTAAAGTGGATGACATTGCTTTAAAGCAAAGCTATGTCTTGGAAAATCAGTTAAGAATGAATGATAATTTAACTGAATCTCATCATAAGATAATAGAGGAATTGCAGAAGATTGTTCCAGGCCTGCCTGCAGATAAAACAAAAGAAAGGGAAGAATTTGATAAGAATTTTCAAGCTGCCATTGCTTCTGTTAAGACTGCAATCACTACCTCACAAAAAGAAATATCTGAAAAGCTTCAAAGATTAAAACCATTTTTTAAAGAGGGTGTGAATTATCTAGATGGCCAAATCAGATTTCAAAAGGAAGATCTAAGAGATCATGTATCTAGAGAAGCCATAAAGGGGGAGAGGATGCTAATTCATGCAGGCTCAGAGCACTCCAAATGGGTGACCAATAGTATCCGAGCCACATTGGGATATCCCCCATTGTGTGATGATGCTATGGTGGCTGAGTCAGGAATACAAACAAATCTACTTGAAGGCAATCAACCTGAGATTGCCCAAGTTATTTACCCCCCTCCAGATTTTGACATGATTGATCAGCAGGTTCAAGGCATGTATAGTCCTCCAAAGGAGGTTACTAATATTGTCATTGGGAAGGTTGATAAGCCAGAGGCTACTTGAAAGAACAGCAAGATGCTCTATTAGCAAAGAAGAGATTCAGAGAGCAGGCTGCACTCAAGCCAGATTATGAGCAGTGGAGTCCTACTTCAAGGAACATAATACTCACTGCATGGAAAGCTGTACAAGACAAAGTTCATGAGAGAGGGAAGTGGTACAATGAGATAGAATGGCAAAAGTATGAGGCAAGACAGGAAGCTATAGTACAATTCAGAAGGAAAGCTAAGCTGGGGAGGCTGACACCAGATGCTAAGGAGCCAAGCAAATACTTTCCAAAGCCTTTTCAATATTTTGAAAGGCAAAGGATCAAGGAAGAAGCTCAGAAGAAAGCTGATCAAAAAGGAAAGAAGATAGCTGAAGAATCAGAAGCTCCTGTGACAGCTACAATTCAATCTGGCAAAGGGATTATCATAAGAGAGCCTGATCAATCCTGATTATGTTTTTAGTTCCTTCATAGTGTTTTTGTAATGTTGTGATGTGATCATTAAATGTAAAACAATGTAATCAAACATTACCCAGTTATAAACAAAATGTTGATTGGCATATTATAATGTTCATTCTGTGATGGATTATTTTTTATGTTCTGTTTATATTAAGTATTCCTGTTATGTCACATATCATCAATTTAGTACTGTTTATAAATGGTGTATATCATTGGCTATAAGGGTTATGACTTCTCCAAATAGGGGGAGATTGTTGGGTACATTGGAAAATGTGTACCTGATTTGAAGAAGCCCAACCTAGCTCAATGATATACATCAAGGTGTATTTGATGTTGTTTTTGAGTTGACATGTGCAGGTGAAGAATTGATAAAGTATGCAGGAAAAATTCTAAGTCCAAGTGTCGACACAGAGAAGGATGTGTCGACACATAGAAGAAATTAGTCGACATCAACACTGGGAAGCAATGTCGACACATAGCAGTTAGTCTACAACTACACTGGGAAAAAGTGTCGACACAGAGGAAGTATGTCGACACATAGCAGTTAGTCTACAATGATACTGGGAAAGTGTGTTGACACAGAAGAAGTAAGTTGACACAACACTGGGAATTTGTGTCGACACAGAAGAAAAGCGTCGACCTCAACATTGGGAAAATGTGTCGACACAAAAGGATATAGTCGACCTCAAGTTTGTCGACACCAGCAGTATGTGTCGACACAGAAGAATATAGTCGACCTCAAGTTTGTCGACACCAGCAGTATGTGTCGACACAGAAGAATATTGTCGACCTCAAGTTTGTCTACACCAGCAAAATGTGTCGACACATTATGATTAAGTCGACACATTACAGCAGAGTTAAAAGAAGATTGTGTCGACACACTGAAGGGTCAAGAACAAGTTATTTTCAGAAGAAGCTGTGTCGACTCAAAGGCAACTTAGTCGACATCACTGAAGACTGTGTCGACACCAAAGTCAATTGTGTCGACACAGATAGACAGATGGTCTCGACACTTTCTGACAGACTGTCTCGACAACTTGTGGTTCAAGACTAAGGCACAGGACTTGTTTGAAGACTTGACAGCTGTGGGTTGCCACCGGTTAACTGAAACTGTCAGACTTGTCAGAAAACGGTTAGAAACCGGATCAGCCGGTTACCATGAAGGAAGTCTATAAATAGACAGATTCAGAAGGAGAAAAAAAAAACCTTTTGAAATACATTGTTGAGAATCAAAAAGTTGAGAAGGATTACAATCCAATTCATTTCAAGAAAGTGCTAGGCACTTAAGAAGATCTTCTCCGGAAGATCTAAGAAGACTATCTAAGGATAGATCAAAGAAGAGTTCTAATCAGAATTCAGAAGAATCATTCAAAGTGCTGGATAGAGAGAGATCAAGCCAGAATTTGAAGAAGAAGAAAGAAACCACCAGTGGATTCTCAAGAAGCTGTTTGGAAATCAACTCAGCTAAGTTCATATTCAAGAAGCTTTGAAGAAAGCTCAGATACAGTTGATTTCATCAGCTGATCAAGAATTGTCTTGGCCTTCTCTCTCTCAATTTAGGCAAGACAGTTAAATAATCTTTTCTATATTTCTGTAGGATCTGTTTACACAGATCTGAGTTGTAAGCCTGTGTTATAAAGGCTGAGTGTAGGAGTGTTGAACTCTGAGTGGTAGGGCTATTTGCCTGAGTGTAGGAGAAGGGTCTTCTCTGAGTTGTAGGCCTTGGGGCAAGGCTGAGGTAGGGCTGTTGTGCCTGAGTTGTAGGAACCAGTTGGGTTCTGAGTTGTAGGATCTGTTGATCTGAGATTAGTGGAAGTTTGGCCGAATCTAGCATACTGCTAGATAGGTGAAGGGGGAAAGTGGATGTACCCAGACCTTGGGGAACCACTATAAAACATTGTGCAATCTGTGATGTTTTATTTTCTGTGATTGCTGTGATTATTGTGTTAGCCATTAAATTGAATTCTGCCTAAAAGTTTTTATAAACAAGTAGAACCTATTCCCCCCCCCCCCCCTCTAGGTGTTTAGGTTGTCTTGAAAGTTAAACTATCAAATACACAACCGTAAGCTACCGTCTTTCTTTTTCACAAATAGAACAGGCGCGCTCCAAGGTGACATACTTGGGCGTATATATCCCTGCTCCAACAACTCTTGCAATTGGACTTTCAACTCAGCCATCTCTTTTGGCGCAATGCGATATGGAGAGCGGGCCACAGGTTTCGCACCTGGCACCAACTCAATAGAGAAGTCAATCTCCCGCTGGGGTGGTAACCCAGGAAGATCTTTAGGAAACACATCGGCAAACTCTGACACAACTAGTACTTCACCGACACTGGCCTTTGGCTCAATAGCATGAATTAGCGTGAAGAATAACTCCGCGCCCTTCCGAACAGCATTGACGACTTGGAGTGCAGACAACAGAGTCCCGCCAACTCCTCGCATACCAGCGAACTTCGTCACAAGCCCGGTATTCTGGCCCAGTGTAATCTCCTTGGAGTTGCAATCAATAAAGGCACGCTGCTCCGAGAGCCAGTCCATACCAAAGATCACATCAAACTCCGACAATGGTAGCACAGCTGCACTCAAACCGAAATCCCGACTTCCTATTTGCACAACCACATCGCAAGCCCTATCCGCAAGCATCATACAGCCATTCGGCAATAGCACCCTTGTACTATCCACCGTCACATGACTTGGTGCCCCAATGCGAGATACGAAATCCTCAGACAGAAAAGAATGCGAAGCACCCGTATCAAACAGGGCTCTCGCCAATTTATTCCGAATCAGGACAAAGCCTGCAGCACACACACATGCACAAGCTATACATAACCAAACACCATAGCACATAAGCAAGTAAATCAATTCAACTCGTACCTGTGACGACGTCACTTTGCTTAATCGCTTCCTGCTGGCCAAGCTGATAGATTCGGGGCTGTGCCTGAGACGCAGAGGAATCAACCACCGCTTTGCCCTTCTCAGCATACGACGCACCCGCCTTCTTATCCCCTTTGGGCTGAACAACCCGACAGTCACGAGCTATATGCCCCACCCGGCCACAGTTATAGCATGTACGAGAATCCGGCCTTGATGTCGCTCCCGACACAACGATCGTAGTCACTTGCCCAGACGGCTTGGACCTCTTGCCCCCTTTCTTCTGGTAAAACGATTTGCTCGGGCGAGGTGCTTGCACCTCTGGCTTTGACACAACTAAGCCCTTGCTCCCTTGCACCCGCCGCATGTCCTTCTCCAACGCACATGCAGTATCAACCAACGCCTGAAACCCTTGGCTCACTGAACTCGAAAGCAGGAATCACAACTCATCCCGCAATCCTTCATAGAACCGATTCGTTTTCCTTTGGTCATCCGCGAAGATTGTAGCCGCATAGCGTCCCAACCTGGTAAACTCATGCAAGTAGATATCCACGCTATCTTCCCCTTGCTTTAACCGTTGGAACTCATTTTCCATAGCAATGCGTTGCGCCGCTGGGACATGTTTCGCCAGAAATATTCGAGAGAACTCCTCAATCGACACTTGTGTTAATTGCCTGCCCGCCAAATGGTGTAACTCAACCTCGTCCCACCACAACCGCGCCTCTCCTTCAAGCATGAAGGTGGCCAAGGTGACCTTTAGAGTTTCCTCCGCCCTGATCGCTGTCATTATCCTCTTGACACGCGATAACCAATCTTCCGCCTGCATTGGGGATCCCATTCCCGCAAACGTAGGAGGACTGAAGCTCATAAATTGCTTCAACTGTCGGTCAGCTGCTCGTGGATCTACAGCCTCAATCGGCTCGGGTCTTACAACAACACGAACTGGCTCGACTGCCGGCTGCGCTTGCCCGGTCGGCTGAATCATGGCAAATAGAGCCTCAGCAACTAAACGAACAGTTTACGCAGATGGAGGAGGTGTGGGCACCTCAGCTGGTGCCGCACTCTCATCAGAACGCTGGGGCTCAGACTGCCCAGCACCACTACGCGTCACCTATAGGTGGACAAGACACACATTAGCGAACGTATGCAAGCAAAACAACACAAAGAGGAACGCGCAGATTCCTCAAACACGATTTTGTACATTCCTTAGTGGACATTCCAGAGTTCATTAGCGTTACAGCAGGGCGCATAAACACGCGCTCGCCACCCCATAAAAGAATTCGTCCACGAATTCGATAGAGGAAGACCGAACGAAGCTGATACCAAAATGTAACGACCCCATCCGTTAGATGACGTATAGTAGAAGGTCCGGCCGGGGCCCCACACTATATGCCACAAACAGACGGTGAGGTCACAGGATAATACCAAACCCAACACGAATCCTAACTCAGAGCATTCTAGCGGAAGCTTTAAGTAGAAATTTGAACTCTAACCAGGAATGTCCAATATATAAACCACCTTTATATATATAACGGAATGTACCCAAATACATAGAGTTTGGCCTTAAGGCCTTACAGTTCCTCTTTTTACAACATGATTTACAAACCTCGGCGCGCAGGCCGGCCATACATGAGTAAAAACAAAAACATTCTCTTAGCCTTCAAGGGCTAGCCACAGCAGCAGCAACAACAGCAGTAGGGCTTCAGCCCTTCACCTACCACTTGGCTCTCCAGCACCTGCACGGGAACAATCCACCCAACCGGTGGCAAACAATGGAACGGTCAGCATTCAGCTGACCCAATTATAATAATCTTACCCCTTTCTCGGGGCATTAGCATTCTTTCCCTGCAAAGCATGGCATCATATAGCAACTATGTGCGCGCAGGCACATTCAAGCCATCACAACTATCGGCCACACGGCCCGACAGTCCGTGCACTCAGGGCACATTTTCGGTGTACCGGAATACCAGGGTCAACACCACCGTCTACACGGTATTTGAGCATTCTAGTCTTTCCGGCGCGCGGGCCTAAGACTCTCATTAGGCGCTCCAACAAAACCTATAACCAGACTTCCAAGTCGGACGGACCTAACGCAGGTACGGATCAGCCACCCCCCGTTGCTCAAGTCGCCGTGCCACCTCGAATACGGAAGTATCCATGGCTATTTATAGGCGCGGATCGGTTTCACCTTTCCTGTTCGGCAATCTGCCTTTTCATCGGGTTGCAGCCCAACGGCTCAACCGCTCATAAAGTGGCAACGCACGGCCACAAGAGTTGCATCCAACCCTCTTCATTTCCTGGACATCGTCCAGTACTTCCTGCCGCACCAAGCAACAGGTAGGAACAAGGCATCACAAGCCATAATCACGGAGCCTTCTCCGATATGCAAACAAGCATCACCAATCCAGACCACGTCCAGATGGGCTTCACACAGCATGCCTAGAGCCGTACTCCAATTCCGGCCTCTAACAAGGGGGACTTCACATATCTACCCCAAGGGACACCACAACCCACCGCACACTCGCGGGGAAGGGTTTTCCCTATGCAATGCAGAAAAGAAGGACTTCACATGTCCAAGAAGGGAGATCGTTACCCTTGTCGATCTCTTGGGAGCCATCGAAAACTAGCCGGTGAGAAAGAACCGCAGCAGCCTCGCCTTCACAACGCCGGCTTCGGATCACGAATCGGACCACGGGAACTCCGCCGGTGGCTTGATCTCCTCCTCCTTCTTCTTCCTCCTCTCTCTTTCTCTCTTCCTTAAGCAAAATGAAGAATGACTTCTTCATCATTCCTTCACGAATTTAATCCAGCCAGGAATCACCTGAGCCCTTGGATCAAAAGAGAGAATCTGAACGGCCACGATTTGCCCAAAAACCCAATTTTTGCCTGACACGGCCTGTGACACGCCCGTGTCACAGGCCGTGTACCCTTAAGCGGCACACGCGGTATTGAACCGACTGAACAACACGGCCATCGACACGCCCATGTCGAACCTGACACGCCCGTGTCATCCTGAGACACGCCCGTGTCAATCCTGCCTCATCGAGCTGCAACCAGTACACGGGTAGGCACACGGTATCGGACACGCCCGTGTCTGACCTGACACGCCCGTGTTCACTGCCGTGTTCAAGGCCGTGTACTTTTCTGACTCGAATAGGCTATTTCGAAATTTAATTGCGCGACACGCCCTGGGACACGCCCGTGTCCATGGCCGTGTCCCGGGCTCGACCATCGTCGACTATCGAGTGTCGACTAACCTGAACACGCCCTGGGACACGCCCGTGTCCCAGGTCATGTACCCCCGACACGCCCTGGGACACGCCCGTGTCCCAGGCCGTGTAAAATTTCCTATACCTCAAAACTCATTTTGAGTCTTTTGGGTCTTTTTGGGGTGTTACACCTCGGTCACTCCCGGGTTCTCCAGCGGGCTGCCCCGGGTCGACCCAGGGAGGTCGTCGAGCCCTAGGTCGTTCAACATCCTCTGGGTGCTGGACGACACTACGGGATTTTCAGTCGCCGCGGCGACCTGGTTCGGCAGTGGAGGCGAGCTGACCACCGTAGTGGCGGGCTGCTTGACCTTTTTCGCCTTCTTCTTCTTCGGCGGGGGCAAGGTAGTAGGATCATCCTCGCGCGGTCTTTTCGACCTGGCTATGCCGAGGAGGCCAGACAAGGCGGCGAGATTGTCCCTCAACAACTGCTCAGCGTCCGACATCTTCGGCGAGCTCCAGGGACCATCTCAAAAACGAAGCCCCCCCTATTTATAGACTACTCTACCAGCAGACGACGATGCGAGCTGACCATATACCCGGCAGGGATGCTCGCCGAATAGGGGTTGGATGATTCTTTTCGGACTCCTACGTCGCCCAAAAAGAGCGGGGATTGTGTACAACCCATATTCGACGAGGGTGGGCCCTACCACCGCCAGGTCATCAAAAGTCAAAGTCAACAAAGCAAGACCTGGGTCCAGATCAGCACCCCAGGTCGCGGAAGGTTCGGGCGAGTATGGCGAGCTCCCCAGGCCAACTCGCCAGGTGGCGACTATGACCAGATACTCGCCTCTTCCAGGCGAGCTCCCCAGGGAAGTCGCCAACTCGCCAGGGTGGGGGTATAAGTAAGACCCCCCCCCCCCCTCTCTGGTTTTCCCTATAAATAGGACCCCAGGGGTACGAGGGAGGGACAAGAAAATCTCGGCCTGAGCCCTCGCGAGCTCCAACAACTGCCCTTGACTCGTTATTGTTCAAGCTCGCCTCCTTCGTACCTAGCTCGGCCAATCTGGTTGAGAAGGGGTTGCTTCTCCTAAGCAACTGGGTACGTGGTGGGACCTTCCTGCCGCAGCAACCTGGGGTCTTGTTTGCGCAATTTGCTTCTGTTTCCTGACCAGAGACCGTCTTCCTGACCGCTCGACCAGTAACTTCATGTGGCCTAGTCCGATTTCTGAGGTTGAGATATTTCTCGGCTTCAACACTGTTGATATATTGGGAAAAGAAGAAGAATCATCAAAAGAAGGAAGAAGAAAGGGAGAAGAAAAGAATGGAGCGTTCTCAAAGAAAGTAACATCCACCGAGACATACTACCTCTGAAGAATAGGATCAAAACACTGATATCCTTTCTATGTCGGACAATAGCCCAAAAAGATGCACTTGATAGAACGAGGAGAGAGTTTGTTCCGTCTAGAAGCAGGAGAGTGGGCAAACGTTGTACATCCATATACACAAGGAGGTAACAGAAATGATGTCCCATCAGGATATATAATAGAAAAAGGAGTCTGGCCATTGAGAACCGAAGACGGAACTCGATTAATGAGAAAACAGGAAAGAAGAACTGCATGACTTCAATAAGATCGGGGAACATGCATATGAGTCAGAAGACTACGAGCCACATCCAGAAGATGGTGATTTTACGTTTAGCAACATCATTCTATTGTGAAGTGTAAGGGCAAGTAGTTTGATGGACAATGCCATGATCTAAACAAAATGATATAAACTGATGACTAAGATATTCCTTAGCATTATCAGTGCGAAGAGTTTTAATATGGGTATCAAATTGTGTACGAATTTCATTATAAAATACAGAAAAAATTGAGAAAATCTCAGAGCGTTCTCGTAACAAATACAACCATGCACACCGAGAAAAATCATCTATGAATGTAACAAAATAAAAACTACCCCTACCAACAGTTTGAAGGGGAGCAGGACCCCAAACATCCGAATGAACCAGGTCAAAGGGACGAGAAGAACTACGACCATGCTTAGCAGGAAAAGTAGACCGGTGATGCTTGACAAACTAACAAGCTTCACAATCAAGAGAAGAATTGTCACAAGGTAAATTTGTCAGAAGCTGATAAAGAATCCGAGGAGGAGGATGCCCAAGGAGAAGATGCCACTGAAGTAGAGAAGAAGAGGTTGAAAACATAGAAACAGTATCAAGATAGAACAAGCCGCTGCTCTCAGTCTCAGTAGCAATCATCTTCTTGGAATGATGAATCTGAAAAGCATAAGTAGATGTAGTAAAAATAGCTTCACAATTCAACTGTTTGCAAAGAGCAGTAATAGAAAGAAGGTTGCACGGAAAATTTGGGACATAAAGAGTGTCCTGCGGCTGAAGAGAGTGAGTAATATGCATGGTGTCAGACCCACAAACCGGAGATAGAGAACTATCCGCATTAAGAACTGGAGGTAACCGATTGCTCTTGTTAAGATAAGACAAAAGACGAGAATTGCATGTCATATGATTAGTAGCACCAGAATCAATAAGCCACCTACCCGTTATAGCCAACTGAGCAGTACCAGAAATAGAAAGATAGGAAGTGGACTGCTTGGAGGAATAAGCTGATGTTGGACGAAGATGAGAATATTTGGTCCAACAACGATCAACCAAGTGACCAAGTCGGCCACAATAAGAACAATGATGCTTAGAGGAACCATAACCACCACCACGGCCACCAATACATCCACTACGGCCACCCTAGATGTCATGAAGAGCTAGATGAGCAACACGATCAAGAGACAGAGACGGAGAAAAGAGAAAAGGATGCGGAAGAAGAGTAGTAACAACAGAAATTCTAGCAGTAGTAGCATCCAGAGTCGGAGTATCCGCATCTCTGAGAATTTATTGGCGGATCATATCATAAGAGTCCGGTAGGCAAAGTAGATAGCAAAACAACAAGAAGCTCCTGAAAATGCATGTGTTGCTCAGCCAGATCAGCAGAAAAAGGTCTATGCTGAAGAAGTTAAGCACCAAGAGTCTGAACCTCCTGATAGGCAGAAGCAAGAGTCATGACTGGTCAAGCAAAAAGATTGGCATACAGAGTATAAATACGCGAAGTTTGGTATCTCTTGGAATATAAAGCAGCAAGATGATTCCATACAGCCTTGACTGTCGGATTATGTAGAATGACAGGAAGACACTCATTAGAAAAACTATTGGCTAACCAAGTACGCACCAATGCATCAAAAACATCCCAATCATCAAAAGAAACAGATCCAGAAAGAGGGGGGTCATCAGTCAAATGATGATGTTTGCGCTAAAAAATGCAGTAGAAAAATAAAGCACACACTCCAGTCTTGGTAATTGGGACCTGTAAGCTTCGAAGCAGTCCCCAAATTACCAGAAGCAGAGAAAGTAGAAGTAGAAAAAGAAGGATGTACAGAGATAGTAGAAGAATAAGATAGAGAAGGAGTGTCCAAAGAAAACAACGAGAAATCGCAGGGTTAGAGAAAACAACCCTCGTGAACTGAACAAGTCGCAAAGACAAACGACTAGAAGGAAGGTTGCACAAAAAAAACAAGTTGAAAAGAAAATCGCGCGAACAAAACTATCCGCAAAGCAAACCGCGTGAATAGAACAAGCCACAAACAAAAAAGAAATCGCACGAACAGAAAAGAAGTCGCGCGAACAAAACACACAAGGGAGGGCAGTGAGGGAAACCGTGCAAACAGAAAAGAAACCGCACGAACTGGAGCAAATGACCGATTAGCTCAGATACCATGTGAAAAAAAGCTAAATAAAGACAAATTTTATTGCTCCAAAAAAATAATTATTACATAGGTATGTCCCCTTATTTATAGAAAATGAGAGAGATGAGAGAATACAACAAACGATGTGGGACTAAATACAATTTGTGCGGCCTATGCAGTTTGACAACGTTAAACCGCACATTATAGAAAGAACAACTGAAGATCACCCAACGACAATTGAGGAAAGCCACCAGACCTCTAGGGAAGACCACTGGTGCAGGCCACCAGACCACAACTGCGCGTTGCAATCAGACTGAAGTTGCGGCTAACCATCAGACCGCTACTACGGTAAGACACCAGACCGCAACTGCAGGTTGCCACCATACCGCAGTTGCTGATAACCATCAAACCGCTGCTGCGAATATTGGCCAGACCGCTGCTGCAGTTAATCACCAGGCTATTGCTACGGTTAATTGCCAGACCGCTGTTGTGGCTAACACGCAAGCCGCTGCTGTGACTATCCCTCAAACCGACACTATTGTTATCCTCCTGACCGCTAGCTGTGGTTCACCACCAGACCACTTAGCCAAATCGCCAGACCGTTGAGAGTAGCAGACTGCTGCGGCTAGATATAAAACTGCCTGATCTCCTCAAGCTCCAACAGTCAGGTTGGCTAATTGTATGGTAATGATTGGACATACTTAGTGTGAATTACACATGGGCACACCACTGCTTTCTCTATGTCAATTTGACCTCAAACTGACCACTTGAGCGGGGGTGGCACCATCGTCCAATGACTTCTTTAGTTCAGGATCGTTGCAAGCTGATACCATTTGTAAACCCCCCCTCCCGGAACACAACACACGGTCGAGGGGAGTCTTATGCCCAGAACAGCCGCCTTGCAGTAACGTCAACACAGGGGTTGACCGGTACTACAAGATGCCTATTCCGCTGGCTCTTTATAATATTATCCATGTCAACCCAACATAAAGAAAGTACATAAGTCATATCATCACAGTAAGATTTCCAAGCATAGTACATGAATAATAAGGAATAACATCAGTTCCTTTAATATCAGAGTGCAACAAAAAATTTCTCGAAGGTTACACCATAATGCTCAAACTCACATCAGTCACCGACGACAGCGAGGGTATCATCGTGTCAGGCCCTGTCACCCTGGCCCGGCAGCCCTCCTGAATGACCTGCTGTTGTTTCTCCATCAGCTGGGTTTCCTCCTAAATGGTAGCCGTAGCAACCATTAGTCAAAAAAACAAAGTGATTATCACATCCACTCACCCCAGCGACTCTTAGGCACCGGGCGGGAGAAAGAAGGAAAGTGCAATATATATATATTACTGTGAGTACAAGCATGTGGTATAAATCTATTTATCATCAGAGTAGCAAATCAATATTATGTAATAAGTAGTAGCATCATTCTACAGTTAGAGATTCAACAAAGGAGAAAGTATTCAACCACAACACTTATGATTCTATAGCATGAATGTAACTTAACTTATAAAAATGCTCATACATATTTATAAGTTAAGGATCGGCTTAACAAAAAGGTAACTCATTATATAAGGGTCTTGTGAAATGTAATGCAATGCAATACAATGCCATGATGATTTATGATGCGCTCATGCAACTCATGCACTCTGTTGCTATGTCGACATAGTCATTTAGTTCCCATTTTTAGAGCAGGTAGTTAACCTCTCAGGCGTCATCCGTCGTGACCAGACGGTGACAGCAAAGCGGAAGTCTCCACTATTAGGAGGGTATCCACACTACCAGGCCTAGGCCTCCGTACGCCTCAATGCTAAGAACACAACGGAGGAGCCACTGTGTACTGCAGCTCAGAGGGGTCTCGGGTAGATGTGCACCAAGAACACAACTCAAATTGGCTTATCGTCGTAGCACGAAAGGAGCCTCTAGGAGCGTATCACCAAAAGACCAAGCTCATCAACTGTCCACTTGGCACGGAATGAGCCTCGAGAATGAACACTGATGACTAAGCCTAACCATCCAAGGTCTATCTGTTAACTCTCGTAGGTGTGACGAATAGCAACCCCATAGACCTGCCACATTATCCTTAACTCAGGATTATGATACTGCGTGCCAACTCACACCGCATGCGGTTACACTTGGCCAAGTCAATAGACATTTAAGGGCTCCAACCGAGTCCCTTCTCATCATTACCCAAACCAGTGCTCAAAAGCACTCAAGGGCTCCACACTGAGTCCCTTATCATCATACCAATTTTGTGTGGTCAAGCACATACGCACTAGGATCCGGATCCCCTGGAGTTCCCGGAGGAACTCCAGGGGGTGGAGTTCCTCATTTGCGCAATAACGGAGCGAAATTACAAATAGTGGTTAACATGAAAGTTGTAGATATCCCCGAGACGAATAACTTTCATGTTGAACATTTTTTGATTTGAAGTCGTTTAGACCCCCTATTTGGGCCCCGAAAAAAATCAATCCAAAAATAATTAAATCTTTTTGTAATTCCGCTCCATTATTGCGCAAATGAGGAACTCCACCCCCTGGAGTTCCTCCGGGAACTCCAGGGGATCCGGATCCTACGCACTACCAACCCTTTCACATTTTCATGCCCCAAGCACTTAGGGGCTCACCATGACACAGGTGGCAAGCCACCTTATAAATCCTGCTAATCCCACAATGCTACTCGCAGGGAGACACAACTCTAAGCAGTGGACCATTCTATTCAACCCTTCAATACCTGGGATCAAGATTCAACACGTCACATGGCCATGGGCATTTTTCTCATCTAGCCCCCATTTCTATAATTCAGCATGCACTTGCATATCAAGTCATACATCTTTCATATATTCTAAATCATAAAACATTCAACATGCCATTCATATTTCTACGTGGCCACACATTCATGCAACTTGTATTACAAACCCTTTCCAAACCTATATCCATTCATTGGATTATCACTAAGACGTATCTTTACTGAATTTCATGATCAAACCATTTGTTTATACAACATCCAAAACCATTAAATTATCGTAGTAATGAATTCATATGATGAATTCACACAATCCCAATTTCATGAATAAACCATTTGTTTATATGAACCATTCAATTACGTATAATAAATTTACCCAATCCAAATATCATTTGACTACGATCAACTTATGGAACCCAAACAGCACAACCACTTTGAATAAACATTCTCGGGGGCTACATGACTCCCCCAACAACGGGCAACCATCCGTTGGAAAGGTATTTCTGAGTGCTACAACTCTCATGTTCAGCCCAAGACCTAAAAGTGTTCAAATCTTAGCTTAAATCGAGCACGAAGTCTGCTGCATGCATAAAACAGATTTCTGCACGCATCTTAAAGTTAAACGAATGACATCAGTTCGTCTTCTTCCTCTAGCCATTCCTACAAAATTACAATAAGCTCCTCCTCTTTCCTTATTCACCATCAATAGACCACCATTCTTCACGAAACTAAGTCCATCGCCTTCATAATGAAGAGAGGAGAGGTTGAAGACAATAAAACCCTAGGACAAATGTAACGCCCCAAAAACTTAAAAGGGGAACGATTGGCATTATTCAGGCCAAGATGGGTTCGGGCTAGGTTGACACGGCTTGTGACACGGGCGTGTCACAGGGCGTGTCGTGCTTGAGATCGATGAGATCGTGTGGTCGACGAGATTTCGGTCGACGAGCATTGAGATAGGGAATACAGCCTGGGACACGGGCATGTCCCAGGGCCGTGACGGTCACTCAACGCCCCACCGAGCACTCAACGCTTTTCAAGCATTGAGTGAGGGCACACGGCATGAGACACGGGCGTGTTAGTGGTCGTGTCCTGCTCGGGTTCGTTAGTTGGTTTGTGCTGAGGAAGTTACACGGCCAGGGACACGGGCGTGTCCCAGGCATGTCTAGCACACGACATATGACACGAGCATGTCACATGGACGTGTCCTTCTCAGGACTTTTTGGTCCTGTGTCATTTGGGGCACACGGGCCGTGACACGGGCCTTGACACAGGCGTATCACATGAGACACGGGCGTTTACCAAGCCGTATCACAGGCCGTGTCCTGGTCAGGATTTTCTTGTTTGACGGCGAATGAGGAATACTGCCTTGGACACGTGCGTGTCACATGCCGTGTTCAGCCCAAGAAGTTTATTTTCAGAGCGAATCGTGGCCTTTCGGTTCCTTATTTTGGGATCTAAGGGCTGTGGTTGGTATTTCCCAGATTTAAGGCCGGGAATAGGGTTTTCAAACCCTCATTTCCCATCTTCTTTCTCTTTCTATGTATTAGAGAGAGGGGAGAGCTAGGAGGTAGAAGGAGATCAACTCCGGCCGCCAGTGAAGCTTCGGAGCCCCGTTTTGCGAGCGGAGTCTGGATCCGCGAAGGCAAGATCATTGTGGTGGTGTTCATCCGACCAAGTTTCTTCATGGCTAGGAAGAGAGGTCTTAAGGTAACGACACTTCTCCTCTTGGTTTTAGGATGCACGTTTAGCATCTTTTCTTTTCAGTTTTGGGCTCCAGATCTTTCAAATGAGAGGGGTTTGGGTTTCCATAGTTCAAGAGGAACCTCTGGGTCGATTGTGTCTGTCCCCGTCATGACTTTGCATTAGAGATCCGCTCCGTTTGTGAATTAGGAATTGTGGGTGAAGTCGTAGTCACGACCGTTAGTCCGAGTCGGTGATGTTGCATAACGAGCCTTGAGGTTCGGTAGAAATCCGTTGCGGCAAGATGTCGTTTTGATGTATGCGTTTTCCCCCTTTTCTTGTGTGAGTACTCGTAGCTGGAACCGGACAAGGTTAGCTCCGCTTTGGCGGTAGATGGTTTCCTTGGTGCGCGGGAACGTTGCAGTACAAATGGTGGATTAGGGTGGGAAAGTTTATGGTTGTGCTGTGCTAAGGCGTGGCTATATCTCCATGGTCGGCTGACTATCCCGTGATGTGCAAGTCATGTGAGGAGAGTGTCCCGGCGAGACTAGTCCCCTTCTGTGAGACTGACAAGAATGTCGAGCGTTGGGCAAACCCGGGTAATGAAGCCATGAGCAGGTGGGGTCCAGCAAGGGTTCTTAGAATCGATTTGTGTGTGAGATGGAATCCTGACGTGAGAAGCCAGAATTTGCAGGCAAGCCCGGGGTTTAAGACATATGTGTGGGTGGGGCTTTTGCAAGATTTCCGTGTAACGGCGCTTGGGTCGTTAGGGACATAGTAGCTCCCTTTTGTTTGCGGCTTTATGCCAATGGGGAAACGGAAGTACCCAGTTGTTTGATGATGTGTTAGATGCATATGAGATAGGGTGCCTTGGGCGAAGCCCAAGTTTGCATACATGTTGCATAGTAGGCCCCTTTCACACTATTCTCAACATAGAAAACGTGTTTGTTGTATGAGACATCCAAACCTATTTTAAAGCTTTATATATTTATGTATATGGTATACGAAGTGCTAACTTGTAGGTTGGAGGGGTACCCCGGGGTCCGTTAGAGGCGGACGAGAGGAGATGTGTTGGTTACACAGTAGAGGTCAGCCTTTGCTGACCCACGTTACTTCAAATCTTTACAGGGCAAGGATCGCAAGCGGGAGCTAGTGCGCCGGGTGAAAAGCCCTAAGCCTCATGAAGTGTTGCTGTATTTTTAGTTTGCTTCCTATGATTGTATGATCTATGTTTTAGATATTGTCAGGCTTGCACGCCGAGGTAGCTTAGGAGTGCTTTTGCATGTTGATGATTGACCTTGTGGTCTTTATATGTTGGACTCTCTTTGTGTAAGGCCTTAAGTCCATTTGATACTCCTGTTAGTGGTGGATAACTTCTAGTTGTTTGGTTTGTTTCCGCTGTGTTTTGTTCTGAGTTTTGAGATCGGGTAGTAAATATCATCTTATAATGCGGAAGCTGTGGCGTTTGTATGTTGTGGGGCCACGGCCGGACCCATATTATACGGTCATTACAGGGGAGGTGTTACAACAAAGGTCCTAGCGTTGTCTCTTCCCAGGAGATCATCATTTCTCACCAACGTCAAACTCTTTTGAGTCGACATCTCTCCTATTTCATAACTAAAGATCTAGCACTAAGGAAGAGGGTAGGAAGCTCACTTAATTTTTGGCCACAGATCTCGTTATCCTCCTTGGCTGGTTGTTCAGTTTCCTCGTCGGTATCGTTCTACACAGACGGGAGTGAGTTCTTTCCAGAAAATCCGACTCTGGCGGCTTATTTATTTCCGTCAGGATCAACACAGTTTCGGCAAGAAGTTCTTTTTTAAAAGAGAGGATTAGGGTTTAGGTTACTTCGCCACGTGTCGTCCTACCATTGGACCACCTATCATCACTTTAAATAAGTCTCGTTTGGTCAGGCCGGTCATAAGGAGTCATCCAACATGTTTCCCGAAATCTGGTTCATCCCGCACATAGGAATTAGTAACACAGCTGGGCCAAAAATCTCCAAGTCAGATTCGTCGAGTATCTCAATACACATCGACGAATCGTCAGAATACAACGTGTAATCTCGACGAATCGTCTCAATCCTTCTGATGAATTTTTCGAGTCCAACTAAACGAATTCATCGAGTATACCCGACGATATTCGACGAATCTGCACCAATCTCGCCGAATTGCTTCTTAGTCATTTTCGACGAATTCTGCTAATCCCAACCAGCGAATCCTTCAAGTTCATGCATCGTTTGCGTCGAGTATTACTCGACGATACCTAACGAATAGTATTTGTCTCCCTAAAACTATTTAAGTCTAATTCGTCGCATGCGTCGAGTATCACTCGACTCTTCGTCGAGGCGTCGTTATCGCTCGACGAATCTCAATGAATCCCTGCTGGCCGAAATTATTCTAAGTCTCATTCTTCTTATGCGTCGAGTGTCACTCGTCGCCGGCCCACCAGTCAATGCACTCGACGCTTGTCGAATACGGTGCACCTTGAGCTTGAGTCAAGTCTGTTGACTCAAAACGCGTGCCAGGGGTATAACACGAACTGGGATGTTACACCACAAGGGTGACACACGAGCAATCAACCGCAAGAACTATCATTTAAGCATCCGTCGCATTGTTTTCAACTCACAAATAAGCAGTACATTAGTTAACATCTGCCATGATCTCCCACCTAATGTCAACCGTAGGACCTCCACCTCCAAGACTGACAAAGTTATGTCGAGACATCAACGGGCTGCAAAGCACCACAAGTAAGTAGGAAGTCACGACTTCCGGGCAAAAAGGTCCGAAAAACAATATTTGGGCTTGACGTTTCGCGAATCACGACCTACCAAAATTTGGGGCATTTGATGGGATTCCCCCTGAATTTTCTAAGTCAAGACAACAAGATTTTGACCAAGGACATGAAGGAGAGTCAACCTGACCAAACGAGCCGCGTACACCAAGTCGCACTCGCCCGCTTAAGGGGTCCAAAGTTGCCCTGAAATGAGAAAGGGACCAAGCGTCGCGCGCAAGCGCCCCCACAATCTCCGCACATGCCTCGCATGCACGCAGGCACTGCACGCGCACGCAGGCGGCAGCGTGCACAGCTTTGGGCGCGCAAGTCGGCGCGCTCACGCACGACGCCCCCGACCATCACCAGGTACCCCCTCTGGCCATTACTGGCCGCCTCCGACCATCACCGGCCTCCTCCGACAATCAGCGGCCGCCGCCGACCATCCCCAGACGCCGCCGCCGTTGAGCACCCTGTCCGGGATTCCCGGACCGCTCAGGGGGCACTGTCGTCATTTCACTAGAATTAGTGATCCAGGTGACCAAAACAGAGCGACGTTGTTTGCTAGTATAAATTACGCCTCGACGCAATTACCAGCATATCGCTCAAAAAAACTATAAATAAGTTCTCAGGCCTTCATTTGAAGATAAACAACTTCAAAGGCTAGAGAGTTCTGGTGTTTTTCGGCAAGCTCGTGGGACTGAGATCGTTGTTTCGTTCTAAATTCACTGTGCTCCCTCTCTAGTGTGAAGACAACTCAAGACTTCAAAGATGTGACATTCTTCTCTACATGATCGCTCTCATCTAGGCTCCTGCGCCGCAGGAGCGTTTTCATCGAGGCTCCGAGGAATTAACGATTTTCCCCACTAAAGCACTCTCACACAGGCTCGAAGTACTTAGTTTATTTTTTGTTGTTTTTATATTCTAAACTTGTAAAAGAGAGGTGACATGTCACCCTCCGAGAAAATCTTTAAACTCTTGTAAACTAAGAGGAACTAGTAGATTTTAGCATTGCACAGATCCAACGACGTGGTTTTTAATTCTTTCCTTAAAAATACTTTTTGTCATTTGCTGCTGTTTTTCATCGACTGCTTGCGTGCACGATCTAATTCCGAGCTAATGCGGTCCGATTTTCCGGACCAGAAAAACCGAATGACCCGCAACAACAAGAAGGGAACTAATCATTTTTTATCGTATCTAAATATAATTTTTAATGCTCGATATATTTATAGTCTTTAGCATGTCATTATTAAGATATAAGCATGACATACTATTTTCTAATTAATTTATATTATACCGCAATAATTAATTTGTGGTTTGAAAGTCGCTCTCCATAGGCCTCTCTCTCTCTGACTTTTTTTTAGAACGCTGTTACATGCCCATAATTTTTGGCTATGTGCACATCATAAATTTTATTTGCAGACCAAAATATCAAGTAAACATCATAAATTTTATTTGCATGCTAAATTGTTAAATAAATATCAAAATAAAGTTTGAGTTTTTTATTAATTCAAATACAAAAGATTTCTTCACTTTTACATTTCAAACCAACAAAAACAAATAAAATAAAAAACAAAAATCTCAAATCATTTCCACCAATATAACTAAAAATTTGCACGGTCCATTTTTAAGTTATAAATATTAGTTGTCTTAAATAATTAAAATAAATGCAAGTTACTTAATATTGAATATTAATACCGCACAGACCTTTTGCTTGTTCAAACTTCCTTTTAATCTCCCCTTTAAGTGACCCGAAACCAAAGGTTCTACAGTTTGGCTTGTTGTAGGATCCAATAGCTCCCGTAGTTTTCTTTTCAATTCATTTTTTGAATAGCCGATGATGTATTGTATTTTTGGAATATTCCATCCAACTCTACTTGTATGTCATGTGAAGTGAGGTGAAAACTAGGGCAAGGGTAGGGTTTCGGCTTTCGGGAGAAAATAGGAGCGGGTGTGCGCTTAGATTTAATTATATGGGTGAGATTGGAAAAAAAGTAATGGTATTGTTTATTTTAAAAGTTTTGTGTGCACATAGTCAAAAATGATGTGCACACAACATCGCCCTTTTTTATTGGCTGAAGCACTTTTTTTGCATAATATTTTTTATATTATTTTTGATATAATCATTAAGCATTCAACTTTCTTTTATTCCTATTTATTACAATATTTATGATTTCTTAAAAAAAATTATTTTAAATAATGAGCTTTCGTATATACACGTCCCTACTTATAATAAGGAATATGCTCTCCTCAACTCTCGCAAACCCCTGTGCATAGGGAAGAAATGAATGACGGGCAGAGTATAGCTCTCAGGGGTTTCAACTTTCGAGCGGCGGGAGTATCAGGGTAATGTCGTGATCGCAGTACTGTTGCGCGGGGCACCAGAAGACCCCTCGTGCACTATCATTATCCAGGTACTGTCGCAGTTAGACGTTGTGACGTAGCCCCTAAAACATTCACTTTTTTTATTTTAAATCTTTTTACCATAAAATTTTCAAATTTTTATTTGTGCTTTTTATATTAAAAAAACACTGTCATATATGTCAAGTTTGTTACCTACAATAAAAACAGGATCCGGATCCCCTGGAGTTCCTATTTGAACTTCAGGGGGTGGAGTTCCTCTTTTGCGGATTAACGGGACGGAATCAGAAATATTGGTTAACATGAAAGTTGTAGATATCGCCGAGACGAATAACTTTCATGTTGAACACTTTTTGATTTGAAGTCGTTTAGACCCCCGATTTGGGCCCCGAAAAAATTCTGTCCGAAAATAATTAAATTAATAATTTTCGGACCGAATTTTTTCGGGATCCAAATCGGGGGTCTAAACGACTTCAAATCAAAAAATGTTCAACATGAAAATTATTCATCTCGGGAATATCTACAACTTTGATATTCATCATTTTTCCTGATTCCGTCCCGTTAATCCGCAAAAGAGGAACTCCACCCCCTGAAGTTCAAATAGGAACTCCAGGGGATCCGGATCCATAAAAACATGCTCTCTCCGATGCTCGCAACTCTCCAAGCACATAATAGAAGGAGCGACACGTAAAGTATAGTTATCGAGGATTTGCGAGCAGCAATAGCACCGTCTTCCAAGAAAAGGTTACCTCTTCCAAGAAAAGGTTAATGGAGTGGCCGTGATACTCTAGTGCGGGCGTACGGGCGTACGAGCAAGGATCAAGGAGGCTTCAAATCGAAAAGTGATCAACATGAAAGTTGTAGATCTCGACGATCCGAACAACTTTCATGTTGATCACTTTTTGATTTGGAGCCATCTTGGACCTCGATTTGGGCCCCGAAATCTGGGGCGGCGGAATGCTACAGTAAAGCGTCCGCCGCCCCAGATTTCGGGGCTCAAATCGAGGTCCAAAATGGCTCCAAATCAAAAAGTGATCAACATGAAAGTTGTTCGGATCACCGAGATCTACAACTTTCATGTTGATCACTTTTCGATTTGGAGCCTCCTTGACCCCCAAAACGCCTTGCCCGTACGCCCGCATATAAGCCTGCCCGCATTTGAGATCTCCCATATATATACCGCGTTCATATGAGAAGAGAAGTTCCGTGCGAACTGTGCGAACTCCCTCATTTGGGCACCAAAATGGACATATAATATATGGATTTTGACTGGCTCGACGAGACCTACAACTTTCATGTTGAACACTTTTCCTAATTTTGCACGGATTAGCTGGATTTTGGACCCGAAAATATCTGGGCGGAACGAGTCACGTTCCGCCCAGATATTTTCGGGTCCAAAATCCAGCTAATCCGTGCAAAATTAGGAAAAGTGTTCAACATGAAAGTTGTAGGTCTCGTCGAGCCAGTCAAAATCCATATATTACATGTCCATTTTGGTGCCCAAATGAGGGAGTTCGCATAGTTCGCACGGCATTTCTCTTCTCATATGAACGCGGCCATATATATATATATAAAAGTTGTAATATATACCGCGTTCATATGAGAAGAGAAGTTCCGTGCGAACTCCCTCATTTGGGCACCAAAATGGACATGTAATATATGGATTTTGACTGGCTCGACGAGACCTACAACTTTCATGTTGAACACTTTTCCTAATTTTGCACGGATTAGCCGGATTTTGGACCCGAAAATATCTGGGCGGAACGAGTCACGTTCCGCCCAGATATTTTCGGGTCCAAAATCCGGCTAATCCGTGCAAAATTAGGAAAAGTGTTCAACATGAAAGTTGTAGGTCTCGTCGAGCCAGTCAAAATCCATATATTACATGTCCATTTTGGTGCCCAAATGAGGGAGTTCGCACAGTTCGCACGGAACTTCTCTTCTCATATGAACGCGGCCCATATATATATATATATATATATATATATATATATATATATATATATATAAAAACAGAAATAAACTTTCCCATATAACAAGTAATTAATTATGCTATACATGTGAAGCACTTCTGTGTGAAGTACACAGTCGTGCAGACTGCAGAGTGCTCCTCGTCTATCTAATTTGCACTTCATATTCTGATATACTCATTAATAATCCCTCCAGTGGCCCTACTTAACCGGAGAAGAAATTTTGATTTCTTAAGGTTCCATCATCATCACCATTAAAAATCAATTCTTTAATATCATAAACAACTTCATTACTATTGACAACTACAGCCACCATAGCCCAGGGCTGATATTCACTAGAGTTCGAGTGATTTGAGTTATGCTCGAAATAAAAATTTTCAAATCGGCTCACAATCGACTTGAAATTGAAATCGATTTTGAGTCGAAATTGAGATTTTTTCTCTTTATTTCTTGTTGGCTCAAAATAAACCTTAACTCTTTTTATTATGATTAATATTCTAGTATTTTTAACTTTAAAATAAAAATATATTAATAAATACATAATATTTTTAATTAATTCGAACTGATTCGAATCAATTTCGAATTATTCAGATTGACTGGATATCGACTTAAATCAGATTTGAATTTAATAGAATTTCAACAAACTTTAGACTTTTCAATAATATGCTCAGCCTGCTACAGCCCGCGGATGAGCCTAAACCCGCCTCCATCAATAAAGATAAAGAAGACAAGTCTTCGGCCATCGCCCGCAGTTTCTTTTCATATATTGCAGAGTTGCGGTTCTCTTTCCCAAGCATTCTTCCCCGCAATAATAGCATCGGTGGAAGAAGACGAGAGCCATGGCAGGCGCCGCCGCGCCACAGTCAGCCGCGTCGAAGCTCAACAAACCGCAGCCGAAACGCGTCAATCTCATGACCGTCGCCCTCGTCACCGTCCTCTGCTCAGCCTCCTATCTTCTCGGCGTCTGGCAGCGCAGCGGCAACACCTCCGCCACCATCTCCGCCGCGTCCCTCCTCGCTACGACTGTCCCCTGCATCGATCGAGACACCTTTAACTCCGACAAATCAGGGATCCAACTCGACTTCACTTCCCACCATGCGTCCGACGACGGTTCCACCGCCGTCGTGCCTTTGACCCGCAACTTCTCACCGTGCGCCGCCGAATTGTCGGAGTACACCCCGTGCGAAGACGTCCTGCGATCGCTCAAGTTCGAACGCGACCGCCTCGTTTACCGGGAACGCCATTGCCCTGAAAAGCACGAGCTTTTCAAGTGCCTTGTTCCGGCGCCGCCGGGATATCGGACCCCGTTTCCATGGCCGGCGAGCAGAGAGCTTGCCTGGTTCGCCAACGTTCCCCACAAGGAGCTCACCGTCGAGAAGGCGGTGCAGAATTGGATCAGAGTCGAGGGAGACAAGTTCCGCTTCCCCGGAGGCGGCACCATGTTTCCCAACGGCGCAGATGCCTACATCGATGATATCGATGGACTCATCTCCCTCAGCGACGGCTCAATTCGCACCGCCATTGACACCGGATGCGGAGTAAGCTCTTCTTTATTTCCCCTGTTTTCATTTTTCTCTGCTCTGTTTTAGAGTTCTAATTCCCCCCTGCATAGGTGGCGAGCTGGGGAGCTTTTCTTCTTTCCCGGAACATTCTCGCCATGTCCATCGCGCCGCGAGATACGCATGAGGCGCAGGTTCAATTTGCTCTGGAGCGCGGCGTTCCGGCGATGATCGGCGTTTTGGCCTCAAACCGCCTCCCTTACCCTTCCCGCTCCTTCGACATGGCGCACTGCTCTCGTTGCCTCATCCCCTGGAATCAATACGGTACCCAAATCAAATAGAAAAATCGAAACTTTAATGTCCAAAACTGAACAAACATTCCAATATTTGTGCAGACGGACTGTACCTGATCGAAATCGATAGAATTCTCCGCCCTGGCGGTTACTGGATTCTCTCCGGGCCGCCGATCAACTGGAAGCGGCACTCGAAAGGATGGGAGAGAACAGTGGAGGATCTGAACGCAGAACAGAGCTCCATCGAATCCGTTGCTCGAAGCCTTTGCTGGAAGAAGATAAAGGAGAAGGAAGACATCGCCGTCTGGCAAAAGCCGACAAACCATGTCCACTGCAAAGTTAACCGTAAGGTCATCAAGTCCCCGCCTTTTTGCTCCTCCCCCAACCCTGACTCCGCCTGGTACACAAAGATGGAGCCTTGCATCACCCCCCTCCCCGACGTTGCCGGAATCAAAGAGATCGCCGCCGGCGAGCTGAAGAAATGGCCGGAAAGGCTCACGGCGGTGCCTCCAAGGATCGAAAGCGGCAGCGTCGCCGGCGCCACCGCTGATAGCTTCGCTCAAGACACAAATCTGTGGACTAAGAGAATACATTACTACAAATTAGTCGTCCCGCAGCTCGGGCAGAATGGTAGATACCGAAATCTTCTCGACATGAACGCAAATTTTGGTGGCTTCGCGGCGGCTCTTGCCGGAGAACCGCTGTGGGTGATGAACGTTGTTCCGACGGCGGCGAACGGCGGCAACCTCGGCGTAGTTTACGAGAGAGGGTTGATCGGAACATACCAAGACTGGTACTTAGTTTTCCTTCTTAATTCCTAAAATTTTCATATAAAACTGAGATCTTTAGGCAATACTCGATTACTCAACTGTTGCAGGTGCGAGGCAATGTCAACGTATCCAAGAACATATGATCTCCTCCATGCCGATTCCCTGTTTACACTTTACAAAGAGAGGTAATTAATTAACCAGGCTTAATTTAAACACTAATTTCCACTAAAAATATTTATTAGAGGGAAATGTAGATTAATTTAATTTTTAAAACCTTTATCATTGCTCTTTTCCCACTCAATTATAAATGTCCCTTGTTTTCTTCACATATTTGTTAATTCCCAATCGAGTGTAGATTAGGAAATTAATTCGACCGAGAGGAGATGTAAAGCCGAAATTAGTTTTAAATACTTAAGAAATAATGAAGTTCATCAAATATTTAGTTTTAAATATTTAAGTTAATCAAATTAATATAATGAAGAATTCTTAAGATATTTTTGTCTTTTCCTATCTTTTCCTCTTGCTACATGACAAATCAGTCTTTTTTGAAGGCAAAATGCTTAGCTGTCGTAGTTTTTTTATTTCTTATTTAAAATTATGGAATTAGATTTATATAGTATCTCTAACGTAGAGTATTAGTTCTAGAGCGACACGAACCAATAACATGCTTTGAGTCGGTCTCAACATGTGCGAACATATATTAAAATATCTATCAATCTTCTCATATGGCCGCCGTAAATCCGACGTCAAAAATAGTTGGTTTGTGCAATGTTAAACTAAACATAAATCATTCACAACCGTATACATCACCTATTAATCATATTGGACTTAAACAAAAAATAGTATGCATGCATAAACAAAACAAAACACAGCTGCATCACAACACAGTCTAAAGTACGATCAGGGTACAAACTCTATCCGCTTAGCGTCTCAGATCAACAAAAAGCATAATAATCCTAATACAGGTGTAAAGAAAGTGCTAAATAGTGTTCTGAAATAGAGATGAACGAAAGAAATCTAACACTCTAACTATCATCATCCAGCAGATCATTCTGATCAGGATCCCAGTCGACAAGTGTTCCTCCTATGTCAGCGACACTTGTAATTTTCAACAAAGAATTCCATTTTATAATGAATTTAATTCTTTGAAAATATACAAATATCTAATTCTACCGTAAAAACGTAATTTTTTTTATTAGTTAGGAGAACATCTTCACTAAGTATTATAGATTTTACCTCATAATCTATTATTTGTTTTCAAACAAAATAATTTTCAGACTTCTGGACACCACAACTATATTTGTTTTTCTATATAGAATGTCACGATTACCGTCTTTTTAAAATTAATTAAAAATTATCAAGTTTGGAATGAAACCAATTAATAGAAGAAAAGTCAAATTTAGCCAGATTGTGTTATTAAATTTGGAACAACACTCTACTCCAAGGCAAGATAGATATATTCATATGAAGTTGTTAGCTTTAGATTTGAAATGAAATAATTTATCAGATTCGTACTCAGCAACAAACACATGTTGTCATTCTAGGTCCTATCTTAGGTCTCTTATGGTCATATATTCGCACATAAGCAATACAACCACAAATCTTTAGGGTATCATATATTTTAAGCATGATCATGTCACAGCTCATACAAAATAGAAGTGAGCTGAGAATGAGCCACTGTATTTAGAATCTGATTTGTAGTAAGAACTGTTGCTTCCTAAAAAAAAATTAGACATGCCGGCTATGAGGAGCATAGAATTCAACATTTATATTAAAGTTCTACTCTTACGATCAACAACATCATTTGATTTAGGTGAGTGAGGAGCTGTGGTTTCAATAATTATTCTCTCAGAGGTACAAAATTCTTTGAATCCAGTAGCAATGTATTATCCTTGATAACTGTTGGGTACATTGGAAAATGTGTACCTGATTTGAAGAAGCCCAACTTAGCTCAATGATATACATCAAGGTGTATTTGATGTTATTTTAAGTTGACATGTGCAGGTGAAGATGTGTTAAAGAATGCAGAAAAATATTCTAATTCCATGTGTCGACACCTGAAGAAACAGTGTCGACACTTCAGAATATTTGTGTCGACACTTCAGAATATTTGTGTCGACACTTGAAGGAAGCTGTGTCGACACAGAGAAAGATAGTCGACCACATTTGTGTCGACACTGGGAAGCAGTGTCGACTCACAGAGAAAGATAGTCGACCACATTTGTGTCGACACTGGGAAGCAGTGTCGACTCACAGAGAAAGATAGTCGACCACATTTGTGTCGACACTGGGAAGCAGTGTCGACTCATAGGAAGATAGTCAACCACATTTGTGTCGACACTAGGAGGCTGTGTCGACACAATGAGACAGAGTCGACACACATTGGCAGAAGTCGACAATACTTGTGTCGACACCAGAAGACTAAGTCAACACATACTGAGTTCTGAATCTACAACAACTGTGTCGACACACAGGACTTGTGTCGACACACTGCAAAGTCAAGACCAAGTTATTCTCTGAAGAAGCTGTGTCGACTTAAAGGCAAACTTGTCGACATCATCAAAGGCTGTGTCGACACCAAAGTTACTTGTGTCGACACATACAGACAGTTGGTCTCGACACTTCCTGACAGTCTGTCTCAACACATTGCTGACCAAGACTAAGACACAGGATCTGTTTGAAGACTTGACAGCTGTGGGTTGAAGCCAGTTAACTGATGTTGTCAGACTTGTCAGAAGACAGTTATAAACCGGATCAGTCGGTTACCATTAAGAAGATCTATAAATAGATAGATTCAGAGAGAAGAAAAAAAGTAATGAGAAGATTGAACTTTGGCAATCAAATTGAGAAATCAAATCAAGAAGGTGTAATACACTAAAGAAGATCTTCATCAGAAGATCTAAGAAGACGATCTCAGGATCGATATAAGAAGAGTTCTAACAAGAATTCAGAAGTATCATCAAAGATGTTGGATAGAGAGGGATCCACCCATTTTAAAGAAGAAGAAGGAAGCCATCAGGGGTTTCTCAAGAAGCTGTTTGGAAATCAACTCAGCTAAGTTCAGATTCAAGAAGCTTTGAAGAAAGCTCAGATTCAGTTGATTTCATCAGCTGATCAAGAATTATCTTGTCCTCTTCTCTCTCAACAAAGGCAAGACATTAAAACTTCTTTTCTAAATTTCTGTAGGATCTGTTTTACCCAGATCTGAGTTGTAAGCCTGTGATATAAAGGCAGAGTGTAGGAGAGTTGATCTCTGAGTGGTAGGGATGTTTGCCTGAGTGTAGGAGAAGGTTCTTCTCTGAGTTGTAGGCCTTATGGCAAGGCTGAGGTAGGGCTGTTGTGCCTGAGTTGTAGGAGCCTATCCAGGTTCTGAGCTGTAGGATCTGAGGATCTGAGAATAGTGGAAGTTTGGCCGAATCTAGCATACTGCTAGATAGGTGAAGGGGGAAAGTGGATGTACCCAGACCTTGGGGAATCACTATAAAACATTGTGCAATCTGTGATGATTAAATGTCTGTGAATGCTGTGCTGGATGTTTTAATGTTTGTAATTGAATTCTGCCTAAAAATTTGAACAAGCAATTAGAACCTATTCACCCCCCTCTAGGTGTTTAGGTTGTCTTGAAAGTAAAACTATCAAGTGGTATCAGAGGGAGGTTCCTCAAAAAGGACTTAACAGTCTGAGATAGATCTGAAAGACAGAATCAAGATTCAAGAAGATGGGTTCTGGAGAGAATCATAAGGAGCTAGGGTCTATGAAATTACCCATATGCAAGAAGGAAATCTTTAGAATTTGGAAAGAAAGAGTCAGGTTGTTTATGGAGGCATCTGACCCAAGAATATACATCACAGTTCAGGAAGGACCCTTCATTCCAATGAAGGTATCAGTTCTTGATGCTAATATTCAAACTCCAAAGAGTTATTCTGAAATGACCAAGGATGAAATCATTTTGGCAACCATGGATAAAAGAGCACAGAACATTATTGTAAGTGTCATAGATGATTCAACATTTCAGAATCTGATTCACTACAAGACCTCCAAAGAAATGTGGGACACATTGATTATCTACATGGAGGGATCAGAAGAAGTAAGACATGACAGGAAATCTATGCTCAATCAGGAATATGAAAGTTTTAGACAAGGAAAATCTGATAGCATAACTGAGTGCTATAAGAAATTCTATAGAATTGTGAATGAGCTAATGTCCTATGGAAGAGTCTTCAGTACTTATGAACTGAATGACAAATTCTTGAGATCCTTAACAAAGGATTGGGACACAAAGATCTGTGCCATAAGAGAAGTGGCTAAATTGGCAGAGATCTCTCCTCCCACCTAGTTTGGAAAGCTGCTATCCTATGAAATGCAACTTTTGGTGAGGAAGGAGGAGGAAAAGAATTCAAGAGGAGAGCATAGAGAAAAGACTGTGACATTCAATGCAGAATCCATCAGAAAGAATAGGAGGATATCACCATCCCATCCTAAGGAAATTGCAGAAGTCAGTTCAGAAAATTCAGATAATCAGAGTTCAGAAAGCTGTGATTCAGATACAGACTTTGCTGCATTCACAAGGCAATTCCAGAGGTTCTTGAAGAAGAAACAGTGGAAGCCTAAGCCCTCTACTTCACAGCAAGTTGATGACTATTATCAGAAGAAAAAGTCATCAAGGAAAGAAAAGAGCAGATCAAAGCCCAGCAAGGCTACTACTTCAAAGATTGTCTGCTATTGTTGCAATAGACTTGGACATGTAGTGGCTGACTGTCCTGATAAGAGAAAGGAGTCTTCAGACAAGAATAAGACTCATAAAAAGGGCAAGAAGGAGAAATCCTTTGTTGCAAAGAAGGATAAGAGCCTAACAGATCAGTCAACTTCAGAGTCAGAATCTGAAGCAGAAGCATATATTGGACTATATGTTGTATCTGAAGAAGAGGAGTTTCTGCAGTTGCTAGACTCCATCTATGATCAAGAGGATCATCAGTGCATGGGACTAATGGCAGGATCAGAAGAGGACATATGCCAGAATCAGTCTGGTCCTAATAAGGTACAATGTCCTTCTATGAAATCTGTTTGTAGTACAAGTACAGAATCAGCTATATCTGCATCAAGTGATGTAGATGCATCTGAATCTAAAGGAGATGTCTATCAATTGATAGATAAGTATGGGGACTTGTTGCAGGCCCTTAAGAAAAGCAAGAACCTGGTTAAATCTCAGGCTCATGAAATTGCTGAACTAAGGGTAGCTGCAACTGAGTTAGAGAAAGTAATTGATCAAAAGTTAAATGAAATTGCCAAGCTGAAAAATATAACTATTATTCAGATGGGCACAATTAATTATACCAATGATCAAGTGAAGAGTCTGGAGGCCAGACTAAGAATTGAAAAAGATTTAGTGGCTAGTTACTCTAAGCCAAAGTCTGTCTTACCCTTGATTGATGAATTTGTGAATCAAAAGGGTAAGACAGGATTATGATTCAAAGGTAACTCCAGGGCTGGCCAATTCAAGAGGAAAGGCAAAGCTCCTGTCAAGCCACTGAACTTTTCAGTCCCTATTAAGTTTAGAAAGGTGGAAGTGCCTTCTAACCTATATGATCATGAAAATATTCATGGTCATATTAAGTCTAATGTTCTGAAAAACAAGGGTGTAAATGCCAACAGGCCTACCTATGTTCATAAACCCAATGGTTATAAAAAATCAGGGGGGTGAAGCTGCTGCAGCACCAGCAATGGACAGAAATTCTTTTGTCAAGGATGTATCTAGAACTAGATACAATAGGTTTGAATGTTGGTGCTGTGGCAAGAGAGGCCATTTTGCACTAGACTGCTGGTATAACACAAGTGTTAGAAAGAACAATAGTCTACCTGTTAGAAGAAATAATGGTAGCTTTGTTAATGCTAACTTGAACCAAGGACCCAAGACTTGCTTGGGTTCTAAGGGTAAGTAAATCTGTGTTGCAGGTGAATCCAAGTAACCATGCCCCTATATGGTACTTGGATAGTGGTTGTTCCAGACACATGACTGGAACAAAGGGGCTGCTGAAGGAGTATTCATCTGTCAAAGATGGACCTAAAGTGATCTTTGGTGGATCTGAAAAAGGAGTCATCAAAGGGTTTGGTAACATTTCTTCTAACCTAATTACTATCACCCAAGTGGCTTATGTAAAAGGTTTGAAACATAATCTAATAAGCATAAGCCAGCTGAGTGATTTAGGATATGACATTTCATTTGTTAAGGATGGATGTCATATCAAAAGGTCAAGTGATCAAGAGATCGTTTTGACTGGGTATAGGAAGAGAAATGTATATTGTCTTAATTTTGTATGTGAGAATAAAGCTTCTCCCATCTGTCTTGTAGCTGATGACAATGCTTCTCATTGTGTTAAGTGGCACAAGAGATTGGCTCATCTTAACTACAAGACAATTGGCCAACTCTTTATCAAAGAGTTAGTGAGGAATGATCCTCAAGTTAAGTGTATGAAGGAAGGGATATGCTCAGCTTGTCAAAAGGGCAAGCAGACAAAATCCTCCTTTCAAAGCCTTGAAAACAAGGATTCTTTGAGGTGCTTATACCTCTTGCATATGGATCTTTTTGGTCCTATGCCAGTTCATAGTCTAGGTAGGAAGGTCTACACTTTTGTGGTTGTAGATGACTATTCTAGATTTACATGGGTGTTCTTTCTGAGACAGAAATCTGAAACCCCAAGTGTTTTACTTAATTTTGTAAAGCAAATTCAGAATGAACTGAATAGTACAGTGGTCAAAATCAGAAGTGACCATGGTACTGAGTTTCAATCTGAAAGCATGACAAAGTTATGTGAAGACTTTGGGATTTTCCAAGAGTTCTCCTCACCAAGAACACCTCAGCAAAATGGAATTGCTGAAAGAAAGAATAGAACATTAATTGAAGCTGGTAGAACTCTATTGAGTGACACCTCTCTACCAGAATATTTCTGGGCTGAGGCAGTAAACACTGCTTGTCATGTGATCAATAGGGCTTCTATCACCAAGAGCCACAAAAAGACTCCCTATGAGATTATGAAAGGTAGAAAACCAAATCTATCATACTTCAGAATCTTTGGTTGCAAATGCTATATACTTAACAATGGTAAGTCATATTTGACTAAGTTTGCTGCCAAATCCCAGGATGGGATATTTGTTGGGTACAACACAAATAGTAAGGCCTATAGAATCTTCAACTTGACTACTCAAGTTGTTGAAGAATCTGTGCATGTTGTGTTTGATGAAACAAGATTAATCAACTATGAGTTGTCTTGTAGATCAAATGACTCAACAGGTATAAGCAAAGGAATGAACAAGCTCTTCATTGCTGAAGCTTCAAGGGAAGATGGAGTATTGGAAAATGAAGGATATTGTCCAGGGGGAGTACAAGACACAATAGAAGATGAAGAAAACCAAGAGGTTCAGCATAATGAAGGAGCTGGAGATGTTCAACCAGAAGGGAATCTTCCTCCAGCTACAAGACATTTAAGAGACCATCCAACTGATCAGATAATAGGTGATCCAAGACAGGGAGTGCAGACTAGAAGCAGAAGTCAAAGCACAGTTCTTCATTCAAGTTTCCTGTCACAAATGGAGCCTAAGAAGTTTGAAGAAGCCATCCAAGACCTGCACTGGACTGATGCTATGCAAGAGGAGCTGAATCAATTCAGAAGGTGCAATGTCTGGGAGCTTGTTCCTAAACCAAGAGGCCACAATATAATTGGGACAAAATGGATCTACAGGAATAAGTTGGATGAGAATGGAGTAATAGTGAAAAATAAAGCAAGATTGGTTGCTAAAGGATACAGGCAGGAAGAAGGGATTGACTTTGATCAAAACTTTGCCCCAGTAGCAAGGCTGGAGGCAATCAGAATGTTCCTTGCCTATGCAGGCTATCAAGACTTCAAGGTATACCAGATGGATGTGAAGTCAGTATTTCTGAATGGTGATCTTAAAGAAGAAGTATATGTATAGCAGCCATCAGGTTTTGTAGATACTCTTAAAACTGATTATGTTTATAAGCTTAGAAAAGCTTTGTATGGGTTAAAGCAAGCCCCAAGGGCTTGGTATGAAACCCTGTCTACTTTCCTTATTGAGAATAAATTCTCAAGAGGAAAAATTGACAAAACTCTATTCCTTAGGGAATCCAAAGGCAAGATCATCTTAGTTCAGATTTATGTTGATGACATAATCTTTGGATCTACTGAAAACAACCTTTGTAAAAAGTTTGCCAAACTTATGCAAGGGAAGTTTGAGATGAGCAGTATGGGGGAACTGAAGTTCTTCTTGGGACTCCAAGTAAGACAGACTTATGATGGCTTGTCCATATCCCAGTCAAAGTTTACTAAAGAATTAATCAAAAAGTATGGTATGGAGTCATCCTCCATCATGAGAACTCCTATGGGGACAAGTATGCCTATATGCAAAAATGATGCAGGTAAACCTGTTGATGAGACTTTGTATAGAGGAATAGTTGGTTCTCTACTATATCTCACAGCTAGTAGACCAGATATTATGTATGCTACATGTGTCTGTGCTAGGTACCAAGCCTGCCCTAAAGAGTCTCATTATACTGCAGTCAAAAGGATTCTGAGATATCTTAAGGGCACACCTAATCTAGGCCTTTGGTACCCTAGGAATAGAGATTTTCTACTAACAGGTTATTCAGATGCAGACTTTGCAGGCTGTAGAGAGGATAGGAAGAGTACAACAGGTACTTGTCAATTCTTGGGAGGAAGATTGATATCTTGGAGTAGTAAGAAGCAGACCAGTGTGGCTATATCTACAGCTGAGTCAGAATATGTTGCTGCTGGCAGCTGCTGTGCACAACTATTGTGGATACAGCATCAGCTTAAAGATTATGGTATTCAAGTAAGTAGAACACCTCTTTTGTGTGATTCTAAGAGTGCAATTTCTATTGCTAATAATCCTGTTTCTCATAGTAGAACTAAGCATATAGAAATTAAATACCATTTTCTTAGAGATCATGTAGAAAGAGAAGACATCACATTGGAATTTGTTAAAACAGATTATCAAATAGCAGATGTATTCACTAAGCCTCTGGATGAAACAAAATACAATAAATTTAAAATTGAATTAGGCATGCTGACCATTGATTAGATTATAAATAACATATTAGATTATCAAATGGTCTTAAGTGGTGTAGACAGAAACAGAAATTGGCTAAGTAAAATAGTGTCGACACATTCAGTGATAATGTGTCGACTCAGTGAAGTAATGTCGACAAGTCAGAAATATTGTGTCGACACAGAGAATATGTGTCGACACTTAAGAATTAAATTGTCGACTTATCCAGGAATGTAGTGTCGACTTCACCAGAATAGTGATGTCGACACTTACAAATTTTGTGTCGACACTTATCCTAAGAGTCGACACAAATTTTCTGATACTCTACTATATCTCTCAGGTGTCGACATATCCACATTTGGTGTCGACATATAGTAGACAGATTTGTTGTCGAGACAATAGAAGTTTGTGTCGACACATTACATCTGTGTCGACACATATAGACTGTTTTTGCCCGCCTTTTGATTTTCTTTCAATAAAGGGTATAAATAGGTCAAGAACTTATTCAGTCGACACGCTTACAAGGTTTTCGAGACTGAAACCCTGTGTCAACTCTCTCTCTCTCTCTCTTCTCTCAAGCTTTCTCACCTGAACAATGACGCCGAAGATTGAAGACAACATCAATGAAGGTTATGAGTTAGTAAGGAATGCCTTTGCCGAAGCCCCAACAGATGTTCAACGAGTTATCTCTCTTATTTCCGAATCCGTATTAGAGTTCATAGTTTCTGAACCTTCCAAGATATGGAAGAAGGAGGTGCATGAATTCTTTAACTCTGCATCAATAGGTTCAGATGTTCTCAAGATAAAGTCCACTGTGCATGGGTCGACAGTGAAGATTACCCCAAGAAGTCTAAGGAAGATTCTACAATTACCAATAATTGAGAATGAAGAAGAAGTCTCTGCTTCTAAGTTGAGGGAGGCTATCCAATGGTGCGGATTGGATCCCACTCTGAAGATTGGAGCTGCTTTCAACAGGAAAGGGATGAATCAGCAAGGGAAATTTCTGTCTGAAGTAGTTGGCAAGGTGATTCTGTGCAAATCAGGGGGACATGATAGGATTTCAGCCTCTATGTTCAGCCTCATGACCAGAATTGTGTTTACAATTCCAACTGATTGGTCAGCTGTAATCTTTGAAAAGATCAAGGAAGGAATAAAGAAGTCAAATCTGGCTAGAATTATGAGTTTATATTTGAATGGAGTGATCCCTGAGGTAATGCTACACCTGCCAGGAACAAAGATCAATCACATGAGAAAGATGGACATGAGATTGTTTTCTAGGTGGGATAGGGTGTTGTCTAAGGATGTGCCTGATGAGAGCAGGCAGGACACCCCAGTGAAATCCTCTTCTCATGCTCAAGATACTGAGCAGCTTCAAGAAGAACAAGAGAGGAAGCAGGATGAAGATCACCCTGTGTCTACTCCAGCCCAGCAAGACACTATACCTGCACAGATGCAGGGGGAGCAAGCTCATTCACCTGCCCAGATTGTATCTACTCCTTACCAGGTACAGTTGCAGGGGGAGCTGGTGTATTTCCTTACTAAAGACGTTTCTAATATTTCTATTTCTGTACAATTGCAGGGGGAGCAAGTGTACTCACCTGCCCAGGACATTACCAATGCTGAACAAGTACAGGGGGAGAAGTTATCTGACCCAGTGCAAGAGGAAGTCCAAATTGATATCCCCAAAGATCTGAATATAGAAGATTTAATTGATACATCTTATGTTCAAGCTCAGAAGGAATATACTCTAGATGAGTTATTCCCTAATGTTGATATGGCTACTGATAGAGTAGAAGAGGGGCAAGAGATTGAAAAGGCCCTTGACATGGAGATAGAAATTGAGAAGGAGCAAATAGTTGAGGGGGAGTCTGTGTATGTTGAGGCTGAACAACGTGGCACTGAGACAGATATTCCTCCTCCTCCTCAAGAAAGAGTTCAAGTTGATAGTTCATCTGAATCTGAGACTGAAGAAGCCAGAATGGCTAAGAAGAGAAAACTTGTAGTCTTCAAGAGAAGGAGCAAAGGTTATAAGCAGGCTATACAGACTACAACTCAACCAACCCATTCTGAATTTAATTATAACAAGTTTATGGTTGATTTGCAAGTTAAGTTAGATGACCATAGAGTGGCAGTTGAAAAATATGTTGATGAGAGCAATAAGGCCCTTCAATTTGACTTGGCTCAGGATATAAAGTCAATTCGATTTGAAGTCAATATGCATAAGAAAGAGATGACAGATTACTTCCATAAGGGAGGTAATGCTGTGGTGTATTTGGCAAAACAACAACAGTCTATCATCCCTAAAGTGGATGATATTGCTTTAAAACAAAGCTATGTTTTGGAGAATCAGCTAAGGATGAATGACAATTTAACTGAATCTCATCATGAGATTATTGCTGAATTGAAAAAGGCTACTCCAGGCCTGCCTGCAGCTAGAGCAAAGGAGATGGAAGAATTTGATAAGACATTTCAAGCTGCTATTGAATCTATTAAAACTGCTATCACTACCTCTCAAAAGGATATATCTGACAAGCTTCAAAAGTTAAAACCATTTTTTAAAGAGGGTGTGAATTATCTGGATGGACAGATCAGATTTCAGAAGGAAGATCTAAGAGATCATATTACCAGAGAAGCCATAAAGGGGGAGAGGTTGTTAGTTCATGCAGGCTCAAAGCACACCAAATGGGTGACCAATAGTTTTCGAGCCACATTGGGATATCCACCTTTGTGTGATGATGCTATGGTGGCTGAGTCAGGAATACAAACAGGTCTACTTGAAGGCAATCAACCTGAGGTTGCCCAAGTCATTTACCCTCCTCCAGATTTTGATATGATTGATCAGCAAGTTCAAGAAATGTATAGTCCTCCAAAGGAGGTTGACAGGGTTGTTATTGAGAAAGTGGATAAGCCTGAGGCCACTTTGAAAGAACAGCAAGATGCTCTACTATCTAAGAAGAGATTTAGAGAGCAGGCTGAACTTAAGCCAGATTTTGAGCAGTGGAGCCCTACTTCAAGAAATATTATACTCACTGCATGGAAGGCTGTGAAAGACCAAGTTCATGAAAGAGGAAAGTGGTATAATGAAATAGAATGGCAAAAGCATGAAGCTAGGCAGGAGGCAATAGTACAGTTTAGAAGAAAAGCCAAGCTGGGTAGGCTGCCACCAGATGCTCAGGAGCCAAGCAAGTACTTTCCAAAGCGCTTTCATTACTTTGAAAGGCAAAGGCTCAAGGAAGAAGCAAAGAAGAAGGCTGATCAAAAAGGCAAGAAGCCAGCTGAAGATGCTGAAGCTCCTGTGAATGCTCAAATCCAATCTGGCAAAGGGATTGTCATAAGAGAGCCTGATCAGTCTTAATTTTAAGTTCTTTCAAAAGTATTTTGTAATGTTTTGATTAAATCATTCAATGTAAAACTCTGTAATCAAACATTATCAAGTTATAAACAATATTTTGTTTGGAATCATATAATGCTCACTCTGTGATGGATTGTTCATATTTTGTTTGGAATCATATAATGTTCACTCTGTGATGGATTGTTCATATTTTGTTTATATTAAGTATTCCTGTTATGTCATATATCATCATATTATACTTTTTATAAATGGTGTATATCATTGGCTATAAGGGTTATGACTTCTCCAAATAGGGGGAGATTGTTGGGTACATTGGAAAATGTGTACCTGATTTGAAGAAGCCCAACTTAGCTCAATGATATACATCAAGGTGTATTTGATGTTGTTTTAAGTTGACATGTGCAGGTGAAGATGTGTTAAAGAATGCAGAAAAATATTCTAAGTCCATGTGTCGACACCTGAAGAAACAGTGTCGACACTTCAGAATATTTGTGTCGACACTTGAAGGAAGCTGTGTCGACACAGAGAAAGATAGTCGACCACATTTGTGTCGACACTGGGAAGCAGTGTCGACTCACAGAGAAAGATAGTCGACCACATTTGTGTCGACACTGGGAAGCAGTGTCGACTCACAGAGAAAGATAGTCGACCACATTTGTGTCGACACTGGGAAGCAGTGTCGACTCATAAGAAGATAGTCAACCACATTTGTGTCGACACTGGGAGGCTGTGTCGACACAATGAGACAGAGTCGACACACATTGGCAGAAGTCGACAATACTTGTGTCGACACCAGAAGACTAAGTCAACACATACTGAGTTCTGAATCTACAACAACTGTGTCGACACAGAGGACTTGTGTCGACACACTGCAAAGTCAAGACCAAGTTATTCTCTGAAGAAGCTGTGTCGACTTAAAGGCAAACTTGTCGACATCATCAAAGGCTGTGTCGACACCAAAGTTACTTGTGTCGACACATACAGACAGTTGGTCTCGACACTTCCTGACAGTCTGTCTCAACACATTGCTGACCAAGACTAAGGCACATGATCTGTTTGAAGACTTGACAGCTGTGGGTTGCAGCCAGTTAACTGATGTTGTCAGACTTGTCAGAAGACAGTTATAAACCGGATCAGCCGGTTACCATTAAGAAGATCTATAAATAGATAGATTCAGAGAGAAGAAAAGAAGTAATGAGAAGATTGAACTTTGGCAATCAAATTGAGAAATCAAATCAAGAAGGTGTAATACACTAAAGAAGATCTTCATCAGAAGATCTAAGAAGACGATCTCAGGATCGATATAAGAAGAGTTCTAACAAGAATTCAGAAGTATCATCAAAGGTGTTGGATAGAGAGGGATCCACCCATTTTAAAGAAGAAGAAGGAAGCCATCAGGGGTTTCTCAAGAAGCTGTTTGGAAATCAACTCAGCTAAGTTCAGATTCAAGAAGCTTTGAAGAAAGCTCAGATTCAGTTGATTTCATCAGCTGATCAAGAATTATCTTATCCTCTTCTCTCTCAACAAAGGCAAGACATTAAAACTTCTTTTCTAAATTTCTGTAGGATCTGTTTTACACAGATCTGAGTTGTAAGCCTGTGATATAAATGCTGAGTGTAGGAGAGTTGATCTATGAGTGATAGGGTTGTTTGCCTGAGTGTAGGAGAAGGTTCTTCTCTGAGTTGTAGGCCTTGTGGCAAGGCTGAGGTAGGGCTGTTGTGCCTGAGTTGTAGGAGCCTATCCAGGTTCTGAGCTGTAGGATCTGAGGATCTGAGAATAGTGGAAGTTTGGTTGAATCTAGCATACTGCTAGATAGGTGAAGGGGGAAAGTGGATGTACCCAGACCTTGGGGAACCACTATAAAACATTGTGCAATCTGTGATGATTAAATGTCTGTGAATGCTGTGCTGGATGTTTTAATGTTTGTAATTGAATTCTGCCTAAAAATTTGAACAAGCAATTAGAACCTATTCACCCCCCCTCTAGGTGTTTAGGTTGTCTTGAAAGTAAAACTATCAATAACTTCTAAATCTCTTAATTTGTAAACTTATTTGATTTTCTACTTTAGATTTGAAGGTCATAAATGTCTCAAAAAGCTCATCTTTCGATTTTAATAAATACATAGGACAATATCTAGAAAAATTATTTATGAATGTAATGAGATACTTCCTTCTCCCTCTAATGATATGATTTCAGAAATCATAAAGGTCTAAATGTATCAATTCAAGAAGTTATGTGCTTCTAGAAACCGACTTGAAAGGTTTTCTAGTGATTTTGTTTTGAGCACACTCCTCATACTTGTCAAATCGAATAGACAAATCTAAGGGGATGTTATGACTCTTATCTAGATCTCGCATTTTCTTATAATTCATATGTCCTACTTTATTGTTTAACAACTTAGGATCAATAAGAGTTGAACTCACTTGATTAATACTAGCTTTATTTAAGCTAAGTCTATACATTTCGTTGATTATATACGCATAACCAAAATAATATGAATTAACGATTAAAGTTATTCTACCATTTTGAGTTGTGAAAGACATTTCAGACTTATCTAACAGACTCATAAAAATAAAAAAAATTTTATGACATTAGAAACTATTTTAACATTATTTAAAGTAAAGTTTTACCTAAAGAGAGGATCAGTTTTGTTATCCCAACATGAGTCACTCTAGTCTCTCCTTCATTGTAGTTCTCTATCTTATCCTAGATAGTTGTGACCTTTGTCAGAAGACCTCTGTCGTTCGTCACATGATAGGTAGCATTGCTGTCTAGCTACATAATGAGGACGAGCTACGGTGACTGCTCCAATCATAGTCATAAAGGACTTAGGATCTAAGCCATCTATAAGCATGTTCGCCACATTTTTTGGGGATTTCTCTTTTTTCTTCATCAGAGCCTTACACTCAGCTGCCTAATGACCCCACTTATCGTAGTTGTGGGACTTTCCCCTCTTCCATTTGAAAGAAGGCTTTTTAGTCATCAATTGTGTAGAGGCTTCACCTTTAGGTACTAGTGGCTTCTGGTAAGGCTTACATGATCGAGAAACAAAGTTGATGGCCTGTGAGAACTGACCTACTTGCTCCAAGCTTTTTCCAGCAATAATTTGGTCCTCAATGTGGATGAACCTTTTAAGTTCATCTAGTGCGATCTTCCCCTTCAGTCTGTGTATTTCAGTCTTGAAGATGATCTAATTAGGAGGCAGCTTGCGCAGACTTAGGTACACAAAGAGACTATCAAATATATCAGAATGATCATCCTCCAGCTTGAGACACAAATTTAACAGTTCAATGACCTGAGAGGCGACTGGCATGTTAGTAGTGAATTTATAGTAAAGAACTTCTCCCTAGTGAGAGTTTTCGACAGTCTCTCTTTCTTGAAATGTGCGTTCAAGCGATCTCAAATCTCTTTTGCAGACTTATAAACATTATACGTCAGTACTAGTCTAGGATTAATGGAGTTTAGGAGGTAGTTCATGCAAAAGTCATCGACCTTGCTCCACTAATATTCGTCCATATCTTCCTGGGTGGTGGTAAAATTGCTCAGAAATGTGTAGAAAATCTCATGTTCCTTCATTTATAGTTGGACATGCATATTCCAATAGAAGAAGTCAGTGGCATCAAAGGACTACAACTTGACATTATTGAGCATACTTTTCTTCAACATCTTGACTTTGTTTTAAGCCAAAAAAAAACTAGAGAGAAGTCACCTAATCCGTACGGAGATGAGACCGTGTCTTCGGATCCAATTAAAAACATGATTGTTTTGCTCTTCTTTGGCCAAGCACAGTCGCTGAAGACACGATCCACACGAACAAAAAATCCACAGAATTTACTTTGGTGGATATGTACTTGGACTTTGCTCCTCCAAAACCAAGCAACAAGCAAGAACCCCAACCCAAAACAGGATTCTTGCTCCAAGATCTGCAAGGCTATAGATCCAAATCCTCCAACGGCAGGATTCTGACAAGGATGCCTTCCTCCTTCACGATCTAGATCAACAACTCTCTTCCTTCACGATCTAGATAACTTCCCTGGAATCATTTGGGCTGCTTGAAACTTCTAGAAACTGGATCTACATAAGAACGACGCAGATCCACGATGATAACCTTCACAGATCAAGATCCGAAAAACCACAGATTTGGCAAACAAGAACCAGCGACGACACACTGCTTTGGTCTGCGACAAGGAACTCTCCTACGTCTGGCGGTAGCAAAACGTAAACGGATTTTGATTGGGAGTTGGAAAAACACACAGGAGGCGCGATAGTGACGACGGGAACAAGGTTTGCCGAGATCCTTCTTAATTGACTACAGTTTTCCTACTTCACGATCAACGACTTTAGAGATCCAGGAAAGATCAAGGAATAGTGAAGCCAATGATCCTGAACTGCACAAGACCGGTGCCGAAAATGCGAGAAATCACCGGGAGTTCCTCCCTCTTGTAGATCGAAAAAAACTTCTCTAGGGCAGTGTACGACAAAGATTGAAAATAGGGAGAGACAATTCCCTTTCCGATCGGCGACGAACAACCTCCTTTAAATGATGGGAGAGAGCTTCCTTACGCACGATTGAGAGAGCGGCACCAAGATTCGCCGCAGGAAATTAGCGAATGATACGTCGGTGGATTAGTGAATAGGGGAAGCGTGCGGGAACCAAGAATCAGGAGAGCGGAAAACCCTAAGGCTCCATTCGTTAAACGGAAATTGAGATGCAGGAATTGGAATTGACTTCAATTCCAATTCCCGCGAGAATTGGAATTGAAGTCAATTCCAATTCTGTTGTTCGGCTAAATGCAGGAATTCTGTCATCAATATTGGAATTGATAATTCCGATGTTCGGCTGTATGTCGATTTCAACGGTTGGAATTGAAAATTTAATTTTATAGCATTAAAATCGACAAATTTTTTTTTAAAAAAAACAACATCAACAGATAATGTCTCGCATCACCAAAGTTCACCAAATGAAAAACATAGTTTATGATATGACATAACATTGCACTATATTTGGATCCCAGAAAATCAACCCCACATATGTAAGCGTAGCCAAGTCCTCCTGATTGGCAACAACAAAGCCTTAAACACGTCACTCTTGATGTCGTCGACACTCAGCATATCGATAGACTGTATGACCTCTTCCTCAGTCAGATCTGTGATAGCTGTCATGGCTGCATATATCATGTATGCCCTTGAGATCGGATGTGTCGGTTGAGAAGTAACACTGCTTTCGTATTCCATGTTCCTCGTTATTGCTGAAACAACATCTGCAATTATGTCCTCCGCTGCTGCTTTCTTCTTCTTCTTAAACTCTGGCTCGATCTCCTCGACCACATTATCGTCCACTGAAACGTCAATGTGGATCTCATTCATTGCCTCGGATGCTGTTGCAGAATTAGCTCCTGTAGCTCTATCAACCCCACATATCATAACTAAGTCGCCCAAATTCACGATCACCTTGCTACGATAATGCTTTACTGTCGGGCGTGCCTACAAGTTTAGAGTTTAGAATACTTATTAAACTATAAATTGACAGAAAATTTAAAGTTTATTTTTAACTGACAATATTACCTTAACATAATTCGCCCAAACATCTTCGTTGTCTACCTTCACTACATTGCTTTCTCAATCCCATCCAAATCCACTCGTATCTAGCATTGCCGATATCTCTTGGTAGTATTTATTCCATGTTTTTATTCGCCCCATTATCTTCTCCTAAATAATGTCGACGTTGCAAACCTCTTTTAATGATTGAATTGCCGTTATGTACGCGACACTTTTCCAACCACTAGCCGCCTTGTTCCCCAAATTTTGCTTCTCTAGGAGAGCAGTCGATAAAGCACAGTCCATCTGTGATGTCCAAGGAACATATGACCGTTCAATGGCCTTACCAGCTTTTCCCTTACCTTTATCCATATAATTTCTGCAATTTAATCAAACATAAAAGGCAACAACATTATATTTTAAGTAGCACCATATGATTTTAAAAACAACAACAATAGCTTAAGTAGCACCATATGATTTAAAAAACAACAACATTATATCTTAAGTAGCACTACATGATTTAAATGGCGCAACAAAATTATAATCATAGAGTAGCAAAGTAAGAGAATATCCTACAATCCATGTCGAGCACGATACTTGTTGAACATATTTACGGTCATAGTATCTCTAAAATGGGTTCACTCTGAAGTTGCTTGAACATCACCCATTGCATCTGCATACTCAAAACTAGCATGACTTGCATCTTGTTCTAAAATGTCTGCATCTACTTCAGCAAACAATCGTGCATTGTTCTCTAATCTCCTCTCTATTAGAAAATTATGGAGTATACAACATGCATTTATAATTTGAACCTGTGCCAAATTTAAAAAAACTACACTTTATAACCAAAGAAATTGTTGTAGAATGAATGTCCTCTTAATAAATATACCTGCACTTTGATATCATAGAAGGATGACCCTCGTAAAATTGCCCATCTTTTTTTGAGGAGACCAAATGTTCTCTCAATAACATTTCTCTCTTTTGCGTGTCTAAGATTAAACAACTCTTTATAGTTCGTCGGATTGTTGCCCTGTGTAGCCCACTCTTTTAGGTGATATCTTGTTGACCGATATGGAGCAAGATAACCTGTACTGTTTGCGTATCCTGCATCCACAAGGTAGTATTTTCCTACCAGGACCTCAAAACCATCCGCTCTTTCGAGAGCATTACACAACACTCTGAAGTCCGAAGATGAACCCTCCCATCCAGGTAATACATAAACAAATTTCATGTTTGAGTCACATACACCCATTACATTTGTTGTAATCGCTTGCTTCCTATTTCGATATCGACCTTGATCTTTGATTGGAACTGTTACTTCAATATGATTCTCATCTATGACACCAATGCAGTCCTATACATTATGCAATTAGGTATTACTATTGAATAAACAGATAACATACACAAGACCTGTATGAAAGAGATAAAATTCTCACTGGAAAATTACGCCATCTTTGTGTTGTTGATGCATCCGGGAGCTTGATAAAATCAGGGGCTAATTTTAGAATTGCCCCTAACACAACGCTGAAATGTCTCCTAATTGTATCAATTGAACGTAATAACGTTTCACCAACCGCTCGAAATTTTTTATTATGAGCTAATATATATAAAAAAGTGCTAACAGACTCTTTCACTGAAACGTTTCTTGTATCTCATAGTAAGCCTCTCACAACTAATATGGTGCATAGAGTTTCAAAGGAGTTTTTATTCATTTGAAGCTGATTAAAATAATTGATATCTGTCCCACTATGTAATCGGGCAAACAATGTCCTTCTTAAAATTGTTTTGGCATCGGCCTCTTCAAGATCCCTTCCAATTCTGGGTTTCATCAAAACAACATAGGCCGCAGCAAGAGCTGCTGCCACTGCTGCTCTCCTACGTCTACGACGTCTTTGTAATTCATCCATCTACATATAAACGAACATGTACAAAATGCATGTGAATGCAGCTGTCCTGGAAGAGAAATCTTTCCACCAATGAGGAATGAAAAATCAAGTATGCTAGGGTACATGCAGGGTACATTAGGGTCGTTATACGACCCTACTTTCCGGTGTTGCACAAAAAACTCCTCACTAAATGTTATGAATCCATGGTACATACACAAACACAGTGATAGATTTCATTTCTTTATCCCCAAAAAGAGCTACTATTGGGCAGCTCTATTGATTCGAGTTAAATTGACATCACAAGATCAAAAAACTTCAATTCAAAAATTTTAAGATGTTAGAAACCAAGAACCAAACATCATCTATTATTAAGATTAAAAAATTGACCAATTTGAGGGAAATATAAAATAGGGTCAGAAAACAGAAACTGGACAGTAAATAGTAAATCAGTAAATGACATGGGATGGGGAAAAAAAGAAATGATGATTCAAAGGGGTTAAGCTCACCACAAAACTACCACACAAATTTCTTCTAAAACTTGGATTGAACTTGATTACATGGTAAGAAGAAGAAGAAGAGGAAGAAGAGGAAAAGGAAGAGGAAGAGGAGGAGGAGGAGGAAGAGGAAGAGGAAGGGGAAGAAGAAGAGGAAGAAGAAGAAGACGACGACGAAGAAGACGACGACGACGAAGAAGAAGAGGAAGAAGAAGAGGAAGAAGAAGAGGAAGAGGAAGAGGAAGAGGAAGAGGAGGAGGAGGAGGAAGAAGAGGAAGAAGAAGAAGAGGAAGAAGAAGAAGAGGAAGAAGAAGAGGAAGAGGAGGAAGAAGAAGAAGACGAAGAAGAAGAAGAAGAAGAGGAAGAAGAAGAGGAAGAGGAAGAGGAAGAGGAGGAGGAGGATGACGATGAGGAGGAGGAGGAGGATGAGGACGAGGAGGAGGAGGAGGGCGAGGAGGATGAGGGGATAAGGAGGAGGGGGACGAGGGGGAGGCGGACGAGGAGGAGGAGGAGGAGGAGGAGGAGGACGAGGAGGAGGAGGATGAGGAGGAGGACGAGGAGGAGGACGAGGGCGACGAGGAGGACGAGGACGAGGAGGAGGACGAGGAGGAGGAGGAGGACGACGAGGACGAGGACTAGGACGAGGACGAGGAGGAGGAGGAGGACGAGGAGGAGGAGGAGAACGAGGGGGAGGAGGAGGAGGAGGAGGACGGTGCCGGAGCTGGAGCCGGGGCCAGAGCCGCAGCCGTAGCCGGAGTCAGAGCCGGAGCCGGAACGACGACGGGAGCAGGAACGACGACGGGAGCAGGAGCGGCGGGAGAAGAAGAAGAAGAAGAAGTACCTGCCGGAGCCGGAGCAGGAATGACGACGGGAGCAGGAACGGCGACAGGAGCAGGAGCGGCGGTGGGATCCGGAGCTGGAGCAGTCGAGGCGACGGGATCGGGAGTAGGAACAGAGAGGGGGATCGAAATCGCGGCGACGGGAGAAGGAAGAGGAGCGGGATCGGAATCGCGAAGTCTGACCTAGCGAGGTCGGAAATGATTGTCGCGGGATGAGCTTATACCCAATTTTGACCGAATTGGGTTTGATTTCTGATTCCCACGAATTTTTTGGCAAACCGAACAACTACAATTGGAATTGGTAATTGAATACCAATTCCAACGACCCAATTCCCGCTTAACGAACGGAATCTAAATGTTATCCTGAGAATATTGGGATAACTCTGCTAAAGATAGTCCATATGCCTTATCAAGTATGAAATATGGTTTATATAGTATCTCCAGCGTATAGCATAGTCCTATAGTGACACGAACCCAATAACACGCTCCGAGTTGGTTTCGATGCGTGCGGATATATATTAAAATATCTAATATATTATATTACTTTATTAAAAGTAAAAAAATGATGAAACATTTATATTTCCAATTTTACCCATATTTTATTAATCTAATGCCATTGCTTTTTTATTCAGTTTAAAATAATTTAAATTATAATGTTGTTGCGTGTTAACTCGATGTGCTCTTGAATTGATCGAGAATCGAACCTTCCTAGCTTGAGAGCGGTCAAGCGCGCAAACAGTTAATGAAAGAATCGGCGGCAGGCAAGAAATCGAATTTTAAGCGTGGAAAATCCCATAAAGGGAAAAAATCACGTGGTCAGGTCTGTTCTGGCCAAATTTCCACTATCTGTTTGCTTGTTACAAGAGGTTTGTAGAGAACTCGAGGGCAACATGCCGCCTCTCATTATATTTGTGGTGAGTGACGTAGAAGCTTCGAGGGTGATTGATCACCGCTTGTAACGCTAAGTATTTTTTTAAGTTGTACAGAGGGGAGCAATGTGTTTACTGCGTTCTGGAGTCTGTTGTTGATGCTCAGAAGCTAGAGTGACGCACCCGACGCAATCTGGAGTTTGTTTTTGATGCTCAGAAGCTGGTCGGAGTGACGAGCCTGGCATTATCTGGAGTCTGTTGCTTGCTCTGGTTGCACACATAAGAGTCTGGAGCGATGTGCATGGAGTGCAATGTACACAGAGTGCAATATGCATGTGGTGCAATATGCATGGTGAAATCCACAAGGGGTCTTTGAAGGCCTTTGACAGATCTTCAAGAAATCTTCGAAGGTCTTCGAGGATTCCTTCGAGTGCACATAGAGATCTTTGAATGATTCTTCGGGGGCTCTCTCGGGCATAGGAAGTCAGATTAAATAAAAGGAGGGTCTGAGACCCCATTTATAGGTTTTGAGGGTGACATTTCCGTAATTAAGTGGTAAGGTAGTTTTGCGGATATCCACGCACTGTAACCAATTTATGTGCTATGCGCACACCCATTATGAGTAGTAATATGGTTAAATGCACATCCATGATGTGTATGTTTTTGTGCACACCATAACCATATTATTTGTTATATGCGGACTGTTATGCGTATTTTTGCTATACGCACACCGTCATTATGTAATTTGTTGTATGCACGGGCAGATCCAGATTAAGACACGCTCGGGCACGTGCCTAGGCGTGAAAATGGCCGAACGCCGCCTAGTGCTTAAAAGCTGTGTTTTCTTTCCATCGCGATCTCGCCTCCGCCTGGATCAACAATGCCACATGTGCCCTAATCATCCCAGCATGCACTTCCGTGCCAGTGTTGTTTTCCTTCTTCATTGTCCCGAGTGGCTGCTTCTTCTTCGTTCCCGAGCAAGGTAGTTGATGGCTCGATTTTGTCGAGCATTTAACCAACAAAACAGCAGTCAACATATCCATCGCCAACACGTACCCAATAACTAGCATGTATCTTCTTCCTTCGATTATTCTCTTCCTCTTTCGATTTCCTAGAGTGAAAATCGTAAATTTCTGATTCCAGTTAGCAGAGCCATTACCATTTTCTGACTGAGATTTTCGATTTGGTTTTTCTTGATTTAGGACTCAGATTTGTGAATGTATGATCTTAGATTTGTGTTTTTTTCCAAAAAAAATGATGAATGCCTCAAAAAATTGTGATCTTTATCGTCATATTTGCCCTTGAAGGCTTCCAAATTTTACCCGATGGTTGCCAAATTTTACCGCCATTGTGTCTTATTTTTCTAATATTAATTAATAAGTTATCTGGTTATGGTCCCATTTTTGCCCCTATTTTTGACCTAGTTCTAGTTTCTCAATTTTGCCCCTATTTTTGATCTAGTTCTTGTTTTGTCCCCTTTGTGATATAAATTTATATGGTTTTAAAATTTTAAAGTGATAGAAATTTATATGGTTTTAAATTTTTAATAATAGAGCAAACGAACTTCTAATCTCAATTGGTTAACTAGATTACATACCATTAATCTACTAGACATCTTTTGAAAAATGATTTGCACGATGAAATTTATTGTGCCCAGACGGCAACAAAATCGTTGTTCCGCCTTGGCTATATGCATACCCCTATCACATATTTTTATCATCCGCACATCGATTTTGAGAATTTGATATACGCACAACCTTCATGGGATGGTTACCAAGATAGTGGGGTGTTATGGCGGTGGCGTGGAAGTTATCCGGCCGAGGTAGTGGAGGACTAGCGGCGGAAGTTGGTCGGCAGCCAAGTGGTCGGCCGAGTGGCGGAGGCTGGCTGCCGGCGGTGGTGTGGCCAAGGTGGCGTGTTAGCGCGCGGGCAGCGGGCGCGCGTTGGAGCACGCGCGAGCCGCCGGTGCCGCGTGCGCCTGCCGAGCGCGGTCAGTACTGCGCTCGGCATTGCGCGCGACCAGTCTGGGCCACGCAAGTGTCGTGGACGGTTGCGTGCGTCCAACCTGTCAAAATGGTCAGCCCCTCTCTCCCCTCTATTCCTACTAAGGCAGTGTAGGACGGCTAAATCATATAAATAATCATGGCTTTTAAAAGAGGAGAGAGAGAGAGAGAGAGAGGACGTCACACGTGTTACTGTAAACTGTGGGAGTATCTTCAAGCCGTGGCACGGATGCGGCCGAGCTCAGTTACGGCCGCACAAGGCCCATGTGTACTGGCAGTCTGGCACTAGTAAATAGAAAAAAAGAGAGAACCAGAATAAAATACACATAACTCTTAAAAGGAATCTTAATCGGTTGATTTGCAGGTGTGAGATGGAGGATATACTCATAGAGATGGACAGGATTCTTCGGCCAGAGGGGACGGTGATCATTAGGGATGACGTGGACGTAGTTGTTAAGATTAAGACCATCGTTGACGGGATGAGGTGGGAAAGTCAAATCGTTGACCACGAGGATGGGCCCCATCAAAGGGAGAAGCTTCTATTGGCGGTGAAGAGCTACTGGACTTCGTCGGAGAGGAGCCACGACGAATCCAGCACTGCTTCTTAAACCATAGCCAAGTTTGGTGGGTTTGCTTCTCTTTATTTCTTTTAATTCCACTTATTTTTTATATATTTTTTTTATAAAAAATCTGTAGCTATATTTCGTGATTTTATTGTCCATGTAGGTGGTACAATATTATTCAGTCATTAATCGGAGAATTTCATTTTAATAATGTGAATGATTTTGGATTATTTTAGTTCAATTATTTTTATTATTATTTTAATGTGAATTTGACTTTCATAAGAGGCCGGCAATATTTATTTTATTTAATTAAAGGTATATCTATCTATTAATTACTTCAATTATGTCTATCTGGAATTTATTAATGTCCATGATTTGTGATGTGGTTCCCAGTAGGCTAATCTTTGGTGTTCGCATTAGGCTGTTATTTGTCGGGAAATTATTATTTATATATATATATTTGAAGAAGTTTGACCTGCTATTGTTTAGGTTCTGCTTGTTTGAGTTTTTGCTTGCAAGACTTTAATCACTTCTCTTCATTTCTCCTTTGCCCAAACAATTTCTTCCCATGAATTTGACTAAGGCTCCGTTTGACGTAACTTATTTTTACCGGTTAAGCAGTGATGATCACATGAATCAGATCGTAATTATGGTCTGATTTATGCAATCGTAACCGTTTAACCGGCAAAAATAAGTCCCTCCAAACGGAGCCTTAAATATACTCCGTTACTTTGATCTTGTTTTTCTATAATTTATTAATATATGATTAAAATGATATTTAACATAACCTAGCTAATTAAACTTTAGGTGTTGGTGTTGATATATATATATATCTTTATTAAATAAAAATATTAAATAAAATTTTAATATCCCCTTTCCGCCCCGCCCGACGCTGCTTCGTTGTTCCTTATGCCGCCGCCGGCCTGTCCAGCGCCCACTGGGGGTTCGCCGACCTCCGACGAACCCGCCGAGGGTTGTTCGGAGGCGAGCGGGCAGGGCCACCGCAGGCGGTGGCCCTGCCCGTGAGCCCCAGATATTGGTTATTATTTGATGTCGCAGGGCCACCGCAGGACAATCCCTGGCGGGTTCGCCAGAAACCGGCGAATCCCCCGGTGGGTGTCGGGCAAGCTGGCGGCGGCGACATAAAGAACAACGCAGCTTTTGTTTGAGGCGGAATGGATATAGGCAGTCCCCTTCTCTTGAATCCAACGTCTATTATTTGATGCAGCCTCATCCAACGGTACAGATCCAATCTATGGTGTGCCTCCAAATATGCTTATTGTTTTATATAATAAAGATATATATGCGGGCACCCTTATATGCGGGCGTACGGGCAAGTGTTTTTGGGGGTCACGATGGCTTCAAATCGAAAAGTGATCAACATGAAAGTTGTAGATCTCGCCGAGATCTACAACTTTCATGTTGATCACTTTTCAATTTGGAGCTATCTTGACCCTCATATTGGGCCCCGAAAAACCGGTTTTTTGTGCCTTTACTGTAGCACTCTCGCCGCCCCAAATTTCGCGGCCCAAATCGAAGGTCAAGACTGCTCCAAATCAAAACGTGATCAACATGAAAGTTGTTTGTCTCGCCGAGATCTACAACTTTTATGTTGAACACTTTTTGATTTGAAGCATTCTTGAGGCTTGCCCGTATGCCCGCACAATATACTTCTTATATATATATGTGTGTGTGTGTGTGTGTGTGTGTGTGTGTGTGTGTGTGTGTGTGTGTGTGTGTGTGTTGAAACCGAAAACTCGGTCTCGATGGAGTTCACCCTTGGGGAAGGGGTGATCGCACACCTACTTCTCTCCTGCAAGAAAAACAACAAGGAAAAAGAACAAGGGACTGGACCAAGGGCCCGACGCGGAGGACCCACCACACACACGAAAGATCACTGAGCATTTCCCCTCCTTAGCCAAATGTCGGGCTAAGGTACCTCAGAAATTGCTAGAAGACTGGGGGGCAGGTAAGCATGCCTTCTGAGGTACCCTCTGGGTCCTATTGATAGATTTCTGGAAACGGCTTGCAAATAGCCAACCTCCGCTGTTCTGAGCAGCTATGTGTAGCCCAACTGGGCCTGCCAACAACATAACTCCGCTGTTTCAACTGGCTATGGGCAAGCCAGCGGGGGCAAAATGGTAAAAACACCTCACGGATCTCTGGGCGAGTAGCCCTCAACAAACCTTACTCGGCAAGGGCGGCGAATACTCGATGGAGCAGACACTCGCCGCCCATCTGCGAGCTTGGTCGAGTACGGGCCCAACATGCCCTACTCACACGCCGCGGGCTTGTTGAATGGTTCGAATCCGGAGAGCGACTCAGAGCTCGACGAACATCTCAGAGCTCGACGAATAACCCAGAGCTCGACGAACAGCCCAGAGCTCGACGAATTGGACTTGGCGAGCTTGGCTTGGCGAGCTTGGCTTGGCGAGTACGAGCTCGCCTCCCTAAGGTATCTCATCCCGCCTGGGCGATCCGGAGACTGCCGAGCTCTCCCTCCTGCCGAGCTCGGCCAGGGAATCAGACTGCCGGGTTTGGCCATTCTGGCTCCTGCTGACTCACTCTCCGGATACGGGGTTGTACACAATCCCCACTCTTTCCGAGGTTGGCACAAGCTCGGAAAGAAACATCCAACCCCACGGAATTCGGCGAGTGTGTCAGGAGCTAGGGAATCTTTTGGCGGGATCCACCAGCGGCTATAAATATGCACCTGCGTACCTGGGTGACCTTTGTCACTCCCCTTTGCTCTGAATTTGCCGAGATGCCTTTCCCCAAGGATCTCCAAGAGAGGCTTGCGAAGGCTCGCGAGGTCTCCTCTTCCCGCGTCGCCAGCCTAACCTACATTCAACTTAACATCCCGCGAAGCGTCCCAGCCGAGTCCAATTCAGCCAAGAGGGCGAAGCCAGATGCAGAGGCATCCGAACGCGTCTTCCAAGACTTAAAAATGACCCTGGAGCCTGAGACGGGCTCCTCTACCCTGCCTGCCCCTGGGAAGGAGGGGAATTTCATTGACCTCTACGCCGACCAGTACTGCCGGAATGGGGGCGGTGAGGTCACCTCTCCGCGAGCCGATACTCTTCCCACCGACCCGCGGTTCATGGCTCCGGAGGTTCGCCAACGGGACCCGTCTCCGCCCTTCGGGACTCTGGGGTTGAGCTCGCAAAGACCGGACTCGCCAGCCCGCGTTCCCTCTTCTCAGCTCGCTGATACTTCGAGGGATGGTGTCAGAATTATCCCAGTGCCAAACTTCAACCTTCTTCCACCCTGAATACAGCCTCCGGGTCGCGGTAAAAATCTGAAGATGCCCCCACCTCGCCTCTCCTTCGAGGTGCCAAGCTCTTCAGGCGAGTCATCCTTTATTGGTTCTCATCCGTAGTTCCCTGGGTGTACTTCCCCTTTACATCATTGTTCAATTCTTGCAGCCTTCTTCAGCCAGTCGGAGGCCGACGAATCCTTGGAGCGAGCTCGCCACTCGCCCCTCCCCTCCCCGAAGAGCTTAGAGTCCTTCCTGGATGTCGAGCTGGAGGGTCCTGAGCTGACGAAGCGAGGAATTGAAGTCCTCAAAAAGATGGTGCGTGAGCTCCACCTGTTGCAGGAGGACAACGACGTGCTGCAGCGAGAGTGCGCGTGGCTAGTAGGCGAGGTGAGGGAGGGCCCGGCGGGCGAGGTGACGTCCCTTTCACCGATGCTGGAGGAGCTGGACGAGAACCTCCTGGCTGCCTGGGGGTGCTATAGGCGGATCCGCGAGCTCCGCAATTTGCGCCGACCTGCGGGGGAGGAGACGCGAGGTCGTGGGTAGGTAGAGAACGGCCCCCCTGTCGGGCCTACCGGAACTCGCCTCCTTTCCCCCTCAGATCGCATATGTGCCAAAATTGTTGTTTTATTCGCATTTGATTTCTCTGAACAATATCCCTTTTGGGCCTGTAATAACTTAGAAATATTTTCAGACTTTATTGCTTGTTGTTTGAATATAATATTCTTGCTTGGCACATGATGGGGCAGGTCTTGGAAGTCGGCGAGCTGGGTTAGACGAGCTGGACCGATCGATCAGCTCGACCCTTGATTCCTTTTACTATAAATAGGCCCCTCACCTACCCTGACTTACCGCTTTTATTACTTATGTACTTTCTTCCCCTGCTTGCCTTCTCCCTACCCGTACTCGCTCCCTACACCTTCTGCGAGCATGGAAAAGTCCAATCCAGACTCTGATGGTCGCTCCAAGTCCGCTCAACACTTCACCGACTACTGTTTATTTGAGGGGAACACGACGGAGGAGGAGTTCGCCGCGTTCACTGTCGAGTTCAAGCCCCCCGGCTTCGAGGCACGCCGACCCAGGGAGGGAGAGGCCATCAACACTTTTTACCCCGAGGAGCTCGCCTTCCCCATCTCGCATTTCGAGATGGGACTGCGCCTTCCGCTCTGGCCGGAGATCCGCCAAATCCTCAAATACTTCAGCGCGGTGCCCGCAAAGCTGAACCCGAACTCCATCGCCATGATGGTGGAGTTCGCGAGCTTCCTTCGCCGGGAGCGAATCGAGGTCAACCTGACCGTGTTCAGGAAACTCTTTACTTACAAGGCGACTCCCGACGGCGTCGCCTTCTTCGGGGGCTCCCTTATCAAGATTCACGAGATCGCAAAAAAACACCACAATTGGATGACCAAGATCGTCTTCCACAAGGGAGATCTCGGCAACATCCCCTACTCGTCGTAGCAAAAAGGCGAAGAGGTGTACCGACCCCCCACTGTCTCCGGCAATGACGCCGAGGTCCACAAATTTTTCCTCCACAAGGACTTCGAGGTCTCCTTCCTCCGAAGGGGCCTCGACTCGCTCCTCCTCGTCCTTCCCGGCGAAGGTATACCTTTCAACTTTCCTCCTTGCTAGATCTCGCCAAGTCCATCAGGATTTTCACTAAGTTTTTCCTGCAGGGGAGCGGTTGATTCCCGAGAACCCGCCTTTTGTGGATCTGGGACTACTCGCCAACCCCCTCGCCCGCGAGAAGGCGGCTGCAGCCGCCTGCCGAGACGAGCCGTCGTCGTCTAAGACCTCTAGCAAGAAGCGGGCTTATCCCGCGGGGTCCAAATCGCCTCGCCGCCATCCACCGCAGAAAAAGATGAAAGCGGTGGTGGTTTCTCGGGCGAAGCAACAACAACAACCCAAGTACATGAGCTCACCTGATACCAACCCGGACGGGTCGCCGGGGAGCCCGCTGAAGGAGACAACGGGCAAAGAGTAGGAGGGAGGCGAGCCCTCTGCTCCTGCAGTCAAGAAGGCCCCAGCCCGCGAGTCGGGCCCGCCGAAGGGCCATCCCCTCTTTGGCCTTGGCCGGAGGTGGAAGGACTCGGTCGGCGAGCCCGTGGTCCAGTGGGACGAGTAGGCCCACAGAATCTCCGTCTCCACCCTCCAATCCTCATGGGACAACCGAGAGCCCTCCTCAGGTCAAGCCTATATGCTCGGCTTCGGCCTCTACGAGCGCGAGGATGCCGCGACCTACAAGCGCATGACCCTACGCCAACTCAGTCATGAGGGCCTGCAGGCCCATATGCGGGCACTAGAGCTCCACCGCATGGTGGTTCGTCGCGGCTTCAATCTCAACCACCTCCTGCAGAAGGCGGAGCAGAAGCGCGACCTTGCCTAGGGTAAGGTCGTTGACCTGGAGAGGAGGCTTGGCATTGCCGAGGACTTGCTCGCCAAGGGAGCCGGTGGACTGGTGAGCGCTGGTTATCCCTTCCTCTTTTAGCTTAGTATTTTTAGCTTTAGATTTACTTACCTGTTCTTGCCTCAGGATACCGAGGCCGCTAGGGAGCTGCGGACTCGCGCTGCCGAACTGGAGGAAGAGAATAATCAGCTCCGTGCTCGCTACGCTGAGCAGGAGACTCGCGCCGCCGAGCAGGAGGCTCGCGCCGCCGAGCTGGAGGCTCGCGCCGCCGAGCTGGAGGCTCGCGCCGCCGAGCTGGAGGCTCGCGCCGCCGAGCTGGAGGCTCGCGCCGCCGAGCTGGAGGCTCGCGCCGCCGAGCTGGAGGCTCGCGCCGCCGAGCTGGAGGCTCGCGCCGCCGAGCTGGAGGCTCGCGCCTCCGAGCTGGAGGCTCGCGCCGCCGAGCTGGAGGCTCGCGCCGCCGAGCTGGAGGCTCGCGCCGCCGAGCTGGAGGCTCGCGCCGCCGAGCTGGAGGCTCGCGCCGCCGAGCTGGAGGCTCGCGCCGCCGAGCTGGAGGCTCGCGCCGCCGAGCTGGAGGCTCACGTCGTCGAGCTGGAGGCTCGCACCACTGAGCTGAAAGGGAGGAACGCAAAGTTGAGCGAGGAGAATAAGGGGCTTCATGGAGAAATCGCCCGCTAGGCGAAAGCCTTCCTCCCTCCAGGTGGAAACGAGCCCCCCTTCCCATACAAGAGCCTGAGGATGGCAAGGCTGAGGTCGTTGAAAGGCTGCGGCGGGTCAACTCAATCGAATCCGCCGAATGCACCCTGCAAATTATGAAGGATATACAGGTGCTAGTGGATGGATGCGAGGAGGTCACGGTTCGAGACCTCATGCTGAGTCTGTTCCCGCCCACACCGCCTAGCGAGAAGGAAGACAGCCTCGACTTGTTCTTCGACAGGGACTTCAAGGACCATCCTTCTGGCGGAGCGGACGGAGATCGCGAATCCGGGGGAGGAGGCGAGAGCTTACCTTCCCCCTCCCTCTCTTTTTTCTTTCTTGTAACTCTCTCTCCCCTCTTTTGTAACCTCGTCTAGGCGAGCTCTCCTTTTGCAATCATTTTATACTGAATGAAGAATGATTTTTTCTATCTCCTTTACTTTGAATTTTCCTTCTATGATGCACTCGCCCGCGAGCCCTCCCCTTTGCTAGATCTCGCTAGGACAGAACTTGCCGCTAGAGCGCATGTCTAGGATTCGTACCCACGAGCGAACTCCGAGAGCTCGCCCCTCCCCAGGTTAACCAGGAATGGACCACCTGTCGAGCAGGGCCCATAACCACCCAGCTCGCGCGCGGGTTGTCCCTTCTCTTGCTAATGCTGAGTCAAAACTGTCCAAATATTTCACAAGTAAAACTGAAGGGGGGGGGGGGGTGGAGTGCCTTGTTGGAGCTCGCCTTCCTTAATAGGAGGACCGATCGGGGCTCGTCTTCTCTCTGCCGAGCGGGGCCTGCGAGTTCAAACTCGCCTTTAAGGACCTTCCCCCTACCCCCTACACCCTTAGGAAAGCGATCTTTTTAAATAACTCCAGGAGAGGGTGGGACTCCCTCGAGTGACATTCAATCCTCCCAGCTAGGTGAGAGCCTGACAGCAGGATCTGCTCGGGGTCTGGGGTAGACTCGCTCGAGTGACATCCAGCCCTGCCAGCTAGGTGAGAGCCTGACAGCGGGATCTGCTCGGGGTCTAGGGCAGACTCCCTCGAGTGACATCCAACCCTGCCAGTTAGGTGAGAGCCTGACAGCGGGATCTGCTCGGGGTCTGGGGCAGACTCCCTCAAGTGACATCCAGCCCTGCCAGCTAGGTGAGAGCCTGACAGCGGGATCTGTTCCGTGTCTGTTGCAGACTCCCTCGAGTGACATCCAGCCTTGCCAGCTAGGTGAGAGCCTGACAGCGGGATCTGCTCGGGGTATATCACTACTAAAAAACAGACTTTTAGCTACGTCAGATTTCCGTGGCTAAAAGTCCAAAACCGTTGCTAATAACTATTAGCCACGGCCTACCCACAGAAAATGGGCGTGGGCAATGCGAGCGTGGCTAATAGTATTAGCCACGCTGAATCCATGGATAATAAGTTATTAGCCACGGTTAAATTGCCGTGACTAAAAGTTTCTCATTTGTCACGGTTCAATTACCGTGGCTAAAGGGCCTATAATAAACATAACATAAAAAATATTCGGCCGGCCGCCGCCGCCCGTCTGCTGCCCAGCCGCCGCCGCCGCCCGACCGCCGCCGCCGCCCGGCCGCCGCCGCCGCCGCCGCTGCCCGACCGCCGCCGTCGCTCGACCGCCGCCGCTGCCACGCTGATTTCATTTCAAACAATAATTTTGAATGGCCTATATAAACCCCAAATCGAGCTTTTTATTGGCGGTGTGGGACTAAAAAAAACCCGACTTTTTGCCACGGATTAGGCTTCCGTGGCTAATACTAGATTATTAGCCACAAAACAGGCAAAACGTTGCAAAAAGTCGGGTTATTTGCCACGGATTAGTCATCTGTGGCTAATACTTGCTTATTAGCCACGGAATAGGAACCGTGGCTAATACTTCAGTATTAGCCACGGTTTTTCCCCATGGCAAAAAAAATCGTAGCTAAAAGCCATTTTTCTAGTAGTGTGTTGCAGACTCCCTCGAGTGACATCCAGCACTGCCAGCTAGGTGAGAGCCTGACAGCGGGATCTGCTCGGGGTCTGGGGCAGACTCCCTCGAGTGATATCCAGTCCTACCAGCTAGGTGAGAGCCTGACAGCGGGATCTGCTCGGGGTCTGTCAAACGAACGCCAACCATTCTCACAGATTGCAACGAGAGCATTTGACATTTAAAATTTCATTAGCAAAAGGAACGCAACTTACATGGTTTAAGGGAAAAAACGTTTCAAGTCATCACCACTCCAGGTGAGACTTAGGGTCTCGCCCTCCACATTCTGGAGACGATATCCCCCTGACCTCAGTGTTTCTTTTACAATGTACGAACCTTCCCAGTTGGGGTTGAGCTTTCCCACGGCGGCTGACTTTACCACAGCATCCACCTTCTTCAGGACCAATTCCCCTTCCGCAAATTGTTTGACCCTGACGTGCCTGTCAAAATACTTGGCTATTCTTATTTTCACTTGCTCCTGGCAGATTGTCGAGAGGTCGCGTACCTCCTCTACCATATCAAGGGAGAGCCGCAACTCCTCCTCATTCTCAGCTCTCTATTCTTCCCTACCTTCCCCTGTCTCGACCACCCGAGGCGTCCGGACCTCGAAATCTACTGGGAGTACCGCCTCGTACCCATGAGAAAGTTTGAAGGGAGTCTCTCATGTGGCTGTGTTGGGTGTGGTCCTAAGAGCCCAGAGGATCGAAGGGAGTTGTTCCACCCAACTGCCCCTCAAGTTCTCCACCTTCTTCTTGAGGAGGTTGACGATGATCTTGTTCGCCGCATCCAACTGCCTGTTGCTCCTTGGGTGATGAACCGAAACTAATCTGCGATCTATCCCGAGTTGCCCACAAAAGCTGATGAATTCGGCGCAAGCAAACTGGGGCCCGTTGTCCGTGACAATGGCCTGGGGCAACCCATGTCGGCAGATGATTTCCCCCCACACAAAGTTTCTGATAACCTGGGAGGTCACCTTGGTCAACGCCTTGACTTCTAACCACTTGGAAAAATAGTCAATCATGACCAACAATATTCTCCTCTTCCCGGTGGCCTGGGGGAAAGGCCCTACCAGATTCATTCCCCAGATTACAAAGGTCCAGGGCGCGGTGATGCTCCTGAGGCGCTGAGTTGGCTGCAGTTGGAGGGAAGCGAACAACTGGTGTACAACCTCGGACTCGCAGGCGAGCGAGAGGGCCCAGGCAACGAGAGCCGAGCGAGAGGGCTCGGGCGAGAGGTACAAGGAAAGAGGCGCCAAGTGAGAGGCACCAGGCGAGAGGTGCCAGGAGGAAGGGCATGGAGTGAGGTTCACTGCCGAGACGGGAAGCTTTCCCTGCGAGTGACCAGCTCACCGCGCAAGAGGACTCCAAGAGTGGAGCTCTCGCCCGGGGTAGCCCTCTCGCCATGCAAGTGGACCCTATGGGGGAGTTCTTGCCAGGTGCCACTTTGGGTCAAGGCCGGTTCAGGTAGGGCCGGGCCCCCTTTGGTCCCCAGGGGTGTTTTACCCTTTTACCCCGGGTGGTCTGGATTTAGCCCTTGTGGACAGCGGAGTTTGGCTGTTGGCAGACCTAGCCAGGGATGTTCTGGTAATTTCAGGGTGGTGTAAATTGGTTATTTGCAGTCCCAGTTCAGAGGCCTATAAATAGACCGGTAAGGTGCCTTAGAAGGGCAAGCTTTATTAACTCCTTCCACTTCTTCTAAGGCACCTAGCTCAGCATTGGCTAGGGAGGGGAAGAGCTTTAGTCTCTTCCGGGAATGAGGTGGGACCTCCTCGCTGGAGCCTCGGGTCTAGTTCTTCACCTCGAGTGTGATCCTAAGGGAGTAAGCGTGAGCTGCCCCAATAGTTCCGAGCTTTAGGAGGAATCGGCCTTGTTGGTTCCAACATTTTTGGTGCGGTGAGCGTGGAACAGCAGCTTGTGTGGAAGAACGAAGGGTTACCTCATGACGGGAGATGCAGGAGGAGAAGACGAGGGGTCCCCGAGCCAGGGGGGTACGTCAGGAGGGCAGAGTTCATGTCGTCCATCGGAGGGATCATGGACATGCTGAAGCAGCTCGCACGGAGAGGGGAGTGCGAGACCCCCCCGCCCCAGGTGCCGGACCACGCGCTCCGCGAGGGGGTCGAGCCAGCACGGATAGGTGAGGACGCACCCGAGAGGCGACCGGGAAAGGAAGTGGCGGCGGAAGGAAGCCGGCGAGAGGTGGAAGGAAGGGAGCTCTTCCCCAGCCCGGCGAGTGCCGTCGCGCCCGCGGGGCTAGTCGCGCGAGTAGACCTGGCGAGACCACCGACGAGAGGATCTCCCTTCTGCAAGTTGGTCCTCTCGGCACTTGTTCTAGAAGGGTTCCGCGAGCCGGAGATGACCTACTACGTGGGGAAGGATGATCCCCTCCAACACCTGCAATGGTTTAAAGATGCGGTCTCCATCAGACCTATGACAGACGCCTTCAAGTGCCGCCTCTTCGCCATTACTTTGAAGGATAAGGCCAGGGACTGGTTCCATCAACTCCCGACGGGTTCTATTTATTGCTTCGAAGACCTGAGCAGGAGCTTCTAGCTGCGCTTCTCGACCTAGAAGAAGAGGAAGAAGAACCCGGAGTCCATCTTCCTGATCAAGCAGAAGGCGGACGAGTCTTTGGCTCAGTACGTGGATCGTTTCCATGAGGAGATCCTAGACATCCAGGAGGTGCCTGGTTTCGCCCTCCAGATGGCCTTCACCATGGGGTTGAGGGAAGGCTTCTTCAAGATGAGCCTAATCCGGAAGGCACCATTGTCCTTTGAGAGATTGATGGAGAAGGCAACGAAGGAGATAGCCATGGAGGCGGCAAACCCGGCATTTGCGAGGAAGTTAGCAAGGTTGACGGAGGGGGAGCAGAGAGAGTCAGGAGGAACAAGGCAGCAAGAGGGAAGGAGAAGGGAGGAGCCAAGGGGGCCCGCGCACCCATAGTTGGGCTGGAGGCAACCGGGAGGCCCAGTTCAAGGACCAGGAAGGGGTCCTCCGCAGGGGGGAAGGAACTTTTATCCGGGACCAGGGAGATTTCATCCGCTAGGGTGGGGGCATGGCCCAAGGCCGCTCCCACCTCCACCTCAACAAGCTATGGCCATTGGGAGAGCGATTGTAGGGAGAGCGTGGGAGAGCGATTGTGGGGAGGAGGAGGAACCCCCAAGAAGGGAGATGTTGGGGAGGAGTTCTGCCATACTGTGACTTCCATGAGGAGGAGGGCCATGTGACGTCCACGTGCCCGGAGTTCTTGGAGTTGAAGAGGGGTAGAGGAGGAGAAGACCAACGGCCACCAGTGCAGATAGTGGAGATGCTAGGAGCCGCGGAGGAGGATTGATGTGTGGATTGGTCGGACACAGGAGATCAAGGAGGGATTGGGGTGATTCATGGGGGTGGGGGGGGGGGGGGGTGGGGATCGAGGCCACCCGTAAGGCCAGTCTTCACACTATGTATCGTCGGAGCGTTGCCTCGACTTCGCAAGCCCCACCCCCGGATGAGAAAATCACCTTTTCCAGAAGGGACCTACCAGATCACGAGGACCCTTTCTGCGACGCGCTGGTAATCCGGACCGCCATTGAGAACTTCACGGTGTCCCGAATTTTGGTAGATAACGGGAGTTCTGTCAATGTGATCTTCAAGAAGGCATTCAATGAGATGAGGGTGGAGGCCCGAAGGGTGTTGGCGGCGGATGGGCCATTGTTTGGATTCTCGGGGGAGAGGAAGGAGGTCGAGGGAGGAGTAGGACTTCAGGTGACACTGGGGGGGCTGTCCAGGAACTGTCGTTTCGTGATAGTGGATGCCCCCAGCAGCTATAATGCGATCTTCGGGCGCCCTTTGATCAGCGCCTTTAGGTGTGTACCATCCTCATTCCATCAGTGCTTGAAGCTTAATTCGGGAGGAACCCAAATCAGGGTAAGGGGGGATCCAAAGGCGGCTCGGGAGTGCTACGTGACGGCGGTCAACACCATCTCATGGAAGGAGGATGCAGAGGATCTGGAGAAAAAGATGGCCGGAGGAGAGGAGATGGTGAGAGATGAAGCAAGGGTGGAGGGAAGTCTTGTAGCAGAGGTGGAGATGGATGGAGGAGAGGAGTTTGAGAGTGAAGGAGGAGGGGAAAGATGCATGGCGGGGGAGCCAGCAATGGCAGGACAGCTACCCTCTGTCGTGGAAGGCTTGGGAGTAGAGTACGGGGCAAAGGATCTGGAGGAGGATCTGAGGGAGCCAGAGGAAGAAGAACCTTCAAGGTTGAGGGCGGTTGTGGAAGTTCTAGAGGTGGAGATCCTCACAAAAGACGGAAGGAAGGAAAAGATAAAGATCAGCGGAGAGCTCACTCCCAAAGACCAGGAGGAGATCCGGAGGTGCGTGCAAGAGAACATCGACGTTTTCGCCTGGAGCGCAGCGGACATGCCAGGGATCGACGCAGACGTGGCATGCCACCGTCTCAACCTTGACCCCAAGGTCCGTCCCATCCAACAGAAAAAGAGGGTCATCGCCTCCAAGATGGCTAGACCTATCAGAGAAGAGGTGGAGAAGTTGCTCCAGGCGGGATTCATATTTGCCAACAGGTATCCGGGGTGGGTGAGCAATATTGTAATGGTAAAAAAGGGAGAGGGGAAATGGAGGATGTGTTTGATTTCTCTCTTTTAAATAAAGCCTGCCCTAAGGATTGTTACCCCCTGCCTCTAATCGACGCGCCGGTTGACTCAGCCGTCGGCTTTTCACTAATGAGTTTCTTAGATGCTTTTTCAGGGTACCATCAGATTCACATGCACCCTCTGGACGTCAAGGACGTCACCTTTGTCACGGAGGATGGGTGCTTCAGTTATAACATGATGCCCTTCGGGCTAAAAAATGCGGGAGCAACGTATCAAAGAATGATGGACCGGATTTTTCGAGAGCAGAAGGGGCGGAACCTCGAGGTCTATGTGGATGACTTGATGGTTAAGAGTCGGGACCTCGGGTCCCATGTCTTGGACTTGCAGGAGACGTTTACAACTGTAAGGAAGTATAAGATGAGGCTTAACCCTTTGAAATGTGTATTCGGGGCCAGCAGGGGGAAGTTTTTGGGACACCTCCTTACTCCTGCGGGGGTGGAACCCAATCCTGACAAGGTAAAAGCGATACTAGAGCTGGGATCTCCTAAGAATGTCAAGGAGGTCCAACGTCTTACTGGCAAGCTAGCAGGGTTGAGCAGGTTCCTCTCTAGGGAAGGAGAGAGATGCTCCTCCTTATTTCGAACTCTAAGGGGAGGAAGGGAGTTCGAGTGGACCTTAGAATGCAAAAAGGCCTTTGCGGCTCTAAAACAGAAGCTTACTCAGACGCCGCTACTTCAAGGGCCGAAGGAAGGGGAGAGTTTGTTCCTCTATTTGGGGGTAGGGACGGGGCGATTAGCTCGGTCCTCGTCCGAGAGGAAGGAAAGAAGCAATTCCCCATTTATTATGTAAGCAGGGTCCTCAAAAAGGCAAAGCTGAAATATCCCATCCTAGAAAAGCTGGCCTTCGCTCTCATCGTGTCGGCCCGGAAGCTCAGACCATACTTCCAAGCTCATGCCATTCAGGTTGTGACAGATCACCCTCTTCGCCGCATTCTCGAGGGGGTCGAGCACTCGGGAAGATTGGCCAAGTGGTCGATCGAACTCAGTGAATTCGACATCTCCTACGTCCCTCGAGAGGCTATTAAAGCACAGGTAGTGGCAGATTTCTTGGCAGATTATGTGTTAGAGGTCGAGGAGGTGGAGGTATCTCCCGGGGCAGCTTGGGAGATGTTGGTGGATGAAGCTTCTGGTAAGAATTCTTTTGGGGGAGGGGTCATCTTGACGAGCCCCGAGGGGACTAGGATCGAGCAAGCCTTGAAGATACACTTCACCCTCACGAACAATCAAGCCGAGTACGAAGCAATCATCGCCGGGCTTCGGCTGGCTAGGGAGTTGGGCATACAGGATATCAGGGTCTTCCCGGACTCCTTGGTGGTGGCAAGACACATCAACGGAGAGTTCGAGGTGAGGGAACCGAACCTCCAGTTGTACCTGGTAAATATAAAGGGTATCGTTGGGCAGTTTCATAGCTTCTCCATCCAGCACGTTCCTCGGGAAGAGAGTTCTAAGGCAGACTTGCTCGCAAAGCATTGTCCTCAGGCCGGAGGGACTATGACCGAACTCTTCAAGCCTTCCATAGAAGAAGGGGAGATAATGGAGGTCGACCAGGAGGTGTCTTAGATGGATCCTTTTGTGGCCTTCTTGGCGTCGGGACACCTACCCGAGGGGGATCTCGAGAGGAAGCGGATTAGGTACAAGTCAGCTTATTATCTGTTGAAGGAAGGAGTACTTTACTGAAAAACATTGTCCGTATTACTAGCCCGGTGTGTATCCGAGAAGGAAGCATCAAAGGTATTGGAGGAGGTCCATTCGGGGGAATGCGGAAGCTACTCAGGGAGTCGGACTTTGGAAGGGAGGTTACTAAGGCAAGGCTATTTTTGGCCTACCCTCCGGAAAGATGCGGAGGAGCTTGCTAAGAGGTGTAGGAAGTGTCAGGAGTTTGCTCCCTTGCAGCTCCTCCCAGCACAGAGGCTGCGAACGATCACCTCTCTATGGCCCTTCGCCATATGGGGAATGGACCTAGTGGGGCCGTTTCCTCAAGATAGCGGTCAGAGGAGGTTCCTACTGGTCATGGTGGATTACTTTTCGAAATGGCTGGAGGTAAATGCTTTGGCGAAGGTGACATCGCAAGTGGTCAAGAACTTTGTGTGGGGAGAGATTATTTGCCGGCACGGGATCCCTTTGGCCATAGTCACCGACAATGGGCCATAATTCGCCAGCAGGGAGTTTGTGGACTTTTGTGTGCAGCTCGGCATAGACCTTCGGTTCGCCTCGGTTCATCACCCTCGAAGCAACGGATAGGTGGAAGCAGCAAATAAGATCATTGTGAATCTCTTAAAGAAGAAAGTGGAGAACTTGAGGGGGAGCTGGGTGGAACAACTCCCCTCCGTCCTGTGGGCTCTGCGAACTACTCCGAATACGACCACAGGAGAGACGCCTTTCAAGCTCTCCCATGGCTCGAAGGCCGTCATACCTGTGGAGTTTGAGGTTGAATCTCCCAGGGTAACAGCATCAAGGGAAGGAGATGAAAGGTGGCAATTCGATAATGGAGAGGAGCAGAGGCTTTCACTCGACCTCGTGGAGGAGCTCCGGGAGCTGGCATCAATACGACAGGAGGAGGTCAAGCGCCGGATGTCCAGGTACTTTGATAAGCACATCCGGATCAAGCAATTTCAAAAGGGGGACTTGGTCCTCAAGAAGGTGGATGCCGTGGGCAGTGGGGCCTCGGTAGGAAAGCTCAACCCCTATTAGGAGGGTCCCTTCATTATAAAAGAAGTTTTGAAGTCAGGGGGGTATCACCTCCAGGATGTGGACGGGGTACCCCTGGATCGCACCCGCAGCGGTGATGATCTGAAGCGTTTCTATCCATAATGATAATTTTCCTCTGAATATGCTTGAGTATGACTTTAATGATCTTACTTTTTGGATGTGTCATGATTTCCTAGCACAATGCACCTCAGGGCATCCTTCTTAGAAGACGGTGGTTGGAGGAGAAAGAGGAGAGGAGACCCCGAGCAGACCCGCTGACCAGGCTCTCATCAAGATGGCAGGGCTGTAGGCTCACTCGGTGGTTGGAGGTGAAAGGAGAGGAGACCCCGAGCAGACCCGCTGACCAGGCTCTCATCAAGCTGGCAGGGTTGTAGGCTCACTCGGTGGTTGGAGGAGAAAGGAGAGGAGACCCCGAGCAGACCCGCTTACTAGGCTCTCATCAAGCTGGCAGGGCTATAGGCTCACTCGGCGGTTGGAGGAGAAAGAGGAGAGGAGACCCCGAGCAGACCCGCTGACCAGGCTCTCATCAAGCTGGCAGGGCTGTAGGCTCACTCGGCGGTTGGAGGAGAAAGAGGAGAGGAGACCCCGAGCAGACCCGCTGACCAGGCTCTCATCAAGCTGGCAGGGCTGTAGGCTCACTCGGCGGTTGTAGAGCAGACCCGCTGACCAGGCTCTCATCAAGCTGGCAGGGCTGTAGGCTAACGGCGGTTGGAGGAGAAAGAGGAGAGGAGACCCCGAGCAGACCCGCTGACCAGGCTCTTATTAAGCTGGCAGGGCTGTAGGCTCACTCGGTGGTTGGAGGAGAAAGAGGAGAGGAGACCCCGAGCAGACCTGCTGACCAGGCTCTCATCAAGTTGGCAGGGCTGTAGGCTCACTCGGCGGTTGGAGGAGAAAGAGGAGAGGAGACCCTGAGCAGACCCGCTGACCAGGCTCTCATCAAGCTGGCAGGGCTGTAGGCTCACTCGGCGGTTGGAGGAGAAAGAGGAGAGGAGACCCCGAGCAAACCCACTGACCAGGCTCTCATCAAGCTGGTAGGGCTGTAGGCTCACTCGGTGGTTGGAGGAGAAAGAGGAGAGGAGACCCCGAGAAGACCCGCTGACCAGGCTCTCATCAAGCTGGCAGGGTTTTAGGCTCACTCGGTGGCTGGAGCAGAAAGAGGAGAGAAGACCCCGAGTAGACCCACTGATCAGGCTCTCATCAAGCTGGCAGGGCTGTAGGCTCACTCGGCAGTTGGAGGAGAAAGAGGAGAGGAGACCCCGAGCAGACCCGCTGACCAGGCTCTCATCAAGCTGGCAGGGCTGTAGGCTCACTCGGTGGTTGGAGGAGAAAGGAGAGGAGACCCCGAGCAGACCCGCTGACCAGGCTCTCATCAAGCTGGCAGGGCTGTAGGCTCACTCGGCGGTTTGAGGAGAAAGAGGAGAGGAGACCCCGAGCAGACCCGCTGACCAGGCTCTCATCAAGCTGGCAGGGCTTTAGGCTCACTCGGTGGTTAGAGGAGAAAGGAGAGGAGACTCCGAGCAGACCCGCTGACCAGGCTCTCATTAAGCTGGCAGGGCTGTAGGCTCACTCGGCCGTTGGAGGAGAAAGAGGAGAGGAGACCCCGAGCAGACCCGCTGACCAGGCTCTCATCAAGCTGGCAGGGCTGTAGGCTCACTCGGTGGTTTGAGACAATAAAAAAAGGGGGGAGGGATACTTCAAGATGACTTCCTACATAAAGAAAAAGAAGAGAGGGGGAGGAATAATTGACCCCCCAGGTCCACTCGCGCTGAGAGGAGCCGGTAGGCAGTGCGAGAGGAAGGATAAGGTGTCCCCACGCTCGCGAGAGTGGCAGAGACTCGCCAGCTCGCCCCCTGGGCCAGGTCTGCTGGTAACAGCCGGCGAGGGGAAAGACAACCCCCTCTCGCCGCCAAAGATCTCAAGGATCTCGCGAGCTGTCCAAGCGAGAGAAGAAGAAAAAAAGAGAGGATAAAGAAAAGAAAAAGGCTAGCTTCAGGCGCGAGCAAAAATATATATATATATATACACATGAATCATATTCGTGTTTTAATACAGTACATTCCCAAATTAGGAGTGGCATTGTAATCATAGCAAAAAGGAAAGAAAAAGGCTGTTATGCTCAAGGAGCCCTAGACCTTCTTGCTCGCCGAAGATTCCTCATCCTCGCCATAAACCTCGGGCACGAGGTCCCGGGCGGTGATGTCCTCGCAATCATCTTTAACTACACTCATCTCTCACATCATATTCAGGATGAGCTTGGCGGTCCGTATGTTGGCATCCCGACAAAAGTATTCGACCTCGTCGTGCGTATAATGCGCGGGAGGAGGTGGAGGGACCTGCGAGCGAGAGGTGGAGGCCTCTTTGAGCTGGGCATTCTCTGTTTTCAGCTCCTTCACCTCCGTCTCCAACTCTTCCACTCGCGAGCGCAGCCTTTCAGCCGTCTCAGCATCCTGCAAAAAGAACAAACCGTTAAGTCTAGCGGGAGGGTGCTTGAGAAGGCCGGCTAAGTATCAACTCACCACTCTGCCACTGGCCTTGGCGAGAAGGCTCTCGGCCACCTCCAGTCGCTTGGTGAGATCCCCAGACTTCTCGTGCTCGGCAGCGAGTTTTGTGTCTATCTCCTTCCAGCTTCGTGTGTTAAAAATTAGGCGGCGCGAGATTCGATGAGAGAGTTTGAGGGTACACAGCTGCGAGTGGGCCGTCCTGAAGACGAGATCTCGCGTGGTGGCCGCGTCGAGCGCATCAGGGGCGAGACCCCCATAGAGGCCGAAGCCCAAGGAGAAGGCGTGGGCAGAAGACTCGGCTTGCTCTCTCCATGAGGGAAGAAGGGTAGAGATGGAGATCCGATGTGCCCCCTTATCCCAGGTGAGCGTAGGCTCATTGGCACCGTCGGGGACAGACGGGCCCATGTTGAAGTTCAGGTGGGCGGATGGAGCAGGATACTGGAGAGGAGCCTCCCCGCGAGAAGGGGACCGGGGAGGTTGGCGAGAAGAGCTCGCGGGCGGTGCGAGAGGGGCCGCGTCTTCAGGAAGCGAGACATCCCTGTGCGGAGAGGTCAAGGGAGGTGAGTGCGGAGATTCAGATCCTAGAGATATGGGGCTCAAGGATCCCGACATCGCCGCTGTGTCCGCAGGGACCTTGCCCTTCTCGAAAGGGAAGGAGACTACTTTCTTCAACTTCATCTTCAGTTTATTTGAGGGGCTGAGGCGAGAGGGGGCCGAGTCCTCAACCGCCCTCTTTCGTGGAGGAGGGGCCAACGAATCTTTGGACGCCTCGGCTGCCATATTGGCGAGAGCCACATCTTTAGATGGCTTGATATTACTTCTGTAGGGAGGGTGCACCGGCACGTTCCTCTCTCCTGGGAGAAGTGAGACGGAGTCAGGGAAAAGGCTCAGTGAGAGGAAAGTACTGAAGGCGAGAAAAAGATGAGGGGGTCGAGTATACCTTATCCAGGGAGCACGGGGAGCAATGAGGCGAGCCCCCGTCTCAAGAACCTAACCTCGAAGTTCTTCCCAGCGAGGTACTCGCAAAGAAGCTTGTCCGTGCCGCCAACCTGCGGAGTAACATAGAAGATTTCCGCGGGCAAGACAGGCGCGAGAGGGACGCCGCCCAGGTTCCCGCGGATGAAGACGAAGCGGGTTAGCCAGTGATGATTCTTGTTTGGTGTCTCACAGACTTTCAGATTCAGCCCGGTGAAGAAGGAGACCCCGTCTTGATTGGCGTGGTAGACGAACATCTTCCGGAAGACGGTGAGACTGAATTCTATTCTCTCTCACCGCATGTAGCAAGCGAACGCGACGATAACTGAGATCGCGTTGGGGTTTAACTGGGCAGGCACGACGCCGAAGTACTTGAGAACTTGCTTCACCTCGGGCCAGAGGGGAAGCCGGAGCCCCACCTCGAAGTGCGAGACGGGGAAGGTGAGCTCGCCCGGGTAGAATGTATTCACGCTCTCGCCAACCTTGGGAGGGCGTGACATGTAGCCCTCCGGCAAGAAGTTGCTCCGGAAGGCCTCGTATTCATCTGCAGAGAGGCGACCGGGAGGGAAATCGTGGTCGGAGAATCTCTTCCCACAGCGGCTGCGGCCCTCACCATCCTCTGGCCTCCTTTTTCCCGTGAGTGCGCGAGACAAAGGGGAAGTTGGCGAGTGGATAACCAGCGAGAGGACACGAAGAACAATAAAGAGGAAGGGTGAGGGGCCAGAGCGCGAGACGAGCTGGGGAAAGAGGGGGAGCCGCGGGCGGAAGTCTAGGGAAACACGCTTCCAACCCTGGAAGCGGGGGTATTTATAGCCCTCATAAGTAGGAGGATAAGCGGATAGAGAACTATGCCGGGGAAGGGCAAGCGTCGGCCGACCCTTCTCTCTCTCCAAGCTTCGGGCGGCAGAACCCTAAGTGGGCCATCAGCCCAAGAAGGCGGTGAAAAGATTGGTGCAGAGGAAAATAAAAGTAACAAAGGTTAAAAATTAGCATAAAAGAAGGTATTAACGCCGTCGCATCAATTTAACAGGCAAATCACCAAATTGATAAATTTAATCCCGCATAAAGACGGGGTGCAAGTTCGAAGAGCGCACAGCTGGCGCTATATAAGCAAATATTTTATTATTACAAACAAGGCGAACGAAAGAGCTAAGAAACGAGAGGCGAGAGGCGAAAGGAAAGAAGGCGGAGCTCTCGTCAATTCTTATCCCACCTCCATCGTCCTCCCCCGCGGCTTCTCACGCACGGAGGACGACTGGGGAGGTGGAAGGCACGAGCCGCCTTAACACCACTGCGGGCGAGACGGAGCTGTTGGTCGACGTCATCCAAGATTTCCTGAGGGTTCGTCTGGTCCACCTCAATGTCGACGTCTATCTCTGAAGACAGGCGAGCGCATTCCACCTCTAGCCAGTCAATCCGGTGGTCTGCGTCTTGCTTCCCTTTTTCCAGTGCTTGAATGATGCGTGCGTGCTTCCGCAGCATCTCGGCCACCTTACGCTTCATCTCTATGGGGTCCGTGGGGTCGCCCAGGTAGTCCTCGATCTCATCTATAGGAGGAGGAGGCGAAGGGGACAGCTGCTTGGAGTAATCATCGACCGGCGAGTCGGCAGCCAGTGAGTCCTCGAGAGGGGTTCCACTCGCACCTATGGAGGAGCCAAAGAGATAAAGCGGCAAGGAAGAAGCTGGCGACAAGAAGAAGAGAGCAGATGTCAGAAGTAGAGCCTCTTACCGAATCGGCGGGTGGAGCCCGATGTGGTAGAAAGGTCATCCCTCCTCGTCACGGGGGTGGAGGGGGAGTGGAGGCTTGGGGCGAGAGAGGCCTGGAAGGAAGCTCCGAAATGTTGATGCGAATGGTCTCAGGACGATGAGGAGGCGCCGAGATTTTCTGAGAAAAGGTAGCAAGTAAAAAATGTGTGGTGTAAAGAGATCATAACAGGCTTGAAAGACTTACCTCTTTTCCTTTGAGACTAGATGGAGTGGGAGGTACAGACCCCCTCGGAAAGGAGCGAAAAGGTTCTCCTGCCAGGAGGGGAGGCTCCGGAACTTTTGCCTTTTTTGGGAGAGAGGTGGATGGCGGTTCCGAAGGAGAATCGCGCACGGGGATCTTGTTCAGACCCGCCGCCATCGCCTTGTTCCGTTGGCGCATGGCCGCGATGCGTTCCCGAAAACTTTGACTGAGAGACATGGAGGCAGATGCTTGAAGAGAATGAAGGAAAGGGAACGACCCTTGCGGGGAGGCGACTTCCGTATTTATAGACTAGGAAAGGGGCCCACCAAAAGATTCCCCCCAATAAATTCGCCGTACTACGAGCCTCGGTTGAACTATCTGTCCGAGCTTGTAAACAACCTCGAAAAGAGCGGGGATTGTGTACAATCTCGTACTTGCAGGCAAGCGAGAGGGCCCAGGCGAGAGGGCCCAGGCAACGAGAGCCGAGCGAGAGGGCTCGGGCGAGAGGTACAAGGAAAGAGGCGCCAGGCGAGAGGCACCAGGCGAGAGGTGCCAGGAGGCAGGGCATGGAGTGAGGTTCACTGCCGAGACGGGAAGCTTTCCCGGCGAGTGACCAGCTCACCGCGCGAGAGGACTCCAGGAGTGGAGCTATCGCCTGGGGTATCCCTCTCTCCATGCGAGAGGACCCTATGGGGGAGTTATTTCCAGGTGCCACTTTGGGTCAAGGCCGGTTCAGGTAGGGCTGGGCCCACCTTTTGGGCCCCAGGGGTGTTTTACCCTTTTACCCCGGGTGGTCTGAATTTAGCCCTTGTGGACAGCGGAGTTTGGCTGTTGGCAGACCTAGCCAGGGATGTTCTGGTAATTTCAGGGTGGTGTAAATTGGTTATTTGCAGTCCCAGTTCAGAGGCCTATAAATAGACCGGTAAGGTGCCTTAGAAGGGCAAGCTTTCTTGACTCCTTCCACTTCTTCTAAGGCACCTAGCTCAGCATTGGCTAGGGAGGGGAAGAGCTTTAGTCTCTTTCGGGAACGAGGTGGGACCTCCTCGCTGGAGCCTCCGGTCTAGTTCTTCGCCTCGAGTGTGATCCTAAGAGAGTAAGCGTGAGCTGCCCCAATAGTTTCGAGCTTTAGGAGGAATCGACCTTGTTGGTTCCAACAACTGGCACTTGCTACACTTCCTTGCGAACTCTGTGGCGTCATGGCTCAGGGTCGGCCAGAAGTACCCTTGCCTGATGATTCTTTCTTCCAGGGTCCGACTCCCAGAATGGCTCCCACATTATCCGGAGTGGACTTCCTCCAAGATCCTCGGGACCTCCCTATCAGCCACGCAATGCGCCAACATACCTGAGAGGGTCTTTCGGTACAGCTGCCCGTCTCATATGAGGTAATATGCCGACTTGTGCTTGAATTTCTTCTTGTCCATCCCTTCAGGATAGTCCCCTGTGGAGAGGAAGGTTGTGAATGGATCCATCCACGAGGGGTGTTTCTCCACTTACATCAGCTCTCCCTCCACGATGGAAGGGTGGAACAGGTCGGTGATGGTACCCCCCACCTGGGGACCATGCTTTGCCAGTTGATCCACCTTCTCGTTCTTCTCCCTGGGCACGTGCCAGATGGAGAAAGTCTGGAACGTGCCAATGACCCCCTTCACCTTTTCCAAGTATAGCTACAGAGTTGGATCCCTTGCCTCAAACTCCCCGTTGATCTGGGAAGCCACCATCATGGAGTCAGTGAGGACCTCTACATCATGGAACCCTAGCTCCCTGGCTAGGCGGAACCCTGCGATCACCGCCTCGTACTCGGCTTGATTGTTGGTGATGGGAAAATGCACCACAACCGTTTGCTCGATTCTCGTTCCTTGGGGACTTTCTAAGATCACCCCTACTCCCAGGTAATGATTTTTAGAAGCGTCATCTACCATCACCCTCCAAGGAACCGGGTGATTGAGCTCTTCCTTCGTCACCTCGACCATATAGTCAGCCAGGAAGTCGGCCATTGCTTGGGCCTTGATCGAGAGACGGGGGATGAAGGTGATGTCGAACTCGCTCAGCTCCACCGACCACTTAGCCAATCTCCCTGAATGCTCCACCCCCTCAAAGATGTTGCGGAGGGGGTGGTCAATCACCACTCGGATCGGGTGTGCCTGGAAGTAAGGCCGGAGCCTCCGAGCCGAGATGACTAGAGCGAAGGCCAGCTTTTCCAAGATGGGATAGCAAAGCTCGGCCTTCCTCAACACCCGACTTACATAATATATGGGGAGCTGCTTCTTCCCCTCTTCTCAAACCAGGACGGAGCTCATGGCCTCTGCCCCGACCACTAGATATAGAGATAAGTCTTCCCCTCCTTTGGCCCCTGGAGTAGGGGGGCCTGAGTCAACTGCTTCTTCAGGGCCCGGAATGCCTCCTCGCATTCCGAAGTCCACACGAACTTCTGGCCTCCCCTCAAAGTCTTGAAGAAGGGAGAGCACTTTTCTCCATCCCGGTAGAGGAACCTGCTCAACCCTGCCAGCTTCCCTGTCAATCGCTGCACCTATTTAGCATTCCGAGGTGATCCCAGCTCCATGATTGCTCGAAAATTATCAGGATTGGGCTCTACACCCGCTGGGGTGAGGAGATGGCCTAGGAATTTGCCCCTGCTTGCCCCGAAGACACACTTTAGGGGATTCAGCCTCATCTTATACTCACGTAGGGTGGCAAAGTTTTCCTCCAACTCCCGGAGGTGAGAGTCGACATTCCGGCTCTTGATCATGAGATCATCCACATACACTTCCAAGTTCCTCCCCCTTTGCCCTCGGAAGACCCTATCCATCATCTTCTGATAGGTAGCACCTGCATTCTTTAGCCCGAAGGGCATCATTTTATAGCAGTAGCACGCATCCCCAGTGATGAAAGAGACATATTTGTTGTCGGGGGGGGGGGGGTGCATTCTGATCTGGTGATAACTTGAAAATGCATCTAGAAAACTCATTATAGGGAAACCGACGGCTGAATCAACCAGCACGTCGATCCGAGGCAAGGGGTAACAATCCTTGGGGCATGATTTATTAAGAAGAGAAAAATCAACACACATGCGCCACCGACCGTCTCCTTTTTTAACCATTACTACATTGGAGACCCAGCCGGGGTATTGGATTTCGGATACAAAGCTAGCCTTGAGAAGCTTGGCTACCTCCTCCCTGATCGGCTCGGCCAACCTGTCCACCATGGATCTCTTCTTTTGCTGGACGGGGCGAGATTCTGGATCCAGGTTGAGGCAATGGCAGGCCACGTCGGCATCGATTCCTGGCATCTCCGCGGCGCTCCAGGAGAAGATGTCCATATTCTTCTGGATGCACTCCAACATCCTGCCCTAGGCCTCCGGGGTCAGTCCCCCGCTGACGCAAACCTTCTCCATCCTACCTCCCAGGGTGAGAACCTCCATCTCCACCACATCCTCTGCTACTTCCAGGCGGGACTGCTCCCCCATTCTTCAACGTCCACCCTCCTGGGCAAGGACTTCCTCTCCAGCTGATAGTTTTACTTTTAAGACAACCTTAACACCTAGAGGGGGGGGGGTGAATAGGTTCTTATTGCTTGTTTATACTTCTAGGCAGAATTCAATTGCAGAAATAAAACATCCAGCACAGCAATCACAGAAATTGAAACATCACTGATTGCACAATGTTTTATAGTGGTTCCCCAAGGTTTGGGTACATCCACTCTCTCCCTCCACCTATCTAGCAGTATGCTAGATTCGGCCAAACTTCCACTATTTTCAGATCCGCAGATCCTACAGCTCAGAACCTGGATAGGTTCCTACAACTCAGGCTCAACAGCCCTACCTCAGCCTTGCCTCAAGGCCTACCACTCAGAGAAGAACCTTCTCCTACACTCAGGCAAATAGCCCTACCACTCAGAGATCACCTCTCCTACACTCAGCCTTTATAACACAGGCTTACAACTCAGATCTGTGTAAACAGATCCTACAGAAATTTAGAAAAGATATTTTAATGTCTTGCCTTTGTTGAGAGAGAAGAGGACAAGACACTTCTTGATCAGCTGATGAAATCAACTGAAACTGAGCTTTCTTCAAAGCTTCTTGAATCTGAACTTAGCTGAGTTGATTTCCAAACAGCTTCTTGAGAAACCACTGATGGCTTCCTTCTTCTTCTTCAAGATGACTGGATCCCTCTCTATCCAACACCTTTTCTGATACTTCAGACTTCTTCTTCTTAGATCTTCTGATGAAGATCTTCTTTAGAGCTTAGCACTTTCTTGAATTGAAACTTCAATAGGATCGTAATCCTTTTTTTTCTTCTTCTTAGATCTTCTTCTCTATTTATTTTCTTCTGAATATGTCTATTTATAGACTTTCTTCATGGTAACCAGCTGATCCGGTTTCTAACTGTTTTCTGACAGGTCTGACAGCTTCAGTTAAACGGTGGCAACCCACAGCTGTCAAGTCTTCAAACAGTTCCTGTACCTTAGCCTTGGACAGCAAAATGTCGAGACAGTCTGTCAGAAAGTGTCGAGACCAATCTGTCTATCTGTGTCGACACAAGTGACTTTGGTGTCGACACAGTCTTTGATGATGTCGACTAAGTTGCCTTTAAGTCGACACAGCTTCATCAGAAAATAACTTGGTCTTGACTCTGCAGTGTGTCGACAAAAGTCCTGTGTGTCGACATAGTTGTTGTAGATTCAGAGCTCAGTATGTGTCGACTCAGCCTTCAGGTGTCGACACAGCAATCTTCAATTCTGCCAAAATGTGTCGACTCAGTCTTCTGGAGTCGACACAAGCATAGTCGACTTCTGCCAATATGTGTCGACTCAATCTCAAGGTGTCGACACATCCTCCCTGTGTCGACACAGTTGAGGTCGACTATCTTCTTCTGTGAGTCGACTATCTTTCTCTGGTCGACTATATTTTACTAGTCGACTATCTTCCACTAGTCGACTATCTTTCTCTGGTCGACTATCTTTCACTAGTCGACTATCTTTCACTAGTCGACTAACTTTCTCTGGGTGTCGACTATCTTTCACTGTGTCGACACTGCTTCCCAGTGCTGAGGTCGACGATTTTCTTTATGTGTCGACATTGCTTCCCAGTGTCGACATAAATGTGGTCGACTATCTTTCTCTGTGTCGACACCGATATTCTGAAGTGTCGACACAAATATTCTGAAGTGTCGACACAATTTCTTCAGGTGTCGACACGTGGACTTAGAATATTTTTCTGCATTCTTTAATACTTCTTCACCTGCACATGTCAACTCAAAACAACATCAAATACACCTTGATGTATATCATTGAGCTAAGTTGGGCTTCTTCAAATCAGGTACACATTTTCCAATGTACCCAACACCAGCCTCCTCTACGGCCATCGTCTCGGCCGACCCTTGAACTTATTCCGCCACCTCCACCTGGGTGTGGCTCTCCTCTACCTCCATATCCTCTCCGTAAGCCTCCTGCTCTGCCTCCTCCATCCTCCTCCCCATCTGCTCAGCCCCCTCATGCCAAGAGATGGAGTTCACCGCCGTGAATTAGCACTCCCTCGCTACCTTGGGATCTCCTCGGACCTGGATCTGGACCCCCTCGGCGTTGAACTTTTAGTCACTGGTGGAAGGACGAGGGGACGCAGTGGAAGGCGCTGATGACGTGCCTCCCGAAGATTGAGCTGTAGCTATTGGGGGCGTCCACGATAACGAACCTGTAGGTACGGGACTGCCACCCCAGAGATACATGGAGTCCCACTCCTCCTTTGACTTCCTTCCTCTCCCCTAAGAAGCCAAACAGGGGCCCGTCCGAGGCCAGCACCCTCCTGGCCTCCACCTTCATTGCATCAAACGCCTTCTTGAAGATGATGTTGACCGAGCTCCCGTTGTCGACGAGGATCTGGGAGATGGTGAAATATTCGATGGCCGTCTGGATGACCAGCGCATCGCAAAAGGGATCCTCATGACCCAACATGTCCTTGACTGAGAAGGTGATTCTCTCTTCCAGGGGTGGGGTCTGGGATGTGGAGCCAATGCTCCTATGGTACATGGTATGGAGACTTGCCTTTCAGGAAGCCTCGACTCCCCCCCATGGATCATTCCGATCCCTCCCCGAGTCCCCACATCTGCTCGGTCTTCACACCTGTCCTCCTTTGCCTGAGGCAGGACCTCCTCGATCCTAACTCCTTGTCTGTCTCATAGCTATTGCCGCTCCTTATTTCCTCTCATCACGAGGAACTCCAGGCACGTGTCCGTGGTGCGCCCTTCCTCCTGATGGAATTCACAGTAGGGCAGCTCCACCCTAACCTCCCTTCTTCTCCTCTGCTCTGCTCTCCTCCTCTCCCCCATGGCTATCGCCATAGCCTGCTCCTGGTCGGGGAGAGGTGGCCTCTGTCCTTGCCTCCCTCCTGGAGGATAGAACTGGCCCTGGCATCCCTGGCGGTTATCCCCACCATGATGACCTCTCCTCGACCCTTGATCTTGCCACTCCAGCCTCCAACCTAGACGATGGTTTGGCTCCTGACGCCCCCACCTAGGCTGTTGCTGCTCCATCTGCCGGGGTTTAGCTCTCCTCTCCTCCTGACCCCTATCCCCCTGGCCCTTTCCTCCTCTATAACCCACCTTGCTAACTTCCGGGCAAACTCCGGGTTCGACGCCTCCCCGTCGACTTCTCTTGCCGCCCTCTCCATAACCTCCTCGTAGGAGAGGGGCGGCACCCTCTTCAGCTCCATTTGAAAGAAACCCTGCTGCAGCCCCAGGGTGAAGGCCATCATCAGGGTATGCCCTGACATCTCTTGGACTTGGGTGACCTCTTCCTAGAAGCGATCGACGTAGCTCCCCAAGGTCTCATTCACCCCCTGCTTGATGTGGAACAGGGAATCCGACTCCTTCTTCCTCCTCTTGAAGGTGGTGAACCTCAGCATGAACCCCCGACGTAAGTCCTCGAAGCAGTAGATGGAATTGGCCAGCAACTGATGGAACCACTCTCTCGCATTCTCCTTGAGGGTGATGATGAAGAGCCTGCACTTGAATCCATCCGACATCTATCGGATCGAGACCACGTCCTCAAACCACTGGACGTGCTGAACCGGGTCTCCCTTCCCGGTGCAATATGACATCTCGGGCTCCCTGAACTCCTATGAAACTGGAGCAGAAGAAACCAGCTCGCTGAAGGGGCTGCCTCCCCCTACCAGGCGAGCTGGGGGGTCTCGCGCCCCCATCTCGCTGAACCTGTCGCTGCTTGCCGAGCCGGGGAAGAGCACCCGCCGGAGGAACTCGCCGCCTCTCCCTTCCTCGGCGACCTCCTTCCCAGCTCGCCTGCTGGGAGCATCCTCGCCAAGGGCTGGAGCCGCGAGAACAGCGACCCTGAAGTCGAGCAGTCGGCACGCGCGCCGAGTGCGAATCTGACCAAGCCGAGTACTTCCTGCCTGAAGTCCTCGAACATCCCCATTATGGCGAGAGGGGGAGGGCGTGGCAAGTCGGACCTGTCCAATCCTTGCCTTTCTCTTGTCATTGAGCTCGCTGAAGATTTTCTGTGCTGACCATTGTTCCACGCTCACCGCACCAAAATGTTGAAACCGAAAACTCGGCCTCGATGGAGTTCACCCTTGGGGAAGGGGTGATCGCACACCTACTTCTCTCCTGCAAGAAAAACAATAAGAAAAAGAACAAGGGACTGGACCAAGGGCCCGACGCGGAGGAACCACCACACACCTGGAAGATCACTGAGTGCTTACCCTCCTTAGCCAAATGCCGGGCTAAGGTACCTCAGAAAGCGCTAGAAGACTGGGGGGCAGGTAAGCATGCCTTCTGAGGTACCCCCTGGGTCATATTTATAGATTTTTGGAAACGGCCTGCAAATAGCCAACCTCCGCTGTTTTGAGCAGCTATGTGCAGCCCAGTTGGGCCTACCAACAGCGTAACTCCGCTGTTCTAACTGGCTATGGGTAGGCAAGCGGCGGAAAAATGGTAAAAATACCTCACGAATCTCTTGGCGAGTAGCCCTCAACAAACCTTACTCGATAAGGGCGGCGAGTACTCAATGGAGCAGGTACTCGCCGCCCATCTGCGAGCTTGGGTGAGTACGGGTCTGGCCTACCCTACTCGCACGTCGCGGGCTCGACGAACAACCCTGAGCTCGACGAACAGCCCAGAGCTCGACGAACAGCCCAGAGCTCGACAAACTGGACTTGGCGAGCTGGGCTTGACGAGCTGGGCTTGGCGAGCTAGGCTTGCCGAGTACGAGATCGTCTCCCCAAGGTATCTCACCCTGCCTGGGCGAGCCGGAGACTGCCGAGCTCTCCCTCCTGTCGAGCTCAGCCAAGGACTAAGACTGCCGGGTTTGGCCATTCTGGCTCCTGCTGACCCACTCGCCGGATACGAGGTTGTACAATATATATATAATTTATATGAAATGCGAGCTGTTTAACTGTGCGGGCATGCAGGCGTGAGAAATCAGCTCGTAAATTTTTTTTTCTACAGGGGCGGTGGTCGCGAGCTCGCCGGCCCCCTACCACCCTGGATTCGCTGGGTACAGGAAATGCCGCCGCCATTTTATTACGCAATGGCCGAATTGGACGGGTCCTGTTGCTTGCCCGCATCCACTGTTGCACGTTCCTGATATCACCATATATATATATATAAGTTCAAGCTTTTTTAAAGCTAAAAAAACTTGAGTTGATTCTCCCACAATACATGTCAGAAATAGAAAAATAATATAAGCATTTTTATAATCAAGAACGAGATCTACAACTTTTGTGTTGAATATTTTTTTAAAATTTGAACGGTTTAGCCGGAATTTGGCCCGAAAGGTTGCATACTCGAATTTTGAAATTTATTATTATTATTATATTTATTTCGAGCTAGCAACCTTTCAGGTGAGATTCTAGCTAAGCTGTACAAATTTTGAAAAACTGTTCATCATGAAAGTTGTAGATCCCGTTCTTGGTTACAAATTACATATATTATTTGGCTAATTCCGATATGTATTGTGGGAGAACCAGCTCAAGCTTTTTTAGGCATAAAAAACTTGAGCTTATATATGTTATTCTCATATATATAAATATATACACACACACGAGCATCTTTGCACGGGCTACGCATGTGCTCGATGCTCTCTGGCGGCCTTCGGCCCCATTCAGGTGGGATTCGCCTGCCTGCGCACGGGCTTCACCCGTGCTTGAAGCGTTGCTTCAGGCTGCGTCCGCCTATGAGCGGGTTGCGCACGCACACTAAATCTTTTTTTTTCAAAACATATACATATGAGTACTTAAAATGATCGCAAAAAATATGAAGTACTATTCCTATTTTTATTTTATACAATTTTGTAATTTTAATCTATAAAAATTAATGAATCTCTCTCTCACTCTCTCTTTATCACTCCCCCCTCTATATCTCTCTCATTCTCTCTCCCGCCCCCTCTCCCTCCACTCTATCTCTCCCAAATCTCCCCTCTCATGTTCTCTCTCATGATCCAATGTCCAATATTCAATCTATGGTGTGCCTCCAAATATCTATATTCCCTTATATATTTAAGATATATACTTGCATCTTCGAACGGGCACCGCCCATTCTCGATGTGGCGCTGCGGGCTTCGCTCCAACCAAGCGGGCTTCGCCCGCTTGGCATTCAAGCAGGCTTCGCCTGCTTGGCATTCAAGCGGGCTTCGCCCGCCCCCAGTAAACAATTTTAAAATTTATTAGAATTTTTTATTAAATTTTATTTGTATTTATTTGAATTTTTTAATAAATTAGATTTTTTTAATAATTTAATTAATTATTTAAAACAAATAATTAATTAAAAAATAAATTAAAAATGCTACCGCTGGTGGTGGCCCTGCCCGCTCGCCGCCGAACAACCCCCAGCGTGTTTGCCGGAGGCCTTGGGCGCCGGGCAGGCCGGCGGCGGCAGAGAAGGGCACGTTTTTTTTGCGGAAGGGGATGTCGGGATTTCTGGTGTTTGAAATAATAGTTTTTGGGAGATCTTCGATATTGGCATGCCTAGTCTTTTGAATCCAATGGCCAGATGAGATTTAATGAAGATCGAACGGTCTAGATGAGTTTCATGATGTGCTCCAAATATGCATATTGTTTTAATAGTAAAGATATATATATATATATATATATATATATATATATATATATATATATATATATATATATGTTGTGTAATCAGTGCCGCCCCTCCTGGATTCCCTGATTTCAGCCTAATTTCTCTCCGCACCAGCCCGATTTCTCGTGGATTGCCTACATGGCAATCACTTTTGGAAAAGAGTTAATTCTCCTTCCTATGGAGGCAGCCCGTTTTATTTAGAGTTTGCCAACTTGACAACTCTATTTTTGGAAAAGATTTATTCCCTTCATAATGGAAGCCGACCCCCTCTCCTTCTTACCCGATTTAGGGTATTCTCCTCCACCTATAAAAAGAAGGGTGGCTGGTTCTTCCGTAACAGTGCAACAGATTTTTTGGTGAAGATTTTTCTCTAGCCGGCCTCCATTCAGCCGGCTTCTTCCCTTACCGCTGGAGTCCGGAGTTTGGAGTTCTTCTCGCCGCTAGCAACTGGCCTTCCCTCTCTCGCCGGATCTATTTTCTCGTCACCACGCGTATGACCGGACCTTGGAGGATTCAGACCGCCATCTAAATTCTCAGTCTATTCTTCTCCTCCATATTTTGTCGTATTGTATGTTTGAGAAATTAATAGTGGATTTTATCTCTGCCTGTACAGTGGACGTACCCAAAAATTTCGGAGAACCACTTTAAATCTTGGTGTTCTTCTTTTGTGTTGCTTATTATTTTTTTGCTAGTCCGTTATTATCACTATTACTCGTAATCTCATTCTTGGTCATTAGAAAATTTATTTGAACAGAAGATTTCTCATATGCACTCGGATCGATCATTTTTCATAACAAGTGGTATCAGAGCGAAGTTCGATCGGCGACTGTTTGGACGTTTCATTTCGAGTTGAGTCATTGGTAGTTGACGACATCGGTCTGCTTCCTATCTCCCCAATCTTGATCCGTGAATTTATTCGGTCGCTTCGGCGCGAAGTTTGAAGTTACGAAGTTCGACGGAAAGCACAATTTTGGCCTATGACAGGTCAAGGTCCGAGCACTACTGATTAAGAAAGGTTTACACCGTGTCCTATTGGGGAAGGCCAATAAGGACGTTGAGGTTTCCGATCGCACGTAGGAGGATTCAGATCTCAAAGCTTTGTCCACCATACAACTTTTCTTACACGATGATGTGTTATATGAAGTTCTTTTAGAGAAAATTATCTCTGGTCTTTGGGCAAAATTGGAGAGTATCTACATGTTGAAGTCTCTCCCTAATACACCAGAAGCAGGTATACGTATTACACGCAAGTAAACGTGTTGGATCAAGTAATAAAGAGTGAGTAAAGTTCATTTCCACGGAGAGGTGGTGGATTTAGTGCTCGAAACTACCTGTTATTCCTTTTCTTTAAATCCAAGTCAGATAAAATATTGATTTGTTAAATGCTACAATTATGAATAACAAAGGCTACGAATGAAAATAGACTACGATTCTCTAAGAGAAAGTACTTGGTTTTCGAAGAAATAATCTTGTATTATGATTTCCGAAGCCTAGTGTGACATATCTTGTGAAGATGACTTTGTGATAGTGAGTGGTGACACGTCTTGCAATGATTTTAGGGGTTGAAGATCCGTACCTCTCGATATCTGAAATCCCTAGCCTCTATTTCCCCCTCGAGTGAGACAAGTTGTAAGACCTCCCTCCCGGAACACAAAACACGGCACGAGGGGAGTCTTATGCCTAGAATAACTGCCTAGTAGTAACGCTAGCACTCGAGCTAACCTGTATCACAAGACGCCTATCCTGCCGGCTATAATCAATATCAACCAATGCCAACCCAACCAAGAATATAAAACATAAGTCAATCCACACATAAGTAAAATAGTCCAAAAGTACATCAAGAAAAAGAAGCTACAACAAGCTTCTAAAATATCAGAGTACGGGTAAAACTTGCCCAAAGGGGCTACATTAAGAGTCTCTCAAACTCACATTGGTGACTGACGGTAATGACGTCACTGTCCCTTCAGGCCCTATCGTCCTGACCTGGCTATCCTGCTATAAAATCTGCGGCTGCTCTAACTGCGGGGTTTCCTCTTAAAAAGGAAGACGTAACAACCGTTATTCATAAAGACTAAGTGGCTATCACATTCACTCCCTCGACCCTCCTTGGCACCGGGCGGAGAAAGGAACAAGGGTAAAATATGTATAAGTAGAACATAAGTACAAACAAGTGGTATAGAGTGAACAATATCAATGTATATAAGCAGCACAATAAATGAGTACACCATCTACTCTAGCAGTTCTACCATCTACGACAGTATAAAAATATAGGTACAACAGAAAGTAACTCAACTTATATGAATGCACATACAAACATATAAGTTGAGGGTCGGCTCAGCTATAGTAACTCATTATATAAGAGTGCCCATACAAACTTATACGATAAGGATCTTGAGTATGCAATGTAATGTAATGATATGTATGCAATGCAAAGACTTACCCATGATCACGCACATGCAATTACTATGTCGACACAGACTTGTAGTTTCCACTTTTCGAGCAGGTTACTAACCTCTCAGGCGTCAACCGTCATGGCCAGGCGGTGACAGTGAAGCGGGCTTCTCCACTACTAGGTGGGCATCCACACTATCAAGCTTAGTCCTCTGTACGCCTGAACGTTAAGGACACAACAATAGAGCTCACATGCATACTACGACTCATCGGGAGTCTCAGGTAGATGTGCACCGAGAACCAAGCCCCGAACTAGCCCATGTTGTGACCCAGAAGGAGCCTCAGAAAAAGCACGAGGACCAAGCCAAACCGTCCACTTGGCATAGAAGGAGCCCCGGGATTAAGCATCGGGGACCAAGCCTAACCGCCCAAAGTCTATCTGTCAACTCCCGTCGGTGTGACGACTGGAGAGCCCGTAGACCTGCCACACTATCCTTAACCCAGGATTACGAAACCGCGTGTCGACTCACACCGCATGAAATTTCACATCATCGTGGCACAGAGGGAGCCTCGGGAATGAACACTGAGGACCAAGCCCAACCGTCCACTTACATCTCTTCTCAACATTACCAAACAAGCGCGGTCAAACCCCGCACTTATCACCCTTTTACAACCACCTATACACTACATCTCAACAAAACATTAACGTTAATATACTACAATCTCTCTACCAACCCAAAGCCGATACAAAACAAACACGAGAATTACATGTGTAGGAATGATTACTGTACAACAACTTCAAGCGGGGATTCTAGAGGCTACAGGAATCTGATGAAGACGTTTAACCCCTTATTGGAAAGGAATTTTCAAAGGGCTGCGACTTTCATGTTTAGTCGAAAGCCCTGATCTGGCCGCATCAAGTCTAAAAACGACCTCGAAGGTTGCTGCACATAGAAAATCGATTTCTGTGCGCTTGTTAAAGCAGACCGGACGACATCAGTTCGTCTTCTTCCTTCAACCAAACTTTCAAATAACATCCAGAATTTCTCCTCCCTTATTCACCCTCATAAGGTCACTTCTCTTCACGAAACTAGTCCACAAACTGCATTCGAAGTGAGGGAAAGGTTGAAGACTCTAATTCCTAGGACACAAGTCCTAGCATGGCCTTTTCCTAGAAACCTTCTTCTCACAAATCAAGACCCTTTTGATTCGATATCTCTCCTTGAAATAACTAAAGATCTAGCACCAAGGGAGAGGGCAGGAAGCTCACCTCATTTCCGACATTTCCACCATTTCCTGCCAAGGATCTTGTCACCCTTCTTGGCGACATCTTCTTCTCCTTGGTCAGTGCTATTTCTTCGCAGGAAGAAGATCGGCTCCAACACCTTCTTCCTCTCCAGCAGTTTCCTATGGCGACGGCTTGGAAGGAAGACTAGAAATGGCTAGGATTTTCTCCCCTTTTCACGTGGGAAGTTGGGTAACTACATAGCCACGTGTCGGTCTGTCATTGGACCGCCAATCAACTCAGTAAATGAGTCCCTTCAAAATGACGCGGCCGGAAAATTCGCCAAAACCCGAAATTGAACTACATGGGTAGGGACATGCCCGTGTCACTACCCGTGTCCTTCTCGGGAGGAACATGGTCGACGATTCGTCGAGCTCTGCTTGACAAAATGTCGAACTGCTGCTTGGACACACACGGGTAGGGACACGCCCGTGTCACTACCCGTGTCCTGCTCGGGAGGAGCGTGGTCGACGGTTCGTTGAGCTCCGCTCGATGAATACACAAACACGGGTAAGGACACTCCCGTGTCACTACCCGTGTCCTGCTCGGGAAACACAACAGGGAATCCGCAACGCTGCCAGAGAGCCACATGGGTATGGACACGCCCGTGTCACTACCCGTGTTCTTCTCTGGAAATTTCACAAAGTAGGCGTAAAGACACCAGAGTACCACACGGGTATGGACACGCCCGTGTCACTACCCGTGTCCTACTCTGGACCAACTTCTCCTCCCTTACACAAGTGTAAGCCTAGCTTCCAGCACTCCCTAAGCCCAAGTCAGCTCTCCTGACTTAAAAGTGCGCATGAGAGTCCTAGCGTGAATTGGGATGTTAAAAATCCTATAAACAAAATAAAGGATTTTGTCCCCGAAATCAGGCTAAGGCTATGGGGAGAGAAAAACATGAAATAAAAATAAAATATGCTTTTAAAATTACCTTGAGGAAGCAACTCCAGGTAGCGCTTTTGCATCAAGTCCACCGGCTCCCATGTATACTCCTCCTTCCCATGGTTAGACTACAACACCTTTATCAAAGGAATACTCTTGTGGCGCAAAATCCTTGTCTCGTTGTCTACTATCCGCACCGGCTCTAGTCGTACAGATCTATCAGTTGCTAGTACTCCTTCAATGGTGGGAATATGTTGATCGGGCCGCAACAATGCTTTCCGGAGAGGCGACACATGGAATACGTCATGAAGGTTCTCCAGCTCTGGTGGTAACTCCAACTGGTAGGATAAAGGGCCAGTCTTTTCTAATATGGTGTAAGGTCCAACGTACCTTGGGCTGAGCTTCTTCACACCACGTACCCGTGACACTCCATGCATCGGCCGAATATTCAGGAAAGCTTTGTCACTGATGCAGGCCCATGGTTTTGACGGATTAAACTACGCGTTCTTAGATTCGACAATTAGTAAATCAAACTAAGTTACGCGCAAACATTCACAAGACCAATACAAGAATATCCGGACTAAATAAGTGATTTAAAACTAAGTCCAAAATAATCCCCAAAAATTAATTAATAAGAGGGTTGCTTACCCGCTCCAATTTTCATAAAAAATATTCGGATGATTTAGGCTTGAAAATTTAGATTTTTAATTAAGCACAATATTCAATATAAATCAGGACCAAATACTAGCCTTCTGTTTCCACCAAAACTCACAATAGTTTAGAAAGAATCACACGAGAGATGGCATAGGAAATCGTTACCCAAAATCTCACGAGAATTCCGTCCACGAGATGGGTGGAGGATGCGCACACGACGGTGGTTGATTCTATTCCCACATAACTCCACGGTTCCGCGCCGGATGATGAAAACGCAAGCCGTCTTCCTGCGCAAAACCCTAGAAGAGGGAGTTCCTTGAAAAGTCCAGTAATTATATAGGGAGAGAGAGAAAAGGTGATGAGAAAATAATTTTCTCAATATGATGGGGGTGGCGGCTAGGGGAGAGATGTGGTGGCCGACAGTTTTGTGGAAGGAGGCTGCTCGGGTTTTGGGAAAAAGGAGGAGGGTGGCTGGAAACGAACTTGGAGAAGGAGGAGGGAGGAGGAAAGGAGGCCGAGATAGAGAGGTGAAGGAGATGTGGCCGGCGGCCAAGAGAGGGGAGAAGAAAGAGGAGGCCGAAAATTGCCAAGAGGGGGAAAAATTCACTTTGAATTTCTTAGGTTTTCTTTTTCATTCTTCACTAATGAATCAACAACAAGCATGGCTTTAAATAGCCTTACACCACTCAATCTCCACCATTCATAAAATAGGAAAATAATCTAAACATATAATGCATAAAATAAAATAATACATGCATGAAATAAAAGATACTAAATAAAAGATACTCTTGAAATAATAAAATAGGACGTCGTGCAAAATATGTAGCGGCGTTGGCAAAGAACGTCGCGGCGTTGGCGAAGAAACGTCGTGGTAGACTCTCATCTTCAAGCTTGCGGCAACGACCGTCCCAATCCACGAACTTTCTATGTCGGGGATCAACGGCCGCATCAGCAACGTCGCCATCAATCCTCCCCCACTCAAAATTACTCATCTCCGATGAGTGGCCCGTGAGGGGGGAACAGGCAAAAGCAGCAGCAACATCGGGCAAATCTGGCCCCACAATCCATGTCGTAGTAGCATGAACATCCATCAGTACGACGAACCTGTCAGGCATAGAAACAACAAGACTTTCGAGGAAACTCGAAAGGGTGTCAAGCAAAAGAAATAAAACTTGAATCTTACCATCCGGTTCAAGAATCAAGGAGTCAACGTGGAAAATAGACACGACAGTACTAACACTCCCCAACCCAAAAGAATATTTAGTGGTAGGAAGAAACGACGGAGAAATACACTCAGGTGGAACAGAGACGTACAGTAAAAAGTCCGGAAACTTGAAATAAAGTGAAACACTCTGTGCTATATAAAAATCTAGAATAAAAGCATAAAATCCGACGTTCTTCATAATTTTGGATGGGTCGGCGTTCCTACATATTAATTTATTAACGGAGACCGAAGGTATCCGCTCGGGGACTGACCAGACTAAACCCAAATCACTAGCTCTAGCGTCAGACAGTCTCAGAAAGGAGTGGAAGTGTGTACGACATAACTTAAGGTGATATTCTAACGTCCAAAACACATGAGGAGAGAATCCATGTGCTACATGACTAGACCCAAATACGGAGGATAAGGGGGCTAAGCCAGGTGGCACGAGAGCTCTCAAATCAGGGAAGAATTTCATGGGCTCCAAAACTGTAGTCTTAATTTTAATTTTAATATTTTCACGCTTGGCATGAAGACATGCCAAGGTGAACCGCTCATCACATACAATAGAATTGGATGCTCCCGAATGTGAAAAGATGTGCGAGCGAGACAACTCAAGAGACCCAACTATAGTCACAAACATGGGTAAATGAGGGTCATCAAAAGGCGGTGGGTAAGTGCGTGCGACCGGGTGTGGTATATAAGTATATCTATGGGACACCACATCCAGAGGCACAATTACCGACGAATCAGAATCAGTCATAGTAGGGTACGGAACCGTAGATGGACACATAGAAAAATGAGCAGGCAAAAGTGACGTGTAGTCATTCCTATGAGGTGCGGTGAAAAGTCTAAATACTAGTGCGCTTAACATAGTAATATCTACACGTTGCGTCAACGTCAAAGTAGGAGATAAAATGGGCATGACACCATAACTCAAACTAGGTATTCTGGTTCCTCGTCCTAAAAGGTCAACATCTGTGGGTAAATAAGTAGGGGGAAGGGTCGGTAAAATCAAGCCCGGGATAAAATTAAAATCAGTAGAAATTTCACCCAACGGTGACGACATCAAAGTACTCTCATCCGGGTGTACACCAACAGAATCGTCCAAAAATACCCTTCCCTCACATGGTAACTCATCCACAATAATAATGGGGACATCCACACAGTCAGACTCCTCAGGTAACTCAGATATAATCTCAGCATGTGTAATTGTAGGCTCTAATACGATGGGGATCATAGCCTGGAGAGGGCTCTTAATACTAGGGTGAACAATCACAGCGCTAGTAGGGCAAATAATAGGCTTCACAATACTCTCACAGATTGGTACGTAATCATCCCATACATCGTCTTCTAAATCACTAGGGATTCCCTCAGACTCAGACACCTCAGAATCGTCTGGCACTAGCGAACATGTCAGAATACTATCACCTATGGGGTCATCCTCAAAATCCAGAGATAGTATATCAACATCAGCATCCTCAGAGGTAACAGTCACTATCTCATTGGGCTTATTCATCGAGGCTAACCGAGGCATAACCCTAGTAGTAACATTTTTTGATTCAAAAATATTGGGTTTAGGCTGCGTACTTTCCCTAGGAGTGGAATTAGGCACACTCGGTGTAGTCCTATCGTTGTGGGGAAATGATCTAACCTGAGGCATAGGGTAACTCCTATGAATAGCTACGGGTCTAGTTCCACAATGATACTCACTCACAGGCTTGGTGTTAGTAGTGCGGAGATAGGCGGGATCAAATTGATCCGAGAGTAGGCTACGCATTGCCGGCCAAACATGTTTATAACTACCAACACGACGCTCTTCGTTTAGCCAAAACACGTGGGCTCGACCTACTAATCGATCTCGGGCTATGTTAACCTTTTGGTGGTCGTCCCATACATGACACCTAAAATAATTTTCTAATCCTTTAAGCCAGTCTCTAAAATTTTGGGGATACCCTAAACCGTCATAAGTAGGTGCCTCAATTCTAGTGGGAGGATAAACGTGGGGATGGTTGGTATTCCTATGGTATGAAGGCAAGTCTGGATTTTGTTTAGCCATGGGATTAACATACCAATAATCTAAACGGGGAGCATACACGTCATAGGCCATAATAATGAGAACCGGAGAGAAAACTCACCCGGAACTGGAGCACGTGCAATGAATAATAAATCAGACCCTATATAAAATCCAACAGATGGATTTATTCCCGCTTAATAACTAAGGCAATAAAATATATTTTTTTGGATTTTCTTACTGAAAATAAATAAGAGATTATAAAAAAAAAATTGAATTTTTTTTTTTATTGAAAAAATAAAATTTAGCCGGCTATTGGCAGACCACAAAATATTTTTTTTTTGTTTTAATTTGCAGAAAAATTTGAAATTTGGAATTTTGAAATTTGAAATTTGAAATTTAAATTTTGAAATTTGAAATTGAAATTCGAAATTTAAAATTTGAAATTTGAAATTTGAAATTTGAATTTTTAAATTTGAATTTTGAAATTCGAAATTTGAAATTCAAAATTGGAAATTTGAAATTTGAAATTTGAATTTTAAATTTTGAAATTTGAAATTGAAATTTGAAATTTGAAATTTTAATTTTGAATTTTGAATTTTGAAATTTGAAATTTTAATTTTGAATTTTGAAATTCGAAATTTGAAATTTGAATTTTGAAATTTGAAATTTGAAATTTCGAATTTTGAATTTTGAATTTTGAAATTTGAAATTTGAAATTCGAAACTGGAAATTTTAAATTTGAAATTTGAATTTTAAAATTTTGAGAGGGGGAGGAGTGCCAATTAGAAAATTGACGAGAACCTCCCTCTGATACCAAATTGATGCAAACCCATGGTTTCGACGGATTAAACTACGCGTTCTTAGATTCGACAATTAGCAAATCAAACTAAGTTACGCGCAAACATTCACAAGACCAATACAAGAATATCCGGACTAAATAAGTGATTTAAAACTAAGTCCAAAATAATCCCCAAAAATTAATTAATAAGAGGGTTGCTTACCCGCTCCAATTTTCATAAAAAATATTCGGATGATTTAGGCTTGAAAATTTAGATTTTTAATTAAGCACAATATTCAATATAAATCAGGACCAAATACTAGCCTTCTGTTTCCACCAAAACTCACAATAGTTTAGAAAGAATCACACGAGAGATGGCATAGGAAATCGTTACCCAAAATCTCACGAGAATTCCGTCCACGAGATGGGTGGAGGATGCGCACACGACGGTGGTTGATTCTATTCCCACGTAACTCCACGGTTCCGCGCCGGATGATGAAAATGCAAGCCGTCTTCCTGCGCAAAACCCTAGAAGAGGGAGTTCCTTGAAAAGTCCAGTAATTATATAGGGAGAGAGAGAAAAGGTGATGAGAAAATAATTTTCTCAATATGATGGGGGTGGCGGCTAGGGGAGAGATGTGGTGGCCGGCAGTTTTGTGGAAGGAGGCTGCTCGGGTTTTGGGAAAAAGGAGGAGGGTGGCCGGAAACGAACTTGGAGAAGGAGGAGGGAGGAGGAAAGGAGGCCGAGATAGAGAGGTGAAGGAGATGTGGCCGGCGGCCAAGAGAGGGGAGAAGAAAGAGGAGGCCGAAAATTGCCAAGAGGGGGGAAAATTCACTTTGAATTTCTTAGGTTTTCTTTTTCATTCTTCACTAATGAAATCAACAACAAGCATGGCTTTAAATAGCCTTACACCACTCAATCTCCACCATTCATAAAATAGGAAAACAATCTAAACATATAATGCATAAAATAAAATAATACATGCATGAAATAAAAGATACTAAATAAAAGATACTCTTGAAATAATAAAATAGGACATAATAATAAATGATGAAATAATAAAATATATAATTATAATTATTTAATTTATAATTATATATTTTATTTTAAAATGGCAGCAGCGGACGTCGTGCAAAATATGTAGCGGCGTTGGCGAAGAACGTCGCGGCGTTGGCGAAGAAACGTCGTGGTAGACTCTCATCTTCAAGCTTGCGGCAACGACCGTCCCAATCCACGAACTTTCTATGTCGGGGATCAACGGCCACATCAGCAACGTCGCCATCAGTCACCCATCTGAAATTCTACCACCCGATGCTTTGCATTATAATATTTAGCCTACCGACTTTGAGTCTCAAGCATGCGGTCCCGTATTAGTCTACCAACCGCATCAGTATCATCGATGTACTCAATTCCTAAAACCTTCAGGTCTTTATCTTATACCCATGACAAGGGGGTTCTACACCTTCTTCCGTAAAGGGCTTCATGGGGTGTCATCCCGATGCTGGCATGGTGACTGTTTTTATAGGAGAATTCCACGAGGGGTAAGAGCCTTTCCCACAGCTCTCCTCTATCCAACACACACAGTCTCAATAGGTCCTCCAATTTTTTGATGGTCCTCTCAAACTACCCGTCCATCTGAGGATGAAATATTATGCTAAAGGTAAGGCGTGAACCCAAGTACGCCTATACGACCTTCTATTCCTTAGAGGTAAACCGGCCATCCCGGTCAGAAATAATTGTCCTTGGCACGCAATGATACCGTACAAACTGCTCCACAAAGAGGCATACCAAAACATCCACATGAGCTTCTTTCTTCATAGGAATAAACCTGTCTACCTTTGTTAGGCGGTCAACGATTACCCACACCGAATCATTCCCTGAGCGTGAGCGAGGCGATCGGTGGACGAAGTCCATGGGACATCCTCGAACTTCCACTCGGGGATGGTCAATGACTGTTATAATCCACCGGGGCCCTTGCATTCCGCCTTCACCCTTTGACAGGCCTCGCAGTGCGTAACAAAATATCTGACGTCCCTCTTCATTCCTGGACAACACATGGTCTTCCGCAAGTCGGCGTACATCTTGGCAATCCCAGGATGCACAGAATACTGAGTGCAATGTGCCTCTCTCAGGATATCTTCCCGAATTTTACCGCCTTTGGGAATGTAAAGCCGACCATGGAGATGAACGAGGCCGTCTTTTAGGGAATACTCGTCAGTAATCCCATCTTAAAATGACTTGATTGTCGGGGCCAGAGCCGCATCCTTTCCTTACTCCGCCCGGATTCGGTCTCGAATATCACAGACAATGCTCATCGCGGTTAAGTACTCCGTATACCCTTCAGATTGGTCTTTATACAAGGGTAATCTCCATCTCTTTGAGCATCAGAGCTAACTCCATACTCATCAATCGGGACTCAGGGTTCGATTCCGGTACCTTTCTGATCAAAGCATCAACTACGGAATTTGCTTTTCCGGGGTGATAGTTCAAGGTGAATTCATAATGGCATAAAAACTCTAACCACTACCGCTGTCTAAAATTCAATTCCTTATGGTTATTGATGTACTTTAGATTCTTGTGGTCCGAAAAGATTTCGCAGTTGACTCCATATAGATAGTGTCTCCAAATCTTCAAGGCGAACACCACTGCTCCCAACTTTAAATCATGTACTGGGTAATTGATTTCATGCTTCTTCAGCTGCCTTGAATCATATGCAATCACATGCCCGTGCTGCATCAATACCGTTCCCATCCCTTGATACGACACGTCAGTGTAAACTTGAAATCCTTCCTTACTGGATAGAAGGGCTAGGATTGGTGCGGATGTAAGTCTGTCCTTCAGTTCCTGGAACGCAGCTTCACACTGGGGTGTCCACTCATATGACACACATTTCTTTGTCAGAGTAGTAAGAGGAAGGGCAATCTTTGAGAACCCTTTTACAAACTTGCTGTTGAAGTTGGAGACCGGGCGGTCTGTCGGTCTGGCTTGGCGGGTTATTGACCGGGCGGTCTGGTGGTTTGCCTTCAGCGGTTTGGTTGCTGTGTTGAGGTCTGAGGTCCAAGCGGTCTAGTGGTCTGTTACTGGCGACTAGGAGACCGGGCGGTCTATCGGTCTCACATGGCGGCTTGTCTCTCTCTGGCAGTGGCCTAGCGGTTAGCCCTTCTGTCTAACCGCGCGGCTTGTTCCGGTCTGTTGTTCTAGCCGCCCAGATTTTTTGTATAGTTTTAGTCCCACATCTCTTATTTGTATTCTCTCTTCTCTCCTCCATTCTATATAAGGGAGGCTATACCTTTGTAATAGATACCTTTTTCTGATAATAAAATTTCAGTTATACCATTTCCGGCTTGTTTTAGTTCGCTTCTTACATGGTATCAGAGGAATCGATCCTTTCCTCCATATTCTGTGCCCCTCTCTGTCCGCGCGACTTGCTTCTCCGGCTTGCGCCCTGTTCGCGCGGTCTCCTTGTCGTTGCCCTCTGTGTGCGCGACCTGTTCCCTTGTTCGCTGCGATCTGTCGCCTTGTTCGCCGTGACCTATCGCCGTGTGCCTTGCCCTCTCTTGTGCTTCTGTTCGAGCGGACTGTCTGCTTGCCGCTCGACTTCTTCCCCTCTGCTTGATACTGCGGCTTGGTCGTGGTCTTTCTGGCAGCTGGTGTTTGACATCTTGACCGCTGCAGTTCTTCTTCTGCCTATCCGCGCGGCTTGTTTCCTAACCGCGCGGCTTCCTGTTGTTTGCTCTTATGGCTCTTTCTGATGCTTCCACTGCCACCACTCCTGCCGCCACCCCTGTAGCCAATCCGGCTCCGCCTCTACCTCCTACTCCTTCCGGGAACCTTGGTACCGTTTCCAAGCTTGTCGGCTCCAACTACCCGGATTGGAGTGTCTCTTTCACCTTTCTCCTTCGCTCGCAACGCAAACGCCACCATCTCGTTGATGACCCTCCTCCTACCACTTCACCTCTCTTTGATGACTGGGATGCGAGTGACGCCCTTGTACGTACTTGGCTCGCTAACAGTCTATCTGATGAGTGCCTTCCCGTCATCCGTCATGATGAGACGGTGAAGGCCGCTTGGCTTCATCTTGCTGCTTTGTATTCCAAAGGGGCTCAGACGTCCCGCATCTATACATTGTATGCGGACCTCTTTGCCCGGCCTACCTTGTCTCCTGCTGCTGCCTACCAACAAGTTCAAGCTCTTGGGGCTGAGATTCTTCAGAATCGCCCCTTTTCTGCGGATCTGGATCAACAACACAAGCACTTCCAGGAGCTTCTGGTTGTGTGTTATCTGCTCCGTCTTCCTGACACTTATGACATGATCCGCCAACAAATTCTGGGTGAGGCGTACTCTCCTACTTTAGATGCCACCGCTGCTCGCATCGCCGCTGTCACCTCTCTCCTTCAGCGCCCGCTTCTGCCCGCTCCTTCTCCTCCGGATAACTATGCTCATCAAACTCAGCGGAGTGGCTCTGGTAGCCGCAATCATCAGTCTGGCGGACGTCCTTCTTCCCGCTACCTCTGCTCTCACTGCGGCCGCACCGGACACACTCTTGACTGCTGCTGGACAAAGCATCCCCATCTTCGCCCCTCGGGTGACTCTTCCGCCTCCTCTTCCAAGCCGTCTGCTTCCGTGGTCACATCATCAGGTAGTGCCCATGTGGTCACTCAAGGTAAATGGCTTATCGACTCCGGTGCAACTAATCATATGACAGGCAATCCTCAGTGCTTCTCTCTCCTCGAACAGCATGATCGGTTGCCCCCAGTCCTCATTGTAGACGGTTCTCCCTCACCGGTTCATGGGTCGGGAGTGGTTCATGTTACTCCGTCCCTTCGGCTAGAGGATACTCTCTATGTGCCCAAGTTTCCGTGCAATCTATTATCGGTTACTTCTTTGTGCAAGCAGCTTCAATGTTCTATAACGTTTACTCCATCTTCTTGTTCGTTTTAGGATCCGAGCTCCCAGCGGACGATTGCTGCTGGGACTGAGAGCGGCGGCCTCTACTTCCTCGACAACGTTTCCGCTTTGTCCGCCTTCTCTTCTTCTTGTACGGATCTTCTCCAGTGGCATCTCCGTCTCGGTCATCCTCCACCACGGCTTCTACATCAGCTTCTGCCCCACCTCCCTCCCTCCAATACTCCTCTCAACTGCGAAGCATGTCAACTTGGCAAGCATCATCGTTCCTCCTTCCCGCCGAAGCAGGGTCGGGGCTCTACCCGTCCGTTTGATCTAGTCCACTCCGATATCTGGGGACCTGCTCCTACCCTTACTATTGGTCAGGGTAGTTCTTATTTTGTAACCTTTATTGATGATTTTTCTAGATGTACTTGGGTGTATCTCTTACGAGATCGCTCTGAACTTTTTAATGTATGGACCTCCTATTATCATTTAATCAAAAATAAGTTTGGTATTGGTATTAAAACTCTTCGCTCTGATAATGCTAAAGAGTACTCAAGTCATGATTTTACCTCTTTCTGTGTGCAACATGGCGTTATTCATCAGACAAGTTGTGTCTATACATCCCAACAAAATTGGGTGGCGGAACGCAAAAACCGTCACCTCCTCGATGTTGCTCGTACATTGATGACTCAAATGCATGTCCCTCGCTCATATTGGGGCTATGCTGTTCTTCTTGCCTGCTATCTCATCAATCGCATTCCCTCCTCCGTTCTCAAGGGAAAAACCCCTTTTTCCATCCTTTATCCAGGCAAGGACCATTTTCCTCTCCATCTCCGAATCTTTGGGTGCACTGCTTTTGTGCATGCCCCATCTGCCACCCGTGATAAGCTCTCCCCTCGCTCAACCAAATGTGTCTTTCTGGGGTACTTAGCCACTCAGAAAGGCTACTACTGCTTTGATCCTGTTCTTCGTAAGCAGTTCGTCTCCGCTGACGTTACCTTCTTCGAGAATGCCTCCTACTTCTCGGATGACTCCTCTTCTCTTCCCCCCACCTCTGATTCTCCTGTTATTCCGTTCGTTCCCTCATCTCCTACTATGATATCTGCCCCTCCTCCGTCTCTGCCCACTCCTCTCCCTCTGCCTCTCTCTCCGCCTCCATCTCCCTCATCTCCGCTGCCGTCGCTCTCTCCTCCCGAGCCAGCTCTCTCTGCCACGGATGCTCTGGATTCCGAGGAGCCCGCCGACCTGGATCTTCCTGTAGCTCTTCGCAAAGGGGTGCGGACGTGTACCCTACACCCCCTTGCTGCTGTTGTTTCATATGATCGTCTTATCCCTTCTCGCAGGGCCTTTGCACTGGCTATCTCTGCTACTACCACCCCTCGTTCCTACCAGGAGGCCCTTGCCATTCCTCACTGGAAGATGGCCATGGATGAGGAAATGGCGACCCTCACAGAGCGGGGTACCTGGACTCTTGTCCCTCCTCCCTTTGATACAGATGTTGTTGGTTGTCGCTGGGTCTTTGTGGTCAAATTTGGCCCAGATGGCACTGTGAACCGTTACAAAGCTCGCCTGGTGGCTAAGGGCTTTACTCAAACCTATGGGGTTGATTACTTTGACACCTTCTCTCCCGTAGCTCGTCTCAGCACTATACGGGTCCTTCTCTCCGTGGCGGTCAACAAAGACTGGCCACTTTCCCAGCTGGATATCAAGAATGCCATCCTTTATGGTGATCTTTAGGAGGCCGTCTACATAGAGCAACCTCAAGGGTATGTTGCTCAGGGGGAGACACGAGTATGCCGGCTACAGAAGGCAATCTATGGCCTCTAGCAGAGCCCTCGAGCTTGGTTTGGCAAGTTCAGCGGCATCGTGGTGGCTGTTGGTTTTGCTCGCAGCGCTGCTGATCACTCTCTATTTATTCTCAAAACCTCTTCGGGACTGGTGGTTCTTGCAGTATATGTTGATGATATTCTTCTCACTGGTGATGACCAGGAAGGGGTAGCCTTGACAAAGCGGCATCTTCGCAAACATCTTGTCACGAAAGATATGGGTTCTCCGAAGTACTTTTTGGGGATCGAAAACTCTCGGAAGCCCAACTCTTTAGTCCTCTCTCAGCGTAAGTATGCTCTTGATATTTTAAAAGAAGCAGGATTGACTGGGGCCAAACCTGCCCGGTGTCCCATGGCTGTTGGAGAAGACAAAACCTGGACAGATGATTCGCCTCTTCTTTCAGATGCTTCGCGGTACAGGCGTCTGGTTGGTAAGCTCATATACCTCACCGTGACTAGGCCCGACATTTCCTATGCTGTGGGCAAGGTGAGTCAATTCATGCAAGCTCCCAGGGAGTGCCATCTACAGTCCGCCTTGCGGATCTTGGAGTACGTCAAAGCAGCCCCTGGGAAAGGATTGCTCTTTCAGAAGAATGATCATCTGAGGGTTGAAGCTTACTCAGATGCGAGTTACGCTGATGACAAAGGGGACCGCAAGTCTACCTCTGGTTTCTGTACCTTTGTTGGGGGCAATCTAGTAAGCTGGAAGAGCAAGAAGCAATCTGTTGTCTCCAGGTCCAGTGCTGAAGCAGAGTATCGGAGTATGGCATCGACCACTTGTGAGCTAAAATGGCTACGTGCTCTCATGTTGGATTTAGGAGAGGTCTACAACCATCCTCTACCTATGTTCTGTGACAACAAGGCTGCTATATATATCTCCAAAAATCCAGTCTTCCATGAGAGAACCAAGCACATTGAGGTCGACTGTCATTTCATTCGTGAAGAGATTCTGAAGGAACAAATTTGCACCCCCTTCATCACGTCTGAAAAAGAGCTAGCTGACATCTTCACCAAGCCAGTATCCGCCTCGTTTCTTCATATATGTGACAAGCTGGGCATGATTGATATATATGCTCCAGCTTGAGGGGGAGTGTTGAAGTTGGAGACCGGGCGGTTTGTCGGTCTGGCTTGGCGGGTTATTGACCGGGCGGTCTGGTGGTTTGCCTTCAGCGGTTTGGTTGCTGTGTTGAGGTCTGAGGTCCAAGCGGTCTAGCAGTCTGTTACTGGCGACTAGGAGACCGGGCGGTCTATCGGTCTCACATGGCGGCTTGTCTCTCTCTCTGGCAGTGGCCGAGCGGTTAGCCCTTCTGTCTAACCGCGCGGCTTGTTCCGGTCTGTTGTTCTAGCCGCCCAGATTTTTTGTATAGTTTTAGTCCCATATCTCTTATTTGTATTCTCTCTTCTCTCCTCCATTCTATATAAGGGAGGCCATACCTTTGTAATAGATACCTTTTTCTGATAATAAAATTTCAGTTATACCATTTCCGGCTTGTTTTAGTTCGCTTCTTACACTTGCGATAGTACCCGACAAGTACAAGGAAGCTTCGTACATCGGCCGCTGACTTCAATGGTGACAACTCCCTCACGACACGCACTTTGGCCGCATCCACAGCTAGTCCAACCCCACTGATCATATGTCCCAAAAAGGAAACCTCTTGGAGACAGAATTCGCACTTGCTGAACTTGGCAAACAAGGCATGCCCTTTTAGCTTCCTCAGTACCAAGGTGAGATGTTCGACATGCTCTTCCTCTGTCTTTGAGTAGAACAAAATGTCATCGATGAAAATGATGACGAAGATGAAAGTGACAGGACAGATCTGATTTACTCTAGCGGGGGGGGGGGGGGGGTGAATAGAGTATTCAAAACTTTTAATAAATTTTTATAGCGGAATTCAGATAAGTGTTACTTATAAGTATAAGAGATGTAAAAACGTAAGCAATCACAGTACAATAGAAATAAAGAAAGATGAGAAACCAGACGACACAAGAAAATTATAGTGGTTCCCCAAATCTGGGTACATCCACTCTTCTACCACCCTTGTATGAATCCACTTAGGTTTTTGATCAGGTGCCCTAACACCACAAGATCTGCTTCAGGTAGATCTAGAAACCCTTCAGGCTTTTGATCAGGTGCCTAAAACCAATAGGTTTTTGATCAGGTGCCATATCACCAAAGAGTTCACTTTTAAAGGGAGTAATAACCCTGTACAAGAGAGGTAAAAGAAAATAGATGGCCGTCTTCTTTTTCTCAAAGCAAATGAGAAGACTATGTGGATTTTGATGATATCAAAGCTCCCCCTGAGATGAAAAATGGTTTAGGAGTGGAAGCTTTGCTTCAGGGTGTAGGTCTTCAATAGACAGGTGTTCTTGCTCTTCAGAGTCTGTAGAATGATGTTGATTTTCTATCTCTGTAGTTTCCTGAAAATTGAAAACTGAAGAAGACTCAAGATAAAGTTTTTGTTTTTCTTCTTCTGTTTCCTGAGAGCAATAAAAGTTCTTGAGAGCGGAGAGAAATTTGCAAGAGATTAGAGCTGTGCTAGAAAAACTTTCTCTGAGTATTTCTCTCTATATCTTGATCAGTAAGAATGTCTATATTTCTTTCTCTAACTTAATATCTATCTCTCTTATTCTTTAGGACTGGAATAATAAAGATATATCTCATTTGAATTTCAAAAACTATTCCTTTATTTATTGTAGAAATCGAGGAGAGAAATAACTACTAATTCTGGCAATTAATTTTCTCCCCAACTGTCTTGGCAATTAAGTCAGAATAATAACTCTGTGAAATACCATAGTTAATGCTGTAAGGAAACGACTATATGCCTTGAGAATGTCAGCATTAACTACCAGATATTATTTGACATAAATAGAATCAATGAAGTAGGAAATAAATCTTCAAGACAGCTGCCGAAAATATAAGAAGTCGGACACAGAGAATGATCATCGATCTGAGCTGGAAGATTGTTGAGCTGAGATCAACTATCTGCGATCTGAGACAACTGTGAACAAATGAGAAATCGTCGACCTGAGCTCGTAGATCGTCGAGCTCAGTTCAGAGACTAATCTCTGAGATCATCGATTGGAGATCGACGATCATCGAGCTGAGTTCGATGAAAGTCGAACTGATATGAAATTCATAGATTTCTTCTGAGTCTGAGATCTTTGAGAGAAATCCAAAGCTGGTCTTGAAAAGTCTAACCTGTGGAGACTAACTTAGACCTAGACCTTGACCCTGGCTATATATGTGGGTCAACAACCTAAGAGTGGACCTAGCCCAAATCAAACAAGGGTTCCAACAATCTTCCCCTATTTGGTTGAGGTCACTCAAAGTAGAATAAAACTAAAAAACACAAGGCCATACATATTTGATAAAATTTAAATTATCAACAGATATAATATAGCAATGTACTGGACATTCAGTTCAGATAAAAAAGTAAAACAGTAAGAAAATAAAGTAATAACAGTTCAGAGAAAGACTTAAGAATTAGCAGGAGGAGGAGCAGAAGTTTTAGCAAAAACAATCTTCCTAGTATGGTCTTCTGCTTCCTTCTTTTACATCTTTAAGTCTTGTTCACAAGGGGTTTTCTGAGAGGTAGCTTTGGGTACAACTGCTTCAGGATTAAGTTACATATATTCAGCAGGATTGAATACTTTCTTACTTACTTACAGTCTTTCAAGTTCTTTTTCTCTGTAAGAAGACATAGTAGTAAACTGTGAGTGATCTTATCCTTCTTTTCTGGCTTTGTTAATCTGAGACAATCTAATTAGCTCATTATGTCTGGCCATCCTGAAGTTAGGATCAAGCTCTGGATCAGTAGGAGGAGAGGAAGGTCTCTCTGAATCAGCATCCTGTGATAGCTTCTGAGATAAACTTCTGAATTGGGTAGATTGAGCTTGAAAATTTGTTGATACAAGATTTTGTTGTTGTTGACTGGAGTAATGAGATCTTGGAGGAGGAGTTTGATTGAACTTGCCTTTGGACTTAGAAGATTTAGATTAAGAATGCCTTTGAGATCTAGAAGGAGCTTGCTTCTGATGCTGAGAAGGTGCTGGCTTCTGAGCTTGAGAAGGAGCTGACTCTGAAGACTTAGAGATATTTGAACTTTGAGTCGCATTGCCTGAATCTCCTGCAGCAACAGGAGGAGGAGGAGGACCTATCCTGAACTTTTGAGGAGGTGGAGAGTACCTTCTTCTCTTCTTCCTAGCCTTTTGCTCATTCTTGGAAAGCATCATCCACTGAGGCATACCTTGATAAGGCTAGATATTGTTCAAAATATAATATGGTGTCATTTTTTGGATTGGGTGTGGGAGCAGCCTTGGGAGTAGCTTTTCTTTTCCTTGACACTTTCTTCATCTTGGAACAGGAATCATCAGACTCATCTTCATCCTCATCATCATCAGATGTAGGAGGATTGTCATAAATGTCATCAAGATGCTTAATAAGATTGGATTGAGCTTTATCTTGAGCATAAATATCTTGAGCAATCAAGTTATCCAGACTTTGCATGGGGCTATCATCCATAACATAGGTTGCACCAGAAGATCTTGAAATAGGAGAATCAGACTTTTCTGCTATAGGAACTTCAACTATCAATTCTTCATGTACAGGAACTTCAAAACTTGCCTTTAGTTGTCTGACAACTTCAGGACTTATAGAGGGAGTACAATACACAATAGCCAAAGATGGCTTTATACTTGGAATACAATTTAGAAAAAGTGTACAGAAGGAACTCAACAACCCAAAGATATCTACTGTGGGATTGATGCAACAATCACTAATAGTCAAAACTTCTAGAAGAACTATTTCTTCTATATCAGTATCAATATCAATAATCTCAGTATCTGAAGCCATCTGATCATCTGAGGAGTCATCTTCCTGCAAATCTGTTGAATCTGCTGCTACTGGAGAGAGCATAGGAGCTTCTTCATTGGATATCTCCCCCTGCCTGGATGCAGAGGCATCTGTAGCCAGACCCCCAAAAGATGGGATAAAGGAGAGGGCAACAACTCTATTGGAAAGAGTTTTGATGGAGGCAGTGAGAGGAGCTATAGCTTGTGCTATAAGGTGCTCTAAGGAGGGAGAAATGAATTTCAGAAGATCTTGAGCTATATCTGAGAAATTTAGGTATAGGGGTTCAGGCTCATAGGAGGTGTAAGGAGTTTGATGTCCATAATTTGAACAAACTGAGAAGGCAGAAGGGAAGTCTTTATGGGTGAACTCAAAAAAAGAGGGAGGATGAAGGAACATCAGAGGGAAGAGATGATGATGGAACATCCTTTTGGATGGGCTCAGAGGGAATCTGAGAGGGTAAGGATGGAGGAATGATTGGAGAAGCAATGTGCTGAGGAGATTCATGATGATCTACATGGGGAGATGCATGAGGAGATGCAAGATGATCTGGGGAGGTCTAAATTTTGATAGGTGAGGCAGGAGGTGGAGGTGAAGGAACTAGAGAGGATTGGATTGGGGAGGCAGGAGCTGATGGGACTGAGGTTGAGACAGAGCGAGGAACATCTTCTAGGGAAAGCAGCTGCACCAGCTCTTGTATCCTCAAAAGTCCTGGAGGCACTGGAAGGCTTAGGAATGGTCCTCTCCCTTGCAAACAGAGAGGAGTCCAACCTCTTACTGGCATTTATGAATTGGATCTGGGAGACCAGCAATTCAGGAGCCTTATCCTGGAGAAATATTCCCAATATTCTCCCAAAACAAACCTCTTTCTTAGAGTTTTTCCTTCTAATCAACTCAAAGAAAGGAGCTGCCCAGTTTATATATTTCCTATTAACTAGAGCAGACATCACAGAGAACTGCTGCTTGTTAATATTATCATGAGCTGTATGCTTGCCCATCAGAACTTTACCAACAATATTTGCCAAGAATTTAAATTCTACAGACAGATTTTTCTTAAGAAGTTTTGATGATGTTCCTTCTGGATGACCCATTCTTATCAGCATTTAACTATACTCAGAGGTATCTAGTTCTAGAGCATCTTCTCAATTCACTAATTCATAAATTTCAGAAAGTATAGTTGGAGTTAGACTAACCTGGGTTCCAGAAATAATTCCAACCATAGTCGATTCATTTGGAGATGTTGAAGAGAAAACCCATTCTTTAATTTCAGATGCTTGAATCTTGATCCTGGTGGACATTATCTTCTTCAGATTCTGTTCTTTGAAGAGATTCAGTATATCCAAGAAGATTTGATTACAGTGGTTGAAGGAATCCATGTCAATGTCGAATCCTGTATCGAACTTCATCGAAGTAAGAACAGCCGCTGAAATCGCCATTAGAGTCCTGCAAAGAAAACAAAGATCAAGTGCAAGAGAATTTGGAAGGCGTGGGATAGAGCACGACGAGAAACCTTTATATAAGTTTTTGGAATACGAAAGGTCGGGCTTTGTCGTACGATAAGATAAGAAAACTACGATCTTAGGTCGGCGACGTATTTATAGACAAATATTATCGTCGACCTCTGAATGAAGAGGGAAAATAGATCATTGATCTCAGGCCGACAATTTATTTTCTGAAGAAAAAAGTCGTCTAACTCTGGTCGACGATTTTAGCTTCACACAGAGCTGTCGTCGATCTTAGGTCGACGATAGAGCTCAAGATGAGTTCGCCGATCGTCGATCTCCGTTCAACAATTTGTGAACAGATCTATAAATACAGACAGAGATTAAATTAATCCACTCCATTTATCAATCCAAGCTGATTTAAGAGGAATAGATGCTTCTTTTCATCCAAAGGCTTGGTGAAGATATCTGCTCTTTGAAAATCAGTGGAGATAAAGTTAAGATTAATTTTATTTTTGTCTACACTATCTCTAATGAATTGATGCCTTATTTCTATATGCTTAGTTCTAGAATGATGAAATGGATTCTGAGCAATAGAAATTGCACTAGTACTATCACAAAATATAATTGAATTATTTAGATTGTATCCATAATCCAGCAATTGATTTTGAACCCACATAATCTGTGAACAGCAACTGCTAGCTACAATATATTCAGCCACTGCAGTTGAAGTGGAGACTGATGTTTATTTTTTGCAAAACAAAGACGCAAGCTTATCACCAAGGAACTGGCATGTTCCTGATGTACTTTTCCTGTCTACTCTGTATCCAGCATAGTCAGCATCTGATTATCCAGTTAACTCAAACTCTGACTCTGTTGGATACCCAAGTCCTAGATTAGGGCAACCCTTTATATATCTTAAAATCATTTTTAGTAAAATATAGTGAGATTCTTTAGGGTTCACTTGGAACCTAGCACAAAGACATGTAGAGAACATGATGTATGGTTGTTGGAGCCAAAATTGACCTCAACGAATGTTCAAAACAGGTGTGAAGCCAACACCTACTTCTCTCAAGCCCCGCCCCTTGACTGGTGACTAACGACCTAGGACTGACCCAAAGCCTCAGCAGGGAGGTCTCACCTCATATCCGGAAGATCTCTGAGATCTACCCCTCCAAAGACAAAAACTGGGCTAGGAGCTCCTCAGAAAGCACTAGAGATTCAGAGAAAAATGAGAGTTTGCTTTCTAAGGAGTCCTTATGGGTCTATTTATAACCTTTTGCTGACCTGAAGTTACTGAAATACCACTGGCTGGTCTGCCAATAGCCAAATCCCACTGTTTGAGAAGTGTTAAATGCAGCCTCTGGGGGGTATAAGGGTAATTTTACCCGAGGGAAATTAATTAATCTTACCCTGAACCCTGGGACCCACTCGGCGAGAGCCCTATGTCGGGAACCCTCTCACCTTCATTTGGCGAGAGCTAAAAGGAAGTGTCGAAAGTCTCAAGCTGAGCCAGCCCCCGCCTTCTCGCCAGTTTAATCCTTCTCGCCGACTCTGCCGAGAGCAGGTCCTGGCTGACCGATGGTGAACGCTCTCTCCCCTCTCCAGGCGAGAGCTCCTCTAACCTTGACGCTGGCGGTGCCGGACGCGACGTTGAGTGAGTGGAGCTCACCCAACGCCCTTGCTGCTGACCACGTCGTTGAGTGAGTGGAGCTCACTCAGCGCGGTGTTGAGACCACTCAACGCCTTCTCGCCCACTTCTGGTCACGGGCGGGACCTCGCTTGCTCCTAGGCGAGAGCTCCTCTGGCAAGAGCTCTTCTGGTCTTCAGGCCCAAGCTAGCCCGAGACTGGTCCAACCCTGACCGTTGATGCCTCCGGGCCTACCTAGTGAATATGGGTTGTACACAATCCCCGCTCTTTTGGAGCTAGCTCTGCGCTCGAAAAGACACGTCCAACCCATAAATATTCGTCGGGCACGTATCACTTCCTGTAAAGAGAATCTATTGGCGGGCCCTTCCGCGGTTATATATATATATACGTTGATAGACGACCGTAAGTCTGCCCCTGATCGTTGCCGCTCTCCTAGGATTTCGCGTGACCTCGCGATGCGCCCCAAACAATCTGGAAAGCCACTCTCGCAGAATCTTCAGGGCCGCATAAAGGCGGCGTAAGCGCGAGCCCTCGCCAATAGTGCCCTAGTGGCTCCATGGCTGGAGAGAGAGGCACCCACTGTGGAGCCTCCACTGCCGTAGAAAGAGAAGAAGAAGAAGAAGGTGAAGAAGATCCATTGGGACCCCTCACGAGAACACCGAGCCTCTCCAACTCCATCCCCAGGCAGTGCGACCGATCCTCTTCTGCTGCAGAGGGTATGTCTCGCCGACTAGCGGACTGCTGTACTTGAGAATTGGTCACTGAACCTTTCTTGGCAGGTGATCCCGGAAGGTGGTGCTGGGCTTCCGCCGGTGCCCCCGGACCCATAGACGTCTCGCTCAACTGAGGATCAACCATTGGATCCGGAAGGGGCTCCTGCCGATGGTTCGGGACCTCCAGGTAGCCACTCCTTTTTTGCCCGTTTTTCTTTTGGTCACTCTAACCCTTGGGTGGGACTCTCGCATCGTCTACTTCTGCCCGCCCGGGTCTTATCTTGCCGGAAACTAACATAGGGGTTGCCCCCCGCGACGATCCAGCAGCCAATCCCCACCCATCCACTGGGGAGACGCCTGCCGACCCATCCTTGACGCCGGAGGCTGACCGTTCTGTGAGGGAGCGCGATCCTCCCGAGACTTTGGGCCCTGCAGAGGTTACAACGCGCGAGATCTTCCGTCCGGGTCATGGAAAGCCACTCCATCTCCTGTTTGGGAGGTATGCCGAGGGAGAGCCCGAGCCTTTTCGCCTTCGACCGGCCGACGGCTCTCTCCATGCTGCTGGTATGCCACATACTGCTGCTGCTCTTACTCTATTCTCGCACTGACTGCCAGATTGTCTTCTCAGGAGATCCGGACCTGCGATCGAGAGCTGATGAGGATGAGGATGATGATGGGGATCGGGAGGAGGAGGACGGCGACAGCTCCCCCTTCCCCTCTTCTGACGAAATGGAAGGAATCCTGATTGGCGCGGGAAGCGCGAGAAGGAGGGGTAAAAGGGTCGCGGCCATCCTCTCCAAACTCGCGCGGTGGGTGCGGGGCCAGGCCTACGCGGCGAGAGAGTTTCATAGGTCGGTGGAGCAAATGATGGAGGCCCTGGAGCGAGATTACTTCCTAAGCGAGACGGAGCGGCCGGGCGGCCCTACTGCGGGATCTTCTCCCGAGAGGTTCCTTACGCAGATACGAGACCAAGCTCGCCGGATCAATCTAGGGTGCACCGTGCTCTCCTCCTACTTCAACCAGTTGGCGCCTCCGAGGACCCTACATCGAGAGCGAGGACGCTGGCGCTGGGAGCCTTATTGATTCCTGATATCTTTCACCTTCTTGCCTCTGGCCTTCCCTTCTCGTCATGTACCCTCTTTTAATTTTATTTTGAACCTGGGACTGCTTGTAATCTTGTGAACTGCTTTCATTAGTTAACTGTTATTGTTACTGCTATTATCTTAGGTCTCGCCTAGCGAGAACATTCTTTGCTTTCGCGTCTGTCATGCCATGTGATTCTTGCGCGAACTAGGGTTGTCGATCAGTCAGTCAATCCAGGCGAGGGACCGAGGCGCCGTTGACCTAGGGCGTGACAGCTGTACCTCCACCGCCCTTTCTGGAAAAATCATCATTTATCACGGCTTCCTATAAATAGGTGGATTCACCCACCACATTTATTTCCCTTGTCCAGAACATCCACCTTTCTTCTTTTCGCTTTCGCATTCTGCCGAGAACATCTTGCTTTCGCCCCCCTTCCCTTGCTTCTCGGCTGGTCTCTCCCTCTCGCCTCCTCTCTTGTGATTTCGCCTTCGAGTACGTTAGATAAAATGCCAGGCAAGAACGAGGGATGCTCTAATTGCGCGGAAGCTTTCCGGAAGCACCGATTTCCGTCGTACCATCTGACACTGGAGGATTATCGGCTGATTACCTCCCGGTACGTTCCTGCCAGCTTCGCCGCGAGAAACCTAGACAATAATGATAGGGTGAATACTGCGCGAGAGGGGGAGCTCGAGATCTCCCTCGAACACTTTGAGGTGGGCTTTCGCCTCCCCCTTTGGCTGGAGATGCGCCTCGCCCTCCGCTACTACGGATTCGTTCCCGCGCAGCTGAATCCAAATTCGGTCGCCATCCTTGTAGCGTTCATCTGCTACATGCGATCGGAGAGGATAGAGTTCAACCTTTCGATCTTCCGGAAGCTGTTTGTCTTCCGCGCGAAGGGAGGAGTCGTTTTCTTCTCCGGGCAGCTGCTTAAGACAATCGGTCTCGCCAACAAGTATCATCACTGGGGCGAGAAGTTTGTCTTTGTCTCCGGTGACTTCGGGAATGTTCCACTTGCGCCGATCCAGTATGAGGATGCCGCATACAAGCCGCCATCCTTGGAGTCCCGCGAGAGCGCGCTCCTCGAATTCTTTAGGACCAAGGAGTTTGACGTCCTCTTCCTTAGGCGAGACGTCGACTCTCTTCCCACCGTTCCTCCATGCGAAGGTGACATCTCGTCTCTTCTTTCTTTTGTTCGGTATTTACACGTATTGCCTCAATGCAGAGTGTTACCTGTTGCCTTTGCAGGAGAGCGGGAGATCCCTTTGCGCCATCCCTTCCCCGAGACGCAAGCTGCCGAGGGAAAGACTGCGGGAGATCCATTGGCTCTCGCGAAGTCTGCGACCCGCGCTTGCCGAGACGAGCCAGCTCTGCCTCTGCCGTCTGGTGCCGAGAAGCGGAAACCCAGTGACTTTTCGTCTCAGCGGATGAAAAGGCCGAAACCGTCCGCTACCGAGAAGGGGAAGTCTAAGGTGCCTTCGCCCGCCCGACCTCTCCCGCTTCACCGGTCCTTTGCCGAGATTTTAGCGGCGGTCAGCGAGATGAGGGACGTCCCCAGGAGCAGTGCTGGGGCCCCTGCCGAGAACCTTTCGACCGCGATCGAGACGGGTGGCGAGGTGGGCACTGAGATAGTGGCTGTCGAGAGCTCTGCCAAGCTCCCGCCCAAGCCTGTGTCGATGGGGCATAGGAACTTTGGTTTAGGCGTGAAGTGCCTTGATGCGGAAGGGAAACCCTTGCTACAATGGGACCCGGAGGCCAACCGAGTGTCCCTCTCGACGTTGCTTCCAAGCTGGGCAGAGCGTGACGAGGTCACTGACGAGGCCTTCGCGCTGGGCTATGGCCTCTACAGCCAGGAGTTCGCGGGCCTGTACGACCAACTGCCCACTCGCCTCCTCGCTTTTGACTCCACCCGGGCTCTGATGCGTCTGTTCGAGCTTGCGCACATGTGTGCTCGCCAAAGCATCACCATCGACCGGAACTTCCTCGATATGTACAAGGCGAGAGAGGAAGCAGTGGCTCGGGCGGAGGCTCTGAAGACTGAGCTAGAGGACGCCCAGCGCCTTCTGTCCCTGCGCCCGGCGGAGGAGGTAAGCGAGACCCTTTCTGTCATTTGTTCTCGCCTATGAGATCCATACCTTCTTTCTCGCTGCTGATTGTATGCTTTTATGAAGGACTCTCCGTAGGTCATGGTGCTCCGTACGCGGCTGGCCGGGGTGGAGTGCGAGAATGCCCTGCTGAAGGACCAAGTCAAGTGCCTGTAGATGGCGGCAGCTGCGGTCCCTCCCCCTCCCACGCTCGATGAAAGGCTGAAGAGCCGGAATTACTCCGAGTATGATATCGACAAGCTCTTACAGGTCAATGCCCAGGTGATGGCCATATTGATGATCGAGACGCTGCGGGACGTGGGATGCCTGGACGAGGGTGGCGAGACCCTGACTGCTCCCCAGCTCGTTCCATGGCTCTTCGAGCCTATCCCGAAGCCCCCAGGCGCGCCCAACTCTCCGCCCCCGGACGTCCCGAGATCCCCCACGACTGTTGGCGAGACCTCTGGGGAGAGCTTGGGCGAGAGCTTCTGCAGAGGCTCAAGTGGGAACTCGAGCGGGAGCTCGAGCGGATATAACGCTTCTCCCTGAGGGGTTTCCTTCTCTCTTTTTTTTTGTAATTAGCGAGATGCTCTTATTTTTGTAACCATATTTGCATATATAAATTGTTAGTGTTTGTACCCCTCTTTTTTTGTTGATAACGAACGCTGCTCAAGAGAGCTTCCGCTGAAGCCCCTGGCCCCCTCTAGAGTAGTCTCTCTTAGCGGTCGATAGGTGAAAACCTGCCGAGAGCTCAAGGCTTAAACGCGTCGTTCCTGCGTTCTGCCGAGAACCATTTGTCATGAGTGTCATTCATAGGCTAAGGGAAGACCGCCCCTCCTTACCTTGCGCGATCGATCGGGTCTCCTTGCCTAGACCCACCAGGAACTTCGTTTGGTGAGATCCCACCGCAAGGATCTCCTGGCCGAGACCTCTCCTGGCCGAGACCTCTCCTGGTCGGGACCTCTCTTGGCTGAGACCTTTTTGGCCGGGACCTCTCTTGGCCGAGACTATTTTGGGACTGTCTTCATGGTGACTTTCGCCTAGCCTAGAACATCCATGTCGAAACATTTCTAAACACAAGCTATACCCCACAGGCGAGTCTTCGGACCTACCGGCTAGATGAGAGCCTGCGCAACAGGTCTACCTGGGGCCGAGGCGAGCTCGGAGTAGTGTGAAAGTAGCCAAAGATCAAGAAACAAGAACCAAAGGACCGAGGACCAAGAACCAAGCCTCTCCCCCACAGGCAAACCTTCAGACCTGCCAGCTAGATGAGAGCCTGCGCAGCGGGTCTACCTGGGGCCGAGCCGAGCTTGGGGTATCGATGAAGATTTCCAAACATAAGACCTCTCCCCCACAGGCGAGGCTTTGGACCTGCCAGCTAGATGAGAGTCTGCGCAGCGGGTCTACCTGGGGCCAAGTCGAGCTCGGGGTGTCGATGAAGATCTCATAACCAAAACCTCTCCCCCACAGGCGAGCCTTCGGACCTGCCAGCTAGATGACAGCCTGCGCAACGGGTATACCTGGGGCCGAGCCGAGCTCGGGGTGTCGATGAAGATTTCCAAACATAAGACCTCTCCCCCACAGGCGAGCCTTCAGACCTGCCAGCTAGATGAGAGCCTGCGCAGCGGGTCTACCTGGGGCCGAGCCGAGCTCGGGGTGTCGATGAAGATTTACAAACATAAGACCTCTCCCCCATAGGCAAGCCTTCAGACCTGCCAGCTAGATGAGAGCCTGCGCAGCGGGTCTACCTGGGGCTGAGCCGAGCTCGGGGTGTCAATGAAAATTTCCAAACATAAGACCTCTCCCCCATAGGCGAGCCTTCAGACCTGCCAGCTAGATAGGAGCCTGCGCAGCGGGTCTACCTGGGGCCGAGCCGAGCTCGGGGTGTCGATGAAGATTCCCAAACATAATACCTCTCCCCCACAGGCGAGCCTTCAGACCTGCCAGCTAGATGAGAGCCTGCGCAGCGGGTCTACCTGGGGCTGAGCCGAGCTCGGGGTGTCAATGAAGGTCTCATAACCAAAACCTCTCCCCCACAGGCGAGCCTTCGGACCTGCCAGCTAGATGAGAGCCTGCACAGCGGGTCTACCTAGGGCCGAGCCGTGCTCGGGGTGTCGATGAAGATTCCCAAACATAAGACCTCTCCTTCACAGGCGAGCCTTCGGACCTGCCAGCTTGATGAGAGCCTATGCAGCGGGTCTACCTGGGGCCGAGCCGAGCTCGGGGTGTGGATGAAGATCTCATAACCAAAACCTCTCCCCCATAGGCGAGCCTTCAGACCTGCCAGCTAGATGAGAGCCTGCGCAGCGGGTCTACTTAGGGCCGAGCCGAGCTCGGGGTGTCGATGAAGATCTCATAACCAAAACCTCTCCCCCATAGGCGAGCCTTCAGACCTTCCAGCTAGATGAGAGCCTGCGCAGCGGGTCTACCTGGGGTCGAGCCAAGCTCGGGGTGTCGATGAAGATTTCCAAACATAAGAACTCTCCCCCACAGGCGAGCCTTCGGACCTGCCAACTAGATGAGAGCCTGCGTAGCGGGTCTACCTGGGGCCGAGCCGAGCTTGGGGTGTCGATGAAGATCTCATAACCAAAACTTCTCCCCCACAGGCGAGCCTTCGGACCTGCCAGCTAGATAAGAGCATGCGCAGCGGGTCTACCTGGGGCCGAGCCAAGCTTGGGGTGTCGATGAAGATTCCCAAACATAAGACCTCTCCCCCACAGGCGAGACTTCGAACCTGCCAGCTAGATGAGAGCCTGCGCAGCGGGTCTACCTGGGGTCGAGCCGAGCTCGGGGTGTCGATGAAGATCTCATAACCAAAACCTGTTCTCAGCCTAACCTTTAAAAAGAGTTGACAACGGATCAAAAAATGAGATGTATTATGATAACACATGACAACATGATAATATTTATAGACAAAATTACAACCACCTCCTCCCCCTCACAGGTAGAAACGCCTTAGATCGTCACCACTCCAAGTGTAGCTCAAGGTCCTCCCTTCCACATCCTGGAGGTAGTAGCTTCCCATTCTAAGGACCTCATTTACTATGTAAGGCCCTTCCCAGTTCGGGTTGAGCTTGCCCACGGGGGCTGACCTTCCCGCCGCATCAACTTTCTTCAACACTAGATCCCCTTCGGCGAACTGCCTGATCCTGACGTGCTTGTCGAAGTATTTTGCCATGTGTCGCTTGATCTCTTCTTGCCTGATGGTTGTGACATCCCGCGCTTTTTCCATCATGTCTAGCGAGAGGTGCAGCCCTTCCTCATTTTCCAACCTCCACGTCTCATCTCCTTCCCTTGTCGCTGCGACCCGAGGAAACCGAACTTCGAATTCCACTGGCAGGACAGCCTCGCACCTGTGAGAGAGCTTGAAGGGGGTCTCGCTGGTGGCCGTGTTCAGAGTCGTTCTCAAGGCCCATAGAACTGAGGGGAGTTGTTCCACCCAATTTCCCCTCAGGTTCTCCACTTTTTTCTTGAGCAGGTTTACGATAATTTTATTTGCTGCTTCCACCTGGCCGTTGCTCCGGGGGTGGTGGACAGAGGCAAATCTGAGATCTACCCCCAGCTGGGCGCAGAAGCTGATGAACTCTTCACTGGCGAACTGAGGACCGTTGTCTATTACTATCGCTTGAGGCAGCCCGTGCCGACATATGATCTCCCCCCAGACGAAGTTCCTTATAACTTGTGAGGTGATTTTGTCTAAGGCCTTGACCTCCAGCCATTTTGAGAAGTAATCGACCATGAACAGTAGAAGCCTCCTCTGCCCACTAGCCGGAGGAAAAGGCCCGACTAAATCCATTCCCCAAATGGAGAAAGGCCATGGTGACATTATGCTCCTTAGTCTTTGAGCGGGCAAGAGCTAGAGGGGAGCGTACAGTTGGCACTTTTTACATCTCCTTGCGAATTCTATCGAATCCTTCCTTAGGGTCTGCCAGAAGTACCCCTGCCTGACCACCCTTGCCTTTAAAGTCCTTCCCACCGAGTGACTATCGCACTCACCCGAGTGTATTTCCCTAAGTATCTTCGGGACTTCTTCCTCGGTCATACACCTGGCTAGGAGTCCCGACGACATCTTGCGATGTAACCCCCCTTCCAACATAAGGTAGTGAGCTGCCTTACGCCTGAAACTCCTTGCATCCTTTACCTCTTCCGTCAGTTTGCCGGTTGACAGGAAGGTTACTAGTGGGTCCACCCACTAGGGTTGCCGACCTATCTCCATTAGCTCCCCTTCTTCGATCGCTGGTCGGAACAGTTCGGTTAGGGTCCCTCCTCACCGTGGTCCGAACTTTGCCAATCGGTCGGCAGCCACACTCTCCTCCCGAGGAACGTGCTGGATTGAGAATGATCAGAAGCCTCTGATGATTGCCATTACCTTGGATAGGTACTTTATGAGGGTAGGTTCCCGAGCTTCAAAACTCTTGTCGAATCTGCGATGCCACCACCATCGAGTCTGTGGAGACCTCCACATCCTGGATCTCAAGCTCCTTTGCCAAACGAAGACTAGCTATCACGGATTTGTACTCTGCCTGATTATTGGTCACCGGAAAGTGATAGGCCACCGCCTGTTCTATAGCTACCCCCTGGGGGCTTACCAACACCACTCCTCCCCCCATGGAATGCTTTCCCGAGGCCCCATCAACCATCACCTTCCACGCACCTGCTGCCGCAGCTCCTCTTCCCTAACTTCAACAACATAGTCTGCCAGGAAGTCCGCCACTGCTTACGCCTTAATGGAGAGCCTTGGGACAAAAGAGATGTTGAACTCGCTCAGCTCAATGGACCACTTGGCCAGCCTCCCCGAGTGCTCCACCCCTTCAAAGATCTTGTGAAGAGGATGGTCGGTTACCACCCTAATCGTGTGCGCTTGAAAATATGGCCGAAGCTTCCTTGCCGAAACCATCAGAGCATACGCTAGCTTTTCGAGGATGGGGGTAACGGAGCTCTGCCTTCCTCAAGATCTGTCTTACGTAGCAGATGGGTAGCTACTTCTTCCCCTCTTCCCTGACCAGAACAGAGCTCATGACTTCCTCTCCCACCCCGAGATACAGGGCTAGGTCCTCCCCTTCTTTTGGTCTTTCAAGTAGGGGAGCCTGGGAGAGCTGTCTCTTCAGTCCTTGGAAGGCTTCCTCACACTCGGCTGTCCATTCAAATCTCTTGTTACCCCTCAACACTTTGAAGAACGATGAATATTTGTCTCTGGACCGAGAAAGGAACCTGCTTAGTACAGCCAGCTTGCCTGCCAAGCATTAGAACTCCTTGGCATTGCGAGGTGATTCCAGGTCTAGGATGACCTTTACCTTACCCGGGTTAGGCTCCACCCTTGTCGGAGTCAAGAGATGTCCAAGGAACTTCCCGCGGCTGGCCCCGAAGACACACTTCAAGGGATTCAGCCTCATCTTGAACCTTCGGAGGGTGGCAAAGGTCTTTTCTAGGTCCCGCAGGTGTGATCTCACACACTTGCTTTTCACCATCAGGTCATCGACATAGACTTCCAAGTTTCTCCCTCTCTGCCCCTGGAAGACTCGATCCATCATGCGCTGGTATGTGGCTCCTGCGTTTTTCAACCCAAAGGGCATCATCTTATTGCTGAAGCACCCTTCCCTAGTGATGAAGGAGATGTCTTTGACGTCAAAGGGGTGAATGCAAATCTGGTACTAACCTGAAAAAGCATCAAGAAAACTCATAACAGAAAAACCGACGGCTGAGTCAACCAGCACGTCGATTCGAGGTAAAGGGTAGCAATCCTTGGGGCATGATTTATTCAATAAAGAGAAGTCAATACACATGCGCCAATTCCCACCCCCTTTCTTAACCATTACCACATTGGAGATCCAGCCTGGGTACTGAACCTCCGAGATGAAGCCTGCCTCCAAGAGCTTTCAAACCTCCTCGCGGATGGACTCCTCCAGCTTGGTGGCGATGGTCCTCATCTTTTGGCGTATGGGGCGAGTCCGGGGTGTTGGGTACATTAGAAAATGTGTACCTGATTTGGAGAAGCCTCACTTAGCTCAATGATATACATCAAGTTGAATTTGATGTTATTTTGAGTTTATATGTGCAGGTTTAGTATTGACTAAAATGCAGAAAGAAGTTTCTAAGTCCATGTGTCGACACTTAAGGAAGTCTGTGTCGACACTTAGAACAGCTGTGTCGACACTTGAAGCAACTGTGTCGACACACAGAATTTATTAGTCAACATCAACTGTGTCGACACCGGGAGGCAGTGTCGACACACAGGAGTATTAGTCAACATCAACTGTGTCAACACCTGAAGGAAGTGTCGACACACAAATTCTGAGACTATATCAACTGTGTCGACACACAGGACTTGTGTCGACACTCAGCAGAGTTTCAACAATATTGATTGCTGTGTAGAGAAGAAGTGTCTATGTTGACATAAAGAGGCAGTGTCGACACATTCTATAGATACAGTGTCAAGAAGCTGTGTCAACACCAAAGGAGTTATGTCGGCATCACCAAAGCTTGTGTCGACACTTAATCTACTTGTGTCGACACATAATGACAATCAGTCTCGACGCTTTGCTGACAAAGACAAAGGTTCAAGAACTGACTGGAGACTTGACAGCTGTGCATTCCAACAACATTGATGAAGCTGACAGACTTCTCAGAAGTTGGTTAGAAACCGTATCAGCCGGTTACCATAGATGAAGTCTATATATATAGATGGATTCTGTCAAATGAAAAGAGATGAACAATAACAACAGGCACAACTATTGAATTATTGATCATTGATCAAGAAAGTACACGTCACACTGAAGAAGATTTTCGTGAGAAGATCTAAGGAGAATTCAAGCAAGAATTCTGAAGAAACTTCATAAGTTCTGAAGAGTGAGAGAGATCTTCAGCTGTTGAAGTATAGGTGGAGACATTTACAAGTCTTCTAAGAAGCAGATATTGAACTATCTGCTAAGAAGGATTCAGACCTATTTATGGATTCTAAGAAGGAAGCTGGCAGCCAGTCAACTTCAAAGGAGATGAACCCTACTGAGTTCAGATTCAAGAAGCTTTGAAGAAAGCTAAGAACAGGTTGATTTCAGCCATCAGTTTTATCAAGAAGTTGATCAAGAAACCTCTTATCCCTTCTCTCTCAACAAGGGTAAGAGTCCATCTAAACACTTATCAAATTTTGTAGGATCTTTTCATAGATTTTATTTATAAGCCTATATTATAAAGGCTGAGTGTAGGAGATATAGATCTCTGAGTGGTAGGGCTTTTGAGCCTGAGTGTAGGAGAAATTTTTCTCTGAGTTGTAGGCCTTGTGGCAAGGCTGAGGTAGGGCTGTTAGCCTGAGTTGTAGGAACCTTATAGGGTTCTGAGTTGTAGGAACCTTTTAGGGTTCTGAGCTGTAAGATCTGTGGATCTGATAAGAAGAAAGAAGTTAGGCCGAATCTAGCACACTACTAGATAGGTGAAGGGGAAATTGGATGTACCCAGACCTTGAGGAACAACTATAAACCTGTGTGTAATCTGTGATGTGTGTGTGATTGTGATTTCTATGCTGTGATTGCTGTAGAATTGTTAGATTCTATTTTAAGATCTGGATAAATATTCTGTCTTAAGTAAAAAAAGGAAAAGAACCTATTCACCCCCCTCTAGGTGTTTGGGTTATCTTGGAATTAATTCTATCAAGTGGTATCAGAGGGAGGTTGCTCAAAGAAGGACTTAACAGTTTGAGTAAGATCCTTAAGGCAGATTCAAGATCAAGAAAATGGGTTCAGGAGAAAATCATAAGGAACTAGGTTCTATGAAATTACCCATATGCAGGAAAGAGATTTTTGGAATATGGAAAGAAAGGGTCATGCTTTTCATGGAGGCTTCTGATCTAAGGATTTACATTACTGTAATGGAAGGTCCTTATGTTCCAATGAAGGTGTCAGTTCTAGATGCAAATCAAAGAACTCCCAAAGATTTTGCTGAGATGACTAAGGGTGAGATCATCCTGGCAACTATGGATAAAAGAGCCCAGAATATCATAGTAAGTGCCATAGATGATTCAAACTTTCAAAATTTGATTCACTGCAAGACCTCCAAGGAAATGTGGGATAATTTGATAGTCAACATGGAGGGTTCTGAAGAAGTCAGACAAGATAGAAAATCTATGCTGAACCAGGAATATGAGAGTTTCAGACAAGGAAAGTCAGATGGTATAACTGAGTGTTATAAGAAGTTTTATAGAATAGTAAATGAGCTGATGTCCTATGGAAGGATCTTCTGTACAAATGAACTGAATGATAAATTTATAAGATCCTTGACAAAGGATTGGGACACTAAGATTTGTGCCATTAGAAAAGTGGCCAAACTTGCAGATATCTCTCCTCCAACTTTGTTTGGAAAATTGCTGTCATATGAGATGCAGCTGATGGCTAGGAAAGAGGAAGAGAAAAGTGCTAAAGGGGATCATAAAGAAAAGTCTATGGCCTTCAAGGTGGAAGCCACTAGGAAGAATAGGAGGATGTCTTTATCACCTCCTGATATTGTTGCTGAAATTACTTCAGATAATTCAGACAACCAAAGTTCAGACAGCAGTGACTCAGACAAAGATTTTGCTGCCTTCACAAGGCAGTTTCAGAGATTCCTAAAGAAGAAGCAGTGGAAATCAAGGCTCTCCACATCTCAGCCTGTGGATGACTATTATCAAAAGAGGAATTCATCAAGGAAGGACAGGAGCAGGTCTAAGCCTAACAAATCTATAACATCAAAGATTGTTTGCTACTACTGTAATAAGCCTGGACATGTTGTGGCTGAGTGTCCAGACAAAAGAAAGGAGTCTGCTGATAAAAGGAAGACTCAACAAAAGAGCAAGAAGGAGAAATCCTTTGTTGCTAAGAAGGAGAAGAGCTTGACAGACCAATCATCTTCAGAGTCTGAATCTGAAGCTGAGGCATACATTGGCCTATCTACAGCAGATGAAGAAGATGAGTTTATGCAATTGCTAAACTCTATCTATGCATAAGAAGACCATCAGTGCATGGGACTGATGGCTGTATCAGAAGAAGAAAAGTGCCAGGATCAGCCTGGTCCTAGCAAGGTACAATGTTTTTCTAATAATTCAGATTATAGTACTGGCACAGAGTCAACTACATCTGCATCAAGTGATGTGGATGGGTCTGAGTCTGAAGGTGATATTCATCAGCTGATAGATAAATATGGGGACTTGTTGCAGACACTAAAGAAAAGCAAGAACCTGGCCAAAACTCAAGCTAAGGAAATTGCAGATCTTAAGATGGCTGCATCTGACTTAGAGAAAGAGTTGGATCAAAAATTGAATGAGGTTGCCAAACTAAAAACTATAACTGTTATTCAGATGGGCACAATCACATACAAAAATGATCTAATTAAAAGTCTGGAAGCCATACTTCAAAAGGAAAAAGATTTGGTGGCTAGTTATTCCAAGCCAAAATCAGTTTTACCCTTAATAGATGAGTTTGTGGCTCAAAAGGGTAAGGCTGGAATAGGCTTTAAAGGTAACACCAGGGCTATCCAATTCAAGAGAAAGGGCAAAGCCTCAGTCCAGCCACTGAATTTTAAAGTCCCTGTAGTTTTTAGAAAGGTACAAGTGCCTTCTAACAAGTATGACTTTGAGAATACTCATGGTCATAGTAAGACTGAAGTTTTGAATGACAAGGGTGTTTATGTCAATAAGGCATCCCATGTCCATAAACCCCATGTTCCTAAGAAAACAGTGGGTGTAGCTGCAACAGTACCAGCACAAAACAAAAGATTTGTTGTCAATCAGACTGCCAAGAATGTATTTAAAAATAGATACAACAAGTATGAATGTTGGTGCTGTGGCAAGACAGGTCATTATGCCATAGATTACTGGCACAACACTAGTGTCAGGAAGAACAATAGTCTACCTGTTAGAAGAGCAACAGGTAGATTTGGTAAGTATGAAGCTAACTTGAACCAAGGACCCAAGACTTACTTGGGTTCTAAGGAGAGGTAATTCTTTATTGCAGGTGAGTCCAAGTCACCAAACCCCTATATGGTACTTGGACAGTGGATGTTCCAGGCACATGATTGGAACAAAATGATTGCTGAAGGAGTACTTACCTATCATAAATGGGCCTAAAGTAATCTTTGGTGGCTCTGAAAAAGGAATCATCAAAGGATTTGGTAACATTTCTAGTAACCAGATTACTATCACTCAAGTGGCCTATGTGAAGGGTTTGAAACACAACCTTATAAGCATAAGTAAGCTGAGTGATTTAGAATATGACATTTCATTTGTTAAGAATGGATGCCATATCAAAAGGTCAAGTGATCAAAAGGTCATTTTGACAGGATATAGAAAAAGGAATGTGTACTGTCTTAATTTTGAGTGTGAGAACAAAGGTTCTCCTATTTGTCTTGTAGCTGATGAGAGAGCCTCTCATTGTGTCAAATGGCACAAGAGGCTGACCCATATTAACTACAAAACTATTGGACAACTCTTTAACAAAGAGTTAGTAAGGAATGATCCAAAAGTAAAGTGCATAAAGGATGGGATATGCTCAGCTTGTCAAAAAGGCAAGCAGACAAAATCCTCCTTTCATAGCCTTGAAAACAAGGATTCAGTGAGGTGTCTATACCTCTTACATATGGATTTATTTGGTCCTATGACAGTTCATAGTCTAGGTAGGAAGGTCTACACTTTTGTGGTGGTAGATGACTATTTTAGATATTCCTGGGTGTTCTTTCTGAGACAAAAATCAGAAACCCCAAATGTTTTATACAGCTTTGTCAAGCAAATTCAGAATGAACTTGACAGTTCAGTGGTCAAAATCAGAAGTGACCATGGCACTGAATTTTAATCTGAGAGTATGACAAAACTGTGTGAAGAATTTGGGATTTTTCAAGAATTCTCCTCACCTAGAACATCACAACAAAATGGCATTACTGAAAGGAAGAATAGAACATTGATTGAGGCTGGTAGAACTCTATTGAGTGACACTTCTCTCCCAGAGTATTTTTGGGATGAGGCAGTAAACACTGCATGCCATGTGATCAATAGGGCATCTATCACTAAAAGCCACAAAAAGACTCCCTATGAGATCATGAAGGGTAGAAAACCAAACTTATCCTATTTTAGGATCTTTGGTTGTAAGTGTTATGTCCTTAACAATGGCAAGTCTTATTTAACTAAGTTTGGTGCCAAATCCCAAGATGAGATATTTGTTGGGTACATCAACAATAGTAAGGATTATAGAGTCTACAACTTGATTACTCAAGTTGTAGAAGAGTCTATACATGTTGTCTTTGATGAAACAAGACTGATTAACAGTGAGTTGCCTTGTAGCTCATGCAGTTCTACAGGTATTAATGAGAAAATGGACAAGCTTACCATTACAGAAGAAACAACTAAAGAGCAGGAAGTGGAAAATGGTGGCTACTGTCCAGGGGGAGTGCATGACTCTCTATATGCAGATGTACACCAAGAGGTGCAGTATATTGAAGAGACTGGAGGTGTTCAACCAGAAAATAATCTACCTCCAGCTGTTAGACACTTAAATGATCATCTAGCAAATCAGATAATTGGAGACCTAAGATATGGAGTGCAAACTAGAAGCAGGAACTTGAACACAGTTCTTTGCTCAAGCTTCCTATCTCAATAGGAGCCAAAGAAATTTGAAGAAGCTATTCTAGACCCACATTGGATTGATGCCATGCAAGAGGAGCTGAATCAGTTCAGAAGGTGCAAGGTCTGGGAGTTAGTTCCTAAACCAAAAGACCACAACATCATTGGAACAAAGTGGATCTTTAGGAACAAACTGGATGAGAATGGAATCATTATGAAGAACAAAGCAAGACTTGTTGCAAAAGGATACAGGCAGGAAGAGGGTATTGACTTTGATCAAACCTTTGCCCCAGTAGCAAGACTAGAAGCAATTAGGATATTCCTTGCCTATGCAGTATATCAAGGCTTCAAGGTATTCCAAATGGATGTAAAATCAGCATTCTTAAATGGAAATCTAAAAGAAGAAGTCTATGTAGAGCAGCCCTCAGGTTTTGTTGATTCTCTTAAACCTGATTATGTTTATAGACTTAGGAAAGCTTTATATGGGTTAAAGCAAGCCCCAAGGGCTTGGTATGAAACCCTGTCTTCTTTCCTTATTGAGAACAAATTCTCAAGGGGGAAAATAGACAAAACTCTATTCCTAAGGGAATCCAAAGGTAAGATAATCTTAGTCCAGATTTATGTAGATGATATAATATTTGGGTCTACAAAAAACAACCTTTGCAAGAAGTTTGCTAAACTTATGCAAGGGAAGTTTGAAATGAGCAGCATGGGGGAACTTAAGTTCTTCTTGGGCCTTCAAGTAAGACAGACTGATGATGGCTTTTCCATATCCTAGTCTAAGTTCACCAAGGAGTTAATTAAGAAGTATGGTATGGAATCATCCTCCACCATGAGAACTCCTATGGGAACAAGTATGCCTATATGCAAAGATGATACAGGTAAACCTGTAGATGAGTCTTTATATAGAGGAATAATTAGCTCTCTTCTATATCTAACTGCTAGTAGACCAGACATTATGTATGCAACATGTGTCTGTGCTAGGTACCAATCATGCCCTAAAGAATCTCATTACACTACAGTAAAAAGGATTTTGAGATACCTAAAGGACACACCTAATCTAGGCCTTTGGTACCCTAGGAATGAAGATTTTCTACTGACAGGCTATACAGATGCAGACTTTGCAAGTTGCAAAGAAGAAAGAAAAAGCACAACATGCACCTGTCAATTTCTAGGAGGAAGATTGGTGTCTTGGAGCAGTAAGAAGCAGAATAGTGTGGCAATTTCCACAGCTGAGTCTGAATATGTGGCAGCAGGAAGTTGCTGTGCACAACTGTTGTGGATTCAGCACCAGCTAGAAGATTATGGTATTCAGGTAAGTAGAACACCTTTGTTTTGTGATTCTACAAGTGCTATTTCTATTGCTAATAATCCTATTTCACATAGTAGGACTAAGCATATAGAAATTAGATACTATTTTCTTAGAGAACATGTAGAGAAAGAGGACATCTCACTAGTATTTTTCAAAACAGATTATCAGATTGCAGATGTGTTTACTAAGCCTCTAGATGAAACTAAATTCAATAAAATTAAAATTGAATTAGGAATGTTGAACATAGATTAGTCTAACAAATTTGGCTAAGTAAATCTGTGTCGACACATTCAGAGAAGTGATGTCGACACTTCAGTAAATCTGTGTCGACACATCCAGAGAAGTGGTGTCGACACTTCAGTTAGTGGTGTCGACACAACCAGAGTAATGGTGTCGACACTTCCAGAAATTGTGTCGACACTTGCAATAAGAGTCGACACAAAATTTCTGATGAACTACTAAGTATGTCTAGTGTCTACATATCATCAATTGGTGTCGACACATAGTAGTCAACGCCGTGGTCGAGACAATAGAAGTATGTGTCGACACTTTTCAACAGTGTCAACACTTTTACACAATTTTTGCCAGCCTTTTGACCTTCTTTGTTTAGAAGGGTATAAATAGGTCGAGAACATATTCTGTCGACACGCTCTCTAGATTTTCGAGACTAAACCCTTGTGTCGACAAACTCTCTTCTCTCAATTCAAGTTTTCTCTCCATCCCAATGACGCCAAAGATTGAAGATAATATTAACGAAGGGTATGAGGTGGTTCACCATGCCTTTAATGATGCGGAGTCAGAGATTAAAAGAGTCATTACACTGTTTGATGAAAGTGGTTTGGAGTTTCTGATATCCGAACCTACCAAGATTTGGAAGAAGGAGGTTTTTGAGTTCTATGTTGCAGCAACAATAGACTCAATAGGACTTAAGATTAGATCTATAGTTCATGGAGCAAAAGTCAAAGTGACCTTGAAAAGTTTGAGAAAAATTCTTCATCTTCCAAGAACTTAGGATGAAGAAGAAGTCCCAGTATCAAAAACAAGGGAGGCACTATAATGGTGTGGATTGGATCCCACCTTGAAGATTGGTGCTGCAATTAACAGGAAAGGGATGCATCAGCAAGGTAAATTCCTTTTAGAAGTGGTAGGAAAGGTTATTCTGTGTAAGCCAGGGGGACATGATAGGATTTCTGCCTATATGTTCAACCTCATGACAAGGATTATTTTTAAACTCAACACAAATTGGTCTGTAGTACTATTTGAAAAGATTAAGGAAGGCATCAAGAAGCCTAATTTGGCTAGAATAATGAGTCTATACTTGACTGGAGAAATTCCAGAAGTAATGAACCAGATTTCTTATTCTAAGATCAATTATATGAGAAGAATGGACTTCAGGATCATCTCCAGATGGGATAGGGTCCTCACCAAGGACACACCTGATATTGCAAGCTAAGAAGCTGTTGAGAAATCTCCTGTACAGGACCTTAATGAGACTGCACAAGTGCAGAAGGACACAGTTAGTGCACAAGTGTAGGGGGAACTAGATAGTGTATAAGTACCGGACAATGCTGAGAATGCACAAGGGCAGGGGGAGACAGTTACTGCACAGGTATAAGGGGAAGAGAGAATTCACTTGGCAAGTGAAATGGATTCACAATCTATTCTTGAGACACCTCATGTCAACAGTCCAGCACTAGATGTGATCATGGAGGATACATCTGTAGTTGCTGATGCTCCTTAGACAGCTATATCACCAGTTCACACTCAACAAGAGTTCACTCTGGAAGAATTATTTCCTGACATAGAGGGAGCAGCATATGAGGGGGAGCAGGTTAACATTGAGGGGGTGCAGCATAGGACTGAAAAGGAGCTGTCTCCTAGTCTTAAAGAAAGAGTTAATATTTCCAGTACCTCTGCTTCAGAGGATGAGGAAATTGCAAGTATAAAGAAAAGAAAACTGATGGTTTTCAAGAGGAGAAGCTAGAGCTATAAGAAGGCTTTGCAAGCTACTACTTCACAACCAGCCCTAGAGATTGATTACAGCTCATTAATGGTGGCTTTGCAAGTTAAATTGGATGAGCAGAGAATGGCTCTTGAGAAATATGTGGATGAAAGCCATAAATCACTTCAATTTGATTTGGCTCAAGATATTAAATCCATAAGGTTTGAAGTCAATCTCCATAAGAAAGAGATGATAGATTGCTTACACAAGGGGGGCAATGCTGTAGTATTTCTAGCAAAGCAACAAGCAGAAGTCAAGAAATAAGTGGATGATATTGCTGTAAAACAAGGCTATGTCCTTGAAAATCAGATTAGAATGAATGACAATCTGACTGAATCTCATAATGAGATAGTCACTGAAGTAAAGAAAACAGTTATAGCAATGACTGAAGCAAGGGCTAAGGAGAAAGAGGAATTTGATCAGAAGCTACAGAAAGCCTTGAATTCCTTTAACACAGCCATTACTACTTCTCAGAAAACAATTTCTGACCAGCTTCTAAAGTTAAAATCATTTTTTAAAGATGGTGTCAATTTTCTTGATGGCCAAATAAGATTTCAAAAAGATGACTTAAGAGATCATATTGTAAGAGAAGCCATAAAGGGGGAGAGAGTGTTAGTCAATGCTGGCTCAGATCATGCAAAATGGATATCTAATAGCATCAGAGCCACTCTGGGATATCCACCCCTTTGTGATGATGACAATGTTGCAGAATCTGGTGTACAACCTGCTTATGCTGGAGTTGATCAACCTGAAGTTGCTCAGATCATCTACCCTCCATCAGATTTTGATATGATTCAACAACAGGTTCAGACAATGTACAGTCCTCCACAGGATGTTTAAAATTTCATTATAGAGAAAGTTGACATGCCAGAAGCTGCCTTGAGAGCTCAGCAGGAAGCTCAACCTTCAAAGAAAAGATTCAGAGAACAGGCTGAGTTAAAGCCTGATTTTGAGCAGTGGAGCCCCACTTCAAGAAATATAATTTTTACTAAATAAATGTTACCTTGTCTAAATCCTGTTAGAATAGTTTGGCTGTTTAAAGAAATAATGCATTGAGATTCAGAAAAGCAAACCTGATAGCCTGCATCACATAGCTGGCTTATTGATATGAGGTTATGTCTCAAACCACTCGCATAGGCTACCTTACTGAATGTAACTGCTCCAATGCAGAAATCCCTATATCCTTATGTCTGACCAAAATTGGAATCACCAAAGATTACCTTTGGACCTAGCTTGAACTTATAATAGATTAGATTATCCCTGCTTCCTGTCATGTGCTTTGAGCACCCACTATCTAGGTACCACTTGTCCTGTGTGGTAGGATAGTTCTTTACCTGCTAGAAAACAGATTAAATGTTCTGGACCCAGGTGACCTTGGGTCCTTGTCTCTTTTCATACTTGAAACTGGAAATAAAGGAACATACAGGTTGGCATTTATAACCTAAGGGGTGAAATTTTCTAGGTGGAATTACCCAATTTGAAAATGGATTAACATGTTTTGGTTTCTAGATATTGTTATTAAAATTTTTGTTACAGTTATGGTTTTGGTAAACATGATCTGAGTTCGATGATTTATATAGAGATCGTCGATCTGCGTTCGACGACCAGTACTGATCTCGTCGATCTCGATTCACAGAATAATAGTTGCTACTATCTGTGTTCCACGATCGTCGATCTCTGATCGACGATGTTTGATGATATCATCGATCTCCCTTTCCTGAGTAATTAAACCCAATCTCTGGGTTCATAGATCATCGGTCGGCGTTCGATGAAAAGTACTGCGATCGTCGATCTTGGTTAAACGATTTTTGTTTAGACTGATTTTTCTGATCTTGTTTCTTCTGCTTTTCTAGTTCAATATGTTCTAATACCTTATTAACTTTTTCTACCTGCTCTGTATTCTTTTTACCTTTATCTGAAATAAAGTTTACTGGTTGAGATAAGCTATTTTTCTTGATTATTGGTGGTTCACTAGATGAAGCACCTAAAACTAGTTTACTCTTGTTTAACCTAACATTTAGGGTACTAGTGATTTCAACCATTTGTAGGCTTCTTCCATTTAATGTTTCTTCAATTTGTTTAGCTTTGCTTAGTTCAATTTTCAGAAAAATGATTTGATTGCTATACTCAATTAATTCATCTTTCATTTTTAAATTTTCAGAGATTAAGTTTTCATATTTATGTTGTCTTTCTATGAGAAGTTTGAATTCCTTCTCAGATTTTATAAGATCATTACACAGTGATTTGAATTCTATTTTAAATTCTTCAAAATTAAAATCAGAAGATGATATTACCTGATCACAGTCTGAGTCTTCTCCTGAATCTTCTACTTCTGATTCAGGGCTTGAAGCATTAATGGCCTTTAGACATAATTCTCTGGCCTTGGTTTCTTCCTCATACTCACTGGAGCTGGAGGAGGAAGATTCTTCTTCTGTTTCACTCTAGGTGTCAGCTACAAAGCCCTTTTCTTTCCTCTTGTGCTTGTTGGAGGATGGCTTGCTGGAGTTTTTCCTGAATTCTTTTTCTTTTCTCCTTTCTTTGTGTTGTTTTTCTGGACACTCTTGTAGAATGTGTCCAGGCTTCCTACAACCAAAGCATATAATTTATTTAGTTGGAGTTTTATCATACCTTTGCTTGTCTTCATTTCTGTATGACTTCCTCCTGAAGTCTTTTTTGCCCATTTTGAAGAACCTTTTGGCAAACAGACTTAATATCTCTTCATTTGAAGGTGTTGCTTCTGATTCTTCAGAGGCTTTGAATGCAATGTTGTGCTCCTTCCTTGCTGGTGGAGGAATCCTTTGTTCTACAACTTCTCTGGATTTGATTAACTACACATAGGATTTGAGCTTTCCCAGGAGAGATTCTGTGGAAATCTCATTCAAGCTTCTGTCCTCTTTGATTGGCCAGATCATGGAGTCCTATGAGCTTGGGAAGCACATTAGGATCTTGTCATTCACCTCTGTGAGAGAGATGTCTTTATCCAAGGTCTTTAATTCACTGATGATGGAGCTTAATCTGTTGTACATGTCACTGATAGATTCAGCTTCATCTTTCTTGAAATTCTCATACTGTGAGATGAGAGTTGATCTTCTATCCTTTCTCTCATCTACTGAGTCAGCAACCATCTAGTTTAGAGAATCCCAGATTGCTTTTGCAGAGGTGCATTCAGCCACCTTTTGGAAGATGTCATCTGGCATGATTTGAGCCAGAATGTTCATGGCCCTTGCATCAGTAATCTTTGCCTTTTTCATGACATCAGTATAATATGGAGTTGGGACTGCACTCAGATTTGTTGAATTTGAAGGAGTGGAGGCAACTGGAGTCGGTGGTCCTATCAAAATTGAATTAAAAATATCTTCATCAATGGAATTCATGTAAAGCTTGATTCTTGCCTTCCAGATGACAAACTTGTTCAGGTTGCATACTGGAGGTCTGGTGCTTGCATAATCTTTATTTTGTACCATGGTTTATAAAAAAGAAAGAAGGAGAGAAGAGGATGTATCAAGGATCTTCAGGTTCAGGTGTTAGCCTGTACAACCAATAGAAACTCACCCTCTGATACCAATTGATAGTGAGGGGATATATCTGATTTACTCTAGAGGGGGGTGGGGAGAATAGAGTATTAAAAACTTTTAATAAATTTTTATAGCGGAATTAAGATAAGTGTTACTTATAAGTATAAGAGAAGTAAAAACACAGGCAATCACAGCACAGCAGAAATAAAGAAAGATGAGCAACCAGACGATACAAGAAAATTATAGTGGTTCCCCAAATCTGGGTACATCCACTCTTCTACCACTCTGGTAGGAATCCACTTAGGTTTTTGATCAGGTGCCCTATCACCACAATATCTGCTTCAGGTAGATCTATAAACCCTTCAAGCTTTTGATCAGGTGTCTAAAAACCAATAGGTTTTTGATCAGGTGCCTAAAAACCAATAGGTTTTTGATCAGGTGCCCTATCACCAAAGAGTTCACTTTTGAAGGGAGTAATAACCCTGTACAAGAGAGGTAAAAGAAAATAGATGACAGTCTTCTTTTTCTCAAAGTAAATGAGAAGACTATGTAGATTTTGATGATATCAAATCTCCCCCTAAGATGAAGAATGGTTCAGGAGTGGAAGCTTTGCTTCAGGGTGTAGGTCTTCAATAGACTGGTGTTCTTGCTCTTCAGAGTCTGTAGAATGATGTTGATTTTATGTCTCTGTACATTCCTGAAAATTGAAGAAGACTCAAGATAGAGTTTTTTTTCTTCTTCTTCTGTTTCCTGGGAGCAATAAAAGTTCTTGAGAGCTGAGAGAAATTTGCAAGAGATTAGAGTTGTGGTTGGAAAAATTTTCTCTGAGTATTTCTCTCTGTATATTGATCAGTCAGAATGTCTGTATTTCTTTCTCTAACTGAATATCTATCTCTCTTTTTCTTTAGGACTGGAAGAATAAAGATATATCTCATTTTAATTTCAAAAATTATTCCTTTATTTACTACAGAAATCGAGGAGAGAAACGACTACTAATTCTGGCAATTAATTTTATCCTCAACTGTCTTGGCAAATAAGTCAGAATAATAACTCTGTGAAATACCATAGTTAATGTTGTAAGGAAACGGCTATATGCCTTGAGAATGTCAGCATTAACTACCAGAGATTATTTGACATAAATAGAATCAATGAAGTAGGAAATAAATCTTCAAGACAGTTGCTAAAAATATAAGAAGTCGGATACAGAGAATGATCGTCGATCTGAGATGGAAGATCGTCGAGCTGAGATCAATTATCTGCAATCTGAGACAACTATAAACAAATGAGAAATCGTCGACCTGAGCTCGTAGATCGTCGAGCTCAGTTCAAAGACTAATCTCTGAGATCATAGATTGGAGATCGACGATCGTCGAGCTGAGTTCGACGAAAGTTGAATTGATATAAAATTCACAGATTTCTTCTGAGTCTGAGATCTTTGATAGAAATCCAAAGCTGGTCTTGAGAAGTCTGACCTGTAGAGACAAACTTAGACCTAGAACTTGACCCTAGCTATACATGTGGGTCGACAACCTAAGAGTGGACTTAGCCAAAATCAAACAAGGGTTCCAACAGAAGATATCTAGATAAGGCTCGAACACTTTGTTCATCAAACTCATGAAAGCTGAAGGGGTATTTGTGAGTCCAAACAGCATCACGGTGAACTCGTATAAACCGTACCTTGAGCTAAAAACCATTTTCTGAATGTCCTCCTCTTGTATCCTCAACTGATAATATCTCGAGTTCAAATATAACTTGGAAAACCAATGCGCTCCTACCAATTGGTCGAACAACTCGTCGATCTAGGGTAGCGAATAGGTGTTTCGTACCGTCAGTCAGTTGAGCACCCGATAGTCTATGCATAATCGTAAGGTTCCATCCTTCTTCTTAACGAATAGAACAGGGGTTCCCCAAGGTGATGAGCTGGGGAGAACAAACCCTGAATCCAACAGTTCTTACAAACGAACTCTAAACTCTGCGAGTTCCTTCGGGGTCGTTCGGTAAGGGGTCTTGGAGATGGGCCTGACACCCGATACTAGCTTAATTTGAAAATCCACCTCTCTCTGCGTGGGTAATCCTGGAAATTTCTCAGGAAATACCTCAGGAAAGTCCCACACTACTCGCACATCCTTCATATCTATTTTCATCTCTTTCAGTTCAAAACATATCATGCAGACTTCTTCCCCCTCATGTGAGCTTTGAAGGTCTGAATCGAAGATAATAACAAACGAGGTGCGAATTTTATACCTTGAAAGATGGCATCAGTGTCCCCATGTCTCAAGTAAATCTGCTTCTCCGCGCAATCAATTCTTGCGTAGTGCCAATCCAGCCATTCCATGCCCAGAATGAGATCGAATTATGGCATTCTCAAAACTGTGGCAGGGGTATCAAAGGTCTTTCCCCCAATGAGTATCTCCAATTCTCTCTTAGCGGTTGCGGTCATCTCAGAGCCGTCTGGGAGGCGTACTCTTCAAGCAATACCAGTGAAGTATTGCACTCCTTCTAGGTCTTTAATGAAGTCCGCAGACACAAACGAGTGTGAGGCACCAGTATCGAATAACGTATAGGTCGGTTTCCCGCCGACCATTACGGTGCCTAAGTAAAAATAGCAATACTCAAAGCTAGATATCTAGTACGTCTTAAGCAACTTAAGGTTATTAATGAAGATGTGATAACTAACTGTAACATACCTGCAATCACCTCCTAAGGGTTCCGCTCCTGTGTCATGTCCAGCAAGAACACTTGATTCCGAGCAGGTCCAGGGTTTCCTCCTCGTGGTCCTCATCCTCGACCATACATATGTACCTACCCTCGCGGAGCTTCCGGAGGGAGAGCAAGAGGAGCATTCCCAAATAGCTGCGGGCAGTAACGTCGGATGTGGCCTAGTTGGTTGTATTGGAAGCACACTCGCTCATTCCGCCCCTCGGGTTACTGAAATTGTTGAAGCTGTGGTGGTGGAGGCAATGTTGGAGGCTGTGGAACCGAGTGTTCCATTCTAAAATTTTGGTGGAAACGCCTGCCACCTCTCTAATGTCCTCTTCCTCCTTCGTAGTCGTGCCTCCTTCTATTACTAGGGCTAGCTTCCATCACACCCTCAACAGGTCTCTTACTACTTCCCAAGTGGTCTGCTTCTAGCCTCTTCGCCATGTCAATTATTTCTGCCAAGCTGGAGTCCGCTATAAACAAAAGGGCCTGCCTCAGGGGGGTCTCGTAGCCCTTTGTAGAAGCGTTTAGCGTATCATCTATCATCCAAGTCATATGAGCCAGCAAATCTCGCGAGATGTTGGAACTCTCGTTGATACTCCGTAACCGACTTTGATCCTTGCTTCAGCTATAAAAATCTCTCTTCGAGTTCATCTCGAGTAGATGAGGGAATGAAGTGCTCTAAAAAGGCTCCTGAGAACTCACTCCAGCTAATCTCCGTATAAACTCGCCCTTGAAAGGTGGAGCCCATGAGGAAATTACACCACCTCTTAGCATGCAGTTCCAGGAGTGTCACTACCAGGGTCACAACCATATTGTTCGAACATCTAATTCCCGCCAGCAGTTCTTGCACAGTGTGGAGTCATTCCTCTGTATGCACTGCCGACTCTGTCCTAAGGTAGGCAGGAGGGGAGAGAGCTCGGAAAGTGCTCAACCAATTGGAGCCTAGAGCTTGTTGTTGTACGGGGGATTGTTGGGATCTAAAGGTATCCAAGATAGTTGTGAGTGTCTGACCTAGCTCCAATTTCTAAAACTATATGGGTACAGACGGGGTAGGGGTGCCCCCCACTAGCTCAACGTGCACTGGGATCTATATGTAGAGTACAAACCTAAGGTCAGGTTGGCTAATCTTAAGGTCAAAGTTGGACATACTTAGTGTGAATTACATATGGTCACACCACTACTTCCGCTAAGTAAGTTTGTCCCCAAACTGACTAATCGAACAGGGGTGGCACCATTGTTGAATGACTTCTTTAGTTCAGGATCGTAGCAAGCTGACACCATTTGTAAGACCCCCCTCCCGGAACACAAAACACGGCACGAGGGGAGTCTTATGCCCAGAATAGCCGCCTTGCAACAGCGCTAGCACTCGGGCTAACCTGTACTATAAGACGCCTATCATGCCGGATATAACCAATATCAACCAATGCCAACCCAACAAAGAATATAAAACAGAAGTCAATCCATACATAAGTAAAATATTCCAAAAGTACATCAAGAAAAAGAAGCTACAACAAGCTTCTAAAATATCATAGTACCGGTAAAACTTGCCCAAATGGGCTACATCAAGAGTCTCTCAAACTCACATCGGTGACTGACGGTAACGACGACACCATTCCTTCAGGCCCTTTCGTCCTGGCTTGGTTGTCCTGCTGCAAAATCTGCGCCTACTCTAACTAAGGTGTTTCATCCTAAAAAGGAAGACGTAGCAACTGTTAGTCATAAAGACTAAGTGGCTATCACATCCGCTCTCCCGACGACTCCTTGTCACCAGGCGGAGAAAGGAATAAGGGTACAATATATATAAGTAGAACAGAAGTACAAATAGGTGGTATAGAGTGAACAATATCAATGTATATAAGCAGCACAATAAATGAGTAAACCATCTACTCTAGCAGTTCTACCATTTACGGCAGTATAAGAATATATGTACAACAGCAAGTACCTCAACTTATATGAATACCCATACAGACATATAAGTTGAGGGTCGGCTCAGCTATAGAAACTCATCGTATAAGACTTCCCATGCAAACTTATACGATAAGGATCTTGAGTATGCATGGTAATGTAATGATATGCATGCAATACAAAGACTCACTCATGATCACGCACATGCAATTACTATGTCGACATAGACTTGTAGTTCCCACTTTTCGAGCAGGTAGCTAACCTCTCAGGCGTCAAGCGTAGTGGAGCGGGCTTCTCCACTACTAGGCGGACATCCACACTACCAAGCTTAGGCCTCCGTACGCCTCAATGCTAAGGACACAACAGCGAAGCTCACATGCGTACTACGGCTCAGTGGGAGTCTCAGGTAGATGTGCACCGAGAACCAAGACCAGAACTGGCCCATGTTATGACCTGGAAGGAGCCTCAGGAAAAGCACGAGGACCAAGAACAACCGTCCTCTTGGCACGGAAGGAGCCCCGAGATCGAGCACCGAGGACCAGGCCCAACCGCCAGAAGTCTATCTGTCAACTCCTGTTTGTGTGATGAATGGCGTGCCCATAGACCTGCAACACTATCCTTAACCAAGGATTACGACACCGCGTGTCGACTCACATCGCATGCAATTTCACATCATCGTGACGCGGAAGGAGCATCGGGAATGAACACCGAGGACCAAGCCCAACCGTCCACTTACATCTCTTCTCAACATTACCAAACCAGCGCGGTCAAACCCCGCACTAACACCCTTTCACAACCACCTATAGACTACATCTCAACAAAACATTAACGTTAATGTACTACAATCTCTCTACCAACCCAAAGCTGATACAAAACAAACACGAGAATTATATGTGCAGGAATGATTACTGTACAACAACTTCAAGCGGGGATTCCCGAGGCTACAGGAATCCGGTGAAGATGTTTAACCCCTCGTTGGAAAGGAATTTTCAAAGGGTTATGACTTTCATGTTTAGTCGAAAGCCCTGATCTGGACGCATCAATTCTGAAAACAGCCTCGAAGGTTGCTGCACGCAAAAAACTGATTTCTGCGCGCATCTTAAAGTAGATTAGACGACATCAGTTCGTCTTCTTCCTTCAACCAAACTTTCAATTAATATCAAGAATTTCTCCTCCCTTATTCACCCTCATAAGCTCACTTCTCTTCACGAAGCCAGTCCACAAACTACATTCGAAGTGAGGGAAAGGTTGAAGACTCTAATTCCTAGGACACAAGTCCTAGCATGGCCTTTTCCTAGCAACCTTCTTCTCACAAATCATGACCATTTTGAGTTGATATCTCTCCTAGAAATAACTGAAGATCTAGCACTAATGGAGAGGGCAGGAAGCTCACCTCATTTACAACGTTTCCACCATTTCCTGCCAAGGATCTGGTCACCCTTCTTAGTGGCATCTTCTTCTCCTTGGTCGGTGTTAGTTCTTCGCGGGAAGAAGATCGGCTCCAACACCTTCTTCCTCTCCAGCAGTTTCCTATAGTGACGGCTTGGAAGGAAGACTAGAAATGGCTAGAGTTTTCTCCCCTTTTCATGTGGGAAGTTGGGTAACTACATAACCACGTGTCGGCCTGTCATTGGACCGCCAATCAACTCAGTAAACAAGTCCCTTCGAAATGACACGGCCGAAAAATTCGCCAAAACCCGAAATTGAACTACACGGGTTGGGACACGCCCGTATCACTACCCGTGTCCTGCTCGGGAGGAACGTGCTCGACGATTCATCGGGCTCCACTCAACGAAACGCCAAACTGCTGCTTGGAAACACACTGGTAGGGACACACTCGTGTCACTACCCGTGTCCTGCTCGGGAGGAGCGTGGTTGACGATTCGTCGAGCTCCTCTCGATGAATACAAAAATGGGTAGGGACACGCCCGTGTCACTACCCGTGTCCTGCTCGGAAAACACAATAGGGAATCCACAATGCTTCTAGAGAGCTACATGGGTATGAACACTCCCCTGTCACTACCCGTGCCCTTCTCTGGAAATTTCACAAAGTAGGCATAAAGACACTAGAGTACCACATGGGTATGGACACGCCCGTGTCCTACTCTGGACCAACTTCTCCTCCCTTACATAAGTGTAAGACTAGCTTCCAGCACTCCCTGATCCCACTTAAGCTCTCCTGGCTTAAAAGTGCGCACGAGGGGCCTATCGCGAATTGGGACGTTACATAAGTATTGCATAAAGATCAAAAACTGAAGTTGCTAATACCAAGGGAAAATCTCTTTCTCCCTTCAAATACTATACCCGATCTATAACACACTTACGCAACTCCTCTCTCGAATTATGAGGCGTAGTACAATGGAGAAACTTTGGCCAAAAGTTTCAAAGTGAAGATTATAGATTCGATAAAGACATAAACCAAACATTCACAAAGAAAAGTTTAAGATTCCATCAACACAAAAGACAAGGTACTTTCACAATACAAGATTAAAAATGTTTAGTTCATGGCGGCAGAGAAAACTCACTTGACGGTTGGAGAGATCTTACAAGTCTTGTTGAAATTAAAGATTAAATGACGTAGGATTCCTTTGCCGGAGTTGCTCCCTCGATCAGCCCGAAAAGTCTCCTCTTTTTCTCTAGCCACCCCCTTGAAGGATGAGGAAGAAGAAGACTTCCTCTAAGAAGAATGAAAAATCCAGAATAATCCCTTGAAACCCTAAATGCCCCTTCTTAAAAATCCAAAATTTTCTCTCTCCTCTCTCCTCTCTAACTCCAGAATATTCTTCCAATAAAAACGTGCATCCCTTGCCCAAAAGGTGCCTCCTTCCGAATCTGAAAATGGCGCCAGATATGAATTTAAATTCTTAAATTCGTCCAGGAAGGGTTGCAACCTATTTCAAGATCTTGCAACTTTTCCTCCAGGACATCATATTTGATGAAATCCTTCTTCCAAGTCGTTCTCTTTGACTTCTCTTTCACCAACACCTAGGAAAAAGACCACTTTAGTCATAAATAAAATAAATGTGAATTTATTTGCATTTAAACTTAAACTAAACAGTTTTTCTCCCGGATCAACGAGCAAAAGGTCCAAAACTTAGCCTAGATAACTTCTTTTTGAGAAGTTATCACACATCCACACTTGAACCTTTGCTAGTCCCTAGCAAAGAAGATTCTAATCACCAAATTGTGTGAGATGATAGTTAACAAAATAAAGAATTCACATGATCATTTTTCTCAAAGATAACTAAAAAGGTCTAGTCCAGAGTACCGATGAAACCATTTGAGGATTTGCCGATCATTAAAAGTTCAAAACATTTGAGAATTCGTTAGTTTGATGGAAGAGAAATCTCAATTAAAATTTCTAGTGTGGTGTGTGTTACCCTTTAAAATCGTTCACTTCCCTCCCACTTTCCCAATGAAATTTCTTTAATGACTACAAAGGAATGAGAATAAGCCGAGTCTTTGAGTTAACCTCCGCCAGATTTAGTAGTTAGGTTTGAAGAGACGTCGTGATGGTCAGTGGTGGGAGTGAATTTGGCATGGTTAGAAATGTGTATGGATGGTAGAAGGTGTCTACCTAGATGAAAATTTCTTAGCAACTCTCCAAACTATGAGGTTTATTTTCTCTTTCTTTTTTGGTCTGTAGTTGGGATCATTCCAAGTAGGTGCACACACACTTAGGCCACATATCACTACGACTCTTTTTCCCTTTTTTCTTTTTATAATCACAGTTGGGATCATTCCAGGTATGAATGTAAATACCTAGGCCGCATATCACTATAACACATTTTCATATATATAATTTTTAAGAGTGTCCATAGTTGGGATCATTCCAAGTGGGTGTACACACCCTTAGGCCACATATCACTATGACTCACACATTTTTATTTTAACAAACACTCATAATTGAGGAGCATGCTAAGAATCATCAAATAGGCGCCTATGGGAAATATGCATAAAAGTTCAACATTCAAACTCAAAAGGGGTACAAATGGTGGTCAATGCTTTGGTTTATATCTCCAACTCGGTTCTTGCTTGCCCTTATTATTTTTAGAAGTTCATACATGTCTATTTTTAAGAAGATCGCTCTTTTTAAAGAATAATGTGAGAGGATGAAATATTTAAAGAAATTTGGCCCATCTTGCTAACTTCAAATCAAAATGATGTAAACAGTTAGGGTCGGCTATCCTCCTAGATTAAAATCATCATAGACAGTAGAATAAATTATTCATTAATTATTTCGAGAACTAGGATCAACAATTATTATATATTCATTTCTTACCCAATTGGTACAATTGGTAGGTGTCACACTTCCCCCACCTCCACACTTTTTCCCTTTGCTAGTCCCTAGCAAAGCGACCTCACTACTCATAATATATATGTTTTTTTTAGAGAAACGTGCATAAGGTCAAATATAATGAGGTTAAGAAAAATAAGAAATAGTGAAATCTAAAAACTCCCCTGAAGTCCGAGTGTCTGAAGAGCTTTCCAAAACTACATTCTTGTGTTCAATAAACTCCTTTACAACATGATAGTTCTTCAATCCTACCCGTGTGTGGCAACCTGCAAAGAACTCATACCACATACTAGACAACCATTTAAATTAATATTAATAGTAGCCCATGTATTAATTACAAATACAGGACATCATCAAATCAAAAGAGCATATCACCAAATATATTATAAGTAGTATTTCACGACAAGCTATATCCAACAGTCATCATTCAATTACTCTCAGCCAGCATAACATAGTAGTGCAAGATAATATTTGTCAACTCAGAAGGAAAGTGATGCAGACAAAATGTGAAGCAGTACTATAAACAGACATAATAGTATCCAAAATGAATCAACAGTCCTGAACATCATCACAAAATATCACACAAAAAGAAATCTTGTCCATCAAAATAACAAAAATAACCTGCCAACACCCTAAATATCAAGATGCCAATTCAGTAATCTAAGAAGGGGAGAACTACTAGTCGGCCTTGATATCCCTAGACTCCTCTCTGTCCTCATCATCCTCGTCTTCAGGCTCAGTCTCCTCCTCCAAGTCAGATTCAGTTGCAGTGATTTTGGTGGGGTCGGATCATGACCAGTTGCTCTGAAGCAAATATCCCTCAGAGTCGAACTGTGACTGAAGCTGGTACGAGGGTGCCTCCATTGGGATCCTGGCCTTTTGCATCAGCTTCTCTTAGTTCCGACGGATTTCCTCAAATCTAGACTCGAAGTACACATGCTGGCATCTGAGGTAGGTCTTCATATACTCTACATTCTCTATTGCTAGGCCATGGTCCCCCTCAAACTTAGATCGTCCGATCACCAACTTCATAGGGGCAGCCAATGTAGATTTTTTAGATGGCTCGGGTCCCTCACCCCGCAACCTGCTCAACTTCGACATCTTCTCTCCGGTTTCAAAAGCCACCTTAATGTTAACCTCCACTACCGTCTCAGTGATGTGGTGTCCCACCTGCGTAACAAGGTCTCCTTTTTCACTCCCAACATCGACCAAGCGATATAATTCTGTGATAAGCGTGGGAAACCAAAGCTGTCGCACCTTGTCTTTCATCACTCTATGAGCCAGTTGCTCAGCAATATGCCTGCCTATGTTAATTCTTTTACCCTTCAAAATACTATAAATCAAGGTGAGGCGGTCCAATGAAATGTTGTTCTGGTGGCGAGTCTGTAGAATGCTGGCGTTGATGAAAAGGAGCCACACTTTGGCCTCCCTCGACAGGCTAGTAGACTTGATTTCCTTGAAAGACCAGCATGCCCATTCAGGTTTAGGTACACAACACATGGCAGCGGCAATGTGAGTTGGTTGCACGGTCACTTGGAGTGCCATTAGGCTTCCCTCAGTGTTGTCATAAAGCTCGAAGAGGTTGTTGATTGTTGCTACGGAAAAATCCACCTGTGTGCCTCTGACTGGAACCGTGTCCCCTTCCCGGTACCTAGCATTGGCGTAGAACTTGTATACCCAAGGAAGCACAACCTCCGTTCGTAAATGGCAAAAAGTCTCCCACCAGAGAGCCTTGATATGTCCGACATACACCCGGCTCCATTCCCTGATCTCAATTTTGAATCCCCTCTCATAGATGAAAGGGGCGAACTTGAGAGCCTCGAAACGGTGCCACGCTTCCTCTGAGAGAAACTTCACATTTTTTTGGGGCACCTCCTTCTCCTTCCCCTTATCCTTTCTCTTTGGGGCCATTGTCAATCTAATGAAAAACGAAACCTAACTAAGGCAAAAATGGAATGTCAAGGGCTAGTGATCAGGTAGTTACCTTGCTAGGTTACGGGATGATGTGTGAAACTGCGCGGAAGCTCTCCCATCGGCGATGATGGCTGTCGATCTCCTGTGCTGCTCCGAAATTAAGTCGCCTGCCGGGATTTCCTTTGCTGGCAACGCCGATCGCCGGAATCCCTCCCGTGCCCTATATTATGTCGGAAGTGGGGAAGACGAAAAGGGTTGTCGGGGCAGGATTTCAGAATGAAGAGAAATTAAATATGGTTGGTTTATATTAGGTTGTTTAATTCAGGTAGAATTCTAATTAGGGATAACATTAACCCAACTAATTCGTTTTAGACTGAGTGGACCGGGCTAATTAAAACAAAATGGCACGCCGGCTCACGTGAACCGGACCGGCTCCATGACAGTGTCTAATGTGTAACCGGACAACAGAAATATGGTTGCAACCCCAAATTTTGGGTTACAACCTCATTAACTTTTTAACCGGAAAAAAATGCTGGTTCGATTGAACAGGACCCAGCCGTTCCTGTCAAGAATAGGCAGAAAAATAAAGGTTGCAACCCAGAGTTATTGGTTGTAACAACCAAACTTACTCTCCTAAGTTCTTCCCCGCACATCGTTTTCTTCGGGATACATTTTGTAACAACTTTAAATTGATAAATTCCTTAATTTATATTATTAATGATACAAGTACTATACTACCGATGGGTTGCCTCCCACCAAGCGCCTAATTTACCATCCCGGCAGGACAGTACAAAACTAGTGATACGTCACGCACGACACCGCTCGGTCATCATCCGCCCTAAGATATAATTTCATTCTTGCGCCATTCACTTTAAACTCTGTTCCATCACTTTCGTTTAGGATAGTCACCGCACCATACAGATGCACCTCTTTGACCAAAAATGGGTCCGACCAACGCGATTTAAGCTTTCCGAGAAATAATCGTAGACGGGAATTGAACAACAAGACTAATTTTCCCGGCTCGAAGTGTTTTTATTTTAACTGTCGGTCGTGCCACTTCTTTGTTTGCTCTTTATAGATTTTAGAATTGTCATAGGCTCGTATCCTAATCTCCTCTAATGTGTTCAGTTGCAAGAGCCGATTCTTTCCTACATCTCTGAAATCATAGTTGATCTTCTTTATCGCCCAATAGGCGCGATGCTCTAACTCGAGGGATAAATGACAAGATTTTCCATACACTAGCCTATATGTGATTAGTCCAATTGGCATTTTAAATGCAGTGCGATATGCCCACAAGGCATCATTCCGCTTTTGAGACCAGTCTCTACGGTTAACACTCACCGTTTTCTCTAGATTTTTTTTAATTTCTCTATTTGTGACCTCTGCTAGCCCGTTCGTTTGGGGGTGATAAGCTAATGCGACCTTATGAGTCACCCTGTATTTTCGTAGTAGTGAAGCAAATTGGGCATTGCAGAAATGGTTCCCTCCATCACTAAGTATTGCTCTCAGCACTCCGAATCGATTGAATATGTAATTCCTTAAGAAGTTTAGGACCACCTTAGCATCATTCTTAGACATGGCAATGACTTCTACCCATTTTGATACATAGTCGATGGCCAACAGAATATAGTCATTTCCACATGAGTTCAAAAACGGGCCCATAAAGTCGATACCCCACACGTCAAACAACTCAACCTCTAACATGATGTTCATGGACATCTCGTCATTCTTTTGTATGTTCCCTACTCGTTGGCATCTATCACACTATTTAGCGAATGAGTTGGAGTCTCTAAATAAGTTAGGCCAAAATAATCCGGTCTCTAACACCTTCATGGCCGTCCTAGTGCCCATAAAAAGACCTCCATATGGTGAGTTGTGACATTTCTCCAAGATAGCTCTCATTTCCCCCTCAGGAACGCAACGTCTCAACACTTCGTCGGCTCCAATCTTGAATAGATAAGGGTCATCCCACAAATATGAGCGCACTTGGTGTAAGAATCTTTTCCGCTATGGATAGGTAAGTTCAGCAGGCATGATGTTGCTTGCTAAGTAATTCACATAATCAGCATACCAAGGTGCGTCACTCTCAGATATAACAAGAAGCCACTCATCGGGAAATCTCTCGTCAATCTCAGAACATAGTGACGGATGTGCACACTCAATCCTTCATAGATGATCCGATACTGGGTTCTCCATTCCTTTTCTGTCTCTAACTTCTACATTGAACTCCTGTAGGAGGAGTACCCATCGAATCAAGCGTGGCTTTGCGTCTTTCTGTTCCATCAGATATCATATTGCAGCATGATCGATGTACACAATGACCTTTGTGCACATGAGATATGACTAGTGTAAGACCCCCTTTTTTTTTTTTAATACCCGGGGTCTTATGCCCAGAACCGCCGCTTTGCGGTGACACCTTCGCACCCGGGAAGGTAGTCACTACAACGCGCCGATTCTGCCGGCCTTTTCGATCACAATCAAGTAGCAAGTAGAACAGTAAAGAGAAAAGCAGTCCACAATAGAAGAAAATCACATATAATATAAATAAGCTCCACGAGGGGAGTGTCCACAGAAATAACATCAGAGTAATGAAAGTAATAAAGGGCTTATGCCCGGTACATCAGAGTCCTCACTACAAGATCACTCATGCTGAAAATAAACTAACACTCGTACTAAAGATCGGGACTCACAGTCCCGGCAGTCTGGACTCCGGTGCTAGATTGCCCCGTCTCCAAGTGCACGGACCTCCGAGGCTGCTCCTCCGTGCTGCGCTCCACGTTCCCCTGTAATGGTGTTCGGTCGCCCGTCAGTCAAAAAGACTAAGTCCTATCGTCCCCCACCCCTTCCCCCATGCTCTAAGGCACCGAGCGGAGAGGAAGAAAGGGAAGGACATGAAGGTGGAGAGTAGTCAAAAACAAATGACGGTGGTCCTAACTTGCAGTTGTGTAATCGGGGAGCAATTAATAATAAGTGTTGTAATAGGTCAGACAAGAAGGAAAATAAGTATGGTAATTTAAACCTTCACTTATGTGAGTACACATAAGCCAAGGGATCTTTTGCAAGGCTCCCATCGTATAAAGTGTCCCATACCACTTATACGTTGGGGTGTCGGTTATCAAACAGCAGCATATATATATATATTGAAATTAACCTTTGATTTATAAACTTGCCCACACAAGCTTATAGACCAAGGGGTCGTTTTGCAAGTCCTAAAGTATAAGCGTCCCATTCCACTTATGCTTTAGGTGTCAAGGGTTATTATGATCAGTTATGATATGCATCTATATGGTGGGTAATGTTATGGCATGCAGTGCAACTCACACACACGACTTTGTGTACACAAACCTTTAGTTCCCCCTTTCTGGAGATAACTCCCAGGTTACTCCCGTAGTGGCAAACGGAAGCGGTGGGTTGGGCCTCGCCCACCTCAAAACCAGTAAAAGCACTACCGGTCTGACCTATCGTACGCTCACGCCTGGTGCACGAGGCGGACTCCTGCGTACTTTGCCGACTGGTCCGCCGGACTTAACCTTTGGCAAGGTGCTACCCACCTTGCCGAGTCAACGATATCGGTGTCGGTGCAATCGATCTCCCCGATACCGAAGACCCACCACCTTTTCCTTCCTATCTATGCACATGCAACGATTATAGTATAAGCAGTAAAAAGGTAAAAGCTTCCGGACAAGTCCGTCCGTATCCACTACCAACCAAGCCCAAAGGCTCCCCGGACAAACCCGTCCGTAAGGTCTATCAACCGAGCCAAAAGCTCCCCGGACAAACCCGTCCGGCTTGATTCTAAATCCCCATCCCTTAAACACATCGGGATGGCCTAACCATTTCCGACCCTAACTACTGAGTGTGTGCAAATGTGAATCCCTACTTAACTGATTACTCTTTCTTTTGTTTTGAGGTTTACGTTAGCCCAGGACTGCCTCCGGATTATACCCCGTGAAGGGTTCTCAATAGGCACTAGGAACTACGATGGTATGAAGACCAAAGTTCCCTTTCGCAAGGCACTTATTTTTGGTTGGTTGATTTCCCTTACCCATTCCTTTCATATTACAGTATACTATCCTAGGGTGATTTTTGACTCTTCGCTCCTACGGGAACGACGATCTTTCGTCGGACCCGCGCACCTTCTAACACTTACTGACTCGATTCTCACCAGACCTTGAAACCTCCTTAGGTGATCCATTCTCTTCTATGAATCCACCAACATGACCTATCCTTAAGTCAACACAACCTAACCCTGTTTACACATTTCCTCATGGTTATTATCTACCGACCAACCTGTACTATATGATGTTCATGAAAACTCGACTCCTACTTTTCAACCAAATACCTCAGATTATTTATCGGGGGTCTATCCTAACAGGATTTGCCTAAATCCAAAGCATTAAATATTTTCCTAATAAATCAGATAATTTATTTAGTTATTCTTAAGGGCCTAATATCATCATTTGAACATGAGGTATGTCATTTTAGTTGATTCAAAACATCAAAGTTCTATGGTAAATACTAGTAGGCCTAAGTATCTATTTTTTTTCAAGGTTTGATAATTTACAATGATGTCCAAGGGGCCTAAATACAATTTAGTAATAAAATCATCTAGTTCTTGTTTATTGAAGCATCTATATAAAATATTCCTCCAAAAATCTTGAAATAATTACAGGGTGCTGGTATGATATTAAAAACAACATTTACAGAATTCCATATTTTTCTTGCTGGAAATTAAATTATAATATATCATTTACTAATTAACAATCTAACCGGCTTTGTGAATCAAGTACTATAACAGCAACCCTAAAAATTCTTAAATAATTCTCAGTGCTATACAGGAGCCTAAAAACCTTAAATTCCAGATCTCATAATTTTCCAGCAATTTAACAAGCCCTAATTTATTTTTACAATCTAAAGCCCATATTAAAAGATTGTGAATGAACCTCTACAAACTCTCAACATAAAGTTCTATAAAAATTCAGGAATCAATGTTCTAATCAGCAAGATCTAAATCCAGAATTTTAACTGATTTTAATTAAATTAAAGCCACCAAACAATTGAAAATAACAAATCGGCTAATAATCATTTAACACATGAAGTATAACTTTTATTAATCATAAAATTCCAGGAAAATTACCATGTGTCTAGAACACTCTAAAACTCACTCTACTCAAGTTTCATAGCTTTTAGATGAGTTCAAGTACTGTTTTGACCCTAAAGGCCCTTCTACCCTAAAACTAGGGTTTAGGATTTGAGGTACCTAGCTACCTCAAAATTCTCTAAGATTATAACCAGAGGGTTAAATATTCATTAACCACCTCTCCACCAAATATCAAGGCCATACAAGAGCATTTGCCCCTATGTCCTTCACAAACCCCCAAAAGTCCTCACTTTGGGTTTGTACCTGGGCCCTAGGGTAAATCCACCCTAACACATCTCCTTTGCTCCCCAAAGGTTCTTAGGATCATCCTAACCCATTGGTCACAACTTCAACCTCTGTTGAGGTGAGTTGACCACCCAATTGCCACAAGTCCCCTTTTTCCCATATTACCCTTCCCTAGGTCCAACTTAGGGCTTAATGGTTCCTGTTCAAAACTCAACCAAATGAGTTGAAATTTGAATCAGACCTAGATATATACACCAGGGACACCTCACCAAAACTTGGGAGGGTATGGAGGTCATTTGACCCTTCAATGTTCTAACCCTAGCTTTCCTAGGTTAGGACAAAATACCTAAGTAAAACACTCCAAATTCACCCCAATTTGGACAGCCCCTATCTAGCCCTAATGTTGACTCCCTGTCCAAATTTCAAGTCATTTGGACAGAGGGTTAAGGGTGGGCATCCTCTTGAAATCTAGGGCACAATTCCCAAGGTAGGGCTAGGGTTTGGTCAAACCCTACTCAAACCTTATTCAAATGTGCTCAAAATTTCTACATAGCTATATACTATTGCCAGGGACCTCTCACCAAAATTTGGGAGGGTTTGGGATTCATATAACCACTTAATTAAATCATACATGAATTATTCAATGTTTTCAAAAACTATAGACAAAAGTTCTCCAAAAATTCCCATTTTTGCACAGCTCTTAGGTATAGTTAAGAGTGACCCCTGGTTCAAATTTCAGGTCATTTGATCAAGGGATGAAGAGTGGGGATTTATTTTAGTGGCTGATCAACATTTTGGACAGCCCTCACCAAAATGGTTGTTGGGGTCAGCCCACTCATCCAAATTGGTTGAAACCAATTTTGAATTAATCTAGACATCAAGGGCTATAACTTTTATATTGGCCATATTTTCTGTAGGAGGGCCTAAGTATTTTTAATTATTATTTTAAAAACCGGCCATTAAATTAGAATAAAAGGAATTAATAATATGCATGGCACTATTCATCTTCTCCAAATAACCGAAACCAGGCCGAAAAATTGTGGGGTTGCGGGCTGTTTTCTGGCGGCTAGGGGCGGTGCCACCACCGGCCATCACCTCCTCTACCCTCACGGTGGTGGGGGGAGTAGTTGGCCGGTGGCTAGGGCGGCCGGAGGTGGCGGCGCCGCCCTACCCGAGCCACCCAAAACTCCATTAAAATGGAGTTTTTTTTCTGATTTTTAGGTTACCCGACCGGCTCCTTTGAGCCCGACTTCCATCCTAAACAAGTTCTAAGATCTAGGCAAGAGGAGAGGAGAGGGGAGGACCTGAGTTCGGGCATGGATGCGGGTTGAGCGGCGCGACGTCATGGTGGCGGCGGTGGCGACGTTTCTCCTCCTTGGTGGCTCCGGCAAGGCTCTCTCCTCCTGCTCTGATTTCGAAAACAAACTCCCCTCTCTCCTAAGTGAGCATATAAAGAGGAGAGGGGAGGGGGGGGCGGTTTTCATCAAGGGGCAAGTGCCTCTTCATGAAAAGGTGGGGAGGAGAGAGAGAGAGGTGGAGCCACCCCTTGGTGGCCGGGAAACGGTTGGGGGGGAGAGATGTCAGCCACTAGGTGGCTGTGGGCCCCTCTTTGGCTGACCCCATGCCTCCTCACACTTCAAAACACCCACTCACCTCTCCACCACCTTTTCTCTCTCCTAAATATATCAAAATTCTCACTTCTTTCTCTCTCCTAGTCACCCTCACGATTTCTTCTCCCTAAAAGCCTAAAGGCAGCCCATAATTAATATTAATACCTCATAATTCAAAAGAGAATGGAGGCTCTCCCTTTCACCAAAAAAATAATCCTCTTTTCTCACTTTCTCTCTCCTATATTACTCTTCCAAAAATTGACCTAACCCTCTCTCCTAGTCACCATGTTGACTAGCCTAGGGTTTAGGCTATAGGCAGCCATATTATCCCTTACTATTACCTCATGAGCCTACATGAGGGCTTGAGCTTGAGTTAACCTAATTGAACTAAGTTTGACTTGATTTGGGCTTAGGGTTGACTTGGTCAACTTGACCTTTTGGGTCACCATCAAAGGACTCCTAGTGACCCATTGACCTCCTCTAAGGCCTAGGTATGGTTAAGTAGGGTAGGTTTGACATAATGAGGGTGAATTGTCTCAAAGGAAGGTCACCTTGGCCTAACTAGGGCTTGAGTTGACTTGGGTCAACTTAGCCACCAGATTTGCCCCCAATGGGTCTTGGTGACCCATTGATCTCATAATAGGTCTAGGAATGCCTTGGAGTCAGATTGAACTCACCAGGCCACCAAAAATTAGGGTTTTAAGATTTTACTATTTGCAGCCCAAGTGAGCCTCAACTAGTCATTTGGTTTCCTAGGCTCACTAAGGACTTGCCAAGACTGAGTCATGCTCAAAGCCACACCTAGGGGGGGTCTGATTTGAAAAAGGGATGTTACAACTAGAACTTTTCAAACACAAATACTACTGCTAATAACTCCTTCTCAGTGGTAGTGTAATTTACTTGGGCCTCAATGAGAGTTTTTCTAGCATAAGCTATTGTATGGAATATCTTTTCTCGCACTTGGCCTAAGACAACTCCCACCGCATAATCACTCGCGTCATACATAAAAACAAAAGACTCTTTCCAATCAGGTGTCACGATGATCGGTGCCGTAGTAAAACGTTTTTTAGTTCATTGAACGCTTCTAAACACTCATCACTGAAATAAAACTTCGCGTCTTTATCTAATAACCCACTTAGTGGCTTTGCTATTTTGCGAAATCCTTGATAAATCTACGATATAAGCCAGCATATCCTAAGAATCTCCTCAACATCTTCACACTCGTGGGTGGAGGTAGTTGTTCTATCACGTCTAGCTTCTCCTTGTCTACACCTAGCCCACTCATAGAGACATGGTAACCCAACACTATCCCTTCACGTACCATGAAGTGAAATTTCTCCTAATTCAACACCAAATTCGCCTCCACACACCACGCCAGCACCCTCTCTAGACAAACCAAGAAAGCCTCAAATGACTTGCAAAATATAGAGAAATCATCCATATAGACCTCGATGCTATAATCTTCAGGGTCTTTGCCCTCTTCTAGAAGATCTGTGATGAGTGTGATTATGCAACACTGGAAAGTAGCTGGTGCGTTACATAGGCCAAAAGGTAGCATTCTAAATGTGAACGTCCCGTAAGGACAGGTGAAGGTAGTGTTTTCTTGATCCTCTGGGTCCACCATAATTTGATTGTAACTAGAGTAACCATCTAGAAAGCAGAAGAAATCATTCCCTGCTAGTTTGTCTAATATTTGATCAATGAAGGGAAGGGGAAAATGATCCTTCTTGGTGGCTTTATTCAACTTTATATAATCGATACAAATTCGCCACCCTGTAATCGTTCTAGTGGAAACTAACTCACCCTTCTCGTTTCTCACTACCATCATCCCTTCTTTATTTGGAACACAATGCACCAGTGACACCCATGAACTATCTGAGATAGGATAGATGATCCCCGCATCTAGCCATTTAATAATTTCTTTCTTTACCACTTCCTTCATCTGTGGGCTTAGACTGCGTTGGATTTCAATCGATCCCTTGCAAGATTCCTATAAGCGAATCTTATGCATGCATAATGATGGGCTAATCTCCCAGATATCTGCTATAGTCCAACCTACTACCGACTTGTATCGTTTTAAAAGTTCAATAAGCTTTAGAAATTGTTCAGGTTCTAATTTGGAGTTAACAATTACTGGTAGAGTATCGTTCTAACCTAGATACGCGTAAGTAAGGTGTTTGGGAAGGGGTTTTAACTCTAATGATGGTGGCTCAACAATGGAAGGCTTTATTGAGATGGACTTCTCGGGCATCTCTAGTGGCTCCGGCTTACGAAACCAAGCAGGTTGCTTCTCAAATGCTTGTAAGCATTCTTGAACTTCTTCCACCTCCTCAGATAAATCCCCCTCTATCAATACGTGAGTCAATAAAACATCTTGTTCATCAGACAATGGGCGGTTCGACTCATAATCATATATGGACACATGATTTACCACCTCCATATTGTCCTCCTCTCGATGGGGAAACTTCATTGCCTTAAGTAAGTTAAATGTTACTTGCTCTTCATTCACTCTCATTGTCAATTCTCCCTTCTACACATCAATCGACGTCCTACCCGTGGCTAGGAACAGTCTCCCTATGATGATAGAAACTTCCATGTCTTCCTCCATATCTAAGACCATAAAATCTGCCGTAAAAATAAACTTATCCACATTTACTAGTACATCCTCAACTATCCCTTTCAGAAATGCCAGGGTTCTATCGACCAGTTGCAAGGTTAAGAAAATCTTGGAGACTTCCCCAAAACCTATCTTTTTATATATCGAGAGCGGCATTAAGTTAATTCTTGCTCCAAGATCGCACATGGCCTTACCCTCAAACTTATATCCTTTGGAACATGGTATCGTAAAGCTTCCTGGATCTTTCAACTTAGGTGGGAGTCTTTTTTTAAGAATAACGCTGCACTCGCTGGTGAGTGCCACCATCTCATTCGTACCGAATCGTCTCTTTTTAGATAGGACATCTTTCATAAATTTCACGTAGCTTGGCATTTGTTCCAAAGCTTCAGCAAAAGGAATGTTGATTTGCAATTTCTTAAACATTCCAACGAATTTTTGAAAATGGTGGTCAAATTTACTCTTCTTCAACCGTTGAGAGAATGGTGGTGGAGGATAACTATCGTACTACTCTTCTTTTTAATGTTTTTAATGAGTGGATCATTTTCCTTCTCTCCCAACCTTCCAGTCCTTCATCAACTGTAACAAATCATTTTATTTAATGATAATAATAATAATAAAATAGAAACCCTATTTTCCCCTCCCCTTAACCCGTGAGCCCGATCTCATTTCCTTATCCCGGTCCAAATCTCTCACGCACAGCCGCAACCCCGTCTCTGCGTAGACGCGCGACTCGACACTTCCGATCCCGCCCCGGGCATCTCGATCCCCCTTCCCGTGGCCGAAAACCTCCTCCTCTAGGGCCGACGCCTCTTCCCCTTGCTTCCTCGTCGTCTCTGGCTCTCCCGTTGGCTGACAAATCCTGCAGCAGCCCTCCCCTCTTGGCCGGCTGCATCCAAGGGGCCCGACAACTTTCTCCCTTCCTTTTCTCCTCCTCCGGCCAGTGAGGGCTAGGACAGTGTTCTTCTCTGGCAACCCTAGCTTCTCCTCGTTCCGGCCGGTGGATTTCATGAGGGACTCCTAGGGTTTCGCTAAAAACTCCTCTACGTGGATCTTTGAGCCTAGATCCGACTTCCTTGGTGATGTAATCACTCCAAGCTCTCTCCGAATTAGGGCTTTTTGCATCCAAACGCCGCCAAAATCCCTGATCCCTACGGTAGCCTCTTGTCCCCTCACTCTCGAGGGAGGTAAAATTTCTAAACTCCTCTCATATTATGTAAGTGAGAGTATCTAACACATGTGCAAGCGTATGAATCTTGTTAACTCAAATTTGATATATATTGTTGATCTTGAATAGGTTTAGCTAGAGCTTTTAAACTTGCTTGCGCCTTTTAGCTGTCGCTAGCATTTTCAACGTCACCTTAAGGCAAGTATAAAACCCTCTCTCACTTGCAAACTTGGAATTTAACCTTATTATCTGCCCCCTATGTTATTTACTAACGTTATTGTTTTTGTTTGGGAAAATCTCTTAACCCTCGTAATATGGTCATAAATTAATATGATAAATAATAAGCTAAGTTTGAAACTCGAAGACATATCCGTAGTTGTAAGCAAATCTTTGAACTGTAGCGTCTAACTGGGCATCTGTCTACCGTCATGGTCACGACAAGCAAGATTACTTACTTTTCTAACAAGCCTTGCACGCAGGTCTGATCGTGAACCATGTGCGCCCGCTATAACGCCTAAACCTTTCATCGATCACGGCTTACAACATATTATATGAATAATTTTAGGCTATACTCCGGAGTAGGCTATCATTTCAGAAATGTCTGTCTTACTTAGTTTTTTTTGTATGTTTGCTAGTTTTGAACAAGATGTATCAGTACTCGATTATGCCTGTCTGCTTCTGCTCGCAGATTAATTAATTAATTTGCCCATGGTTTAATTCCTATGTTCTGAGGAATTTTTCTTTCTGTTTTGGTTTTGCCTTAGGGTTTGTGACTGCACCGCCTGCTCCTTGCGTTACTTCTCATTCAGCTATAGCTCGCCTGAAGGTTTTTCTTTTGTAATTGCTTACATCAGGTTCTATGTATTTGTTTTCTTTACTGTCAGAGTGAATTATCATGTACTAGTTATTGTAAGCCATTTTCTCTTGTATTGTGGACAACTCCTAAGATGTTTCTGATGTACTAGCTCATTTTATTCATGACATATTCTTTTCTGTTGCTTATTGCATTCACTTCTATTTCAACACTGTGCGTAACATTAAACTTTTCAAAGAAATGTGTGTGCATTAAATTCTCACTATTTTAAAATCTTAAGCGCTTTCGCATACTTATAAACCATAAATTGTTCAACAAAGTAACCATTTTTAAAACTATTTTCAGTTTTCTCTGCACCCGCCTTAGCAGGCATGGGTCTCTTTCTGCCCATGCTTGTGGCATCACGGCCCACCCAAAGCGAACTCTGATTTTTGTCGAGACGAGTCGTGATAGTTGGTATCAAAGAGAGGTTTGCTCCTAGAAATGAAGTATTTTGAAATTATTACATATTTTGAACTTTATTAGGTACATATATATACATGCATCATTGCTTCACTCATCTTGTCATTATTTGTTGTTCGCGGCTGAAACATGCACACACTCACTCATAAGCATGAGTAGTATGCACATGAATGTTAAGGGGTTATGGGCAAACTTAACATTTTTGTGCATATGAATTTCCACTAGGATATACACCGCTTGCGAATATTAAATTGTATGGGCGGTTTAATATTTTCAAGTGCATTGGCATTAGAATCATAATATGCATGACATGTTAAGTGACATGGGCACTTAATATGGCAGGTGTATCCATTCATGCACATTCTTAGGAATGCATTTTAGACATAATTGCATTGCATGCAAAACATAACTTATTGCATAAGTGTTAAGCCAAGAACAACATATGATGATTCTGCACACAAGATTTACAAATTGTTTGGCATTGCATGTTATTCACTATCATTTTAACATGAGCATTACCTAGAGTTGTCCAATGAAAATGCTGTAACTAATATATGATATACCTATTTGAGAATATTAAAATACTAGAGCCTTTTGTTTCTTAATCTTCTATGAATAGCTTGAATGTGTCTCTTACTCATTTCCTTTGTGTTCCTCCTTAGATGGCCCCTAAGTGATCGCAACATAAGAAGGTTACCCCTCCTACTGGAGCAACTTCTGGAGATGCCAATGCCCAGCTATTGAGGCAGATTCTCGAGCGTCTCACTCGCTTGGAAGAAGATCGACAAACTCTTCATACAGCTCTTGATTCCGGTAGTGCAGGGACAACTGGAGCTACTACTACCTCCGCTCTTGGAGCCACCCCTCCTACACCTGGTTCGGGAACTGGCTCACTTGCTAATGCCCTGGGGGTCCTGCTCGTGTCAAGTCCGATTGCCCCCTTGTGGCGATGGCTTATACACTGGCGTTCAAGAGGCTGAACCCGCTGTCCTTCAATGGCATTCGCGATTTCTTCATCATTTCATAGTGGCTCTCCCAGATGGAGAAGCACTTCTAGTATGTCGGTGTTCCTGATGCACAAAAGATTCTTGCGGCCTGCCAGCTGACCGATGATGCATACACCTGGTGGCTTCAGCGCTGCAGTCTCCCCAACTCTTCTGCTATGACCTGGGAGCAGTTCAAGAATGCACTCATGGAGAGGTTCCTCTCATCTGTGGAGAGCGACAAGTTAGCTGAAAGATTCCTGTCCCTTCAGCAGCCCGGTAGGACCGTGACTGAATATGAGATAGAGTTCTCTCGCCTATCTCTCCTTACCGCAGAGTTCGTTTCTGATGAGTTTAAGTAGATCAGTCGATTCGTGAAGGGCCTCCGACATGACTTCCGCCAACATGTGGTAGCCCATGGCGCTACCACCTACACTGAGACTGTTGGAGTTGCCTTGCAGGTTGAAGCTATAGAGCTGGATCGTAATGCCAAGAAACTCTAGTATGGTACAAGCAATGCTGCTGCATCTGACCACAAGCGCAAGGGTGCTCCACCTTTAGAGCAAGGTCCCAAGTCCTAGGAAGTGTGTGCCTACTTCCATAAGGTTGGCCACAGCGCCCAAGTCTGTCATTCTCTCCTGAAGAAGCAAAAGATGATTGTGCCGGTATAGTAGCCCCAGGTGATGCTTGCCACTTCCTCCTCCATCTGTACCTTCTACAAGAAATCGGGCCACTTGGTGAGAGACTGTCGTCGCAAGCTAAATACCTGCTTCAAATGTGGGCAGGTTGTACATCAGTTTAAAGATTGCCTCGCTAAGGAAATCTCGATCCCCGCTAAGGAATTCCCGATCCCCGTTCAGCCTCTGCATGCTATTTATAGAGCCCCAGAGAGGGGCAAGGCTGTGCTGAATGTCACTACTCAGGGCAAGGCGCTCACAACTACCTTCGTCATCTCTGGTATGTTTTATGTAAAGTTTTAAATTTTCTTACATCCTTTTGAATTACCTTGCTTTAGTAGTATATAATCATGAAATGTGTTTATGATGTTTAATTCTAGGGAGTTTTAGGGTAAAGAATAAGTGGATACAAATCCTTTTCGACTCCGAGTAATCTCACTCTTTTATAGCGCGCCATATCGTGAATCTCTATGGTTGGCCTACTTCGCCACTCGAAGTCCCTTTTAAGATTTCTGTGCCCGGTCATTTGCACCTATCAACTAGAGGCATTATCAATTGTCCGATACTGCTTGGTAAACTGCAAGTTGTCGTCGATATCATAGTCCTGGATATGATAGAATTCGATGTAATCTTGGGTATGAACTGGCGTATTGCGTATCGTACAAAGCTGGACTGTACGGCAAAGAGGGTCAATCTCAGTATCGATGGGAAGGATTACAGTGTGCCTGTTATGACCACGTACAACCACCTGAAGGTAATTTTTGTTGTGCGCGCCACTCGGCTTCTTATCTAGGGATATTTTGCTTGCTTTGTTTATGCTTCACACTCGGATGCTGCCATACCTCAACTTGAGTCTATCCCGATTGCCTCCGAGTTCCCTGATGTGTTCCCCGACGAGTTGCCTAGAATGCCTCCCGATTGTGAGGTAGAGTTCTCCATTGATGTAGAGCCTGGAACGCGCCCCATATCTAAAGCTCTATATCGTATGGTACAGCGCAAACTGGAGGAGCTTAGATCTCAATTGGATGAGTTGCTTGAGCGTGGGTACATTCATTCCAGCTCTTCTCCTTGGGGAGCCCTCATTCTCTTCTTTAAAAAGAAATACGGAATACGGATCCATGAGATTGTGCATTGACTATCGAGACCTGAACAAGATAACCATCAAGAATGAGTATCCCCTCCCGCACGTGGATGACCTATTTGATCAGCTCAAAGACAGTACTGTCTTCTCCAAGATCGATCTCAGGTCGGGTTACCATCAGCTGAAGGTCAAGGAATCCGATATTCCCAGGACACCCTTCCAGACTCGGTATGGACACTTTGAATTCTTGGTAATGTCTTTTGGGTTGACTAACGCCCCTTCTGCTTTTATGGATATGTGAAAGTAGAGAACAAGCGACTAAAAACAAGCCAGAAATTTGAATAATTGAAAGTTTTATTATTCAAAAAGATAAGATTTACAAAGGTATGACCTCCCTTTTGTAGAATGGAGGAGAGAGGAGAGAGTACAAATAGACAATGTGGGACTAAAAAAATTACAGAGCTGTGCGGCTAGAAATAAAGAGACCGAACAGGCCGAGCGGTTAGACAGACGGGCTAACCACTCAGTAACACCAGAAGGAAGAGAACAAGCCGCAGTAGGAGACCGCTAGACCTCTCGGTCTCCAAGATGCCGGAGATAAACCGCCAGACTGCTCGGACCACAAAAAGTAATAGTCTGGATATCAAACCGCTGGAGAGTAACCGCTAGACTACTCGGTCTATAAACTGCCAGACTTAGACCGCCATACCGATCGATCTCATACTTCAACACTCACCGTCAAGCTGGAGCATAGATATAAATCATGCCCAGCTTGTCACAAATGTGAAAGAAGGAAGTAGAAATAGGCTTGGTGAAGATATCTGCCAACTCTTTGTAGGAGGTGACGAACGGAGTGCAAATCTGTCTCTTCAAGACCTCTTCCCTAATGAAATGGAAGTCGACTTCTATATGTTTCGTTCTCTCATGGAATACCGGATTTTTGGATATGTATATAGCGGCCTTGTTGTCACAGAATATAGGAAGAGGATAGTCGTAGACCTCTCCTAGGTCAAGCATGAGAGCACCCAACCATTTTAACTCACACGTGGTTGACGCCATACTTCGAAATTCGGCTTCTGTACTAGACCTGGAGACAACAGATAGTTTCTTGCTCTTCCAGCTCACAAGATTTCCTCCAATGAATGTGAAAAAGCCAGATATAGATTTTTGGTCACCTTTATCATTTACATAGCTTGAATCTGAGTAGGCTTCAACCCTCAGATGACCATTATTCTGAAAGAGTAGCCCTTTTCCTGGTGCTGCTTTGACATACTCTAATATCTTCAAGGCAGACTGAAGATGGCATTCCCTAGGAGCTTGCATGAACTGACTAACCTTGCCTACAACATAGGCGATGTCGGGTCTGGTCACCGTGAGATAAATGAGTTTTACTACTAGACGTCTGTACCTCGTGGCAACGGATAGAAGAGGTGAGTCATTTGTCCATATTTTGTCATCTCCAGTAGCCATGGGATACCGGGCCGGTTTCGCACCAGTCAATCCTACCTCTCGTAGGAGATCAAGAACATACTTCCGTCGGGAGAGAACCAACGAGTTGGGCTTCTGAGAGATTTCTATCCCCAAAAAGTATTTCGGGGAGTCCATATCCTTCGTGACCAGGTGTTGATGGAGGTGTTTCTTTGTCAAGTCCATCCCAGCTTGATCATCGTCGATAAGAAGAATATCATCCACATACACCGCCAAAACCACCAGTCCCGATGCGATCTTGCGAATAAACAAGGAGTGATCAGCCGAACTTCTTGCAAAGTCGATGGCAACCACAATGCCACTGAACTTGTCGAACCAGTCCCGAGGGCTCTGTTTTAGGTCATAGATGGCCTTCTTCAACTGGCATACTCGTGTATCCCCTTGAGCAACATACCCAAGAGGTTGCTCCATGTAGATGTCCTCCTGAAGATCCCCATAGAGAAAGGCATTCTTGACATCAAGCTGGGAAATAGAACAATCCCGGTTGACGGCCACAGAGAGAAGAACCCGGATGGTGCTGAGGCGAGCAACCGGATAGAAAGTATCAAAGTAGTCAACTCCATAAGTCTTAGTAAAACCTTTGGCCACCAGTCGGGCCTTGTAGCGCTCCACAGTGCCGTCTGGGTGAAACTTCACAAAAAATACCCATCGACAGCCGACCACATCAATACCCACCGGTGGAGGAACAAGGGTCCAGGTACCCCGTTCAGTAAGAGTTGTGATTTCCTCATCCATGGTAGATTTCCAATGAGGAATAGCACGAGTTTCCTAGTAGGTGTGGGGAGTGGTAGTAGCCGAGATAGCCAAATCAAAACACTTATGAGAAGGAGTAAGCCGATCATAGGAAACAACTACTGCAAGCGGGTGTTGGGTACACGCCCGTACCCCTTTGCGAAGAGAAATGGGAAGATCTAGATCAACTCGTGCCTCAGTGACCAGAGCGTCCGTGGCGGAGAAAGTTGGCTCGGGACTGGAGAGAGACGGCTGCGGAGAAGAGGGGGGAGGTGGAGGGGGTGTAACGGAGAGAGGAGGAGATAAGGGAGGAGATGAGAAAGGAGTGGAGACGTCGATATGTGTGGAAAGAACAGAGAGAAACGGTGGAGAGTCAGAGACATCAGGAGGAAGAGAGGATTCAGGAGAGAAGTAGGACACATTTTCGAAGAAGGTCATGTCCACGGAGACAAACTGCTTGTGCAGAACGGGGTCAAAACATTAATAGCCTTTTTGAGTGGTCGAGTAACCCAAAAAGACACACTTGGTGGAACGGGGGGAAAGCTTGTCACGGGTAGCGGACGGAGCATGCACAAAAGCCGTACACCCAAAGATACAGAGAGGGAGAGGAAATGGTTCCTTTCCTGGGTAGAGAATGGAGAAGGGTGTCTGGCTATGGAGAACTGTAGAGGGAATGCGATTGATGAGATAGCATACGTGGAGAACAACATAGCCCTAGTAGGAGGGAGACACCTGCATCTGCGTCATGAGAGTGCGAGCGACATCGAGGAGATGACATTTTTTACGCCCTGCCACCCCATTTTGTCGGGAGGTGTAAACACAGCTGGTCTGATGGACAAGACCATATTGCATACAAAAAGAGGAAAACTCATGACTAAGATATTTCTTAGCATTATCAGAGCGAAAGACTTTAATAGAAATATCAAACTGAGTTTTAATCATATAATAAAAGGATTGTCATACAGAAAAGAGTTTAGAGCGATCTTTTAGTAGATATACCCAGGTACATCTAGAGAAATCATCAATAAAGGTTACAAAGTAAGAACTACCCCGACCAACGGTGAGAGTAGGAGTGGGACCCCAGAAATCAGAATGAATGAGATCAAACAGGCAAGAAGAGCCACGACCTTGCTTCGGAGGGAAGGTGGATCGGTAATGTTTGCCAAGCTGACACGTATCACAGTTGAGCAGAGCATTGGTCGGAGGTAAGTGGGGCAGAAGCTGACGAAGAATCCGAGGAGGAGGATGTCCAAGGCGAAGATGTCATTGAAGCAGATCCGTAGAAGAGGACGAGAAGACGGATAGAGCGGAAACGTTGTCAATAAAGTAGAGGCCGCTTCTCTCAGTCCCAGTAGCAATCGTTCGTTGGGTCCTCAGGTCCTGGAAAGAACAAGAAGTGGGAGTGAATAAGACAGAGCACTGAAGTTGCTTGCATAAACTAGTAACGGATAATAAATTGCAAGGGAACTTTGGGACATAGAGGGTGCCCGCCAAGCGAAGAGACGGGGTGACTTGAACCACGCCCGTCCCATGAACCGGGGAAGGTGAACCATCCGCAATAAGAACTGGGGGCAACCAATCCTGCATTTCTAGGAGAGAGAAACATGGAGGATTGCCGGTCATGTGATTTGTAGCACCATATTCAATCAGCCACTTTCCTCGGGTAATAATATGGGCACTACCTGAAGTCGTGGACACAGAGGCAGACATCCGAGAGGAGGCGGAGGTAGAGATGACGGGGGTGGAGAGACCGGAATTGTCCATAGAGAGACACCGGAAACCGCACTAGTAGAAGAGAAGTCACGCGGATAGACAGGGAGAAGGCCGCACGGACAAAAAAAAGAAACCGCAGCGGGCAAAGAGAAGCTTCAACGGTCACGGTGTCAGCACACCAGCGACAAGAAGGGCCACGACCAGGAAGCAGAACAAAGTAAAGGGAAAGAGGTCGCGTGAACTGTAAAGAATCCGAGCGAACAGCGAAGAAGTCGCGGGAACATACACAAGGTTCGAGCGAACTAGAAGAGAGAAAGGAAGCAGAGAGCGGCAAGATGACCAGGTCGCGGAAAGACGGACAGATCGCGGTGACAAGCAAGAAGCGGACAAAAAGAAAGAGACCGCGAGAGCAAGAGAAACCACAACGTATTCGAGGAAAGCCGCAGCATACAATCAAGGAGAACGCAGCGATCAATGTGCCAACACACCAGCGGTTAGAGAAGCCACGACCAAACCACGAGACTAGAGAATCAGAACAAAGCAGAGGGGAAGAAGTCGTGCGAACAAAGGAGATCGCACGAAGCAAGGCAGGCTGCGCGAACAAACAGAGTTCGGGCGAAAGAGAGGAAACTGCGTGACTAAAGGAGGTCGATCGTGTGAAAAAAAGGAGAAGAAAGACCGCGAGAAACTGGTCGCGAACAGATAAGGAGGAAGAGCAGAAAGGCCGCACACACAGAGGGGCAGCAACAGGGCGCGTGAGCAGGAACAAGCCGCTCGGACAGGTTGAGCGGACAGAGAGGGCTCAAATAATAGGAGGAGAAGGGCAAGTCGTGCGGACGAGATAGAACAAACCGTGTGGATAAAGGTAAAGTGAATCAGGTGGAAAAGATCGAGTCCTCTGATACCATGTGAAAGTAGAGAACAAGCGACTAAAAATAAGCTAGAAATTTGAATAATTGAAAGTTTTGCTATCCAAAAAGATAAGATTTACAAAGGTATGACCTCCCTTATATATAATGGAGGAGAGAGGAGAGAGTACAAATAGACAATGTGGGACTAAAAAATTTACAGAGCTATGCGGCTAGAAATAAAGAGACCGAACAGGCCGAGCGGTTAGATAGATGGGCTAACTGCTCGGCAACACCAGAAGGAAGAGAACAAGCCGCAGTAGGAGACTGCTAGACCGCTCGGTCTCCAAGATGCCGGAGATAAACCGCCAAACCGCTCGGACCACAAACAGCAATAGTCTGGATATCAAACCGCTGGAGAGTAACCGCTAGACCGCTCGGTCTACAACCTGCCAGACTTAGACCGCCAGACCGATTGGTCTCATACTTCAATAGGATATGATGAACCGTGTCTTCCGCGAGTACCTGGATAAGTTCATCATCGTTTTCATTGACGATATCTTAGTCTACTCCAAGACTCATGAGGAGCATGCAACTCACCTTAGACTCACTCTCTCCACACTTCGTCAGCACCAACTCTATGCCAAGTTGGCAAAATGTGATTTCTAGCTGGATCGTGTTGCCTTTTTGGGGCATATCATTTTCGGGTGATGGACTTTCCGTTGACCCTGCTAAGATCTCCGCAGTTATGGACTGGAAGAAGCCTTCTACCCCTACTGAAATCCGCAGTTTTCTGGTTTGGCTGGCTATTACCGGCGTTTCTTTGAGGATTTCTCCTCTCTTGTTGCTCCTTTAACTAAGCTAACTCAAAAGCATGCAAGGTTTGAGTGGTCAGATCAGTGTAAGCAGGCATTTTCTTAATTGAAGCGAAGTTTATGTTCAGCGCCAGTTTTAGCTCTTCCGTCAGAGGGGCTAGACTTTTCAGTTTATATCGATGCTTCCAGAGTTGGATTGGGTTGTGTCCTGATGCAAAAAGATTGTTTTATCGCTTATGGGTCAAGGCAGTTTAATATTCATGAATGCAACTACCCCACTCATTATCTGGAGTTTGCTGCAGTAGTGTTCGCTTTGAAGCTTTGACGTCATTATCTCTATGGTGTGAAGTGTCACTTCTTCACTAACCATCAGAGTTTGAAGTACATTTTTGTTCAGAAGGACCTCAATCTTCGCCAGAGGCATCGGCTTGAATTCATAGCAGATTATGACTTGCAGCTCACGTATGTGCCCGGTAAAGTCAATTCAGCGGCGGATGCTTTGAGACATCAGGCTTCTATTGCCGCCTGTGCACTTATGTCAGCTTCTCTCACGGCCCTGGTTGATAACCTCGAGCGAATGGACATATCTTTCTCACCTAGAGGTCAAGGAGAAGTCTTTGGTCCGTTATGGGTAGAACAGGTAAAGGACCTGCAGCCATCTGATCCCACACTCCAACGCATTCGCCGATAGGTTGAGCTCGGTACTCTTCCAGACTTCTTTATCTCTGACGATGTTCTGTGTTTCCGAGGTCGCCTGTACATTCCCGATGTTTCTGAGTTGCTGGATAGTATATGCCGAGAAGCTCACGAGTCCCGTACATCTGGCCATCCTGGCAACAACAAGATGTATCATGACCTGAAATAGGTCGTGTGGTGGCCTGGTATGAAGAATTATATTGCACGCTTCATCTCTCAATATCTGACATGTCAGAAGGTGAAAGCTCAGCGTCAGCACCCTTGTGGTCTTTTGTAACCACTGCCTATCCCCGAATGGAAGCTGGAAGATATCTCTATGGATTTCATCACTAGTTTGCCTCGCACTCCGAGGGGACATGATGCGATTTGGGTAATAGTAGATCGCATGACTAAAGTGACTCACTTCATCCCGTACAAAGAAGGTCATTCCACCGAGAAGATGGCCCGGATTTATGTTTCTGAGATTGTTAGGCTCTATGGGATTCCTCTTCGGATTGTTTCTGATCGTGACTCGAGATTTGTATCACACTTCTTGAAGGGATTTCAACAAGCTTTGGGCACTGATCTCAACCTGAGTACCACTTACCATCCGACGAATGATGGCCAGACCGAGAGAGTTAATCAGATTCTTGAAGATATGTTACGTTGTTATATTTTGGACCACAAGGGGGCTTGGGATGAACATCTACCCTTGCTTGAATTCGCCTACAACAATAACTATCAAGAGAGCCTCAAGATGGCTCCCTTCGAAGCAATGTACGTGCATCGCTCTAGTACCCCACTCTACTGGTCAGAGGTTGGTGAGAAGATGGTGTTGGGCCCAGATTTTCTTCAGGAAATGGAAGAAGCCACCATGAAGACTCGTCTTCAGCTCAATCGTGCCATTAAGAGACAGAGAAAGTATGCAAATGAGTGCCGCCGTCTGTTAGAGTTTGTTGTGGGCGATCAAGTGTTCCTGAAGGTTTCACCTACTCCTGGGATGAAACAGTTTGGTCGCCATCATAAGCTCAGCCCAAGGTTTGTGGGACCATACTCCATCTCAGAACGTATTGGAGGATCTGCCTATCGTTTGGAGCTACCTACTTCTTTGGCCAGTGTTCATGATGTATTTCATGTCAGCTAGCTTTGGAAATACATCCACGATCCTAATCATGTTCTTAAAGAAGTTCCAGTGATTCCTGAAGCCAATCTGTCCTATCCAGTCAAGCCCGCAAAAATTGTCAAATATCAAGAACGCGAGTTTCGCAAGAGAACCATTCCTATGGTGAAGGTACTTTGGGTGCATGGCAAGTCTGAGGAGTACACTTGGGAACTCGAATCTGGCATGCGTAGCAAGTATCTGCAACTTTTCACTTAATCTTGGTACGTCTCTAAGTCTTACTTCCTTGATATTTCAGTATCTTTCATAGTTTGCTTCCATGCTTTATTTCGCAAATAGTTGTTGAAGTGCATGTCGTCTGAATTTTGGTTGTTTTGGCCCCATTCAGAGAATTTTCAGAATGTTTTGGGACGAAACTTCGTAAGTAGGGGAGAATGTAACAACTCATTTTATTTAATGATAATAATAATAAAATAGAAACCCTATTTTTCCCTCCCCTTCACCCGTGAGCCCGATCTCATTTCCCTCTCCCAATCCAAATCTCTCCCGCATAGCCGCAGCCCTGTCTCTGCGAAGACGTGCGACTCACCGCTCCTGATCCCGCCTTCGGGCATCCGAATCCTCCAATAGGGTCAACACCTCTTCCCCTTGCTTCCTCATCATATCCGACTCTCCCGTTGTCCGACAAATCCCATAGCAGCCCTCCCCTCTTGGCCGACTGCATCCAAGGGGCCCGACAACTTTCTCTCTTCCTCTTCTCCTCCTCCGGCCAGTGAGGGCTAGGACAGTGTTCTTCTCCGGCAACCCTAGCTCCTCCTTATTCCGGCCGGTGGATTTCGTGATGGACTCCTAGGGTTTTGCTCGAAACTCCTCTACATGGATCTTTGAGCCTAGATCTGGCTTCCTTGGTGGTGGAATCACTCCAAGCTCTCTCTAAATTAGGTCTTTTCGCATCCAAACGCTGCCAAAATCCCTGATACCTTGCGGTAGCCTCTTCTCCCCTCACTCTCGAGGGAGGTAAAATTTTTGAACTCCTCTCATGTTGTGTAAGTGCGAGTATCAAATGCATGTGCAAGCGTAGGAATCTTGTTAACTCAAATTTGACATATATTGTTGATCTTGAATAGGTTTAGCTAGAGCTTTTAACCTTACTTGCGTCTTTTAGCTGTAGCTAGCATTTTCGACGTCACCTTAAGGTAAGTGGAGAACCCCCCTCTCACTTGCAAACTTGGAATTTAACCTTGCTATCTGCCCCCTATGTTATTTACTAACGTTATTGTTTTTGTTTGGTAAAATATCTGAACTATCGTAATATGGTCTTAAATTAATATGAATAATAATCAGCTAAGTTTGAAACTCGAAGACAAATCCGTAGTTGTAAGCAAATATTTGAACTGTAGCGTCTAACTGGGCATCTGTCTGCCGTCATGGTCACGACAAGCAGGATTACTTATTTTTTCGACAAGCCTTGCACGCAGATCTGATCGTGAATCATGTGTGCCCGCTATAGCACCTACACCCTTCATCGGTCACAACTTACAACATATTACATGAATAATTTTAGGCTATACTCCGGAGTAGGCTATCATTTCAGAAATGTCTGTCTGGCTTAGTTTTTTTGTATGTTTGATAGTTTTGAACAAGATGTATCAGTACTCGATTATTCCCATTTACTTCTGCCCGCAAATTAATTAATTTGCTCATGGTTTAATTCCTATGTTCTGAGGCATTTTTCTCTCTATTTTGATTTTGCTTTAGGGTTCGTGACTGCACCGCCTGCTCCTTGAGTTACTTCTCGTTCAGCTACAACTCGTCTGGAGGTTTTTCTTTTGTAGTTGATTACATCAGGTTCTATATATTTATTTTCTTTACTGTCAGAGTAAATTATCATGTACTAGTTATTGTAAGTCATTTTCTCTTGTATTGTGGACAACTCCTAGGATGTTTCTGATGTACAAGCTCATTTTATTCATGACATATTCTTTACTATTGCTTATTGCATTCACTTTTATTTCAACATTGTGTGTAATATTAAACTTTGCAAAAAATGCGTGTGCATTAAATTCTCACTGTTTTAAAATCTTAAGCGCTTCCGCATATTTATAATCCATAAATTGTTCAACAAAGTAACATTTTTAAAACTATTTTCAATTTTTTCTGCACCCACCTTAGCAGGCATGAGTCTCTTTCCGCCCATGCCCGTGGCATCACGGCCCGCCCGAAGCGCACTCTGACTTTCGTCGAGATGGGTTGTGACATCAACCCTATCATTTTGTTTCAGCTCCTCACTAGGCACATTCAGACTAACCTCCTCCAATTCATTTTCTTCTCTTACCATCCTACTCTGTTCCCTTTCTAGCGCACCCACTAACTCCTTATCATTCCTTAAAGTTACCGCCTTACAGTATTGATTATCTCCCTTCGAATTTAGAATGGTGCCCGTTGGGAGTGTTCCTTGGGGTCTAAGGCTCAATGCACTCACAATCTGTCCTAATTGCGTTTCAATCACCCGTAAGGAACCCTCTAAACTAGTGATGCAGGAGTCACTCTTTTGGATTGATTCGACAATCAACTCATCAGAATATTTTCTAGAAGATCCTTGTTGATTGTAGTTATTATGTTGGGGTGGACGTTAGTTTGAGTTGAAACCGGGTGGGTGTGTCATTCCGATATTATTCTTCCATGAGAAGTTAGGATGGTTACGTAACTCCGGGTTATAATAATTTGGGATCGCATTGTTGTTATTATTATACCTAAGTTGCCCTCCTATGTAGTTGATTTATTCATTATAACTAGGGGTCGGGTTACTTACTAGTTGTTCAATAGTAAATGAAGGGTTTGTGGTAAGAGGTGTCATAATGTTATTCACTTGTGGGTTTATCTGATTATGATTTAAAGTTAATGCGTCCAACCTCTTGTTAATGGTTTTAAATTGGGCAGTCATTTGTACAGCAAATGAGTTCAGTTGGTCTTCTTGGTACAATCCACTCGCAAAAGAGGAAGGAACTTGTCTCTCAAATGATTGGTAATTGTTAGAGGATAAGTCCTCTAAGATGGTATATGCATCCTCAGGGTATTCACCCATGAGAGATCCTCCCGCAGCTCCATCGACCTGAATCATGGTCGATGTCTGGAGGCCATTATAAAAGGTCCATATTTGTTGGTGTATGGCCAATCTGTAATGAGGACACTTACGCAACAACTCCTTAAATCTCTCTCATGCATCATAGAGCGTTTCCCCATTCCCTTGAGTAAAGTTAGTTATATCCTGCATTAACCTTGCGGTTTTAGCGGGTGGGAAATACTTGGCTAAAAATTTCTCTACCACTTGTAACCAAGTGGTGAGGCCATGTTGTGAATAAAACCACTCTTTTGCTCTACCATCCAAGGAGACCGGGAACAAGCGTAGTCTAATTGCCTCGTCTGATGCACCATTAATCTTGAATGTGTCACACATCCATGAACGTCCGTATATGAGAATTTGGGTCATCTTGACTAAGTCCACCAAATTGTTTTTGATGGACTAAGTTCATAGTCATGGAATCAATTTTGAAGTTGTTCGCCTCGATGATCGGCTTAATGAAGCTATAATGGACCCCTCTACTAAAAGGCTTATTATATTCTCTACAGGTTCTCCTAACCTTAGCGAGTTGTACATTATGTTCTACTTCACCCTCTTGTCCCAAATCCTCCTGATTATTATTAACGTTAACATTTTGATTATTTGGATTCATTGTTGCAGGTTGATTATGTTTTAATTGAGATGCTTTTCTATTCCGCCTGTAAGTCCGTTCAATTTCTAGGTTCAGAGGTAATAATTCAGGCGATCGATACCTGGACATAAACTAAGCACAAAAGCAGGATGAAAATTGATAATACACAACGAAACAATCAAGCAATGCAGCGAAAATAACAGTAAAAATGATAATTAACAACAAAACAGGCTTGAACTCTAAATACTAAAGCTTCACTAATATTGCAAGAAATACACGCTAAATTTTTGCACCTCCCCGGCAACGGCCCCCAAAACTTGATACGCCCGAAGCAGGTATACATATTACACGCAAGTACACGTGCCAGATTAAGTAATAAAGAGTGAGTAAAGTTTGTTTCCACGGAGAGATGGTGGATTTAGTGCTCGCAACTACCAGTTATTTCTTTTCTTTAAATCCAAGTCAGATAAAATAGTGATTTGTTAAATGCAATAATTATGAATAACAAAGACTACAAATAAAAATAAACTACGATTCGCTGAGAGAAAGCCCTTGGTTATCGAAGAAATAATCTTATATTATGATTTTTGAAGTCTAGTGTGACAAATCTTGTGAAGATGACTTTGTGAAAGTGAGTGGTGACACGTATTGCAATGATTTTAGGGGTAGAAGATCCATACCTCTCGATATCAGAAATCCCTAGCCTCTATTTCCCCCTCGGGAGAGACAAGTACCGCATAAAGATCGAAAACCGAAGTTACTAATACTAAGGGGAAATCTCTTTCTCCCTTCAAATACTATACCAGATCTGTAACACACTTACGCAACTCCTCTCTCGAATTATGAAGCGTAGTAAAACGGAGAAACTTTGGCCAAAAGTTTCAAAGTAAAGATTATAGATTCGATAAAGACATACACCAAACATTCACAAAAAAAAATTTAAGATTCCATCAATACAAAAGACAAGGTACTTTCACAATACAAGATAAAAAATGTTTTGTTCATGGCGGCGGAGAAAATATACTTAACGGTTGGAGAGATCTTACAAATCATGTTGAAATTAAAGATTAAACGACGTAGGATTCCTTTGCCAGAGTCGCTCCCTTGATCAGCCCGGAAAATCTTCTCTTTTTCTCTAGCCGCCCCCTTGAAGGATGAGGAAGAAGAAGACTTCCTCTAAGAAGAATGAAAAATACAGAATAATTCCTTAAAACCCTAAATGCCCCCTCTTAAAAATCCGAAATTTTCTCTCTTCTCTTTAACTCCATAATATTCTTCCAATAAAAACGTGCATCCCTTGCCCAAAAGGCACCTCCTTCCGAATCTGAAAACTAGGCCAGTTTTGAATTTTAAATTCTAAAATTTGTCGAGGAAGGGTTGCAACCTATTTTAGGATCCTGCAACTTTTCTCCAGGACAGCATATTTGACGAAATCCTTCTTCCAAGTCGTTCTCTTAGCCTATCTTGCACCAACACTTAGGAAAAAGACCACTTTAGTCATAAATAAAATAAATGTGAATTTACTTGCATTTAAACTTCAACAAAACGGTTTTCCTCCCGGATCAATGAGCAAAAGGTCTGAAACTTAGGCTAGATAACTTCTTTTTGAGAAGTTATGACACCCCAATTGCATCTACCTCAAACAGCAACTGTACAAGTTCAGCATGAAGTAGGGTTCCTCTCTACATGACCACCTAAACATTTTTAATAAACTGTTATTTGAATGTCTCAGCATGGATATCAAGGTGGAGGAAGAGAACAAGTCAGTTATTCTTCTGAACTCTCTTCCAAGTCCTACGAGGGCATGGTCACTGCCCTCGCCTATAGTAAGGATATTTTGGACTTGGAGGATGTCACGATAGCCTTACTCTCAGATGACATCCGAAGGAAATCGTCTGGCTCAGCCATTGCTGAAAGCTCTGCTTTATTCTCTCGGGGTCAGTCTGGTTCAGGCAGAGGAGGCAAGTCCAAGAAAAGTACAGATAGTTACTACAACTACTGCAAAAAAGGGGCATGAAATAAAGGATTGTTGGAAGCTTCAAAATAAGGAGAAGGGGAAGATCCCCGGTGATGAAAAGGAAAAGTCCATCGCATTCCTATGCCTTGAGGATGTCCTTTAGTACTTTTCTCACCTTTTTTCTTTCTTTGTGTGTGTTTTCTTCCTAAATTTCTTTATCTTATTCTTTTATTCTGTTTTTTTTCCTTCATTTGCTTACCATCATTTCTCCTTTTGTAGAAATGCTATTTCTAAGCTTGTGTTCCTATAACTCTCAGTTTTGAGTTATTTTTTACTGGTCAAGAACTTTTTTTAATGCGTTCTGTTCCCCCTATTACCTAAGCTCTTCCTTTGTTACTCCTCATTTATGAGCTTAGAATTTGTCTAGTCCACCGTCTTCAACTATTTCTCATAGGGGTTCATCTTTCCATGCTGAGGTCAGTTTGTTTGCATTTTTTATTGGTGTGTCTGTATTTATAAATTTTTCTACCGCGCACACATCAAAGGCCAGAAGTCTTGACAGGTTCAGTTTTGCTATGGGAGACCACCGCTGGAGGTGGAGCAATTGATATATAGATCCAGGTGGAGCGTTTTCGAGTCAGCCACGTCATTCCAGTTGGTGTGCCTCTCATAATCAGAGGAGTTCTTTTGTGATCCATTATCAGCCGAAGTACATTCAGTTGGTTTCTTTGATTTTTTGGGGTCTTGGTGACCGCTGGGGATTTTTTGGAGTTTTCTCAGCTAGGTGGAGCTTTTCCTGGGAGAGACGTCAATGTGGAGATTATTGCGTATTCAGTGACGCCCCTCCTGGATTCCCTGATTTCAACCAGATTTCTCTCCGCCCCTGCCAAGTTTCTTGTGGATTGCCAACATGGCAATCACTTTTGGAAAGGAGTTAATTCTCCTTCCTATGGAGGCAACCCGCTTTATTTGGAATTTTCCCACTTGACAACTCTATTTTTGGAAGAGATTTAGTCTCCGTTTGGGAGGACTTATTTTCATAGGTCAAGCGGTCATGATCGCATGAATCAGGACTTAAATAAGTCCTGATTCAAGCGGTCATGACCGCTTGACCGGTGAAAATAATTCCTCCCAAACGGAGCCTTATTCCCTTCATGATGGCAGCCGACCCCCCTCTCCTTCTTACCCAATTTAGGGTATTCACCTATAAATAAGAGGGTGGCTGGTTCTTCCGTAGCAGTGCAACAGATTCTTCGGTGAAGAGTTTTCTCCAGCCAGCCTACGTCGGCTTCTTCCCTTATCGCCGGAGTCCGGAGTTTAGAGTTCTTCTCGCTGCTAGCAACCGACCTTCCCTCTCTCGCCAGATCTATTTTCTCGTCGCCACGCGTACGACCGAACCTTGGAGGATTCAGACCGCCATCTAAATTCTTGGTCTATTCTTCTCCTCCATATTTAGTCGTATTGTATGTTTGAGAAATTAATAGTGGATTTTATCTCTGTCTGCACAGTGGACGTACCCAAAAATTTTTGGGAACCACTTTAAATCTTGGTGTTCTTCTTTTGTGGTGCTTGCTCTTTGTTTGTTTGTTCGTTATTATCACTATTACTCGTAACATCATTCTTGATCGTTAGAAAATTTATTTGAACAGAATATTTCACATCTGCACTCGGATCGATCATTTTTCATAACATATATATATATATATATATATATATATATATATATATATATATATATATATATATATATATATATATATATATTGTTGCTTTTGCATATCATGAATATTTCGTTCACAATTTCAAGGGCTATAAATTGATTTAATATTTTTTTGTAATTAATAGCATTTGAGTGAAAATACCAAGGTTTTGAAAATAAAATTGGGGAGTGAACCGGCCGAGGGAAAAGTTCAAAGTTGAACCAGGCCATTCGGTTTAACCGGGATCAAACCGCGTGTGTGTTTACACACACACACACGCGCGCACACACACACACACGAGCATCTTCGCACGGGCTACGCCTGTGCGAAATGCTCTTCGAATCGACAGTACCCAAGCAGCGACGGTACCTCCGCCCAAACTCGCCCCTCTACGACACTCGATCAATTGACAGGGCACTGGGAGCCCCCGTGCCCTACGCGACAGTACTCCCGCCTCGACAGTGTCCCGACGCGGCGGCGCTTCTGCAGCTCGCAGACCCCCGTGCACACGATAAAATAGGCCCGAGAAGAGCACCAGACGCAGGGGTCGTGTGCACGGGGGTCTGCGAGCTGCAGAAGCGCCGCCGCGCCGGGTCACTGTCGAGGCGGGAGTACTGTAGTGTAGGGAACGAGGGCTCCCAATGCTCTGTCAATTGATCGAGTGTAGTAGAGGGGGCGTGTTTGGGCGGAGGTACCGTCACTGCTGGGGTACTATCGATGCGAAGAGCATCGAACACGGGCGTATCCCATGCGAAGATGCTCGTATCCAAGAGAAGATAATGATTATGTGATGCTCAATGTGCCCTGTCAATTGATCGAGCTTCATAGAGCGGGCCAGTTTGGGCAAAGGCACCGTCACTACCGGGATACTGTATTGCAGGGATGCTCATATTCTAGGGAAGGTGCTCGTACCATCCTGTTTTTGAAAAATTTAGAAAATATATATATAATAGCAGAATTAATAATAACTCATGCACTCTTTTGAAGATGTAGCCCGAGAAATGAACAATTAATCAACTATAAACTCTTATAAATCAAGATTAACTCAACACCATATCAGCTATATACACCAAGAACACTACGACATGCATATGAAAAGCCAAAATAAATTAAACCTAAAAATCCTACCTAATGTGGAGTGGTAGACGAAACTGCAGGTGCTGTTACTGTTGTGTGGATTACGACCGGAACGGCGGCGAGTGATCTGGATTCCAGAGGCGACGACGGTAAAAAAGAAATCAGCGGTGACCTAGAAATCCAAGGTAGATGCCAAAAACGAAATCAAAAATCAGTGCGCAATGCATGAATTAAATCAGAAATTATGATTTTGGAGAATTTTACACAAAAACTGAGAAGAGCTCTCCTATTGAAGGGTAAAAAAAACATCTATTTAAGGCAATGAGCAAATATATTAAGCTAACAAATTAAGCTTGCTCCACAACACATTTTGGAAACCTAATCACTATGAGGATGTTTACCACCTATTGAATTCAATGAGCGTGTAGGAAAATGCTTGTTTCCTATTCAAACCAATCATTCACATGAGTGCTGCCAAACCAAGCATTCTAAAGATTTTTATAAGAAGCTAAGGAACTAAAAAAATCAGAAACATGTTCTCCCGACATCACCATGGTTTAAAAACAACCATTACAACGTAGGTTTCAACTCATAATCCGTCCATACCAGGAGCAGCTGTTAGTCACGGTAAGTTGTCTACAATGCTAACGCAGTACCGATATGAATCAGTTCTACAAATTCCACATGAAAATGAAAACAGTAATATTTTTAAGAAAATGTGAAGCATTTGTAATCTGTATCATTTGTAATTGGTCAAGAGAGCAATGAGTGGTGGGAAAAAAAATCTAACATTGAATAATGATCAATCGACAAATGGGTTGGCGTAGGAAAATCTTATACATGGCAACAAACAGTAGCTTTATTAAGGTTTGTGGGATGAAAATAGCATAGTTAACTCCCATGCACCCCTATGATTGACAGTCCCTACCTCACAAAAATGGTTAAATAATAAGCTAGCTATCAAACATATATGAATCAATCAATAAAATTCAGAAACAGAGAGACCTACATGTTGAATTGAGTGCCTGAAAATGATGGTTGAACTGCAATTTTATGTATGTAGTAGCTCAATGATGCCCGCTTTCCATCGAAGGATCGACTCGGTCGGCAACAACAATCATTATCTTCACCATAATATTGATTCACATATGAGGCATCTTCATTGCTAATTTTAATGAAGAAAATTAATATCTATTCGCATATCAGGCATCCTTACTGCTAATCTTAAGAGTCTCAGAGGACCACTTGTGAAATTATCAGTATGGTGAGATTGACACAACAATTGCACATAATTTCCAACGAAATAATGCAGGAACATGACTTATGAATAACCAAATAAACTACGAAATCATACAATATTTTCTTCTGTATACAAAAACAGAGCTGACTGTAGCCCAAATAAATGAGCTTTTGATTATAATGTCATATAAAATAACAATATTGCAATTGATAATAATGGGTTGGAATCAAGTTTACAGCCCTAGAGTTAATTGTTTTCTCCAGAAACGTGCTCTGAACATCCAAATTTACTCTATTAAAGATCAGATCATTCAAATTATGACTATTTGAAGATGGCAGAGCATGGGCGTACCTCAAGCCTTGGAGCGAGTGCGAGCCACTAATTCTTAAAAAAGAATAATTTTAGTAAATTTGTGGTGACATACAATCATCATTATTTCACAGTAAATGGTAATCCTTATTGTTCGGGATGACTCCCATTTTATAGAAATTAGGTGTACACATAACCACACACCCATGATCCTCACCTCAAAAGAAGTGGGATCATGGGATTGACCCCGCGTGCGATCACCGCGTGCGATCCCCCGCGCAACGATCCCATCGCACGTAGTGGGCAAACCGCCGCGAGCACCACCTCGCCGGCGGCGAGCGGTCGGCCTCCCCCCTGGCCGCCGCCCGCCCGCCCTCTTTCGCCGCGGCGGACCCGGTCTCGGCCGAGGAAGCGGCCGCCCGGTCCGCCCCCTTCGTCGGCCGCTGGTGCGGCCAAGGAGGCGGACGCCTGGTCCGCCCCCTCCCTCGGTCACCGGTGAGGCCAAGGGGGTGGCCGCCAGGTCCGCCCCCTCCCTCGGCCGTGGCGGCCAAGGGGGCGGCCTCCCGGTCCGCTCCCTCCCTCAGCCGCCGGCACGGCCAAGGGGGCGATGGCCCGGACCGCCCCCTTCCCCGGCCGCTGGCGCGGCTAATAACTTCTCAAAAAGAAGTTATTTAGCATAAAATGCTTAAAACGAGTTTAAATAAAATAGGAATGAAATTAAATTCATATTCATTTAATTTGTGGCTAATTCGGTCTTTTTCATGGTGTTATTGCAAGAATTGTCAAAGAAATCTACTTGGAGAAAGAAATATGCCCAAATATCATAAACAGGAAAGTAGGTTACAACGCGCGAAAAAGCAGGTTGCAACGTAGCCTGAACGAATTTCAGATTTTGAAATTTAAAGTTGACTCCAATTTCAAATATGGAAGAGTGCTTCTTTCCAAAGGGGTGGCTACGTTTTTAAGTGGAAAATATCCACCAAATCGAGAATTCCAAGGCATTCCAAGGGAGAAGAGAGAGGGGAATCAAGGGAGTTCTTCATCTAGATTTTCAAAAATCCTCCATTAAAGGGGAGGCCGAAGCAAGGAAGACGACGGATCTCCGGGTTGATCGAGCGAGGGACGTCGAAAGGAGAATCCTACATCGTTTATTTGTCAATTTCATCATGTATTGTAAGATCTCTCAAAATGCTTTGTGTGTTTTCTCTGTCACCATGAACTAATTCCTTTAAATTAATATTCATTTAATTTGTGACAAATCCGGTCTTTTTCCATGATATTATTATAAGAATGGCCAAAAAAATCTATTTGGAGAAAGAAATCTGCCCAAAATCATAACCAGGAAAGTAGGTTACAATGCGCGAGAAAGCCGATTGCAACGTGGCCTGGATGAATTTCAGATTTTGAAATTTAAAGTTGGCTCCAATTTCAAATATGGAACGATGTTTCTTTCCAAAAGGATGACTATGTTTTTAAGGGGGAAAATCTCCACCAAATCGAGGATTCCAAGGCATTCCAAGGGAAAAGAGAGAGGGGAATCAAGGGAGTTCTTCATCTAGGTTTTCAAAAATCCTCCATTGAAGGGGCGGCCGAAGCAAGGAAGACGACGGATCTGCGGGTTGATCGAGTGAGGGACATCGAAAGGAGAATCCTACAATGTTTATTTGTCGATTCCATCATGTATTGTAAGATCGATCTCTCCAAACGCTTTGTGTGTTTCCTACTTCGCTATGAACTAATTCTTTTTAATCTTGTATTGTGAGATTATTATGACTTGTGTGATGATATTCTTATAATTTTTCTTCATAATTGTTTAGTGAATGTTCTTTATCGAATTTAAGATCTTTATTTTGAAGCTTTTGACTAAGGTTTTGCTTTTCTACTGCGCTCCATAAATTGAGAGAGGAGTTGCGCAAGTGTGTCTTAGATTTGGTATAGCATTTGAAGGGAGAAAGAGATTTCTTCTTGATGTTAGCAACTTTAGTTTTCGATCTTTATGCAGTACTTGTTTCACCTAAGGGGAAATAGAGACTAGTGATTTCCGATATCGAGAGATATGAATCTTCTACTCTAAAATCGTTGTAAGACATTTCACCACACATACTCATGAAGCCACCTTTTTAATTTTATCATGCTAGGCATAGGAAATCATGTACAAGATTAGTTTTCCAATTGATAAAAAGTATTTACTCAAGTAATTGTAGTTTATTTTTAATTAAGAGTTTTTATTTATAGTTTATAATAATTAAATCATCGTCATTTTTAACTTACTTGGATTTAGAGAAAAGACATAACTAGTATTTGCAAGCACTAAATCTAACACCTCTCCGTGGGAACGATCTTTATTCACATTGTATTACTTGATTCGACGCGTGCACTTGCGTGTAATACGTATACCCGTATTGAGCATATCAAGTTTTTGGCGTCATTACCGGGGAGGTGCGACGTATTTAGTGTTTCTTTCTTGCGATATTAGTGAATCCTAAGTATTTAGAGTTCAAGTTTATAATCCTATTTTGTCTTCTTTTAACTGGTTCCTTTTAATAATATTGGTTTTGTCATTAGTGCATGCCCCGTTATCGATCACCAGAACTATTGCCTTGAAACCTAGAAATCGAACGAACGTGTAGATGGAATAGGAGAGCGGTTCATTTAGGACATAACAACTCTTTAACAATTGATCTGAATAATCAAAATGCTGAAAATGAAAATCACCAAGAAGGTCAGAATTTAGGAAGCCAGGTAGATCAAAACAGTCATCCAGTTGAACATAGAAGAACATATCGTGACTATAACATGCCCTTACGGGGAGGATTGTAGTTCAGTATTACTAGACCCATAATTGAAACGAACAACTTCAAAATAGACTCTACGACAATGCAACTCGTTCAACATAATAAGTTTGGTGGCCATAATAATGAAGACTCAAACTCTCACTTAAGGACCTTCATCGAAATATGCGACACATTCAAAATTAATGGCGCATCTGAGGAAGCTATAAAACTTAGGTTATTCCCATTTTCTTTGGAAGGAAAAGCAAAGGATTGGTTGAATTCTCTGCCCAACGGTTCCATTACTACTTGGGCAACTTTGATAGAGAAATTCTTAGCTAAATATTTTTCTCCCTCAAAAACTATCAAACTTATGCGCGAGATATCTACATTAATGCAAGGGAACGGAAAGACACTTTATGACGCTTGGGAGCGCTTTAAGGAACTATTGTGGAAGTGTCCTCACCATGGCTTAGATATTCACCAACAAGTGTGAACCTTCTACAACGGCCTCTAGACGTCTACTATGATCCAAGTAGATGGAGCTGCAAGAGGATCTCTTATGAATAAATACCCCGAGGATGCGTATGAAATCTTAGAGGACCTGTCATCAAATAATTATTATTCATTTGAGCAATAAGGTTCTTCTTCTATGGGAGGTGTATACCAAGTTGATCAACTCACTTCTTTCGTCACACAAATTACCGCACAATTCAACTCGATGAATAAGCGGTTAGATGCTTTAACCTTAAATTTAAATCAAGCTCAAATGAACCCACAAGTCAATAGTATAGTTGCTCCTCCGATTAATATGACACTCATGGTGGAGCAACTCATTAGTAGTAACGAGGAGGTTAACTACATATGTGAGCAATCGAGATACAAGAATCATAATAATCATAATGCACTCCCAACTCATTACAATCCAGATTTACGTAATCACCCTAATTTTTCGTTGAAGAATAATTCGGAAATGACACACCCACCCGGATTCAACTCAAACCCACATCCACCCAAGAATAATAATATACTCAATAAGGGTCATCTAGAAAATTATCAGATGAGTTACTTATAGAATCTATGTAGAAGAGGGATGCTCGCATCTCTAGTCTAGAGGGCTCATTGCGTGTAATTGAAACTCAGTTAGGACAAATCGCTAATGCTTTGAGTCTTAGACCTCAAGGTTCACTCCCTACGGATACCACTCCAAATCCCAAGGGAGATAATCCTCACTGCAAAGCTGTCACCTTATGAAGTGGTAAGGAGTTAGTGGGTGAGACTGTAATTGGGAGAGAGAATCAAGTTGGCGAAGAAAAAGAGTTGGAGATTGTTGGACCTAATGCCCTGAACGAGGAGTTAAAAGAAAATAATAATAGAAATGAAGGAGTAGAAGAAGTATCTGGAGAGACGGAGAGAGAACCTGTTATTGATAATAAAAAGAAGAATGATAATATAGAAGTCTATCCACCATCGCCATTTTCACAACGGTTGAAGAAGAGCAAACTCAATCAATAATTTCAAAAATTTGTTGAAATATTTACGAAACTGCAAATCAACATCCTTTTCATAGAAGCATTGGAGTAAATGCCAAGCTACGTGAAGTTTATGAAAGACATTTTATCTAAAAAGAAGAAATTTGGAACTCATGAGATGGTGGCTCTTGCTCAGGAGTGTAGCGTTATACTTCAGAAGAAACTCCCGCCCAAATTAAAAGATCCGGGGAGTTTCACCATACCGTGCTCTATAGGATACCAATTTGAGGGTAAAGCTTTATGTGATTTAGGCGCGAGCATAAACCTGATGCTATTTTTGATCTATAATAAGCTTGGTTTAGGAGAAATCTCTAAGACCTCCATCACCTTGCAACTAGCCGATAGAACTCTCGCGTTCCCAAAAGGGATAGTTGAAGATGTCCTAGTTAAGGTGGATAAGTTTTTTTTCCAGCGGACTTTATCTTAGATATGGAAGAGGATGGAGAGGTCCCCATTATAATAGGGAGACCATTCCTAGCCACCGGTAGGACATTGATAGATGTATAGAAGGGGGAGTTAACCATGAGAGTTAACAACAAGCAAATAACCTTAATGTACTTAAAGCTATGAAATTCCCCCGGAGCCAAGAAGATCATATGGAGGTGGTAATTCAAATTTAAATTCATGAATATAATCTGAATACTAAATCCACAAGGCAAGATGGCGTGTTGACCCGACTTCTAGTACATGAGGAGATTAAGGATTATGAAGAGGAAAGTCGAGATTATCTAGAAGTATTTGAGATACGAGCCGCTTTCGTTAGGAGACCAGAACCCTTTGAGATGTCGTACAAGACGTCGGCGGACAAGCCCTCTATTGTTAGTCTGTCGACTCTTGAGTTGAAGCCTCTCCCAGACCATCTCATGTACGCATATTTAGGCGAAAATAACACATTGCTGGTTATCATCAATTCTAAATTATCAATTGATCAACTTCAAAAGCTTTTAAAATTGCTAAATCAATTTAAAACGGTCATAGGGTGGACCATAGCGGATATCCGAGGGATTAGCCCCTCACTATGTATGCACAAGATTCTTTTGGAAGAATCTTTTACGGGATCGATCGAACCCCAACGTCGTCTTAATCCACCCATGAAAGAAATGGTGAAGAAGGAGATTATTAAATGATTAGAAACATGGATCATCTATCCTATCTCGGATAGCTCGTGGGTATCACCGGTGCAATGTGTGCCAAAAAAGGGAGGGATGACGGTAGTACGAAATGAGAAAGATGAGCTAGAATCGACTAGAACGATTACCGGGTGGCGTATGTGTATGGATTACCGAAAGCTGGATAAGGCCACACAAAAAGATCATTTCTTTTTATCTTTCATAAATCAAGTGCTAAATAAGCTAGCGGGGAACGATTTTTTTGTTTTCTTGATGGTTATTCAGGGTATAATCAGATTACGGTAGCCCCAGAGGATCAGGAGAAGACCACATTCACATGTCCATACAGAATGTTTGCATTTAGAAGGATGTCATTCGGTTTATGTAATGCACCCGCCACTTTTCAGTGATGCATGATTGCTATTTTCTCTGATATTATGGACCATAGTATTGAAATTTTTATGGATGACTTCTCTATCTTCGGTAATTCTTTTGATGTATGTTTAGCTTGTTTGGAAAAAGTGCTAACGCGTTGTGTTGAAACTAATTTTGTACTGAATTGGGAGAAATGTCATTTCATGGTGCGAGAAGGTATTGTGCTTGGTCATCATGTTTCAAGGGATGGTTTAGGGGTTGATAGAGCGAAACTAGATGTGATTGAGAAGCTGCCACCACCACCCGAATGTGAAAATATTACGAAGTTTCTTAGTACATGCAGGCTTCTATAGAAGATTAATTAAATACTTCCTTAAAGTTGCAAAACCATTGAGTGAATTACAAGAAAACGATGCAAAATTTCAGTTGAGCGAGGTGTGTTTAAACGCATTTAGCACATTAAAGCATCGTTTGACCACGTCACCAATCGTGATAACTCCTGATTGGGAGGAGCCATTTGTCCTAATGTGTGACGCAAGTGATTACGCAGTTGGAGTTATCTTAGGACAGGTACGGGAGAAAGTGTTTCACACGATAGCCTATGCTAGTAAGACCTTGATTGACGCCCAAATAAATTACATAACTACGGAAAAGGAATTTCTGGCGGTAGTGTTTACCTTCGAGAAATTTAGATCGTATCTTTTATACACAAAGAGCACGGTTTATACGGATCATGCTGCGATCCGTTACCTTATGGATAAAAAGAACGCAAAGCCTCGATTGATCAGATGTGTGCTTCTATTGCAAGAATTCGACGTAGAGATTAAGGATAGGAAAGGTACTGATAATTCTGTTGCGAATCACTTGTCTAGGATAGAGTCTACACGACCATCATATAATCCGGAAATTGATCAGTGATTTCTAGATGAGAGGGTTTTAGCTATTCATGATAGTACTCCACCTTGGTATGTTGACTACGTAAATTATATAGTGAGTAATATTCTACCGTTTGACCTATCTTATCAACAAAGGAAGCAATTTTTACACCAGACACGCTCCTATCTTTGGGAAGAGCCTTAGCTATTTAAAATTGGAGCTAATAGAGTGGTGAGGCGATGCGTGCCAGAGGTTAAAAAAAAATCGATATTAGAGAAGTGTCATAGCTCATCGTACGGAGGCCATTTCATGGGAACGAGGACGACAATGCATGTATTAGAGGCCGGATTCTTTTGGACTAATTTGTTTCGTGATGTTAATGAATTTGTTAAACAATATGATAGATATCAACGATGCGAGAACTTAAGAAAGAACGAGGGAATGCCCATGAATATCATGTTAGAAGTCGAATTATTTGATGTTTGGGGAATGAATTTTATGGGCCCGTTCGTGAATTCAAATGGTAATTTATACATTTTATTGGCAGTAGACTATGTATCTAAATGGGTGGAAGCGATCGCAACACCTAAGAATGATGGCAAGGTAGTCTTGAATTTTCTAAGAAACCATATATTCAATCGATTCGGGGTACCTAGAGTGATCATTAGCGACGTGGGAAATCATTTTTGTAATCATCAATTTACCTCATTACTAAATAAATACGGGGTAACGCATAAGGTCGCACTCGCTTACCATCCTCAGACAAAAGGACTAGCGGAGGTATCAAATAGGGAGATAAAAAGGATTTTAGAAAAAAAATAGTAAGCATAAATCGGAGAGACTGGTCGCAAAAGCTCACAGATGCATTATGGGCATACCAGACTGCTTTCAAAACTCACATTGGATTAACCCCGTATAGTTTGGTCTATGGAAAATCTTGTCATTTACCACTCGAGTTAGAACACCGGGCATTCTGGGTGATTAAGAAAATAAATTATGATTTTCGGGATGCCGGTAAGAAAAGATTACTACAACTAAATGAATTCAAGGAAATTCGGATGCAAACTTACGAGAACTCGCTAATCTATAAGGAGCGCACAAAGAAGTGGAACGACCTGCGCATCAAGGAAAAGCACTTCGAGCCGGGCCAACTTGTCCTCCTATTCAATTCCCGTTTAAAGTTGTTTCCCGGGAAACTCAAGTCGAGGTGGTCGAGGCTGTTTAAAGTCAAAATAGTGCATCTGTAAGGTGCAGTGACCATCATTAACTAGAGTGACGGTACTGAATTCAATGTTAACGGCGAGAGACTGAAGTTATATCTAAAAGACGATGACGACCGGGTGGTGTCGTGTGTAAGGCTTCTGTAATTTAGTATCGTCCTATCGGGACAGTAAATTAGGCGCTTGGTGATAGGTAACCCATCGTCTATTAGATTTGTTTATCTAATTAGTTCAAAAAAAAGAAAAAAAAATATAGTAGTAATATTAATAACAATAACCCTTATTTTTGTGTCCTATATCACCATTTGATCTGGAGAAAGCTGTAGAATTTTGTTTAAAATTTCAATTCGGAGGTTGTTACCTAGAAAAAATGAGTCGTGACTTTTAGTTTTCTGTTTGGTATTGAAGGGAACGGCTGGAGTTTCATTCGGTTTGGTTCAATTAAACCGGCGCCAATATAAGCCGAAATCAGGTTGTTGCAACATAAGAAATACCGTGTTGTAACTTTTTTGTTTCTGCCTCTCCATTAAGGGGGTGCAGTCTGGTTCTATTTGATCGGCCGGTTTAATTGAAACAGTGCATGTAAATCATGTCGGTTGGGTTAAGAGCGGTAAGCATGCTTTCCTTCGTTAATCAGATCTAGTTTTATATTAATGCATTTATAATACGAGTTATTAACTTTAATCCTACCCCATTAACACTCCATTTAACCCACCGTTCCATCTACTCTCTCTTACCCCAAGCCCAACTATAGTCCTAAAACCATTCTCATCCTTTGACCTAGGTTACGGGAGTGGGAGCGGCGATTGGTGACGCTGGAGCGACGACTGGAGACTGACACCATGGTGATCTACATCGACAAGAGTGGGTGAGCAGCCGTTGATTTCGAATATTGGGTGAAAGAGAGTTATAGATCTCCGATGACCTACGTCAACCGTAGACGACACAAGTTTGGTAGCTAAAGCTTCTGGAGGTATATATTGCATAACCCTAAGTCTACCTTGGATTAGTTATCGCCATTTGCTCATTTCGCTTTAATATTGGGTTCGGGTTTGGTGAGTTAGGTCACGACGTCGAGGAAAAAGGGAAAGGGGAAGGAGATTGCTCCCAAACAAGTGAGATTTCTGAGTTAGGAGGCCGCCCAAAGGTTCCATTCACTGCAGTCAGTACCATCTATCTACGAATGAGGTTTCAAAATGGAAAAACGGGGCTGGAGTGTAGCTTATGTTTGGCAAATTAAGGTTAGGGGTTGGGATACATTTTTCCATCCGAGAACGGAAGCAATTCTACCTTGGGTGTACAAATTTTACGCCAATGCACCAGTTACGGAAGGGGGAAAGTTTTTGTGCGAGGAAAGAAAGTAGATTTCTCTGCGGTAGCCATTACCATATTTTTCGATCTAGATGATAGCATCGTCCCGGATCATGCCTCGATTTTATCGACCGTGCCTAAGGAAAAGCTAACAGCAGTTGTTTGTAGTGCACTAGGGTCGAATTGGGTGAACACAAAGGAAAATGCTTTGAAATCCACTTGTTTATCGAGAGAAGCAAAGGTGTGGCTTCATTTTGTCAACGCAAGTCTGCTACCCGCCCGTTATCTAAATAACGTTCAACTGGATAGAATATCACTAATTTAGTGCATTATGAAAGGCAAGAAGGTAAATGTAGGAAGGATTATCTCTCGGCTCATCTGGTAAAAGGTGAATGATAAGAAAATGAGGCATCATTGGTTTCCCACCACTATCACCGAGTTATGTCGCACGACAGGAGTTGAATAGGGAGAGGGTGACCTGGTAACTCAAGTGGACCACCACATCACAGAAACAGTAGTGAACGTAAATATCAAAGTGGTAGCTGAGCATCCTCAGAAGCAGAGCAGGTTGAAAGCTTTGGGTGCTGACACATCCGCAAAGCCCTCAGTAGCCGACCCAATTTTCATCGACATTCCGGTGACTGACGCTAGAGTGGATCCCGATGCTATGAGAAAGCAGATAGAATACATGAAAGCATATCAATGATGCCAATTTGTCTACTTCAAATCAAGGCTGGACTTCATTTGTGACAATCAGGCCAAGCTGATGTAGAAGGCACAAATTCCAGTGGCAGATCCTATTTACGAGTTGCAGACCCAGTTTGATAAAGAAGGGCATCTCCTGAATTTTGATTGGTCGAAGGTTGATCCAACATTGATGATAACTGCAGAAATGGAGGATGAGGACGATGAAGATGATGAGGATGAGGAGGACGATGAAGACGACGAGGGGGATGAGTAGTGTTTTCTCCTAGCTCGCATCTGCATATATATATATATATATATATATATATATATATATATATATATATATATATATATATATATATATATATATGGGGTCTTATTTGGATAGTTTGTTACTCTACTCAGAACTTGTATGACATGACTGTACATTTTGGTGGTGACATGTTTATCCTTTTGGACATTATGTTTTTTGGTATGATATCTGATTTAGTATACACGTTTTGTTATGGTGTGTTGACATTCTAGAACTTTATTTCTATCGTCGTTTATCATTACTAAATTTATAGTGTTTTGAATTCTGTTTTACACTGAGATACTATTTGAGGTCTGCAGGGCATGCAAAGATATAATGTGTTGTTATGATTGGGTTTACAACATTTTAGCACTTCTACTCGAAGTACTTCTGAATATGATCAGGACTGATTTAGGGGCACGTTCCTATGTTGTACCATGTTGAATTTGTTTTATATTTAATTACCTCTGATGATACACACGCAGCCTAATAATATTACTCCTCCCGCCCTAACCTTTATATGTCCAAGATACTAGTTATACATGGCATGAATTGTGGCCAGGAGTGCCGATGGACAGTCCACATTAGACTTGATTGGGTCCAGCATCGAGACAGTAATGGACAACCATGCAGACACTTCAATCTTCTGGGGAGTATTTAAATTTCAAGTCTCTATTTTTATCCTTCATTTTGTCCTTTTTTATGTGTTGATTAGTAAAAATATGTTAAATTAAAATTCTTGGTTATTGAAGTCTCTTTGCTAGGGACTATCAAATGGTAAAAGTGTGGAGGTGGGGGTAGTATAACCCCTATTAATTGGGTGAGGAGTGAACTTTTGTAACAATAATGGTTGATCCTACTTCTTGACATAATTAACGAATAAGTTATTCAATTTTATTTGATGATTACTGTTTGTAGGAGGGTCATTCTTAATGGTTCACATTTTTGATTTGAAGTTAATGAGAAGGGTAAAAGCTCTTTAAAGTATTTCTATATCTACAATATTCTTTAAAAGAATTTTCTCCCTAAAAATAAATTTTGATTGACTTCTAACAATAATGACGGAAGGGCGAGCAAGAACCAAGTTAGAGATTTAAATCAAAGCGTTGAGTGGATATTTTATTTTGTAAGGATGGTTAGGATTTCCCTTTGATCAATTCTTGTCTCACTACCTATATTTGATTTGATCACCCACTATCCTTGGAGCTTGAACTTTTGATTACAATGCATAATTTCCTCACATTCCTAATAGTAATTTCTTAATAACTTTTCAACTATGTGGGATTATTAAAAGAAATTGTGTCATAGTGATATGTGACCTAAGTGTGTGTACACCTACTTGGAACGATCCCTACTATGACTTTATAAAAAAAGGATAGAAAAAGAGAATGTGTCATAAGTATATGCAGCCTAGGTATATATATATATATTCATACTTGGAATGATCCCAACTATGATTAATAAAAATAATAATAATATGTCATAATGATATGTGGCCTAAGTGTGTGTACACCCTACATAGAATGATCCCGACTATGGACTAAAATTATAATAAATGAAAAATAAACCTCATAGTTTGGAGAGTTATTAAGTATATTAACAAGGGAAATACCTTTTACTATTGCAATGTATTTCTAATCAAGCCAAAGCCATTTTCACCACAACTCCTCGTATTTTCTTGTCAAACTAAACCATTAACTCTTGTAGAGGTTAAGTAAAAAACTTGACTTATTCTCATTCCTTCTTAGTTATTTAGGAAGTTCGATGAGAAATTTTTAGGGGAGTCAATGATTTTAAAGGATAACACACACCACACTAGAAAGTTTAATTGAGCTTCATTTTTCATCAAACTAATGAATATTTGATTACTTTGAACCGTTAATGTTTGACAAGTCCTCAATTTGTTTAATCAAAACTCTTGTGTAGGTGTTCTTTAATTATTTTTGAGAAGAACAATCATGTGAGTTTTGTATTATACTATTCCATCTCACTCAATTTCGATGATTGGAATTGTCTTTGCTAGAGACTAGCAAAAGTTTAAGTGTGGAGGTGTGATAAATTCTCAAAAAAAAGTTATCTAGCCAACTTTTAAGCTTAATATTCATAATAAAATACTTAAAATGAGTTTAAATAAAATAGAAATTAAATTAAATTCATATTCATTTAATTTGTGGCTAATTCAGACTTTTTTCATGGTATTATTGCAAGAATTGCCAAAAAAATCTGCTTGAAAAAAGAAATCTGCTCAAATATCATAACTAGGAAAGTATGTTACAACACGCGAGAAAGCAGGTTGCAACGTGACCTGAACGAATTTCAGATTTTGAAATTTAAAGTTGGCTCCAATTTCAAATATGGAAGGGTGCTTCTTTCCAAAAGAGTGGCTATATTTTTAAGAGGAGAAATCTCCACCAAATCCAGGATTCCAAGGCATTCCAAGGGAGAAGAGAGGGGAATCAAGGGAGTTCTTCATCTAGGTTTTCAAAAATCCTCCATTGAAGGTGCTATCGAAGCAAGGAAGACGACAGATATCCGGGTTGATCGAGCGAGGCACATCGAAAGGAGAATCCTACAGCGTTTATTTGTCAATTTCATCATGTATTGTAAGATCTCTCAAAACCCTTTGTATGTTTCCTCCGTCGCCATGAACTAATTCCTTTTAATCTTGTATTATGAGAGTACTATTGTTTGTGTGATGATGTTCTTATAATTTTTCTTCATTATTGTTTGGTGGATGTTCTTTATCGAATTAAAGATCTTTATTTTGAAACTTTTGGCCAAAATTTCTCTTTTCTACTGCGCTCCATAAATCAAGAGAGGAGTTGCGCAAGTGCGTTCTTAGATTTGGTATAGCATTTGAAGGAAGAAAGAGATTTTCTCTTGATGTTAGCAACTTTGGTTTTCGATCTTTATGCGGTACTTGTTTCACCTAAGAGGAAATAGATACGAGGGATTTCTGATATCGAGAGATACAGATCTTCTACTCTAAAATCGTTGCAAGACGTTTCACCACACATACTCATGAAGTCACCTTTTAATTTCATCACGCTAGGCAAAAAAAATCATGATACAAGATTAGTTTTCCAATTGATAAAAAGTATTTCCTCAAGTAATTGTAGTTTATTTTTAATTAAGAGTTTTTATTTGTAGTTTACAATAATTATGTCATCATCATTCTTAACTTACTTGGATTTAGAGAAAAGTCATAACTAGTATTTGCAAGCACTAAATCTAACACCTCTCCGTGGGAACGATCTTTATTCACATTGTATTAATTGATTTGATGTGTGCACTTGCGTGTAATACGTATACCCGTATTGGGCGTATCAACGGCCTAGGGGGAGGCCACCTCCTTCCTCGGTTGCCGGTGCAACCAAGGGGACGGCCGCCCGGGCCTCCCCCTCATTGGTCTCCCACGAGGACAAGATGGCGGCTGCCGCGGCCGCCCCCTCATTTGGTCGTCGGTGCACGCCCAAGGGGAGCGGCTGCTCCGTCCCAGCCGCCGTCGGCAATCCTCCCCTCGCCAGAGAACTCCGCATCAAGTTTGTCGGCCGCCCGCGGAGCCCCGCACCCGTCGTTCAATCGTTGGGAAGTATCCCTAGCCATCCGATTTATGCATAACCACCCACTAATCGTCGGGTTAGTGGGGGATGATTTAATTAATATTTTATATAGCTTATTTAAGTGTTCTCCAAGTAGTGGAATACACGCATTAAACCTATACTAAATGCAATTATGATGGTGGTTATGGTGTGCGGATAATCGCGTAACCACCATAACCATCATCCAGAGCCTATAAAAGGAGCCACAGGCCTCCTCATTTCTCACATTTTCTCTTTCGAGTCTTCTTCTTCCTCAGGTTTAAGCTCTGTCGAATTCCTCCTACGAGCAACCTCTGAGCCACACCCGAGCCGCAACCGAGCTACAAGCGGGTCAAGTCAAATCCATCTGATAAAGCCAAATCGCTCAAGTTCCAAGCAGCCCCTGCAACTGCAAGTACAGGTGCTCGACCCCCCATCCAGAATCATCAAATCGCTATCCGAATACCACCAGCATGAGGCGCAATTTGTAACAACTCCTGGAAGACGGCTTATCGTCCGCTTTTTGTGTTGGGTACATTGGAAAATATGTACCTGATTTGAAGAAGCCCAACCTAGCTCAATGATATACATCAAGGTGTATTTGATGTTGTTTTTGAGTTGACATGTGCAGGTGAAGAATTGATAAAGTATGCAGAAAAAATTCTAAGTCCAAGTGTCGACATAGAGAAGGGTGTGTCGATACATAGAAGAAATTAGTCGACATCAACACTGGGAAGCAGTGTCGACACATAGCAGTTAGTCTACAACTACACTGGGAAAAAGTGTCGACACAGAGGAAGTATGTTGACACATAGCAGTTAGTCTACAACTACACTGGGAAAAAGTGTCGACACAGAGGAAGTATGTCGACACATAGCAGTTAGTCTACAATGATACTGGGAAAGTGTGTCGACACAGAAGAAGTAAGTCGACACAACACTGGGAATTTGTGTCGACACAGAAGAAAAGCGTCGACCTCAACATTGGGAAAATGTGTCGACACAAAAGGATATAGTCGACCTCAAGTTTGTCGACACCAGCAGTATGTGTCGACACAGAAGAATATAGTCGACCTCAAGTTTGTCTACACCAGCAGAATGTGTCGACACATTGTGATTAAGTCGACACATTACAGCAGAGTTAAAAGAAGACTGTGTCGACACCTGAAGGCTAAGTCGACACTTACTAAGTTATGATTCTACAACAACTGTGTCGACACACAGGACTTGTGTCAACACACTGAAGAGTCAAGACCAAGTTATTTTCAGAAGAAGCTGTGTCGACTCAAAGGCAACTTAGTCGACATCACTGAAGACTGTGTCGACACCAAAGTCAATTGTGTCGACACAAATAGACAGATGGTCTCGACACTTTCTGACAGACTGTCTCGACAACTTGTGGTTCAAGACTAAGGCATAGGACTTGTTTGAAGACTTGACAGCTGTGGGTTGCCACCGGTTAACTGAAGCTGTCAGACTTGTCAGAAAACGGTTAGAAACCGGATCAGCCGGTTACCATGAAGAAAGTCTATAAATAGACAGATTCAGAAGGAGAAAACAACTTTTGAAATACATTGTTGAGAATCAAAAAGTTGAGAAGGATTACAATCCAATTCATTTCAAGAAAGTGCTAGGCACTTAAGAAGATCTTCTCCGGAAGATCTAAGAAGACTATCTAAGGATAGATCAAAGAAGAGTTTTAATCAGAATTCAGAAGAATCATTCAAAGTGCTGGATAGAGAGAGATCAAGCCAGAATTTTGAAGAAGAAGAAAGAAACCACCAGTGGATTCTCAAGAAGCTGTTTGGAAATCAACTCAGCTAAGTTCATATTCAAGAAGCTTTGAAGAAAGCTCAGATACAGTTGATTTCATCAGCTGATCAAGAATTGTCTTGGCCTTCTCTCTCTCAATTTAGGCAAGACAGTTAAATAATCTTTTCTATATTTCTGTAGGATCTGTTTACACAGATCTGAGTTGTAAGCCTGTGTTATAAAGGCTGAGTGTAGGAGTGTTGAACTCTGAGTGGTAGGGCTATTTGCCTGAGTGTAGGAGAAGGGTCTTCTCTGAGTTGTAGGCCTTGGGGCAAGGCTGAGGTAGGGCTGTTGTGCCTGAGTTGTAGGAACCAGTTGGGTTCTGAGTTGTAGGATCTGTTGATCTGAGATTAGTGGAAGTTTGGCCGAATCTAGTATACTGCTAGATAGGTGAAGGGGGAAAGTGGATGTACCCAGACCTTGGGGAACCACTATAAAACATTGTGCAATCTGTGATGTTTTATTTTCTGTGATTGATGTGATTATTGTGTTAGCCATTAATTGAATTCTGCCTAAAAGTTTTTATAAACAAGTAGAACCTATTCACCCCCCCCCCCCCTCTAGGTGTTTAGGTTGTCTTGAAAGTTAAACTATCAAGTGGTATCAGAGGGAGGTTCCTCAAAAAGGACTTAACAGTCTGAGGTAGATCTGAAAGGCAGTTTCAAGATTCAAGAAGATGGGTTCTGGAGAGAATCATAAGGAGCTAGGGTCTATGAAATTACCCATATGTAAGAAAGAAATTTTTGGAATTTGGAAAGAAAGAGTCAGACTGTTTATGGAAGCATCTGACCCAAGAATTTACATCACAGTACAGGAAGGCCCCTTCATTCCAATGAAGGTATCAGTTCTTGATGTAAATATCCAAACTCCAAAGAGTTATTCAGAAATGACCAAAGATGAAATCATCTTGGCAACCATGGATAAAAGAGCTCAGAACATTATTGTGAGTGCCATAGATGATTCAACATTTCAGAATCTGATTCACTGCGAGACCTCCAAGGAAATATGGGACACATTGATTGTCTACATGGAGGGATCTGAAGAAGTAAGGCTGGACAGGAAGTCTATGCTAAATCAGGAGTATGAAAGCTTTAGACAAGGAAAATCTGATAGCATAACTGAGTGCTATAAGAAATTCTATAGAATTGTGAATGAGCTAATATCCTATGGAAGAGTCTTCAGTACCTATGAACTGAATGACAAATTCTTAAGATCCTTATCAAAGGATTGGGATACAAAGATCTGTGCCATAAGAGAGGTGGCTAAATTGGCAGAGATATCTCCTCCAACCCTGTTTGGAAAGTTGCTATCCTATGAAATGCAACTTATGGTGAGGAAGGAGGAGGAAAGAAACTCAAGAGGAGAGCATAGAGAAAAGACTGTGGCATTCAATGCAGAAGCCACTAGAAAGAATAGGAGGAAATCACCATCTCCTCCTAAGGAAGTTACAGAAGATAGTTCTGAAAGTTCAAACAAGGGTTCTGAAAGCTGTGATTCAGATGCAGATTTTGCTGCATTCACAAGACAATTCCAGAGGTTCTTGAAGAAGAAGCAGTGGAAGTCTAGGCCTTCCCCATCACAGCAAGTTGATGACTATTATAAGAAGAAAAGGTCATCAAGGAAAGAGAAGAACAGATCAAAACCCAGCAAAGCCACTACTTCAAAGATTGTCTGCTATTGTTGCAATAGGCCAGGACATGTAGTGGTTGATTGTCCTGACAAGAGAAAGGAATCTTCAGAAAAGAAGAAGACTTATCAGAAAGGCAAGAAGGAGAAATCCTTTGTAGCAAAGAAAGATAAGAGTCTGTCAGACCAGTCAACTTCAGAATCAGGATCTGAAGCTGAAGCATATATTGGACTATATGCTGCATCTGAGGAAGAGGAGTTTATGCAGTTGCTAGACTCCATCAATGAACATCAATGCATGGGGTTGATGACAAGATCAGAAGAGGACATATACCAGAATCAGTCTGGTCCTAATGAGGTAAAATGTCCTTCCAGTACATCTGTTTGTAGTACAAGTAAAGAATCAGCTACATCTGCATCAAGTGATGAAGATGCATCTGAATCTGAAGGAGATGTCTATCAATTGATAGACAAGTATGGGGACTTGTTGTAGGCCCTTAAGAAAAGCAAGAACCTGGTTAAAACTCAGGCTCAGGAAATTGCTGATCTAAGGGTTGCAACAACTGAGTTAGAAAAAGTCCTTGATCAAAAATTAAATGAAATTGCCAAGCTGAAGAATATAACTATTATTCAGATGGGCACAATTAATTATACCAATGATCAAGTGAAGAGTCTGGAGGCCAGACTTAGAATTGAAAGGGATTTAGTGGCTAGTTACTCTAAGCCAAAATCTGTCTTACCCTTGATAGATGAATTTGTCACTCAGAAGGGTAAGGCTGGATTAGGATTTAAAGGTAACTCCAGGGCTGGCAGATTCAAGAGGAAAGGCAAAGCCCCTATTCAGCCACTAAACCTTTCAGTCCCCATAAAGTTTAGTAAGGAGAAAGTGCCTTCTAACATATATGATCATGAAGACATTCAAGGTCATATTAAGACTAATGTTCTGAAGAACAAGGGTGTTAATGCAAGCAGGCCTACCTATGGTCATAAACCCAATGGTTTTAAGAAATCAGTAGGTGAAGTTGCAACAGCACCAGCAATGAACAGAAATTCTTCTGACAAGGATGTATCTAGATCTAGATACAATAAGTTTGAATGTTGGTGCTGTGGCAAGAGAGGCCATTTTGCATTAGACTGCTGGTATAACACAAGTGTTATAAAGAATAAGAGTCTACCTATTAGAAGAGGTTATGATAACTTTATTAATGCTAACCTGAACCAAGGACCCAAGACTTACTTGGGTTCTAAGGGTAAGTAATTCTGTATTGCAGGTGAATCCAAGTAACCATGCCCCTATATGGTACTTGGATAGTGGTTGTTCCAGGCACATGACTGGAACAAAGGGGCTGCTGAAGGAGTATTCATCTGTCAAAGATGGACCTAAAGTGATCTTTGGTGGATCTGAGAAGGGAGTCATCAAAGGGTTTGGTAACATTTCTTCTAACCTAATTACTATCACCCAAGTGGCCTATGTAAAAGGTTTGAAACATAATCTAATAAGCATAAGCCAGCTGAGTGATCTAGGATATGACATTTCATTTGGTAAGGATGGATGTCATATCAAAAGGTCAAGTGATCAAGAGATCATTTTGACTGGGTATAGGAAGAGAAATGTATATTGCCTTAATTTTGAATGTGAAAATAAGGCTTCCCCCATTTGTCTTGTAGCTGATGACAATGCTTCCCATTGTGTTAAGTGGCACAAGAGATTGGCTCATCTAAACTACAAGACAATTGGCCAACTCATTAGTAAAGAACTAGTGAGGAATGGGCCTCAAGTTAAGTGTATAAAGGAAGGGGTATGCTCAGCTTGTCAAAAGGGCAAGCAGACAAAATCCTCATTTCAAAGCCTTGAAAACAAGGATTCTGTGAGGTGCTTATACCTCTTGCATATGGATCTTTTTGGTCCTATGCCAGTTCATAGTCTAGGTAGGAAGGTCTACACTTTTGTGGTTGTAGATGACTATTCTAGATTTACATGGGTGTTCTTTCTGAGACAAAAATCTGAAACCCCAAGTGTATTACTTAATTTTGTAAAGCAAATTCAGAATGAACTGAATAGTACAGTGGTCAAAATCAGAAGTGACCATGGTACTGAGTTTCAATCTGAAAGCATAACAAACTTGTGTAAAGACTTTGGGATTTTCCAAGAGTTCTCCTCACCAAGAACACCTCAGCAAAATGGAATTGCTGAAAGAAAGAATAGAACATTAATTGAAGCTGGTAGAACTCTATTGAGTGACACCTCTCTCCCAGAATATTTTTGGGCTGAGGCAGTTAACACTGCTTGTCATGTCATCAATAGGGCTTCTATCACCAAAAGCCACAGAAAGACTCCCTATGAGATTGTGAAAGGCAGGAAACCAAATCTATCCTATTTTAGGATCTTTGGTTGCAAGTGCTATATACTTAACAATGGCAAGTCATATTTGACTAAGTTTGCTGCCAAATCCCAGGATGGGATATTTGTTGGGTACAGCACAAATAGTAAGGCCTATAGAGTCTTCAACTTAACTACTCAAGTTGTTGAAGAATCTGTGCATGTTGTATTTGATGAAACAAGATTAATCAATTGTGAGTTGTCTTGTAGATCAAATGACTCAACAGGTATAAGCAAGAGGATGGACAAGATCTCCATTGCTGAAGCTTCAAAGGAAGATGGAGCATTGGAAAATGAAGGCTGCTGTCCAGGGGGAGTACAAGAGATAATGGAAGCTGATGAAAACCAAGAGGTTCAGCAGAATGAAGAAGCTGGAGATGCTCAACCTGAAGGGAATCTTCCTCCAGCTATAAGATATCTAAGAGATCATCCTGCTGATCAGATAATTGGTGATCCAAGACAAGGAGTGCAAACTAGAAGCAGAAATCAAAGCACAGTTTTGCATTCAAGTTTCTTGTCTCAAATGGAACCTAAGAAGTTTGAAGAAGCTATCCAAGACCAGCACTGGATTGATGCTATGCAAGAGGAGCTGAATCAATTCAGAAGGTGCAAAGTCTGGGAGCTTGTTCCTAAACCAAGAGGCCATAACATAATTGGCACCAAGTGAATCTATAGGAACAAGCTAGATGAGAGTGGGATAATAGTGAAGAATAAAGCAAGGTTAGTTGCAAAAGGATACAGGCAGGAAGAAGGGATTGACTTTGATCAAACCTTTGCTCCAGTAGCAAGGCTGGAGGCTATCAGAATGTTCCTTGCCTATGCAGCCTACCAAGACTTCAAAGTATACCAGATGGATGTGAAGTCAGCATTTCTGAATGGTGACCTTAAAGAAGAAGTATATGTAGAGCAGCCATCAGGTTTTGTAGATCCTCTTAAACCTGATTCTGTGTATAAGCTTAGGAAAGCTTTGTATGGGTTAAAACAAGCTCCAAGGGCTTGGTATGAAACCCTGTCTACCTTCCTCATTGAGAATAAATTCTCAAGAGGAAAGATAAACAAAACTCTATTCCTTAGGGAATCCAAAGGTAAGATCATCTTAGTTCAGATCTATGTTGATGACATAATCTTTGGATCTACTGAAAACAACCTTTGTAAAAAGTTTGCCAAACTTATGCAAGGGAAGTTTGAGATGAGCAGTATGGGAGAACTTAAGTTCTTCTTGGGACTCCAAGTAAGACAGACTGATGATGGATTGTCCATATCCCAGTCTAAGTTCACCAAAGAATTAATTAAGAAATATGGTATGGAGTCATCCTCCACCATGAGAACTCCTATGGGAACAAGTATCCCTATATGCAAAGATGAGGCAGGAAAACCTGTTGATGAGTCATTGTATAGAGGAATAGTTGGGTCTCTACTATATCTTACTGCTAGTAGACCAGACATTATGTATGCAACATGTGTCTGTGCTAGGTACCAAGCCTGCCCTAAAGAATCTCATTATACTGCAGTCAAAAGGATTCTGAGATATCTAAAGGGCACTCCTAATCTAGGTCTTTGGTACCCTAGGAATAGAGATTTTCTACTAACAGGCTATTCAGATGCAGATTTTGCAGGATGTAGAGAGGACATGAAAAGTACTACAGGTACTTGTCAATTCCTGGGAGGAAGACTAATATCATGGAGTAGTAAGAAGCAGACCAGTGTGGCAATTTCCACAGCTGAGTCAGAGTATGTTGCTGCTGGAAGCTGCTGTGCACAGCTATTATGGATGCAGCATCAGCTTAAGGATTATGGTATTCAGGTAAGTAGAACACCTCTTTTATGTGATTCTAAGAGTGCTATTTCTATTGCTAATAATCCAGTTTCTCATAGTAGAACTAAGCATATAGAAATCAAATACCATTTTCTTAGAGAACATGTAGAAAAAGGAGACATCTCATTGGAATTTGTAAAAACAGATTATCAAATAGCAGATGTATTTACTAAGCCTTTAGATGAAACCAAATTCAATAAATTCAAAATTGAATTAGGTATGTTAACCATTGATTAATGTATTAACAAAAACATTAACAATGCAATTGAAGTGGTATGTAAGTAAGTAAAAGTAATAACAACATAAACAAGTGTTAAAAAGGACACATTGAAGTAACACTTACAAGTGGTGTTGAACCAACAGAAATTGGCTAAGTAAGAATGTGTCGACACATTCAGTAATTATGTGTCGACTCAGAGAAATAATGTCGACAAGTCAGAAATATTGTGTCGACACAGAGAATATGTGTCGACACTTAAGAGTTATATTGTCGATTTAACCAGAAATGTAATGTCGACTCAACCAGGATAATGGTGTCGACACTTACAGAATATGTGTCGACACTTATCCTTAGAGTCGACACAGAATTTCTGTCTATCTATTATATATCCAAGGTGTCGACATAACCACAAATTGGTGTCGACACATAGTAAGCTGAAGTAATGTCGAGACAATAGAAGTTTGTGTCGACACATTCCGTCTGTGTCGACACATTTAGTTTGTTTTTGGCGCCTTTTGAACTTCTTTCAACAGAAGGTATAAATAGGTCAAAAACTCTATCTGTCGACACGCTTCCAAGGTTTTCGAGACTAAAACCCTGTGTCGACAGTCTATCTTTCTCTCTTCTCTCAAGCTTTCTCGACAAATCGATGGCGCCAAAGATGGAAGACAACGTCAATGAAGGGTATGAGTTGGTGCGCCAGGCCTTTGCAGATGCGCCGCCAGATGTTCAAGGGGTTATCACCCTCCTCTCCGAGTCAGGGTTAGAATTTCTAATCTCAGAGCCAACTAAAATCTGGAAGAAGGAGGTGCACGAGTTCTTTATCTCTGCATCAGTCCACTCAGATGGCTTCAAGATTAAGTCCAATGTTCAAGGGACTAAGGTGAAGATTACTCCAAGAACTTTGAGAAAAATCTTTCAATTACAAGAAGTTGAGAATGAAGAGGAAGTTCCTAGTTCTAAGACAAGGGAAGCCCTTCAATGGTGTGGACTGGACTCGAGTATGAAGATTGGAGCTGCATTCAACAGGAAGGGTATGAATCAGCAAGGGAAATTCTTGTCTGAAGTTGTTGGGAAAGTAATCCTCTGCAAGACAGGTGGACATGATAGGATTTCTGCCTATATGTTCAGCCTTATGACCAGGATTGTTTTTACAATTCCTACTGATTGGTCAGGAGTACTCTTTAACAAGATCAAAGAAGGAATCAAGAAGCCAAACATGGCTAGAATCATGAGCTTATATCTCATTGGAGTGATCCCTGAAGTGATGCAGCAACTGCCAGGGACTAAGATAAATCATATGAGAAGGATGGATATGAGACTGTTCTCTAGGTGGGATAGGGTGCTGTCCAAGGATGTGCCTGAAGAGAGCAGGCCAGACACCCCTGTGAAATCCCCTTCTCAAACTCAAGAAACTGAACAACAACAAGAAGACCCACTCAGGACACAGGTTGAAGAACAGCCTGACTCAACTATACTACAGCAAGTGTCAACACCTGCACAGATACAGGGGGAGCCAGTTCACTCTCCAGCTCAAAATGTATCCACTCCTGATCAGGTACAAGTGTAGGGGGAGCTAATGTATTTTACTATAAAAGACATTGCTCATATTCTTATTACTGCACAGGTTCAGGGGGAGCTGTTGTCAGTACAAGTGCAAGAGGAAGCACATTTAGACTTATCTCAAGATTTAACTGCTGCTGAAGTTACAGCTCAACAGGAATTTACTCTGGAGGAGTTATTCCCTGATGCTGATACTACTACAGATAAAGTAGGAGGAGAACCAGACATTGAGAAGTCCATAGGTATGGACATTGATCAGGAAGCTGAAGTTGAGCCACAAGTTGAGGGGGAGCCAGTGGATGTTGAGACTGAGCAACAGGTCACTGGGACAGATACACTTCATCCTTCTCAAGAAAAAATTCATTTAGATACTTCATCTGAAACTGACACTGAAGGAGCCAGGATGGCAAAGAAAAGAAAACTTGTTGTCTTTAAGAGAAGAAGCAAGAATTATAAGCAGGCTTTACAAACAACACCTCCACAAGTATATCCAGCCTTTGATTATAACAAATTTATGGTGGATCTACAGGTAAAATTGGATGAACAAAGGATGGCACTGGAAAAGTATGTTGATGAAAATAGCAAGTCACTTCAGTTTGACTTAGCTCAGGATATAAAGTCCATCCAGTTTCAAGTCAACATGCATAAAAAGGAAATGACAGATTGCTTCCACAAGGGTGGCAATGCTGTGGTTTATCTAGCTCAACAACAGGAGGCTATTACTACAAAGGTGGATGATATTGCTTTGAAGCAAAGCTATGTTTTGGAAAACCAGCTAAGAATGAATGATAATTTAACTGAATCTCATAATGAGATCATTGAGGAGGTAAAGAAGATTGTTCCAGGTCTGCCTGCAGATAGAGCCAAAGAAAGGGAAGAATTTGATAAGAATTTTCAAGCTGCCATTGCTTCTGTTAAGACTGCCATCACAACCTCTCAAAAAGAAATATCTGAAAAGCTTCAAAAGTTAAAACCATTTTTTAAAGAGGGTGTGAATTATTTGGATGGCCAAATAAGATTTCAAAAGGAAGATCTAAGAGATCATGTATCTAGAGAAGCCATAAAGGGGGAGAGGATGCTAATTCATGCAGGCTCAGAGCACTCCAAATGGGTGACCAATAGTATCCGAGCCACATTGGGATATCCCCCATTGTGTGATGATGCTATGGTGGCTGAGTCAGGAATACAAACAAATCTACTTGAAGGCAATCAACCTGAGATTGCCCAAGTCATTTACCCCCCTCCAGATTTTGACATGATTGATCAGCAGGTTCAAGGCATGTATAGTCCTCCAAAGGAGGTTACTAATATTGTCATTGGGAAGGTTGATAAGCCAGAGGCTACTCTGAAAGAACAGCAAGATGCTCTATTAGCAAAGAAGAGATTCAGAGAGCAGGCTGCACTCAAGCCAGATTATGAGCAGTGGAGTCCTACTTCAAGGAACATAATACTCACTGCATGGAAAGCTGTACAAGACAAAGTTCATGAGAGAGGGAAGTGGTACAATGAGATAGAATGGCAAAAGTATGAGGCAAGACAGGAAGCAATAGTACAATTCAGAAGGAAAGCTAAGCTGGGAAGGCTGACACCAGATGCTAAGGAGCCAAGCAAATACTTTCCAAAGCCTTTTCACTATTTTGAAAGGCAAAGGATCAAGGAAGAAGCTCAGAAGAAAGCTGATCAAAAAGGAAAGAAGATAGCTGAAGAATCAGAAGCTCCTGTGACAGCTACAATTTAATCTGGCAAAGGGATTATCATAAGAGAGCCTGATCAATCCTGATTATGTTTTTAGTTCCTTCATTATGTTTTTGTAATGTTGTGATGTGATCATTAAATGTAAAACAATGTAATCAAACATTACCCAGTTATAAACAAAATGTTGATTGGCATATTATAATGTTCATTCTGTGATGGATTTTTTTTTTTTGTTTATATTAAGTATTCCTGCTATGTCACATATCATCAATTTAGTACTGTTTATAAATGGTGTATATCATTGGCTATAAGGGTTATGACTTCTCCAAATAGGGGGAGATTGTTGGGTACATTGGAAAATGTGTACCTGATTTGAAGAAGCCCAACCTAGCTCAATGATATACATCAAGGTGTATTTGATGTTGTTTTTGAGTTGACATGTGCAGGTGAAGAATTGATAAAGTATGCAGAAAAAATTCTAAGTCCAAGTGTCGACACAGAGAAGAATGTGTCAACACATAAAAGAAATTAGTCGACATCAATACTGGGAAGCAGTGTCGACACATAGCAGTTAGTCTACAACTACACTGGGAAAAAGTGTCGACACAGAGGAAGTATGTCGACACATAGCAGTTAGTCTACAACTACACTGGGAAAAAGTGTCGACACAGAGGAAGTATGTCGACACATAGCAGTTAGTCTACAATGATACTGGGAAAGTGTGTCGACACAGAAGAAGTAAGTCGACACAACACTGGGAATTTGTGTCGACACAGAAGAAAAGCGTCGACCTCAACATTGGGAAAATGTGTCGACACAAAAGGATATAGTCGACCTCAAGTTTGTCGACACCAGCAGTATGTGTCGACACAGAAGAATATAGTCGACCTCAAGTTTGTCTACACCAGCAGAATGTGTCGACACATTGTGATTAAGTCGACACATTATAGCAGAGTTAAAAGAAGACTGTGTCGACACCTGAAGGCTAAGTCGACACTTACTAAGTTATGATTCTACAACAACTGTGTCGACACACAGGACTTGTGTCAACACACTGAAGAGTCAAGACCAAGTTATTTTCAGAAGAAGCTGTGTCGACTCAAAGGCAACTTAGTCGACATCACTGAAGACTGTGTCGACACCAAAGTCAATTATGTCGACACAGATAGACAGATGGTCTCGACACTTTCTGACAGACTGTCTCGACAACTTGTGGTTCAAGACTAAGGCACAGGACTTGTTTGAAGACTTGATAGCTGTGGGTTGCCACCGGTTAACTGAAGCTGTCAGACTTGTCAGAAAACGGTTAGAAACCGGATCAGCCGGTTACCATGAAGAAAGTCTATAAATAGACAGATTCAGAAGGAGAAAACAACTTTTGAAATACATTGTTGAGAATCAAAAAGTTGAGAAGGATTACAATCCAATTCATTTCAAAAAAGTGCTAGGCACTTAAGAAGATCTTCTCCGGAAGATCTAAGAAGACTATCTAAGGATAGATCAAAGAAGAGTTCTAATCAGAATTCAGAAGAATCATTCAAAGTGCTGGATAGAGAGAGATCAAGCCAGAATTTTGAAGAAGAAGAAAGAAACTACCAGTGGATTCTCAAGAAGCTGTTTGGAAATCAACTCAGCTAAGTTCATATTCAAGAAGCTTTGAAGAAAGCTCAGATACAGTTGATTTCATCAGCTGATCAAGAATTGTCTTGGCCTTCTCTCTCTCAATTTAGGCAAGACAGTTAAATAATATTTTCTATATTTCTGTAGGATCTGTTTACATAGATCTGAGTTGTAAGCCTGTGTTATAAAGGCTGAGTGTAGGAGTGTTGAACTCTGAGTGATAGGGCTATTTGCCTGAGTGTAGGAGAAGGGTCTTCTCTGAGTTGTAGGCCTTGGGGCAAGGCTGAGGTAGGGCTGTTGTGCCTGAGTTGTAGGAACCAGTTGGGTTCTGAGTTGTAGGATCTGTTGATCTGAGATTAGTGGAAGTTTGGCCGAATCTAGCATACTGCTAGATAGGTGAAGGGAGAAAGTGGATGTACTCAGACCTTGGGGAACCACTATAAAATATTGTGCAATCTGTGATGTTTTATTTTCTGTGATTGCTGTGATTATTGTGTTAGCCATTAATTGAATTCTGCCTAAAAGTTTTTATAAACAAGTAGAACCTATTCACCCCCCCCCCCCCCTCTAGGTGTTTAGGTTGTCTTGAAAGTTAAACTATCAGTTTGCCAAGTGTTCTCTCACCCCAAAATTATAACGAGAGGTGGTCTATCACCCTCGACTTCACAAACAAGCTGTAACTGCCAGGAAATAGTGGATTTTTACCGGCAAAGATCCGGTCACGTGGTTTTTTACCCAGTTGAGGGGTTTTCCACATTAAAACTGCTTGTGTACAATCAACCTACTCTTTTGACTATGTGCGCACTCAACCATTCCGAGAGCTAAGACGGTCTAGAGTATTCCGGTCCGACCGAGACATCTATTTAGTTCACAATAGTTTGGCGCCATCTGTGGGAAGTGAGTTCCCAACATCCTCAGAGGATTGTACCCCCAGCACAACGGTACTCAATATAGAACTCTCAACCCTATAGTTTCCAAGGAACCGCTTTAATGGCGAAAAGAAACACTCGAGCCGTCGAAGGGATAGTCACCAAGGGGCGTCTCAAGTCAGCCCCCTCCTTCATTGGCAAAATTAACCAAATAGAAATGGTGGGCAAGCTCGAGGGCATGTTCGTCAAGCATGCCACCCAAATAAACGAACTCCAAGCCATGATGCTTGCCATATGTCAAGAAGTAAAACCGTCCACCGCGCCACCGTTTGTACAGGTTAAGTCACCCCCACTAGAAGAACTCTTCTCCACGACCAAGACGCCTTCCTACAAGGAATACGATATAGAAAAGGAGTTCTCAGGTACTGGTAGTTCCCCCACTATGACAACACTAGCCTGAAGCATGCAAGATCGCTACCTCGATAGCCGACAATATAAGGGGGCATCGAAAACTCGACAAATAACGGAGCTCAGAAGAGAAAACAAGAAAGCGAATCGCACCATGAGCATAAGGGAAACTGCAACCAACATATAGACACCTGCCCAGAAAAGAAGCTACCCCGACACCGAGAACTCACGCCACTAATTGCCCCTCAAAAAAAGATTTTTCCACAATTCATAATCACCCATCATTACACAAGCCCAAACTGCTCGCCTGAGCTCGAGGAGTCTCATCCAAGTATTGCCAATACCACCAGGGGCATGGGCACAACACGGACGAATGCGATCATCTGAAGGATGAGATTCAACGACTCGTTAGCCTCGGGGCATTCAACCAATTTCTAGCAAAAAAGAAGCAACCTCATGCTCAGAACTCGAGAAGCATAACCATCAGCATCGGCAAGCCGCCAGTCAAATTAGACCAAGTCTTGATAGATGAAGAGATTACAATGAACGTACTGTTCCTATCAATATTACTTCAGCTCAAACTGACTACTGGTAGCCTCAAACTAGAGTCAGCTAGTGCACGCATCCCGGGGGGCACTTCGATCTGTACCAGTCATTGGTACGTTTACCCTTCCCATCACTCTTGGAGAAGAACCCGAGCAAGCAACCTATGATATGTAGTTTCTCGTCATCCAAGCCGATTGTGATCGCACCGCGATACTGTAACAATCACTCCTGAACGTCTTCCAAACCTGCTCCCGCCACTTTTTTCCTTGAACTAAAAAACTTTTCACTCTGTCATTGTCCCCCAACCAGCTATTGTGGGAGCCACAAGCTAGAACTTGTATGAACTATTTCTTATATGAAGCATTATGTTTCCTCTTCAACAGTGTCCGACTAGTAAAAGGTAAAAATATGCCGCGAGCAATCCTCGTGCGAACTAAGCCACGAGCGATCCTCATGCGAAAGGTAAGAATGTGCATGCGGTTTGAATACAAAAGCTATTCACCGAACCTACCTTTCTACGCCAGGACGTCGTTAGGGCCTACCCCCTCCCAACCAAGCCGCGAGTGATCCTAATGCGGCCTAAGCCGCGAGCGATCCTCGTGCGAACTAAGCCGCGAGCGATCCTCGTGCAAACTAAGTCGCGAGCGATCCTCGTGCGGACTAAGCCGCGAGTGATCCTCGTGTGAACTAAGCCGTGAGTGATCCTCGTGCGAACTAAGACGCAAGCGATCCTCGTGTGAAAGGTAAGACTGTGCATGCAGTTTGAATACAAAATCTATTCACCGAACCTGCCTTTCTATGACAGGACGTCGTCAAGGCATGCCCCCTAATGACTAAGTCGTGAACGATCCTCGAACGAACTAAGCCGCGAGCGATACTCGTATGAACCAAGACGCGAGTGATCCTCGTGTGAACTAAGCTGTGAGTGATCCTCGTTCGACCTAAGCCGCGAGCGATCCACGTGCGAACTAAGCCACGAGCGATCCTCGTGCGAACCAAGCCGCTAGTGATCCTTGTACGACCTAAGTCGCGAGCAATCCTCGTGCGAACTAAGCCGCGAGCGATCCTCGTGCGAACTAAACTACGAGCGATCCTCGTGCAAACCAAGCCATGAATGATCCTCATGTGACCTAAGTCGAGCAATCCTCGTGCGAAATAAGTCGTGAGCAATCCTCGCGCAAATTAAAGTTGCGAGCGATCCTTGTACAAACTAGGTTACTAACCAACTACAGACACAATTATAGCTCGCACAAAGCGATACCACAAGCTAAATAATGCTTAGGTAAGAAAAAGGACACAATAATTACCACAATAACATGCAAATACATGCGCAAACGCATCAATCAACAACCGTCAAACAATAAAGACGACATACAAATATACCCAACTAAAAAAGGAAAAAATGTTGAAAGACTTTATTTCAAGAGCCTAAACACCTAGAGGGGGTGTGAATAGGTTCTAATCTTTTTATGTCTTTTTAATTTTTTTAGGCAAACAGTTATAAGACTTCTTTCAGCACAGATTAATCAATCTACAGAAAATAAACACATCACAGTAAACACCAGACTTATAGTGGTTCCCCAAGATATGGGTACATCCACTTTCCCCCTTCGCCTATCCAGCAGATAACTAGATTCAGCCTAACTTCCTTCCACTAGCTCAGATCCTCAGATCTTACAATCTCAGAACCAAAGATGGTTCCTACACCTTAGACTTAACACAAGTCCTACCTTAGATTCTTCTTCAGAATCCTACCTCAGGCCTCAGCCCTACTTCAGCCTTTATAATTAGGCTTACAACTCAGACTTTCCACAAGTCCTACCTCAGGCACACAGCCCTACCTCAGCCTTTATAATTTTAGGCTTACAATCTCAGATCTAACAGTAGATCCTACAAGAATTTGTGAGTAAAGAGTAATAGAAAACTCCACCAGTTAGATTTCTCTGTTGATGTTATCTTCTTGATCAGTTCTTGTACAGACTTATCCTTCTGATCCAACCTAACTTAGCTTTTCAAAGCTTCTTGATTAGAACAAAATAAGGTGGATCTTCTCTGTTGATAAAGATGATCTTCAATCAGCTTCTTCCTTAAATTCAGATTGAACTCTGAATCTTTCTTGCAGACAACCCTTGATCTGACAGAATTCTTCTTATTGATTACTCTTCTTTTTTCTTCATCGATTCCGATCTGTCTCTTATAAAGAGCTTGCTCCACGGTTACCGGTTGATCTGGTTCATAACAAACTTCTGACAGTGGTGTCAGACCGGCTAGTTATGACATCTATCAAGTCACCAGTCACGTCACCAGGTTCTTCAATGTCTTTTCAACTCAGCACACAACACTCAGCAGACTGCTTCACATGTGTCGACACATATAGACTAAGTGTCGACAGAAGTCTTCATGGTGTCGACACAATTACTCCAAGTGTCGACACAGTCATACTCCTGCTTCTCGACACTACTTTTGTTGTATGTGTCGACACAAGTCCTGTGTGTCGACACAGCATCTTCTTGTCTCGACATTTCTGTTGCAGACAGTTGGTGTTGAGTGTATGTCGACACAAGTCCTGTGTGTCGACACAATTACTTCAGAACTCGACACAGCCTTTTGAGAGTTGGTGTGTCGGCACAAGTCCTGTGTGTCGACACAATTGCATCAGAACTCGACACAGCCTTTTGAGAGGTTGTGTATCGACACAATACTTGTGTGTCGACATATCTCCTGAGTGTCGATATAGCTTTAGTTTTAAGTGTCGACACAAGTCCTTCTTCAGATGTCGACACATTTTTGTATGTCGACACAACTGCTTCTTTAGGTGTCGACATAGCTTTGAGTGTCAACACAGCTTCTTTATAAGTGTCGACACAAATTCTGGGTGTCGACACAAATTCTTTATAAGTGTCGGCACATTTTGCCTTTATGTCGACACAGCTTGCCTGAGTGTCGACACAAGTTCCCTAAGTGTCAACACAGTTTCTCCACAAGTGTCGACACTTGTACTTAGAAAATTTTCCTCCAAATACTTAAACCTGCACAATGAAACTCAAACTTCTATTAAATACAAATTAATGCATATCATTGACTAAGTTGTGGCTTCTCCAAATCTGGTACACATTTTCCAATGTACCCAACAATCTCCCCCTATTTGGAGAAGTCATAACCCTTAGTCAAAGATATACATCTCTTAAGATAAAACAAAATTGTAATAGATGTAAAAACATTTCAGAGTAGGTTATCACATTATCATTGTAAACAACAAACACTTAAGACTGAAACAGATTTCATTAATCAGTAAAACTTTGGTTTATATGAATTTCTTATAGAATAAAAGAAATAAATTAGTACATTGTTCTATTACATTAACCTAGCAATCCTATTACTGACTAGGCTCTTTAATAACTATTCCTTTTTCAGACTTGATTTTAGTCTGCACAAAAGGTTCAGCAACCTAGCTGGCTTTTTCTCTTTTAGAGCTTTCTTCTTTAATTCTTCAGCCTTGATCTTCTGTCTTTCAAAATAGTGGAAAGGTTTGGGGAAGTACTTGTTTGGCTCTTAAGCATTAGCAGGTAGCTTCCCAGCCTTAGCACTTCTTCTATGTTGAAGAATTGCTTCTTGTCCTGCTTGATATTTATTCCACTCTTGTTCAGAATACCACTTACCCCTGTCATGGGTTTTATCCTTTACAGCTTTCCAGGCAGTAAGTATGATGTTTCTAGAAGTTGGGCTCCACTGCTCAAAATCTGGCTTCAGCTCAGCCTGCTCTCTGAATCACTTCTTGGAAAGTTGAGCTTCCTTCTGAGCTTCTAATGCAGCTTCTGACATCTCAACCTTTTCCAGAATTACATTTTGTGCCTCTGGTGGAGGACTATACATTTTCAGCACTTCTTCTTGAACCATCTCAAAATTAGCTGGGGGGTAGATCACCTGAGCAACTTCAGGCTAATCTCCTTCAAAATATGCAGGTTGTATCCCAGACTCAGCTACATTATCATCATCACAAAGAGGAGGATATCCAAGAGTAGCTCTGATGCTATTGGTAGTGCATTTAGCATGATCAAAGCTGGCTTTGACTAGTAAACTCTCCCCCCTTTATGACTTCTCTTCCAACATGATCTCTTAAATCTTCTTTCTGGAATCTGACTTGATCAGCTACATATTTAGTTCCCTCTTTAAAATTAGCTCTGAATTTTGTCAAGAAAGTTTTAATTTTCTCCTGAGATTCTTGAAATGTGGCTTTGACAGCAGATATATCTTCCTGGATTTGCTTGGAGATTTCAGCCTTCAGATCAGTGCTAGAATCAGTGAGCTTTGTTTGTAAGAAAACGAACTAAAAACAAGCCGGACGGGTATAACTGAAATCTTATTATCAGAAAAAGGTATCTATTACAAAGGTATGGCCTCCCTTATATAGAATGGAGGAGAGAAGAGAGAATACAAATAAGAGATGTGAGACTAAAAATTACATGCGGACTATACAGACACAAACCGCACAAGCCGCGCGGTTAGATAGAGGAGCTAACCGCCCGGCAACTCCCAGAGAGAGAGAGACCGACATGTGAGACCGCTAGACCGCCCGGTCTCTAAGTCGCCAGTGTCAACCCGCTAGACCGCTTGGACCGTAGACAGCATCACGAAGCAATCAACCCTCTGAAGAGAACCGCCAGACCGCGCGGTTACCAACCCGCCTAGCCAGACCGCCAGACCGCCCAGTCACCAATTTTAACACTCCCCCTCAAGCTGGAGCATATATATCGATCATGCCCAACTTGTCACAAATATGAAAGAACGAGGCGGATACTGGCTTGGTGAAGATGTCAGCCAGCTCTTTCTCAGAAGTAACAAATGGAGTGCAAATTTGTTCCTTTAAAATCTCTTCACGAATGAAATGACAATCGACCTCAATGTGCTTGGTTCTTTCATGAAAGACTGGATTTTTGGAGATGTATATAGCAACCTTGTTGTCACAGAACATAGGTAGAGGATGGTTGTAGACCTCTCCTAAATCCAGCATGAGAGCCCGAAGCCACTTTAACTCACAAGTGGTCGATGCCATACTCCGATACTCTGCTTCAGCACTGGACCTGGAGACAACAGACTGCTTCTTGCTCTTCCAGCTTACCAGATTTTCCCCAACAAAAGTGCAGAAACCGGAGGTAGACTTGCGATCCCCTTTGTCATCAGCATAACTCGCATCTGAGTATGCTTCAACCCTCAGATGACCATTCTTCTGAAAGAGTAATCCTTTCCCAGGGGCTTCTTTGACATACTCCAAGATCCGCAAGGTGGACTGTAGATGGCACTCCCTGGGTGCTTGCATGAATTGACTCACCTTGCCCACAGCATAGGAAATGTCGGGCCTGGCCACGGTGAGGTATATGAGCTTACCAACAAGCCGCCTGTACCTCGTAGTATCTGAAAGAAGAGGCGAGTCATCTGTCCAGGTTTTGTCTTCTCCAACAGCCATGGGACACCGGGCAGGTTTAGCCCCAGTCAATCCTGCTTCTTTTAAAAGATCAAGGGCATACTTACGCTGAGAGAGGACTAAGGAGTTGGGCTTCCGAGAGATTTCGATCCCCAAAAAGTACTTCGGAGAGCCCATGTCCTTCGTGACTAGATGTTGACGAAGATGCCGCTTTGTCAAGGCTACCCCTTCCTGATCATCGCCAGTGAGAAGAATGTCATCAACATAAACTGCAAGAACCACCAGTCCCGAGGAGGTTTTGCGAACAAATAGAGAGTGATCAGCAGAGCTGCGCACAAAACCAACGGTCGCCACGATGCCGCTGAACTTGTCAAACCAAGCTCGAGGGCTTTGCTTGAGGCCATAGATTGCCTTCTACAGCCGGCATACTCGAGTCTCCCCCTGAGCAACATACCCAGGAGGTTGCTCCATGTAGACGGCTTCCTGAAGATCACCGTAAAGAAAGGCATTCTTCACATCCAGCTGGGAAATTGGCCAGTCTTTATGGACCGCCACAGAGAGAAGAACCCGTATAGTGCTGAGACGAGCCACGGGAGAGAAGGTGTCAAAGTAATCAACTCCATATGTCTGAGTAAAGCCCTTAGCAACCAGACGAGCTTTATACCGGTCCATAGAGCCATCCGGGCCAAATTTGACCACAAAGACCCAACGACAGCTAACAATATCAGTATCAACAGGAGGAGGAACGAGGGTCCAGGTGCCCCGCTCCGTTAGGGTCGCCATTTCCTCATCCATGGCCATCTTCCAGTGAGGAATAGCAAGAGCCTCCTAGTAGGAACGAGGTGTGGTAGTGACAGAGATAGCCAGCGCAAAGGCCCTACGAGAAGAGGTAAGGCGATCATATGAAACAACAACCGCAAGGGGGTGCAGGGTACACGTCCGCACCCCTTTGCGAAGAGCTATAGGAAGATCCAGGTTGGCGGGCTCCGCGGCATCCAGAGCATCCGTGGCAGAGAAAGCTGGCCCGGGAGGAGAGAGCGACGGCAGCGAAGATGAGGGAGATGGTGGCGGAGAGAGAGGCGGAGAGAGAGGAGTAGACGTAGACGGAGGAGGGGTGGATATGAGAGTAGGAGACGAGGGAACGAAGGGAGTAACAGGAGAGTCAGCGGTGGGGGGAAGAGAAGAGGAGTCATCCGAGAAGTAGGAGGCATTCTCGAAGAAGGTAACGTCAGCGGAGACGAACTGCTTACGAGAAATAGGGTCAAAGTAGCAGTAGCCTTTCTGAGTGGTGGAGTACCCCAGAAAGACACATTTGGTGGAGCGAGGGGAGAGTTTATCACGGGTCGCAGACGGGGCATGCACAAAAGCAGTGCAGCCAAAGATACGGAGAGGGAGAGGAAACGGCTCCTTGCCTGGATAGAGTATGGAAAAGGGGGTTTTCCCGTGGAGAACGGAGGAGGGAATGCGATTGATGAGATAGCAGGCAAGGAGAACCGCATAGCCCCAATATGAGCGAGGAACATGCATCTGAGTCATCAAAGTGCGAGCGACATCGAGGAGGTGACGGTTTTTGCGTTCCGCCACCCCATTCTGTTGGGATGTATAAACACAGTAGTCTGATGTATAATGCCATGTTGTACACAGAAAGAGGTAAAAGCGTGACTTAAGTATTCTTTAGCATTATCGGAGCGGAGAGTTTTAATACAAATACCAAACTGATTTTTGATTAAATGATAAAAGGAGATTCATACATCAAAAAGTTCTGAGCGATCTCGTAAGAGATACACCCAAGTACATCTAGAAAAATCATCGATAAAGGTTACAAAATACGAACTACCCCGACCAATAGTGAGGGTAGGAGCAGGTCCCTATATATCGGAGTGCACTATATCAAACGGACGAGTAGCGCCTCGACCTTGCTTCGGCGGGAAGGAGGAATGGTGATGCTTGCCAAGTTGACAAGCTTCGCAGTTGAGAGGAGTATTAGATGGAGGCAGGTGGGGTAGAAGCTGATGCAGAAGCCGAGGTGGAGGATGACCGAGACGGAGATGCCACTGGAGAAGACTCGTAGAAGAAGAAGAGAATGCGGACAAAGCGGAGACGTTGTCGAGGAAGTAGAGGCCGCCGCTCTCAGTCCCAGTAGCAATCGTCCGCTGGGAGCTCGGATCCTGAAAAGAACAAGAAGTGGGAGTAAATGTTACAGAATATTGAAGCTGTTTGCATAAAGAAGTAACCGACAATAGATTGCACGGAAACTTGGGCACATAAAGAGTGTCCTCTAGTCGAAGGGATGGAGTAACATGAACCACTCCCGACCCATGAATAGGGGAGGAGGAACCATCTGCAACGAGGACCGGGGGCAACTGATCATGTTGTTCGAGGAGAGAGAAGCAATGAGGGTTGCCCGTCATGTGATTAGTGGCACCAGAGTCGATAAGCCATTTACCTTGAGTCACCACGTGGGCACTACCTGATGAAGTAACCACGGAAGCAGTCGGCTTGGAAGAGGAGGCCGAAGAGTCACCGGAGGGGCGAAGATGGGGATGCTTCATCCAGCAACGGTCTGAAGTATGTCCGGGGCGGCCACAGTGAGAGCAGATATAGCGGGAAGAAGTACGTCCGCCAGATTGGTGACTACGGCTACCAGAGCCACTCCGCTGAGTTTGATGAGCATAGTTATCTGGTGGAGAAGGAGCGGGCAGAAGCGGGCGCTGAAGAAGAGATGTGACAGCGGCGATGCGAGCAGCGGTGGCATCTAAGGTAGTAGATTCCGCCTCACCCAAAATTTGCTGGCGGATCATGTCATAAGTATCGGGAAGTCGGAGCAGATAACAAACAACCAGAAGCTCCTGGAAATGCTTGTGTTGTTGAGCCAAATCCGCTAAAAAGGGGCGATTCTGAAGAATCTCAGCCCCAAGAGCCTGAACCTGTTGGTAGGCAGCCGCAGGAGACAAGGTAGGCCGGGCAAAGAGGTCCGCATACAGCGTATAAATGCGTGACGTCTGAGCCCCTTTGGAGTACAGAGCGGCTAGATGAAGCCAAGCAGCCTTAACCGTCTCATCATGACGAATGACGGGAAGGCACTCATCAGACAGGCTGTTAGCAAGCCAAGTGCGCACAAGCGCATCACTCGCATCCCAGTCATCAAAGAGAGGTGAAGTGGTGGGAGGAGGGTCATCAACGAGATGATGACGTTTACGTTGCGAGCGAAGGAGAAAGGTGAAAGAGACACTCCAATCCGGGTAGTTGGAGCCGACAAGCTTTGAAACGGTGCCAAGGTTCCCGGAAGGAGTGGGAGGAAGAGGCGGAGCCGGATTGGCAACAGGGGTGGTGGCAGTAGAGGCCTCGGAAAGAGCCATAGGAGACAAAGAGAGGAGGAAGCCGCACGGTTAGGAAACAGGCCGTTAGAAAAAGAAGGGTCTGCAGCGGTCTCGACGTTGAACACCAGCGGCCAGAGAGACCACGACCAAGCCGCAATAAAGTTGGTGTAGCGGTCAAGATGTCAAACGCCAGCGGCCAGAAGGACCACGACCAAACCGCAGAAACAAGCAGAGGGATAGAAGACGAGCGGCAAGAAAATAGACCGCTCGGACAGAAGAGCAAGATAAACCAGGCACACGGCAACAGGATGCGGCGACCAGGGCAACAGGCTGCAGTGAACAGAAGCAACAGGTCGCGCACACAGAGGGCAGCGACAAGGAAGGAAACAAGCCGCGCGGACAGGGCGCAAGCAGGCGAAAGAAACAGATCGCGAGAAACAGGTCGCGAGAAAACAAGCGGAAGAAACAAGCCGCGGAAACAGGACACGGGAAGAGGAAGAGGCAGCGCGAACAGGGCGGACAGAATCAGGAGCCAATGACCGATGGCTCAGATACCATGTAAGAAAACGAACTAAAAACAAGCCGGACGGGTATAACTGAAATCTTATTATCAGAAAAAGGTATCTATTACAAAGGTATGGCTTCCCTTATATAGAGTGGAGGAGAGAAGAGAGAATACAAATAAGAGATGTGGGACTAAAAATTACATGCGGACTATACAGACACAAACCGCACAAGCCGCACGGTTAGATAGAGGAGCTAACCGCCCGGCAACTCCCAGAGAGAGAGACCGACATGTGAGACCGCTAGACCGCCCGGTCTCTAAGTCGCCAGTGTCAACCCGCTAGACCGCTTGGACCGTAGACAGCATCACGAAGCAATCAACCCTCTGAAGAGAACCGCCAGACCGCGCGGTTACCAACCCGCCTAGCCAGACCGCCAGACCGCCCGATCACCAATTTTAACATTGTTAAAATTGCATGATGTGAATCCTTGAGATTTTCATTCATCCTTAACTGATTCTCCAGTACATATCCCTGCTTAACTTTAATTTCATCAACTTTAGCTTGGATATTTTGCTGTTGCTTGGCCAGGAACACCACAACATTACCTTCTTTATGGAAGTAATCTGTCATCTCCTACTTATTTTCATTCACTTCAAATCTAATGGATTTGATGTCCTGGGCCAATTGAAACTGTAACTCCTTATGAGTTTCATCCACATATTGCTATATAGACTGTCTTTGATTATCCAGTTTTATTTGCATCTGGACCAGTAAAGAACTGAAGTCCATACTTGATGTAGATGGTGTTGTTCCCATTTGTAAAGCCTTCTTGTATCCAGAACTCTTTTTCTTTAAAACAGTTAGCTTCTTTTTCTTAGCCAATGTGGCTTCTTCATCTTCAGAAGATTCAGTTGTACTTTTAATATTAACAGTATTCTTTTCAGCTAGGGCATCCTCCTCAGTATCCTTTGATAACTCCACCTCAGTCCTTGGAATATCTTTTCCTTTCTCAATATGCTCCCCCTCAGTACTATCTGGAGGAAGATCGGGAAACAATTCTTCCATTGTAAATTCCTGCTGAATCTGTACAGAAGGAATAAAATTAGTTTTGGTTAATGACTTTATTTTTACACAAAAGTTCCCCCCCCCCCTGAACAAATATTGAGAAGAATACCATCATATATCACTAGACTGTGGAGAAGATACTTACTAGCTCATTTTGAGTATCTATCTTATCAGTTTCTTCAACTGCAGTGTTGATTTTAGATACTACATTTATGATTGTATCTGCAGCTAAGTCACTGTCTAGTACAGCATCATCAATACCTCTCCCTTGGACAGACAGCTCATTTTCTTGTTCTAAGTGTTCTCCCCCTTGAGTGGAGACAACTTGTTGCTCCTGGGGCTCACTGTCCTTTACTTGATTATGAGCATCCTGTTGGTGCTTGTTTTCATCAGAACTAAAGACCACTTCCTCTTCAGAATCACTGGAGGAGTCAGCCTGTACAACCACTTTCTTTTTCTTATTGTCTTTCTTAGTTTGCTCCTTAGGAGCAGGGACTTCCATGGTCAGAACTCTATCCCATCTTGACAGTATCCTCACATCCATTTTCCTCATGTGATTTATCTTAGAGCCATTTGCTTATTTCAGAACATCTGGAATTACTGATGTTAAGCATAAACTGAGGATCCTTCCCAGGTTAGGTTTCTTAATTCCTTCTTGTATTTTATCAAACACCACTGCTGCCCAGTCAGTGTTTATCTTGAATATAACCCTCACCATAAAATTAAATATGTGGGCAGAAATCCTATCATGTCCACCAGTCTTGCAGATAATCACTTTGCCCACAACTTCTGAAAGAAATTTTCCTTAGGAATTCACCCCTTTTCTATTGATAGATGATCCAATCTTAATACTGGGATTCAGTCCACACCAGCATAAAGCTTCAGTTATCTGGGAAGGAGTTATTTCATTTGTATCCTTGATCAAAGGAAGATGTAGTGCTTTCCTGATAGTTTTCAAAGTGAGCTTCACCCGGGTATCTTGAATAGACGCCTTGATTTTCTTTCCTTCTGCGTCCACAGTAGCGGTTGTGTAGAACTCCATGACTTTCTTTTTCCATATTTTGGTCGGTTCAGAGACCAAAAATTCTAATCCATTTTCAGAAATCAGGGCAATAACTCCCTGAATTTCATCAGAAGCAGTCGTGAAACCTTCGTGAACTAGTTCATAACCTTCATTAACCTTATCTTCTTGGTGTGGAGTCATTGACGTAAGTGCTAGAGGAGAAGAGAAGAGAAGGTCTATGTCGGCAGAAGGTGTAGAGTCAAAAAATCTGATAGCGTAGTCGACCAAATTTTGGCTTCACCTATTTATAGTACTTGAGTCAAGGGCAGTTCAAAAGTCGGGCCTAAGTCGACAAATCAGTAATTGTGTCGACAAAAATGAGCTAGGTCTTGACAGAACTTAAGTTAAGTCGACACGACTATGTGTCGACATACTAATGTCTAAGTCGACAAAACATATTTTAAGTCGACGCATCTATGTGTCGACATACTTGAGTCTGTGTCGACATACTTGTGTCTGTGTCGACACTGATCACTTTAGACTCGACAGAGTTGTGTTGACACCAACTTTTGTGTCGACACAAATATCCTCTCGACAAGGTTGTGTCGACACCTATTCTTTTGTCGACACAGATTTTGTTTCTGTGTCGACACGTCCTATTTCTGTGTCGACACAACACACTGAGTGTGTCGACACAACTTGCTTATGTCAACACAAACTTTGTACTTAGACAAATTTCAAGAGAAATTTGGTGCTTACATATGCTACTAATGGAAACTTGAGTTAACCTATTCTAGGTTCAACATACCTAATTCAATTTTGAAATTATTGAATTTAGTTTCATCCATAAGTTTTGTAAAAATATCAGCTATTTGATTATCAGTTTTCACAAACTCTAGACTAATATTTTCCTTCTCTACATGTTATCTGATAAAATGAAACTTAATATCTATATGCTTGATCCTACAGTGTGATATAGGATTCTTAGCAATAGAAATACCACTTGTAGAATCACAAAATAGTGGTATTCTACTTACCTGGATGTCATAATCTTCTAGTTGATGCTTTATCCACATCAATTGTGCACAGCAGCTACCTGCAGCTATATACTCTGATTCAGCTGTTGATATAGCTACAATGGTTGTCTTCTTGCTGCTTCATGACACCAGCCTTCCACCAAAGAATTGACAGGTTCCTGTTGTACTTTTCTGTCTTCTTTGCAACCAGCAAAATCTGCATCTGAGAAACCTGTTAATAGAAAATCTCTATTCTTAGGGTACCAAAGGCCTAGATTAGGTATGCCCTTAAGATATCTCAAAATTCTTTTAACTGCAGTATAATGAGATTCCTTAGGGCATGCTTGATACCAAGCACAGACACATGTTGCATACATGATGTCAGGTCTACTAGCAGTCAAGTATAGTAGGGAGCCAATTATCCCTCTATACAAAGACTCATCAACAGGTTTCCCTGCTTCATCTTTGCATATAGGCATACTTATTCCCATTGGAGTTTTCATAGTAGAAGCTGAGTCCAAACCATACTTCTTAATCAACTCCTTGGTGAACTTAGACTGAGATATGGACAACCCACTCTCAGTCTGTCTAATTTGAAGTCCCAAGAAAAACTTCAGCTCACCCATACTGCTCATCTCAAACTTCCCTTGCATAAGTTTGGCAAACTTCCTACAAAGGTTATTTTCAGTATAACCAAAGATAATGTCATCCACATATATCTGGACTAGTATTATCTTGCCTTTTGATTCCCTATAGAATAGAGTTTTGTCTATCTTTCCTCTGGAGAATTTATTCTCAATAAGGAAAGCAGACAAGATTTCATACCAAGCCCTTGGAGCTTATTTCAAACCATATAGAGCTTTCCTAAGCCTATATACATAATCAGGACAGTGAGAGTCTACAAAATCTGAGGGTTGTTCTACATAGACTTCTTCTTTTAAATCACCATTCAGAAATGTTGATTTCACATCCATCTGATATAATTTGAACCCTTGATAGGCAGCATAGGCTAAGAACAGCCTTATTGCCTCCAGCCTTGCAACTAGAGCAAAGGTTTGATCAAAATCAATACCTTCCTCTTGCCTGTAGCCTTTTGCTACCAATCTAGCCTTGTTCTTGACTATAGTGCCATTCTCATCATGCTTGTTCCTGTATATCCACTTAGTTCATATTATGTTGTGATCCTTAGGTTTTGGCACCAGTTCCCAGACCTTACACCTTTTGAACTGACTGAGCTCTTCTTGCATTGCATCAATCCAGTTGGTGTCTTGCATGGCCTCTTCAATCTTCCTGGGTTTTATCTAAGACAGGAAGTCAGAACATATAACTGTGTTCATGCTCCTGCTCCTTTGTTGAAGTTGAGACCGGGCGGTCTGTCGGTCTGGCTTGGCGGGTTATTGACCGGGCGGTCTGGCGGTTTGCCTTCAGCGGGTTGGTTGCTGTGTTGAGGTCTGAGGTCCAAGCGGTCTAGCGGTCTGTTACTGGCGACTAGGAGACCGGGCGGTCTATCGGTCTCACTTGGCGGCTTGTCTCTCTCTCTGACAGTGGCCGAGCGGTTAGCCCTTCTGTCTAACCGCGCGGCTTGTTCCGGTCTGTTGTTCTAGCCGCCCAGATTCTTTTGTATAGTTTTAGTCCCACATCTCTTATTTGTATTCTCTCTTCTCTCCTCCATTCTATATAAGGGAGGCCATACCTTTGTAATAGATACCTTTTTCTGATAATAAAATTTCAGTTATACCATTTCCGGCTTGTTTTAGTTCGCTTCTAACATGGTATCAGAGGAATCGATCCTTTCCTCCTGATTCTGTGCTTCTCTCTGTCCGCACGGCTTGCTTCTCCGGCTTGCGCCCTGTCCGCGCGGTCTCCTTGTCGTTGCCCTCTGTGTGCGCGACCTGTTGCCTTGTTCACTGCGACCTGTCGCCTTGTTCGCCGCGACCTATCGCCGTGTGCCTTGCCTCCTCCTGTTTGCTCTTGCTCTGGTCATCGCGACCTGTTGCCTAGTTCGCTGCGACCTGTTGCCTAGTTCGCCGCGACCTATTGCCGTGTGCCTTGCCCTCTCTCGTGCTTCTGTTCGAGCGGACTGTCTGCTTGCCGCTCGACTTCTTCCCCTTTGCTTGTTACTGCGGCTTGGTCGTGGTCTCTCTGGCCGCTGGTGTCTGACATCCTGACCGCTGCAGTTCCTCTTCTGCCTATCCACGCGGCTTGTTTTCTAACCGCGCGGCTTCCTATTGTTTGCTCTTATGGCTCTTTCTGATGCTTCTACTGCCACCACTCCTGTCGCCACCCCTGTAGCCAATCCGGCTCCTCCTACTCCTTCCGGGAACCTTGGCACCGTTTCCAAGCTTGTCGGCTCCAACTACCCGGATTGGAGCGTCTCTTTCACCTTTCTCCTTCGCTCGCAACGCAAACGCCACCATCTCGTTGATGACCCTCCTCCTACCACTTCCCCTCTCTTTGATGACTGGGATGCGAGTGACGCTCTTGTGCGTACTTGGCTCGCTAACAGTCTATCCGATGAATGCCTTCCCGTCATCCGTCATGATGAGACGATGAAGGCCGCTTGGCTTCATCTTGCTGCTTTGTATTCCAAAGGGGCTCAGATGTCCCGCATCTATACGTTGTATGCGGACCTCTTTGCCCGGCCTACCTTGTCTCCTGCTGCTGCCTACCAATAAGTTCAAGCTCTTGGGGCTGAGATTCTTCAGAATCGCCCCTTTTCTGCGGATCTGGCTCAACAACACAAGCACTTCCAGGAGCTTCTGGTTGTGTGTTATCTGCTTCGTCTTCCTGACACTTATGACATGATCCGCCAACAAATTCTGGGTGAGGCGGAATCCCCTACCTTAGATGCCACCGCTGCTCGCATCGCCGCTGTCACCTCTCTCCTTCAGCGCCCGCTTCTACCCGCTCCTTCTCCTTCGGATAACTATGCTCATCAAACTTGGTATCAGCGGAGTGGCTCTGGTAGCCGCAGTCATCAGTCTGGCGGACGTCCTTCTTCCCGCTATCTCTGCTCTCACTGCGGCCGCACCGGACACACTCTTGACCGCTGCTGGACAAAACATCCCCATCTTCGCCCCTCGGGTGACTCTTCCGCCTCTTCTTCCAAACCGTCTGCTTCCGTGGTCACATCATCAGGTAGTGCCCATGTAGTCACTCAAGGTAAATGGCTTATCGACTCCGGTGCTACTAATCATATGACGGGCAATCCTCAGTGCTTCTCTCTCCTCGAACAGCATGATCGGTTGTCCCCGGTCCTCATTGCAGACGGTTCTCCCTCCCCGGTTCATGGGTCGGGAGTGGTTCATGTTACTCCGTCCCTTCGGCTAGAGGACACTCTCTATGTGCCCAAGTTTCCGTGCAATCTGTTGTCGGTTACTTCTTTGTGCAAGCAGCTTCAATGTTCTGTAACGTTTACTCCATCTTCTTGCTCTTTTCAGGATCCGAGCTCCCAGCGGACGATTGCTACTGGGACTGAGAGCGGCGGCCTCTACTTCCTCGACAACGTTTCCGCTTTGTCCGCCTTCTCTTCTTCTTGTACGGATCTTCTCCAGTGGCATCTCCGTCTCGGTCATCCTCCACCACGGCTTCTGCATCAGCTTCTGCCCCACCTCCCTCCCTCCACTACTCCTCTCCACTGCGAAGCATGTCAACTTGGCAAGCATCATCGTTCCTCCTTCCCGCCGAAGCAAGGTCGGGGCTCTACCCGTCCGTTTGATCTAGTCCACTCCGATATCTGGGGACCTGCTCCTACCCTTACTATTGGTCGGGGTAGTTCTTATTTTGTAACTTTTATTGATGATTTTTCTAGATGTACTTGGGTGTATCTCTTACGAGATCGCTCTGAACTTTTTAATGTATGGACCTCCTTTTATCATTTAATCAAAAATCAGTTTGGTGTTAGTGTTAAAACTTTTCGCTCTGATAATGCAAAAGAATACTTAAGTCATGCTTTTACCTCTTTCTGTGTACAACGTGGCGTTATTCATCAGACAAGTTGTGTCTATACATCCCAACAAAATGGGGTGGCGGAATGCAAAAACCGTCACCTCCTCGATGTTGCTCGCACATTAATGACTCAAATGCATGTCCCTCGCTCATATTGGGGCTATGCTGTTCTTCTTGCTTGCTATCTCATCAATCGCATTCCCTCCTCCGTTCTCCAGGGAAAAACCCCTTTTTCCATCCTTTATCCTGGCAAGGAGCCTTTTCCTCTCCCTCTCCGAATCTTTGGGTGCACTGCTTTTGTGCATGTCCCATCTGCCACCCGTGATAAGCTCTCCCCTCGCTCCACCAAATGTGTTTTTCTGGGGTACTCGGTCACTCAGAAAGGCTACTGCTGCTTTGATCCTGTTCTTCGTAAACAGTTTGTCTCCGCTGACGTTACCTTCTTCGAGAATGCCTCCTACTTCTCGGATGACTCCTCTTCTCTTCCTCCCACCTCGGATTCTCCTGTTATTCCGTTCGTTCCCTCGTCTCCTACTGCGATATCCGCTCCTCCTCCGTCTCCGCCCACTCCTCTCCCTCCGCCTCTCTCTCCGCCTCCATCTCCCTCATCTCCGCTGCCGTCGCTCTCTCCTCCCGGGCCAGCTCTCTCTGCCACGGATGCTCTGGATGCCGAGGAGCACGTCGACCTGGATCTTCCTGTAGCTCTTCGCAAAGGGGTGCGGATGTGTACCCTACACCCCCTTGCTGCTGTTGTTTCATATGATCGTCTTACCCCTTCTCGCAGGGCCTTTGCACTGGCTATCTCTGCTACTACCACACCTCGTTCCTACCAGGAGGCCCTGGCCATTCCTCACTGGAAGCTGGCCATGGATGAGGAAATGGCGACCCTCACAGAGCGGGGTACCTGGACTCTTGTCCCTCCTCCCCTTGATACAGATGTTGTTGGCTGTCGATGGGTCTTTGTAGTCAAGTTTGGCCCAGATGGCACTATAAACCGTTACAAAGCTCGTCTGGTGGCTAAGGGCTTTACTCAAACCTATGGGGTGGATTACTTTGACACCTTCTCTCCCGTGGCTCGTCTCAGCACTATACGGGTCCTTCTCTCTGTGGCAGTCAACGAAGACTGGCCCCTTTCCCAGCTGGATATCAAGAATGCCTTCCTTTATGGTGATCTTCAGGAGGCCGTCTACATGGAGCAACCTCCAGGGTATGTTGCTCAGGGGGAGACACGAGTCTGCCGGCTACAGAAGGCAATCTATGGCCTCAAGCAGAGCCCTCGAGCTTGGTTTGACAAATTCAGCGGCATCGTGGCGGCCGTTGGTTTTGCTCACAGCGCTGCTGATCACTCTCTATTTATTCACAAAACCTCTTCGGGACTGGTGGTTCTTGCAGTATATGTGGATGATATTCTTCTCACTGGTGATGACCAGGAAGGGGTAGCCTTGACAAAGCGGCATCTTCGCCAACATCTTGTCACGAAAGATATGGGTTCTCCGAAGTACTTTTTGGGGATCGAAATCTCTCGGAAGCCCAACTCTTTAGTCCTCTCTCAGCGTAAGTATGCTCTTGATATTTTAAAAGAAGCAGGATTGACTGGGGCCAAACCTGCCCGATGTCCCATGGCTGTTGGAGAAGACAAAACCTGGACAGATGGTTCGCCTCTTCTTTCAGATGCTTCGCGGTACAGGCGTCTAGTTGGTAAGCTCATATACCTCACCGTGACTAGGCCCGACATCTCCTATGCTGTGGGCAAGGTGAGTCAATTCATGCAAGCTCCCAGGGAGTGCCATCTACAGTCCGCCTTGCGGATCTTGGAGTACGTCAAAGCAGCCCCTGGGAAAGGATTGCTCTTTCAGAAGAATGATCATCTGAGGGTTGAAGCTTACTCAGATGCGAGTTACGCTGATGACAAAGGAGACCGCAAGTCTACCTCCGGTTTCTGTACCTTTGTTGGGGGCAATCTGGTAAGTTGGAAGAGCAAGAAGCAATCTGTTGTCTCCAGGTCCAGTGCTGAAGCAGAGTATCGGAGTATGGCATCGACCACTTGCGAGCTAAAGTGGCTACGGGCTCTCATGTTGGATTTAGGAGAGGTCTACAACCATCCTCTACCTATGTTCTGTGACAACAAGGCTGCTATATATATCTCCAAAAATCCAGTCTTCCATGAGAGAACCAAACACATTGAGGTCGACTGTCATTTCATTCGTGAAGAGATTCTGAAGGAACAAATTTGCACTCCCTTCGTCACGTCTGAAAAAGAGCTGGCTGACATCTTCACCAAGCCAGTATCCGCCTCATTTCTTCATATATGTGACAAGCTGGGCATGATCGACATATATGCTCCAGCTTGAGGGGGAGTGTTGAAGTTGAGACCGGGCGGTCTGTCGGTCTGGCTTGGCGGGTTATTGACCGGGCGGTCTGGCGGTTTGCCTTCAGCGGGTTGGTTGCTGTGTTGAGGTCTGAGGTCCAAGCGGTCTAGCGGTCTGTTACTGGCGACTAGGAGACCGGGCGGTCTATCGGTCTCACTTGGCGGCTTGTCTCTCTCTCTGATAGTGGCCGAGCGGTTAGCCCTTCTGTCTAACCGCGCGGCTTGTTCCGGTCTGTTGTTCTAGCCGCCCAGATTCTTTTGTATAGTTTTAGTCCCACATCTCTTATTTGTATTCTCTCTTCTCTCCTCCATTCTATATAAGGGAGGCCATACCTTTGTAATAGATACCTTTTTATGATAATAAAATTTCAGTTATACCATTTCCGGCTTGTTTTAGTTCGCTTCTAACATCCTTGTTAGAACACCCTAATTTGAATCACCAATGATCTGGTGAGCTGGATGATCCTTCAGGTGTCTCCTTGCTGGAGGAATTCTGTCAGTATTATGGCTATCTCCAATTTCCTCATCTTGATGCTCCACATTTTCTTCTTCATCCAGAGGGACTTGGTCTCCCCCTGGATAGCTGGCATCTTTATCCTCATCAAGTTTAGCAGGAACAACTTCATTGATGGTCAGCTTGTCCAGCTTATCTGTTAGACCTATAGAACTAACTAAAGAACTAGACAATTCACTGTTAATAAACATTGACTCATCAAATATAACATGCACAGATTCTTCTACAACTTGAGTAGTCAAGTTGTAGATCCTACATGCTCTACTTTGGTTGTTGTACCCAACAAATATCCCTTCTAGGGATTTGGCAGCAAACTTAGTTTGGTAGTGTTTACCATTGACTAGTACAAAACACTTACTACCAAAGATTCTGAAATAAGATATGTTTGTTTTTCTGCCTTTCAAAATCTGGTAGGGAGTCATCTTGTGTTTCTTATTGATAGAGGCCCTATTGAGCACATGACATGCAGTATTTACTGCCTCAGCCCAGAAGTATTCAGGGAGAGTAGTGTCATTCAGTAGAGTTCTACTGGCCTCAATTAGAGTCCTATACTTTCTTTCAGCAATACCATTTTGCTGAGGAGTTCTAGGTGAAGAGAATTTCTGATGAATCCCAAGTTCTTCACAGAATTTTATCATACATTCAGACTGAAATTCAGTTCCATGGTCACTTCTGATTTTGACCACTGAGCTGTTGTATTCATTCTGTATTTGTCTAACAAAAGTCTAGAAAATAGTTGGGTTTTTAGATTTCTGCCTCAATAAGAAAATCCATGTGAATCTAGAATAGTCATCCACAACAACAAGTGAGTATGCTTTCCTACCAAGACTATGGACTGGCATAGGACCAAATAAATCCATATGCATGAGATACAAACATCTCTTTGAATCTTTGATGTCAAGTGACTGAAAAGAGGACTTAGTATGCTTGCCTTTTTGGCAAGCTGAACACATACCCTCTTTTATACACTGAACTTGAGGACCATTCCTCACTAATCCCATGCTGAACAGCAGTCCAATTGACTTAAAGTTCAGATGAGCTAGCCTCCTGTGCCACTTGACATATAGAGAAGCTTTCTCTCCTGCAACCAAACAAATAGGTGAGTTGTTAGACTCACAATCTAGGTTAAGGCAATACACATTTCCTTTCCTAGTGCCAGTCAAAATGATCTCTTGATCACTTGACCTTTTTACTAGGCACTTACCTTTGAGGAAATAAATATCATAACCTAGATCACTAAGTTGACTTATGCTGATCAGGTTATGTTTAAGACCCTTTTCATAAGCCACTTTAGTGATTGTAATTGAATCACAAGATATGTTACCAAATCCTTTGATGATTCCCTTTTCTGATCCACCAAAGATAACTTTTGGTCTATTCTTTATGGGCACATAGTCCCTCAGCATTCTCCTTGTTCCAGTCATGTGTCTGAAACAGCCATTATCCAAGTACCATATAGGGATATGATCACTTGGATTCACCTGCAACAAATAAAGAATCACTTACCCTTAGAACTCAACTTGCTAGTGGGTCCTAGGTCCTTGTTAGTTTGAAATCCTGTGACTAATATAATAGGAATCCTACCTTTGGTTTTAACACTTAAGTTAAACCAGCAATCCATGGCAAAGTGGCCCACCTTGCCACAACACCAACACTCAAACCTATTATACCTATTCTTAGGTACATGCCTTCTTACTTTGTTGCTAGTAGACTGTAACACCCCCGAAACTCAAAAGAGGGACGGGTGACATTTTAAGACAAGTCTGGGTTTTGGAGCAGGTGTCACGGGCGTGACACGGGCATGTCACGGGCGTGTTCGGCCACGGGTCATGTGGTCGACGTTTTGATGATCGGCGATCGTCGAGTTGAGGCACACGGCCTGGGACACGGGCGTGTCCCAGGGCGTGTCACGCTTGGGAGTTTTCTGAGTCATGTACACGGGTCATGACACGGGCACAGACACGGGCGTGTCACATGTGACACGGGCGTGTCGGGTGCCGTGTTGCAGGCCGTGTCCTTCTCGGGAAAAGAGTGTTGGTCGTTGCACACGGGGCGTGACACGGGTCATGACACGGCCGTGTCGCATGCGACACGGGCGTGTTAAAGGCCGTATCGAATGCCGTGTGCTGGATATTGCGTCGGTCGAGACGGCAAATGGGTGACACGGCCATGCGCACGGCCGTGTTGCAACCCGTGTTCGGCCCAGATTTTGTAAAATTGGGCTGAATCGCAGCCTTTCGATTTCTTGATTTGGGATCTGACGGTTCAGGGCTGCTGCTGGCATGTTATATCCGAGAATAGGGTTTTGAAGCCCTCATTTCACTTGGGCTTTATCTCTCTAAGATCTAGAGAGAAGGGAGAGCTAGGAGGAGGAAGAAGACCAAAGATCCAGTCACCGGCGGAGCTTCGGAGCTCCAAATCACGATCCGAGTCCGGATCCGCGAAGGCGAGGCCGATACGGTGCTTTCCATCCGACTAGATCATCATGGTGCCGAAGAAAAGCGCAAGGGTAACGATTCTCTTCTTGAGCATGTGAAGCTCTTCTTCCTTTGCATGGGAAAACCCCTCTCCCACGAGTGTGCAGCGAGATTGTGGTATTCCTTGGGGTAGATATGTAAAGTCCCCCTTGTTAGAGTCCGGAATCGTAGTACAGACATATGCATGTTGTGTGAAGCCTACCCGGACGTGTTGGTCTGGATCGGTGATGATTTGCTGTGCATTTTTTTAGCCGGAGAAGACTCCGAGCGTTTTGATTGTTTTCGGGTTGCTATGCAGTAAAATGCATCAGGGAATCTGGGGGATTAACCCCGAGGTGCACCCGGAAATCTAGACGGAAACGCATTTCTGTCATACCGGTGGCTTGGGAGCCAACCGGGTACATATCGGGGCTATGTACTATTTTTGAACGGTATTTGGGACTGGGGAAGCTTAGTCCGCGTCAAAGGCCAATTGGCAACGGCGGGGTGAGCAACGGACTGGTGGACCCCTACCCGCTCCACCTGCTCGGTTAAAGCGACCTAAAGTTTTACGTGGGACTTACCGAGATTTGGAGATCGAGTCTAGGCTACGGCTGAAAGGACTAAATGCTCACGAGGTTGCCACCATGGGGGTGGTGGCGGAGTCAAGGACCGGACGGGGTTCGGACTGGCCCGCCGAGTAAGTGCCCTGAGAGCACGGGGTGTACGACCGTGTGAGCGTGCACCTATGATGTGATGCTTATTTTGCTATGTTGCTTGTTTTGCTAACAAGTGTAGGGAAGAAGCTTTGCCGCCCCGGTTTGGGGGCGGAATCGTTATAATTTGGTCAGCATAGCTGACCGTTGCCTTTGTTTACCACCGTGCGGTGGATTGTTGCTTGCAGGTGCTGCGGAGCCGAGAGGTAATTAGCGGGCTAAAGCCCGAGTTGCTGTGCCGGCCCTCGAAGGCCAAGTTTTGAGTGTTTTCCTTTTTGTACTCATGTGTGACCGGCCTACGTGCCGAGGTTTGGAAGACACTTTTTATTAAGCAAACTCTTGTAAGGCTTTAAGGCCAATATTCGTGTATTAAACATTCCTTGTTTTTAGTCGCGTGGACATTCATGTTGGCAGGGTTCTCAATTGTGCAACTATAATTGCTTCCGCTAGGTGTTGTGTAGGACGTTGTGATTGGTTGAATGGTTACAATGCGTAACCAACCAGTCTGTCCGTAGTATATGGCGTCGGGCCTCGGCCGGACCTACTGTTATATACTATGCGATGGATTAGGGTGTTACAAATCGGTATCAGACTACTGGTTTCGGTCAAGCTTAAATGAATTCGTGGACGAATTCACTTTAAGGGGTGGTGAGCACATGTGTGTGCGTCATCGTTATAACATGAAAAGAACCCATGAATGTCCACTTAGGAATGAAAATACACATGTTTGAGGAACCTACGTGTTCCTATAATTGCTTTTTGTAATTTTGTTCAGTCACTTATGGTGTTTTGAATGGTATAGGTGTCCGGAAGTGGAGCGTGGCAGTCTGAACATGCGTTTGCTGAGCAAAGTTCTACACCAAGTAACGTTCCTGAGACACCTACGTCTTTGGAAACCATAAGAAGGGTGGTAGAAGCGGTATTCACTATGACCAACGCACAATATGGGAGTAATGTGCAACCCTTTGTCCCTGAGATGGCTCCAATATCAGGCGGTATGTTGGAGCAAAAGGCATTTGGGGGTCCATTAGAGCAGCATATGAGCATGACTGTGGTGCAGGGAGCGCATTCAGTTGACGCATATTTGCAGACGTTCCTTATGTTAAGGCGCTACCCAGGCTTTGAATGGGAAAGCGAGCAATCTATAGTTGGTCTGCGCAGCGAGTTGCGTATCCTACTGCTAGGACCAAAGTTATTGGGATTCCGAGCTTTGGTGGAGTCGGCCAGAGCTTTGGAGGTGGAGTTGGGGAAAACTCACCAAGTACCAGTGAATAGGGTACTAAACCCTACAGATCCTATAAGGACTGTCTATCGTAAGATGCTGAGTAAAGAGGCTAAATCATCTACTAGCCAAACCAATTACAATTGTTATTCTTGTGGCAAGAAAGGGCACCTTGCCAGAGATTGTTGGGAGAGTGCTCAGAAGACAAGGAAAGTTTTGGCAGGAGCAGTTGAAGGCTCTGGTGTAAATGAAATGATGTCCAAAATGCCAACCTCAAAATCTGGGTACCGTAGGTGGCATAAGAAGGCTAGGAGGTCGGGGCTAGTCCCTTCCTCTAGCACATCCGGAGCGACTACAGTTCAAACCCCGGATGCATGCTTTGCTTGTGGAAAGCCGGGGCACTATGCCCGGGATTGTCAAAGTGGACGCCTAATGTCCGAAAAGAAGCCGGGGGAGATATCTGTAGAGAAAGGCAAGGCGGTGGCGTCAACCGCATCGCTGTTTACTTCGGCCCAACCGGGAGTGAACATCCTTGGCAAGCAGGAGGCCATGTGGCCGACCGTCGGGATGTCAGGTATGGTTCTTCTTGTTAGTAAACTAGTTCCTTATGTCGGATACCTTATGCGTGGTAACGTAGAACTGGAAGTTCTAGGCTTTGTTTTGGAATATTGGTAATCCGGAGAGAGCATAGTTTCGATACGGGAACATCGCATTCCTGTTATCCGAAGAGTCTGTATCGCACATCGGAGTTTTCCCTTCGATGGTAAAGGAACAATTCGGATGGATTATTGCCCAGTGGTCGTCCAATGCGCGCGGAGATACAGTCTGGGCGGTAAGAGTCTTTTTGAAAGTCAAGGATTCGACTTGCTAGCGTCGCTGTTGCCGCTAGTAGAGTTCGACATCATAGTTGGTATTGACTGGCTTTCGGGGTAGAGGGCATTTATCGTTTGCAACCGTAAAGAGACCTAGCTGGGTGTTGGGCAGGAGACAATGTTTGCGGAACCGAAGGGATCGAGCAGGACGCTGACGTCTGCCCTCCCGGTGGTCAAGAAAGTTTTGTGTTGGCACAAAGCTGTTCTTCACGTTAGTGGAGGCTGTAATGCCTAAGTCCACTCTGGGTAGTATCCCAGTGGTTTGTGAGCATCCCGATGTGTTCCCGAACAATCTCCCTGGAGCCCCACTGTAGCGAGAGATCGATTTCACAATTGAGTTGTGCCAGGTGCTAAACCTGTGTCACGCTCTCCTTATAGGCTGATGCCTAAAGTGATAGTGGAGTTAAAGGTTCAACTAGAAAAGTTGATGGAGCAAGGGTATGTGCGTCCAAGCTCGTTGCCTTGGAGCGCATCGGTCCTCTTTACCCAGAAGAAGGACGGGAGCTTGCAATTTTGTATCTGTTGCAGAGAGCTGTGTAAGTTTGCAGAAATAGGACAAGTAATCGATCCAAATGATCGATGATCTTCTGATCAGTTAGTTGGGTCTTCGGTGGACTTAGTAGTGGATCGTAAGTCCGGTTACCCTCATCTGAGAATAAGGGTAAGTGTTATCGCAAAGGCGGTGTTAAGCACGAGTGATGAGCAATCCGAGTCTACGATCGTGCTGTCTTGGCAGTCAGGTGTGGCATCAGTGTTCATAGACCGGAAGAACAGAACGTTCATGGAGTACCTAGTTGTTGGGTACATTGGAAAATATGTACCTGATTTGAAGAAGCCTAACTTAGCATAATGATATACATCAAGGTGTATTTGATGTTGTTTAAGTTGAATGTGTGCAAGTTAAAAGTATGGAAAAATTTCTAAGTCCATGTGTCGACACCAGAAGAAGATGTGTCGACACTTCAGGAAGATTGTGTCGACACTTGAAGAAGGCTGTGTCGACACAGAGATAATGAGTCGACATCAACTGTGTCGACACCAGGAGGCTGTGTCGACACACAGAGACAGAGTCGACAATATTTGTGTCGACACCAGAAGACTGAGTCGACACATATAGGCAGAGTTGACAAAAGCTGTGTCGACACCTGAAGGCAGTGTCGGCACATACTATGTTCTGAATCTACATCAACTGTGTCGACACACAGGACTTGTGTCGACACATTGCCAAGTCTAGACCAAGTCATTTGCTGAAGAATGATGAAGTGTTTGAGTCAACACAAATACTCTATGTCGACTCATTCTCAAGCTGTAGTATGCAGAAGCTGAGTCGACTTAAAGGCAAACTTGTCGACTTCACCAGAGGCAGTGTCGACACTGAAGTTACTTGTGTCGACACATATAGACAGATGGTCTCGACACTTTCTGACAGACAGTCTCGACACTTTGCTATCCAAGACAAAGGCACAAGATCTGTTTGAAGACTTGACAGCTGTGGGTTACAACAGGTTAACTGAAGCTGTCAGACTTGCCAGAAGACAGTTAGAAACCTGATCAGCCGGTCACCAAAAAGAAGGTCTATAAATAGACAGATTCAGAAGTAGAATATAGAGTTTTTTTGTTTTCTTTATTGAGAAGCAACACACATAAAAACTGATTAAGGAATCAAATCAAGAAAGTGCAAGGCACTGAAGAAGATCTTCATCTGAAGATCTAAGAAGACATTCTGAAGGGTTCAACCTCTCAGGATCAGTCTAAGGAGAATTCGTCCTAGAATTCTGAAGAATTTTCAAAGGGATTGGATAGAGAGGGATCCAGCCGTTTGAAGATCAAGAAGGAAGCTGTTACAGGTTTCTCAAGAAACTGTTTGGAAATCAACTCAGCTAGTTTAGATTCAAGAAGCTTTGAAGAAAGCTAAGATTCAGTTGATTTCATCCATCAGCTGATCAGGTACTGTCTTGTCCTTTCTCTCTCAACAAGGGCAAGATTCTATAAAACTCTTTTCTAAATTCTGTAGGATCTATTAATATAGATCTGAGTTGTAAGCCTATGTTATAAAGGCTGAGTGTAGGAGAGATAATATCTGAGTTATAGGTCTTGAATAAAGACCGAGGTAGGGCTGAATTGCCTGAGCTGTAGGAGTGTGGTATCACTCTGAGTTGTAGGAATCCATTTTGGATTCTGAGCTGTAGGATCTGAGGATCTGAGTTAAGGAAGAGAGTTTGGCTGAATCTAACACACTGCTAGATAGGCGAAGGGGGAAAGTGGATGTACCCAGATCTTGGGGAACCACTATAAATACTTGTTGCAATCTGTGATGTGTAGTTATAGATTGTGTGATTGTGATTGCTAAAGTAGCTGCAGAACTCATAGAAAATAGTCTTTAATTACTTAATCATTCTGCCTTAAGTTTGAAAAGAAAATAAGAACCTATTCACCCCCCCCCCCTCTAGGTGTCTAGGTAATCTTGAAAGTAAAACTATCAAGTGGTATCAGAGGCAGGTTGCTCAAAGTAAGACTTAACAGTCTGAGTTAGATCTAAAGGCAGAATCAAGAATCAAGAAAATGGGTTCAGGTGAGAATCACAAGGAGTTGGGATCTATGAAGCTTCCCATCTGCAGAAAAGAAATCTTTGGAATTTGGAAGGAAAGGGTTAGGCTGTTTATGGAGGCCTCAGACCCAAGAATTTATATCACAGTGAAAGAAGGTCCATACATTCCAATGAAGACTTCTATGTTAGATGCAAATGAGGAAACTCCTAAGGATTTTTCAGAAATGACAAAGGAGGAAATCATCTTAGCCACTATGGACAAGAGAGCTCAAAACATCATAGTAAGTGCAATAGATGATTCCACCTTCCAAAATCAGATACATTGCAAGACTTCCAAAGAGATGTGGGACACCTTGATTATCTATATGGAAGGATCTGAAGAAGTAAGACAAGACAGAAAAAGGACTCAACATAAGGGCAAGAAGGAGAAATCTTTTGTTGCAAAGAAGGATAAGAGTCTTTCAGATCAGTACTCATCAGAGTCAGAATCTGAAGCAGAAGCATACATAGGATTGTATGCAGCCAATGAAGAAGAGGAATTTCTGCAACTGATGGATTCCATTCATGATCAAGAAGACAAGGAATGCATGGGTCTGATGGCTGAGTTAGAAGATAACCAATGCCAGGATCAGCCTGGTCCTAGTAAGGTACAAAAGGTTTCTAGTTCTTCTGATTTTAGTACTGGTTCAGAGTCAGATTCATCTACATCAAGTGATGTGAATGGATCTGAATCTGAAGGTGATATTCATCAGTTGATGGATGAATATAGGGTCTTGTTACAGGCTCTTAAGAAAAGCAAGAATCTAGTCAAAGTTCAGGCTCAGGAAATTTCTAATCTTAAGGTGGCTGCAACTGAGTTTGAAAAAGTAATGGATCAAAAGTTAAATGAGATTGCCAAACTGAAAAATATAACCTATATTCAGATGGGCACAATCAAATATAACAATGATCAAATTAAGGGTCTGGAGGCCAGACTAAGAATAGAGAAAGATTTAGTGGCTAGTTACTCTAAGCCAAAATCTGTCTTACCTTTAATAGATGAGTTTGTGGCTCAAAAGGGTAAGGTAGGATTAGGTTTCAAAGGTAACCCCAGGGCTGCCCAATTCAAAAGAAAAGGCAAAGCTCCTGTCCAGCCTCTAAACCTTTCAGTCCCAGTTAAGTTTAGAAAGGTGCAAGTGCCTTCTAATAAATATGATCTTGAGAATATTCATGGTCATATTAAGACTAATGTTCAGATAAACAATGGTGTAAATGCCAATAGGTCTACCCATGTTCATAAACCCCATGGTTATAAGAAATCTGTGGGTCAAGCTGCAGCAGCACCAACACTGGACAGAAATTCTTTTGTCAAGGGTGTATCAAGACCTAGATACAACAAGTTTGAATGTTGGTGTTGTGGCAAGAGAGGCCATTTTGCCTTAGACTGCTGGCATAACACAAATGTAAGGAAGAACAATAGTCTACCAGTTAGAAAAGCTGCTGGTAGTCTTAATATGAATGGTGCTAACCTGAACCAAGGACCCAAGACTTACTTGGGTTCTAAGGGAAAGTAATTCTGTATTGCAGGAAAGTCCAAGTTGCCATGCCCCTATATGGTACTTGGACAGTGGATGTTCCAGGCACATGACTGGAACAAAGGGGCTGCTGAAGGAGTACACATCTGTCAAAGATGGACCTAAAGTAATCTTTGGTGGATCTGAAAGAGGAATCATCAAAGGGTTTGGTAACATTTCTTCAAACCAAATTACCATCACCCAAGTGGCTTATGTAAAAGGTTTGAAACATAATCTGATTAGCATAAGTCAGCTGAGTGATCTTGGATATGACATTTCATTTGTTAAGGATGGATGTCATATCAAAAGGTCAAGTGATCAAAAGATCATATTGACTGGGTATAGAAAGAGAAATGTTTATTGTCTTAATTTTGTATGTGAGAACAAGGCTTCTCCCATCTGTCTTATAGCTGATGATAATGCATCTCATTGTGTCAAGTGGCACAAGAGGTTAGCTCATCTTAACTACAAGACCATTAGCCAACTCTTCAGCAAAGAGTTAGTGAGGAATGGTCCTCAAGTTAAGTGTATAAAGGAAGAGATATGTTCAGCTTGTCAAAAGGGCAAGCAGACAAAATCCTCCTTTCATAGTCTTGAAAATAAGGATTCTTTGAGGTGCTTATACCTCTTACATATGGATATTTTTGGTCCCATGCCAGTTCATAGTCTAGGTAGGAAGGTCTACGCTTTTGTGGTTGTAGATGACTATTCTAGATATACATGGGTGTTCTTTCTGAGACAAAAATCAGAAACCCAAGTGTCTTACTTAGTTTTGTGAAACAAATTCAGAATGAACTAAATAGTACAGTGGTCAAAATCAGAAGTGACCATGGCACTGAATTTCAATCTAAAAGTATGATAAAATTATGTAAAGATTTTGGGATTTTCCAAGAGTTCTCCTCACCTAGAACACCTCAGCAAAATGGTATTGCTAAAAGAAAGAATAGGACATTGATTAAAGCAGGTAGAACTCTATTGAGTGACACCTCTCTTCCAGAATATTTCTGGGCTGAGGCAGTAAACACTGCATGTCATGTGATCAATAGGGCTTCTATCACCAAGTGCCATAAAAAGACTCCCTATGAAATTATGAAAGGTAGAAAACCAAATCTATCCTACTTTAGGATCTTTGGTTACAAGTGCTATATACTTAACAATGGCAAGTCATATCTAACTAAGTTTGCTGCCAAATCCCAAGAAGGGATATTTGTTGGGTACAGCATAAATAGTAAGGCCTATAGAGTCTTCAACTTGACTACTCAAGTTGTAGAAGAATCAGTACATGTTGTGTTTGATGAATCAAGATTAATCAACTATGAGTTGTCTTGTAGTTCATACAGTCCAACAGGTATAAGCAAAAGGATGGACAAGCTTTCCATTGCAGAAGGTACAACAGCAAATGAACAGATGGAAAATATTGACTACAGTCTAGGGGGAGTACATGATTCTATAGAAGCTGATGACTCCCAGGAAGTGCAGCATAATGAAGGGACTGGAAATAATCAACCAGAAGGAAATCTACTTCCTGCTATCAGACATCTTAAAGACCATCCAGCAAATCAAATAATAGGTGATCCAAGTCAAGGAGTGCTGACTAGAAGCAGAAATCTGAGCACAGTCCTGCACTCAAATTTCCTATCTCAATTGGAGCCTAAGAAATTTGAAGAAGCCATCCAAGACCAACATTGGATTAATGCTATACCAGAGGAGCTTAATTAATTCAGAAGGTGCAAAGTCTGGGAGCTTGTTCCTAAACTAAAAGACCACAACATCATTGGAACAAAGTGGATATTTAGGAACAAGTTGGATGAAAGTGGAGTAATAGTGTTGGGTATATTGGAAAATGTATACCTGATTTGAAGAAGCCTAACTTAGCTTAATGATATACATCGAGGTGTATTTGATGTTGTTTTAAGTTGACATGTGCAGGTGAAGAAGTATTAAAGAATACAGGAAATTATTCTAAGTCCATATGTCGACACCTGAAGAAATTGTGTCGACACTTCAGAATAATTATGTCGACACTTGAAGGAAGCAGTGTCGACTCACAGAAAGATAGTCGACCACATTTGTGTCAACACTGGGAAGCAGTGTCGACTCACAGAAAGATAGTCGATCACATTTGTGTTGACACTGGGAAGCAGTGTCGACTCACAGAAAGATAGTCGACCACATTTGTGTCGACACTGGGAAGCAGTGTCGACTCACAGAAAGATAGTCAACCTTAACTATGTTGACACCTGAAGGCAGAGTCGACACATACTGAGTTCTGAATCTACAACAACTGTGTTGACACACAGGACTTGTGTCGACAAACTGCCAAGTCAAGACCAAGTTATTTTCTGAAGAAAGATGAAGTGTTGAGTCGACACAAATTCTCTGTGTCGACTCATTCTCAAGATGAAGTTCTGAAGAAGCAGTGTCGACTTAAAGGCAAACTAGTCGACATCATCAAAGGCTGTGTCGACACCAAAGTCACTTGTGTCGACACATATAGACAGTTGGTCTCGACACTTTCTGACAGTCTGTCTCAACACTTTGCTGTCCAAGACTAAGGCACAGGATCTGTTTGAAGACTTGACAGCTGTGGGTTATGATAGGTTAACTGAAGCTATCAGACTTGTCAGAAGTCAGTTAGAAACCGGATCAGCCGGTTACCATGAAGAAGATCTATAAATAGACAGATTCAGAGAGAAGTAAGAAGAGATTGGATTTTGGCAATCAATTTGAGAAAACAAATCAAGAAGGAGTAATACACTAAAGAAGATCTTCATCAGAAGATCTAAGAAGATGATCTCAGGATCTGTCTAAGAAGAGTTCTTTCAAGAATTCAGAAGTATCATCAAAGGTGTTGGATAGAGAGGGATCCAGCCACTTGAAGAAGAAGAAGAAGGAAGTCGTCATTGGTTTCTCAAGAAGCTGTTTGGAAATCAACTCAGCTAAGTTCAGATTCAAGAAGCTTTGAAGAAAGCTCAGATTCAGTTGATTTCATCAGCTGATTAAGATTTGTCTTGTTCTTTTCTCTCTCAACAAAGGCAAGACATTAAAAACTTCTTTTTTAATTTCTGTAGGATCTGTCAATACAGATCTGAGTTGTAAGCCTGTGTTATAAAGGCTGAGTGTAGGAGAGTTGATCTCTGAGTGGTAGGGCTGTTTGCTTGAGTGTAGGAGAAGGTTCTTCTCTGAGTTGTAGGCTTTGTGATAAAGCTGAGGTAGGGCTGTTGAGCCTGAGTTGTAGGAACCTTTTCAGGTTTTGAGCTGTAGGATCTGTGGATCTGAGTAAAGAGGAAGTTTGGCCGAATTTAGCATACTACTAGATAGGTGAAGGGGGAAAGTGGATGTACCCAGACCTTGGGGAACCACTATAAAACAGTGTGCAATCTGTGATGATTAAATTTCTGTGACTGCTGTGCTGTGTGTTTTAATTCTGTAATTGAATTCTGCCAAAAAGTGTTAACAAGCTTTAGAACCTATTCACCGCCCCCCCCCCCCTCTAGGTGTTTAGGTTGTCTTGAAAGTAAAACTATCAAGTGGTATCAGAGGGAGGTTCCTCAAAAAAAAGGACTTAACAGTCTGAGGTAGATCTGAAAGGCAGAATCATGATTCAAGAAGATGGGTTCTGGAGAAAATCACAAGGAGTTAGGGTCAATGAAGTTATCCATCTGCAGGAAGGAAATCTTTGGAATTTGGAAAGAAAGAGTCAGATTGTTCATGGAAGCATCTGACCCAAGGATATATATCACAGTTCAGGAAGGACCCTTCATTCCAATGAAGGTATCAGTTCTTGATGCTAATATTCAAACTCCAAAGAGTTATTCTGAAATGACCAAGGATGAAATCATTTTGGCAACCATGGACAAGAGAGCTCAGAATATTATTGTGAGTGCCATAGATGATTCTACATTTCAAAATCTGATTCACTGCAAGACCTCCAAAGAGATGTGGGACACCTTGATTATCTATATGGAGGGATCTGAAGAAGTAAGACAGGATAGGAAGTCTATGCTCAACCAGGAATATGAAAGTTTTAGACAAGGAAAAACTGATAGCATAACTGAATGCTATAAGAAATTCTATAGAATTGTGAATGAGTTAAAGTCCTATGGAAGAGTATTCAGTACCTATGAACTGAATGACAAATTCTTAAGATCCTTGACAAAGGATTGGGACATAAAGATCTGTGCCATAAGAGAAGTGGCTAAACTGGCAGAGATTTCTCCTCCAACCTTATTTGGAAAGTTGCTATCCTATGAAATGCAACTTATGGTGAGGAAGGAGGAGGAAAATAATTCAAAAGGAGAGCATAGAGAGAAGACAGTGGCCTTCAAGGCAGAAGCCACTAGAAAGAATAGGAGGATATCACCATCTCCTCCTAAGGAAGTTGCAGAAGTTAGTTCTGAAAATTCAGATAATCAGGGTTCAGAAAGCTGTGAGTCAGATGCAGATTTTGCTGCATTTACAAGGCAATTCCAGAGATTCTTAAAGAAGAAGTAGTGGAAGTCTAGGCCCTCCTCATCACAGCAAGTTGATGACTATTATCAGAAGAAAAAGTCATCAAGAAAAGAGAAGAGTAGAACAATGCCCAGCAAGGCCACTACTTCAAAGATTGTCTGCTATTGTTGCAATAGGCCTGGACATGTAGTGGCTGACTGTCCTGATAAGAGAAAGGAGTCATCAGACAAGAAGAAGACTTATCAAAAGGGCAAGAAGGAAAAATCCTTTGTTGCAAAGAAGGAAAAGAGCCTAACAGATCAATCAACTTCAGAATCTGAAGCTGAAGCTGAAGCATATATTGGACTGTATGCTGCTACTGAAGAAGAGGAGTTCATGCAATTGCTAGACTCCATCTATGAACAAGAAGATCATCAGTGCATGGGACTGATGGCAGGATTAGAAGAAGACATGTACCAGAATCAGTCTGGTCCTAGTAAGGTACTATGTCCTTCAATAAAATCTGTTTATAGTACAAGTGCAGAATCAGCTACATCTGCATCAAGTGATGTAGATGCATCTGAATCTGAAGGAGATGTCTATCAATTGATAGATAAGTATGGGGACTTGTTACAGGCCCTTAAGAAAAGCAAGAACCTGGTTAAATCTCAGGCTCAGGAAATTGCTGATCTAAAGGTAGCTGCAACTGAGTTTGAAAAAGTAATTGATCAGAAGTTAAATGAAATTGCCAAACTAAAGAATATAACCATTATTCAGATGGGCACAATCAATTATACCAATGATCAAGTGAAGAGTCTGGAGGCCAGACTAAGAATAGAAAAGGAGTTAGTGCCAAGTTACTCTAAGCCAAAGTCTGTCTTACTCTTGATAGATGAATTTGTTACTCAAAAGGGTGAGGCAGGATTAGGATTCAAAGGTAACCCCAGGGCAGCCTAATTCAAGAGGAAAGGCAAAGCTCATGTCAAGCCACTGAACTTTTCAGTCCCTATTAAGTTTAGAAAGGTGCAAGTGCCTTCTAACCAATATGATCATGAAGATATTCATGGTCATTTTAAGACTAATGTTCTGATAAACAAGGGTGTAAATGCCAACAGGCCTATCTATGTTCATAAACCCAATGGTTATAAGAAATCAGTGGGTGAAGCTGTTACAGCACCAGCAATGGACAGAAATTCCTCTGTCAAGGGTGTATCTAGAACTAGATACAATAAGTTTGAATGTTGGTGCTGTGGCAAGAGAGGCCATTTTGCATTAGACTGATGGCATAACACAAGTGTTAGAAAGAACAATAGTCTACCTGTTAGAAGAGATAATGGTAGCTTTTTTAATGCTAACCTGAACCAAGGACCCAAGACTTGCTTGGGTTCTAAGGGTAAGTAAATCTGTATTGCAGGAAAGTCCAAGTGGCCATGCCCCTATATGGTACTTGGACAGTGGTTGTTCCAGGCACATGACTGGAACAAAGGGGCTGCTGAAGGAGTATACATCTGTCAAAGATGGACCTAAAGTGATCTTTGGTGGATCTGAAAAAGGAATCATCAAAGGGTTTGGTAACATTTCTACTAACCTAATTACTATCACCCAAGTGGCTTATGTAAAAGGTTTGAAACACAATCTAATAAGCATAAGCCAGCTGAGTGATTTAGGATATGACATTTCATTTGTTAAGGATGGATGTCATATCAAAAGGTCAAGTGATCAAGAGATCATATTGACTGGATATAGGAAGAGAAATGTATATTGTCTTAATTTTGTATGTAAGAGCAAGGCTTCTTCTATCTGTCTTGTAGCTGATGATAATGCTTCTCATTGTGTCAAGTGGCACAAGAGATTGGCTCATCTTAACTACAAGACAATTGACCAACTCTTTAGCAAAGAGTTAGTAAGGAATGGTCCTCAAGTTAAGTGTATAAAGGAAGGGATATGCTCAGCTTGTCAAAAGGGCAAGCAGACAAAATCCTCCTTTCATAACCTTGAAAACAAGGATTCTGTGAGGTGCTTATACCTCTTACATATGGATCTTTTTGGTCCTATGCCAGTTCATAGTCTAGGTAGGAAGGTCTACACTTTTGTGGTTGAAGATGACTATTCTAGATTTACATGGGTATTCTTTCTGAGACAAAAATCAGAAACCTCAAGTGTCTTACTTAATTTTGTGAAGCAGATTCAGAATGAACTGAATAGTGCAGTGGTCAAAATCAGAAGTGACCATGGTACTGAGTTTCAATCTGAAAGCATGACAAAGTTATGTGAAGACTTTGGGATTTTCCAAGAGTTCTCCTCACCTAGAACACGACAGCAAAATGGCATTGCTGAAAGAAAGAATAGAACATTAATTGAAGCTGGTAGAACTCTATTGAGTGACACATCTCTTCCAGAATATTTCTGGGCTGAGGCAGTTAACACTGCATGTCATGTGATCAATAGGGCTTCTATCACCAAGAACCACAAAAAGACTCCCTATGAGATTATGAAAGGTAGAAAACCAAATCTATCCTACTTCAGGATCTTTGGTTGTAAATGTTATATACTTAACAATGGCAAGACATACCTAACTAAGTTTGCTGCCAAATACCAAGATGGGATATTTGTTGGGTACAGCATAAATAGTAAGGCCTATAGAGTCTTCAACTTGACTACTCAAGTTGTTGAAGAATCTGTACATGTTGTGTTTGATGAAACAAGATTAATCAACTATGAGTTGTCTTGTAGATCAAATGATTCAACAGGTATAAGCAAAAGAATGGACAAGCTCTCCATTACTGAAGCATCAAAGGAAGATGGAGCATTGGAAAATGAAGGCTACTGTCCAGGGGGAGTACAAAACTCAATAGATGTTGATGAAAACTAAGAGGTTCAGCATGAAGAAGGAGCTGGAGATGTTCAACCAGAAAGGAACCTTCCTCCAGCTACAAGACATTTAAGAGATCATCCAGCTGATCAGATTATAGGTGATCCAAGACAGGGAGTGCAGACTAGAAGCAGAAATCAAAGCACAGACCTGCATTCAAGTTTCCTGTCTCAAGTGGAGCCTAAGAAGTTTAAAGAAGCCATCCAAGACCAGCACTGGACTGATGCTATGCAAGAGGAGCTGAATCAATTCAAAAGGTGCAATGTCTGGGAGCTTGTTCCTAAACCAAGAGGCCACAACATAATTGGCACAAAGTGGATTTATAGGAACAAATTGGATGAGAGTGGAATAATTGTGAAGAATAAAGCAAGATTGGTTGCAAAAGGATACAGGCAGGAAGAAGGGATTGACTTTGATCAAACCTTTGCCCCAGTAGCAAGGCTGGAGGCAATCAGAATGTTCCTTGCCTATGCAGCCTATCAAGACTTCAAAGTGTACCAGATGGATGTGAAATCAGCATTCCTGAATGGTGATTTAAAAGAGGAAGTCTATGTAGAGCAGCCATCAGGTTTTGTAGATCCTCTTAAACCTGATTATGTCTATAAGCTTAGGAAAGCTTTGTATGGGTTAAAGCATGCCCCAAGGGCTTGGTATGAAACCCTGTCTACTTTCCTTATTGAGAATAAATTCTCAAGAGGAAAAATAGACAAAACTCTATTTCTTAGGGAATCTAAAGGTAAGATCATCTTAGTTCAGATCTATGTTGATGACATAATCTTTGGATCTACTGAAAACAACTTTTGTAAAAAGTTTGCCAAACTTATGCAAGGGAAGTTTGAGATGAGCAGTATGGGGGAACTTAAGTTCTTCTTGGGACTCCAAGTAAGACAGACTGATGATGGCCTGTCCATATCCCAGTCTAAGTTCACCAAAGAATTAATTAAGAAGTATGGTATGGAGTCATCCTCCACTATGAGAACTTCTATGGGAACAAGTATGCCTATATGCAAAGATGATGCAGGTAAACCTGTTGATGAGTCTTTATATAGAGGGATAGTTGGCTCTCTACTATATCTCACTGCTAGTAGACCAGATATTATATATGCTACATGTGTCTGTGCTAGGTACCAAGCCTGCCCTAAAGAATCTCATTATACTGCAGTCAAAAGGATTCTGAGATATCTTAAGGGCACACCTAATCTAGGCCTTTGGTACCCTAGGAATAGAGATTTTCTACTAACAGGTTATTCAGATGCAGACTTTGCAGGCTGTAGAGAGGATAGAAAGAGTACAACGGGTACATGTCAATTCTTGGGAGGAAGATTGATATCATGGAGTAGTAAGAAGCAGACCAGTGTGGCGATATCCACAACTGAGTCAGAATATGTTGCTGCTGGCAGCTGCTGTGCACAGCTATTGTGGATACAGCATCAGCTTAAAGATTATGGTATTCAAGTAAGTAGAACACCTCTTTTGTGTGATTCTAAGAGTGCAATTTCTATTGCTAATAATCCTGTTTCTCATAGTAGAACTAAGAATATAGAAATTAAATACCATTTTCTTAGAGAACATGTAGAAAGAGAAGACATATCATTGGAATTTGTTAAAACAGATTATCAAATAGCAGATGTATTTACTAAGCCACTGGATGAAACAAAATTCAATAAATTAAAAATTGAATTAGGCATGCTGACCATTGATTAAGTTATCAACAAACTTACAAGTGGCATTAGATTATCAAGTGGTATTGACAAAAACAGAAATTGGCTAAGTAAAATTGTGTCGACACATTCAGTGAAAATGTGTCGACTCAGTAAATTCATGTCGACTAGTCAGAGAATATGTGTCGACACAGAGAATTTGTGTCGACACTTAAGAATCAAATAGTCGACTCATCCAGGAATGTAGTGTCGACTTCACCAGAATAGTGGTGTCGACACTTATAGATTTTGTGTCGACACTTATCCTAAGAGTCGACACAGAATTTCTGATGCTCTACTATGTCTCTCAGGTGTCGACATATCCACAATTGGTGTCGACAAATAGTAGACAGACTTGCTGTCAAGACAATAGAAGTTTGTGTCGACACACTCCATCTGTGTCGACACTTATAGACTGTTTTGCCCGCCTTTTGATCTTCTTTCAATAGAAGGTATAAATAGGTCAAGAATTATTCTGTCGACACGCTTACAAGGTTTTCGAGACTGAAACCCTGTGTCGACATTCTCTCTCTCTCTTCTCTCCAGCTTTCTCGTCTGATCAATGGCACCAAAGGTTGAAGATAACATCAACGAAGGATATGAGTTGGTACGCAATGCCTTTGCTGATGCCCCGACAGATATTCAAAGGGTTATAACTCTAATCTCTGAATCTGGAATAGAGTTTCTAGTTTCTGAACCTTCAAAGATATGGAAGAAGGAGGTGCTTGAATTCTTTACCTCTGCATTAGTGGATTCAGCTGGTCTCAAGATAAAATCCACAGTTCATGGGACAAAGGTGAAAATCACACCAAGAAGTTTGAGAAAGATTCTACAATTGCCTATAGTTGAGAATGAAGAAGAGGTCCCAGCTTCTAAGTCAAGGGAGGCTCTCCAATGGTGTGGATTGGATCCAACCCTGAAGATTGGAGCTGCTTTCAACAGAAAAGGAATGAATCAACAAGGAAAATTTTTGTCTGAAGTAGTTGGGAAAGTAATTTTGTGCAAACCAGGTGGACATGATAGGATTTCAGCCCATATGTTCAGCCTAATGACCAGAATTGTATTTACAATACCAACTAACTGGTCAGCCGTAGTATTTGATAAGATCAAGGAAGGAATCAAGAAGCCAAATCTGGCTAGAATTGTGAGTTTATACCTGACTAAAGTGATCCCTGAAGTTATGCAACAACTGTCTGGGATAAAAATTAATCACATGAGGAAAATGGATATAAGATTATTTTCAAGGTGGGATAGGGTGCTATCTAAAGATATGCCTGATGAGAACAGGCAGGACACCCCTGTGAGATCCCCTGCACATGATCTAGGCACTGCCCAGCATCAAGAAGAGCAAGTGAGAAAGCAGGTTGAAGATCAGCCTGAGTCTGTTCAAGATGAAACCATTCCTGCTCAAATGCAGGGGGAGCAAGCTCACTCTCCTACCCAGAATGTATCTACTTCAGAACAGGTAAAGGGAAAGCAAGTGAGTTTTCCTGCCAAGGACATTCCTAATATTTTTACTCCTGCACAGTTACAGGGGGAGCAAGTACATTCTCCTACCCAGGAAATTCCACATACTGAACAAGTGCAGGAGGTGCAAATGTCTGAATAAGTGCAAGAGGAAGAACAAATTGATTTATCAAAAGATTTGAATATTGCAGATCTGGATGATTCAACATCTGTTCAAGCTCAGAAGGAATACACTCTAGATGAGTTATTTCCTAATATTGAAATTGCTACTGATAGAATAGAGGAGGAGCAAGAAAATGAGAAGGCACTAGATATGGAGATAGAGCAAGAAGCTGAGAAAGAACAAGGAGTTGAGAAGGAGCAAGTAGTTGAGGGGGAGCCTGTGCATGTTGAGGCTGAACAACATGGCACTGAGACAGATATTCCTCCTACTTCTCCTGACAGAGTTCAAATTGAAAGTTCATCTGATTCTGAGAATGAAGAAGCCAGACTGGCTAAGAAGAAAAAGCTCATGGTCTTTAAGAGAAGGAGCAAAAGCTATAAGCAGACTCTACAAACTACACCTCTCCAATCTCCTTCTGAATTTAATTATAACAAGTTTATGATAGACTTGCAAGTTAAGTTGGATGAACACAGATTGGCTGTTGAAAAGTATGTTGATGAGAGCAATAAATCCCTTCAATTTGACTTAGCTCAAGATATTAAATCTATTAGATTTGAAGTAAATATGAATAAGAAGGAACTGACAGATTGCTTCCATAAGAGAGGTAATGCTGTAGTGTTTTTGGCTAAACAACAGCAGTCTATCCTCACTAAAGTGGATGATATTGCTTTAAAGTAAGGTTATGTTTTGGAGAATCAGCTAAGGATGAATGATAATTTGACTGAATCTCACCATGAAATTCTTGAAAAGTTCACAAAGGCTACTGCAGGGATGACTGAAGCAAGAGCAAAGGAGATGGAAGAGTTTGATAAGAAACTTCAAGAAGCCATTGAATCAGTTAAGACTGCCATCACTACATCTCAGAAGGACATATCTGACAAACTACAAAAATTGAAACCATATTTTAAAGAAGGTGTAAATTATCTAGATGGCCAGATCAGATTTCAAAAGAATGATCTAAGAGATCATATTACCAGAGAAGTCATAAAGGGGGAGAGGTTGTTAGTTCATGCTAGCTCAGAGCACACCAAATGGGTGACAAATAGTATTCGAGCCACATTGGGATATCCACCTTTGTGTGATGATGCTATGGTGGCTGAGTCCGGAATTCAAACAGGTCTACTAGAAGGCAATCAACCTAAGATTGCCCAAGTCATTTACCCTCCTCCTGATTTTGATATGATTGATCAGCAAGTTCAGGATATGTATAGTCCTCCAAAGGAGGTTACCAAGGTTGTTATTGAAAAAGTTGATAAGCTTGATGCCAACTTGCAAGAACAGCAAGATGCTCTACTATCAAAGAAAAGATTTAGAGAGCAGGCTGAACTTAAGCCAGATTTTGAGCAGTGGAGCCCTACTTCAAGAAATATTATACTAACTGTATGGAAGGCTGTAAAGGATAAAGTACATGAAAGAGGAAAGTGGTATAATGAAATGGAATGGAAAAAGTATGAAGCTAGGCAGGAAGCCATAGTACAGTTCAGGAGAAAAGCCAAGCTGGGAAGGCTGCCACCAGATGCTCAGGAGCCGAGCAAGTACTTTCCAAAGCCCTTTCATTACTTTGAAAGGCAAAGGCTCAAGGAAGAAGCACAGAAGAAAGCTGAGCTAAAAGGCAAGAAGCCAGCTGAAGTTGCTGAAGCTCCTGTGAAGGCTCAAATCCAATCTGGCAAAGGAATTGTCATAAAAGAGCCTGATCAGTCTTAGTTCTAAGTTCTTTCAAAAGTGTTTTGTAATGTTTTGTTTAATCATTCAATATAAACATCTGTAATCAAATATTACCAAGTTATAAACAAAATTTTGTTTGGAATTATATATTCATGTTCACTCTGTGATGAATTGTTAATATTTTGTTTATTTTAAGTATTTCTGTAATGTCATACATCATCATATTATATTTGTTATAAATGGTGTATATCATTAACTAAAAGGGTTATTACTTCTCCAAATAGAGGGAGATTGTTGGGTACATTGGAAAATGTGTACCTGATTTGAAGAAGCCTAACTTAGCTTAATGATATACATCAAGGTGTATTTGATGTTGTTTTAAGTTGACATGTGCAGGTGAAGAAGTATTAAAGAATACAGGAAATTATTCTAAGTCCATATGTCGACACCTGAAGAAATTGTGTCGACACTTCAGAATAATTATGTCGACACTTGAAGGAAGCAGTGTCGACTCACAGAAAGATAGTCGACCACATTTGTGTCGACACTGGGAAGCAGTGTCGACTCACAGAAAGATAGTCGACCATATTTGTGTTGACACTGGGAAGCAATGTCGACTCACAGAAAGATAGTCGACCACATTTGTGTCGACACTGGGAAGCAGTGTCGACTCACAGAAAGATAGTCGACCTCAACTATGTCGACACCTAAAGGCAGAGTCGACACATACTGAGTTCTGAATCTACAACAACTATGTCGACACACAGGACTTGTGTCGACATACTGCCAAGTCAAGACCAAGTTATTTTCTGAAGAAAGATGAAGTGTTGAGTCGATACAAATTCTCTGTGTCGACTCATTCTCAAGATGAAGTTCTGAAGAAGCAGTGTCGACTTAAAGGCAAACTAGTCGACATCATCAAAGGCTGTGTCGACACCAAAGTCACTTGTGTCGACACATATAGACAGTTGGTCTCGACACTTTCTGACAGTCTGTCTCAACACTTTGCTGTCCAAGACTAAGGCACAGGATCTGTTTGAAGACTTGACAGCTGTGGGTTATGACAGGTTAACTGAAGCTGTCAGACTTGTCAGAAGTCAGTTAGAAACCGGATCAGCCGGTTACCATGAAGAAGATCTATAAATAGACAGATTCAGAGAGAAGTAAGAAGAGATTGGATTTTGGCAATCAATTTGAGAAAACAAATCAAGAAGGAGTAATACACTAAAGAAGATCTTCATCAGAAGATCTAAGAAGACGATCTCAGGATCTGTCTAAGAAGAGTTCTTTCAAGAATTCAGAAGTATCATCAAAGGTGTTGGATAGAGAGGGATCCAGCCACTTGAAGAAGAAGAATAAGGAAGCCGTCATTGGTTTCTCAAGAAGCTGTTTAGAAATCAACTCATCTAAGTTCAGATTCAAGAAGCTTTGAAGAAAGCTCAGATTCAGTTGATTTCATCAGCTGATTAAGATTTGTCTTGTTCTTTTCTCTCTCAACAAAGGCAAGACATTAAAAACTTCTTTTCTAATTTCTGTAGGATCTGTCAATACAGATCTGAGTTATAAGCCTGTGTTATAAAGGCTGAGTGTATGAGAGTTGATCTCTGAGTGGTAGGGCTATTTGCCTGAGTGTAGGAGAAGGTTCTTCTCTGAGTTGTAGGCTTTGTGATAAAGCTGAGGTAGGGCTGTTGAGCCTGAGTTGTAGGAACCTTTTCAGGTTCTGAGCTGTAGGATCTGTGGATCTGAGTAAAGAGGAAGTTTGGCCGAATCTAGCATACTGCTAGATAGGTGAAGGGGGAAAGTGGATGTACCCAGACCTTGGGGAACCACTATAAAACAGTGTGCAATCTGTGATAATTAAATTTCTGTGACTACTGTGCTGTGCGTTTTAATTCTGTAATTGAATTCTTCCAAAAAGTGTTAACAAGCTTTAGAACCTATTCATCCTCCCCCCTCTAGGTGTTTAGGTTGTCTTGAAAGTAAAACTATCAAATAGTAAAGAACAAAGCAAGACTGCTTGCTAAAGGATATAGGCAGGAAGAGGGAATAGATTTTGATCAGACATTTGCCCCAGTAGCAAGACTGGAGGCAATCAGGATGTTTCTTGCCTATGCTGCATACCAAGGATTCAAGGTATACCAAATGGATGTGAAATCAGCATTTCTGAATGGAGATCTAAAAGAAGAAGTCTATATGGAACAGCCATCAGGTTTTATAGACTCTCTTAAACCTGATTATGTTTTTAGACTTAGGAAAGCTTTATATGGGTTAAAGCAAGCCCCAAGGGCTTGGTATGACACCCTGTCTACTTTCCTTATTGAGAACAAATTCTCAAGAGGCAAAATAGACAAGACTCTATTCCTTAGGGAGTCTAAAGGCAAGATAATCTTAGTCCAAATCTATGTGGATGACATAATTTTTGGGTCTATAGAAAACAACCTTTGCAAGAAGTTTGCCAAATTTATACAAGGGAAGTTTGAAATGAGTAGTATGGGGGAACTTAAGTTCTTCTTGGGACTCCAAGTAAGACAGACTGATGATGACTTGTCCATATCCTAGTCTAAGTTCACCAAAGAGTTGATAAAGAAATATGGTATGGAATCTTCCTCTACCATGAAAACTCCTATGGGAACAAATATTCCTATATGTAAAGATGATACAGGTAAGCCTGTAGATGAGTCTTTGTATAGAGGAATAGTTGGTTCTCTATTATACCTCACAGCTAGTAGACCAGATATTATGTATGCTACATGTGTCTGTGCTAGGTACCAGGCATGCCCTAAAGAATCTCATTACACTGCTGTTAAAAGAATTTTGAGATATTTAAAGGGCACACCAAATCTAGGCCTTTGGTACCCTAGGAATAGAGATTTTCAACTAATAGGTTATTCAGATGCAGATTTTGCAGGCTGTAGAGAGGATAGAAAGAGTACTACAGGTACTTGCCAATTTTTGGGAGGAAGACTGATATCATGGAGCAGTAAGAAGCAGACCAATGTGGCAATATCCATAGCTGAGTCTGAATATGTTGCTGCTGGAAGTTGTTGTGCACAGCTATTGTGGATTCAGCATCAGTTAAAGGACTATGGTATTCAAGTAAGTAGAACACCTTTATTGTGTGATTCTAAGAGTACTATTTCTATTGTTAACAATCCTGTTTCTCATAGTAGAACTAAGCATATAGAAATAAAATATCATTTTCTTAGAGAGCATGTAGAAAGAGAAGATATCTCATTGGAATTTGTTAAAACAAATTATCAAATTGCAGATATATTTACTAAGCCACTGGATGAAACAAAATTCAATAAATTTAAAATTGAATTAGGAATGCTGACCATTGATTAGTATATCAACAAATAGAAATTGGCTAAGTAAAATGGTGTCGACACTTTCAGTGATAAAGTGTCGACTCAGTATAGTTATGTCGACTTGTCAGAGAATTAGTGTCGACACAGAGAATTTGTGTCGACACTTAAGGGTCAAATAGTCGACTAATCCAGAAATGTAGTGTCGACTTCACCAGAATAATGGTGTCGACACTTATAGATTTTTTGTCGACACTTGTACTAAGAGTCGACACAGAATTTCTGATGCTCTACTATGTCTCTCTTGTGTCGACATATCCTCAATTGGTGTCGATGCACAGTAGTCAACATTGATGTCGAGACAGTAAAAGTTTGTGTCGACACATTTCATCTGTGTCGACACATTTAGTCTGTTTTTGCCCGACTTTTGACCTTCTTTCATTAGAGGGTATAAATAGGTCAAGAACGTATTCTATCGACACACTCACAAGGTTTTCGAGACTAAAACCCTGTGTCGACATTCTCTCTCTTCTCTTCTCTCCTGTTTTCTCATCTTTCCAATGGCGTCAAAGGTTGAGGATAACGTCAATGAGGGATATGAGCTGGTTAGGGCTGCGTTTGACAATGCCATGCCTGAAATAAAACAGGTGATATCCTATCTTGCTGATAATGGATTGGAATATCTGGTTTCTGCACCCACCAAAATCTGGAAGAAGGAGGTACTTGAATTTTACACTTCAGCATCAGTGGATTCTTCTGGACTCAAGATCAAATCCACAGTTCATGGAACCAAGATGAAACTTACTCTACGGAGTTTAAGAAAGATTCTTCAATTACTAAGCATTGAGAATGTAGAAGAGGTCCCAGCCTCTAAGACAAGGGAGGCTCTACAATGGTGTGGATTGGATCCAACCGTCAAAATTGGAGCAGCCATCAACAGAAAAGGAATGAATCCACAAGGCAAATTTCTATCTGAAGTGGTTGGGAAGGTGATTTTGTGTAAACCTGGCAGCCATGATAGGATTTCGGCCTTAATGTTTACCCTCATGACAAGGATAATCTTCAGGGTTAACACAGACTGGTCAGCAGTTGTGTTTGATAAAATCAAGGAAGGACTTAAGAAGCCAAATCTGGCTAGGATTTTGAGTCTATATCTGGCTGGACTCATCCCAGAGGTCATGCAACAAATTCCTGGGACTAATATCAATCACATGAGAAAATGGACATGAGATTATTCTCAAGATGGGATAGAGTTCTGTCCAAAGAGTTGCCTGATGTGGACAGGCAGGACACACCAGAGAAATCCCCAGGTCATGATCAAAGTACTGAACAACTTCCAGGAGATCAAGTGAGAGAGCAGGCTGAAGACCAGCCTGAGTCTACTCAAGTCCAGGATGAATCTTTACCTACACAGGTGCAGAGGGAGCAAGTTTATTCTCCTGCCCAGGACATTCCTAACACTGAACAGGTGCAGGGGGAGCATATTTCTGAACAAGTGCAAGAGGAAGAACAAATAGATTTATCAAAAGATTTGCACACTGCTGGCCTAGATGACTCATCTTCTGCTCAGGCACAAAAGGAATTCACTCTAGATGAGTTGTTTTCTAATGTTGAAATTGCTACTGATAGAGTTGAGGAGGAGCAAGAAATTGAGAAGGAGCTCAAAATTGAGGGGGAGCAAGTGATTGTTGACAAAGATCAACATATCACTGAGACAGATATTCCTCCTTCACCTCCTGAAAGAGTTCAGATTGAAAGCTCTTCAGAATCTGAGTCTGCAGAAGACAGAGTGGCAAAGAAAAGGAAGCTCATGGTCTTCAAAAGAAGAAGCCATAACTACAAGCAGGCACTACAGACTTCAAATCATCAATCTCCATCTGATTTTAATTACAACAAGTTCATGGTAGATTTGCAGGTGAAGCTAGATAATCAGAGATTAGCCTTGGAGAAATATGTTGATGAAAGTCATAAAAATCTTCAGTTTGATCAGGCTCAAGATATAAAGTCTATAAGATTTGATGTCAATCAACATAAAAGAGAAATGACTGATTGTTTTACAAAAGGGGCACATGCTGTTATATATCTGGCCCAACAATAAGGGGAAATGAAGAAAGAAATAGATGCTCAATCTATTAATCAAGGATACATTCTTGAAAATCAGAAACGGCTAAATGACAATCTGACAACTGCCAACACAGATATTCTTGCTCAATTTCAAACAACCATGTCTAAATTGACTGAAGCTAGGGCAGCTGAAATGCTAGCATATAACACTAAGTTCAAAACTGCTTTAGACTCAGTTCAATCAGCCATAACCACTTCCCAGAAGGACATTACTGCAAAACTTAACAAGTTGAAACCCTTCTTCAAAGATGGCATTAATTATCTAGATGGTCAGATCAGGTTTCAGAAGGAAGATCTCAGAGATCATGTAGCAAGAGAAGTCCTAAAGGGGGAGAGGGTACTTATTTCTGCTGGCTCAGAACATGCCAAGTGGGTCACTAACAGTGTCAGAGCCACATTGGGATATCCACCCCTTTGTGATGATGATAATATGGCAGAGTCAGGAGTTCAGCCACAAGGTCCACTTGAAGGCAACCAACCAGAGGTTGCTCAAGTCATATACCGCCATGCAGATTTTGACTTGATTCATCAGATGGTGCAAACTATGTATAGTCCTCCAGAGGAGGTTTCAAATATTATACTTGGAAAAGTAGACATGCCTGAACCTGCAATCAAGGCTCAGCAAGAGGCTCAACTGTCAAAGAAGAGATTTAGGGAGCAAGCTGAACTAAAACCTGATTTTGAACAGTGGAGCCCTACCTCTAGAAACATCATACTAACTGCCTGGAAAGCTGTAAAAGATCAAGTCCATGAAAGGGGCAAGTGGTATAATGAACAAGAATGGCAGAAGCATGAAGCCAGACAGGAGGCTATTGTTCAGTATAGAAGGAAAGCTAAGATGGGAAAGATACCTCCTGATGCTGTGGAGCCTAACAAATACTTTCCCAAGCCGTATCACTACTTTGAGAGACAAAGACTGAAGACTGAGGCTCAGGAGAAGGCTGATCTTAAAGGCAAAAAGCCCATGGAAGAAACTAAACCTTCTGTGTAGGCTCAAGTACAACCAGGAAGAGGGATTGTTATTAAGGAGCCTGATCAGTCTTAGTCTAAGATATCTTAGTTTTAGTTTTAGTTTAAAAAATTGTGTAATGTGAAACATTCAGTGTTAAACATTTTGTAAACAATCATTTTGACATAATACACAAAATCCTGCTCTTTAAGTAATTTTTGTGTATATGCTTTTATCTCTGTGATGAATCTGTGCAAATGTTTTGATTGTTAATATTTTCTGTAATATTAAGCTTATATACATCATCATCATTTTGTTTATTATTATCATAAGTGGTGTATATCATTAGTTAATATGGGTTATGACTTCTCCAAATATGGGGGAGATTGTTGGGTACATTGGAAAATGTGTACCTGATTTGAAGAAGCCTAACTTAGCATAATGATATACATCAAGGTGTATTTGATGTTGTTTAAGTTGAATGTGTGCAGGTTAAAAGTATGGAAAAATTTCTAAGTCCATGTGTCGACACCAGAAGAAGATGTGTCGACACTTCAGGAAGATTGTGTCGACACTTAAAGAAGGTTGTGTCGACATAGAGATAATGAGTCGACATCAACTGTGTCGACACCAGGAGGCTGTGTCGACACACAGAGGCAGAGTCGACAATATTTTTGTCGACACCAGAAGACTGAGTCGACACATATAGGCAGAGTTGACAAAAGCTGTGTCGACACCTGAAGGCAGTGTCGACACATACTATGTTCTGAATCTACATCAACTGTGTCGACACACAGGACTTGTGTCGACACATTGCCAAGTCTAGACCAAGTCATTTGCTGAAGAATGATGAAGTGTTTAAGTCAACACAAATACTCTGTGTCGACTCATTCTCAAGTTGTAGTATGCAGAAGCTGAGTCGACTTAAAGGCAAACTTGTCGACTTCACTAGAGGCAGTGTCGACACCGAAGTTACTTGTGTTGACACATATAGACAGATGGTCTCGACACTTTCTGATAGACAGTCTCGACACTTTGCTGTCCAAGACAAAGGCACAAGATCTGTTTGAAGACTTGACAGCTGTGGGTTACAACAGGTTAACTGAAGCTGTCAGACTTGTCAGAAGACAGTTAGAAACCTGATCAGCCGGTCACCAAAAAGAAGGTCTATAAATAGACAGATTCAGAAGTAGAATATAGAGTTTTTTTGTTTTCTTTATTGAGAAGCAACACACATAAAAACTGATTAAGGAATCAAATCAAGAAAGTGCAAGGCACTGAAGAAGATCTTCATCTGAAGATCTAAGAAGACATTCTGAAGGGTTCAACCTCTCAGGATCAGTCTAAGGAGAATTCATCCTAGAATTCTGAAGAATTTTCAAAGGGATTGGATAGAGAGGGATCCAGCCGTTTGAAGATCAAGAAGGAAGCTGTTACAGGTTTCTCAAGAAGCTGTTTGGAAATCAACTCAGCTAGTTCAGATTCAAGAAGCTTTGAAGAAAGCTAAGATTCAGTTGATTTCATCCATCAGCTGATCAGGTGCTGTCTTGTCCTTTCTCTCTCAACAAGGGCAAGATTCTATAAAACTCTTTTCTAAATTCTGTAGGATCTATTAATATAGATCTGAGTTGTAAGCCTATGTTATAAAGGCTGAGTGTAGGAGAGATAATCTCTGAGTTGTAGGTCTTGAATAAAGACTGAGGTAGGGCTGAATTGCCTGAGCTGTAGGAGTGTGGTATCACTCTGAGTTGTAGGAATCCATTTTGGATTCTGAGCTGTAGGATCTGAGGATCTGAGTTAAGGAAGGGAGTTTGGCTGAATCTAGCACACTGCTAGATAGGCGAAGGGGGAAAGTGGATGTACCCAGATCTTGGGGAACCACTATAAATACTTGTTGCATTCTATGATGTGTAGTTCTAGATTTTGTGATTGTGATTGCTAAAGTAGCTGCAGAACTCATAGAAAATAGTCTTTAATTACTTAATCATTCTGCCTTAAGTTTGAAAAGAAAATAAGAACCTATTCACCCCCCCCCCCTCTAGGTGTCTAGGTAATTTTGAAAGTAAAACTATCACTAGTCCAATTTGTGATCGTCTTCATCGACGACACATTGGGGGTAATTTTAGTGCGAAGGGTATCGCTTCTGAATATCTACTCTTGGTTTTGTGGATGCTAAGAAGGAACCATGTATACACCAAGTTCTCCTAACACGAGTCTTGGGTTATCCTCGTGGCGCTTCTCGGTCCTTTAGTTGGTAGAGTGAGAGCGTGGGGGTCCAGTGTTGTTAGTCGCAATACAAGGGTGGCCTGTGTTGTCTCGGTAGCAGAAGTCCAGAGTTTCTGGTATGGTCGGCTACTACAGGCGCTTCGTAGAGGACTTCCCGCGGATATTATTACCCCTCACATCGTTGTCAAGAAAAAGCTTAAAAGGATTGCTTAGATGCGCGAGTGCGCCCAAACTTTGAAGGGTTAAAGAGTTGGTCAACCACGACACCAATGTTAAGTTCGCCGAGTGGAACCAAAAGCCGTGAGATCTACAGCACTGCCTTGGGCAGTGGATTGGACTGCGTGCTGCTGCAGCGTGGTAATGTTGTGGCTTATGGTTCACATTATTTGAAAGAGCACGAGGGGAATTGCCCGGTCCGCCATCTGGAGTTAGCGGCCGTGTATTTTGCGCTTAAACTGTAGAGGCATTATTCGTACAGCGCTTAAGTCGATGTTTGTACCGATCATAGGATTCTGATATATCGGTTGGTTAAAAAGGGTCGGAAATTGAGGCAGCAAAAATGGATGGAGTTCCTGGGGGACTATACGTTCGAAAGTTATTTTGTGCTTATTGTACGACAATGTATTGCGGATGCGTTGAGACACAGGGCTTCCGCCCAAGCCAACTAGCTGTAGGTTCATGTTGAGGGCTTGACCTGGGGGTTGGAGATGTTAGCTATCTCTTGCGTTGATAAGCAGACTAGCATCGAAGCGTAATGGAGCTGGTCGGAAGGCCAGTATGGCCTGGCTGATCGTAGTTGGCATACTATGGTTTGTGTAGCTGCTTGAAGTAAATCATGAGTGCAGCTCGGTGGGTCAAAATCCCAAATCAACGGTTGTAGGTGGGCTACCAAGGAAAGACAACCATTTGTGCGGCCCAGGCATGGACAATTGATGGGTGGAGTTGTGGTATGTTATACCAAGTATTCAATTAACTTAGGAAGCACGAGTTATGCCGTTATCCTAAGAAATTGCTTTGGTGGCTGGGGCTCAAGAGAGCCGTAGCGTTGTTTGTGTCTATGCGCCAGCCTTGCGCCTTAGTGAAGGCAGAGTGCCAAGTGCCGGGGGATTCTTGAATCCTTGCCTATTTCGTAATAGAAGTTCGGCTGGACTATGTGCATGGTTTGCCAAAGTCATAGTGAAGAAGCGACGTCGTGTGGGTGATCGTAATTGTGTTGACTTTAGTGTCGCACTTCATTCCGCATAGGAAGGATAATTCGGCGGAGTAACTGGCAAATGTTTTTGGATAACATAGTTAGACTGCATGGTGTGCCCCACAACATCGTGAGCAATCGAGGTGGGCGTTCTACGTCCAATGATTGGAGGTGGTTATAGAAAGTGCTGGAGACTAAGTTGTAGTTTAGTCCAGTCTTACATCCGCGGACGGATGAGCAGACCGAGTGGGTCAACAGGACGTTGGAGGACGTGCTTCGCATGTGCGTTCTGGACTTCAGGAAGTAGTGGGAAGGCAATCTGTTTTGGTAAAGTTTGCGTACAACTTTAGCTACCAAACGAGCATGCAAATGGCGCCCTTCGAGGCCCTTCTTGGTAGAAGTCGTCGCATGCCGTTGTCGAGGCTAGAAACGGATGACACGAAGTTGTATTTAAAGTAAGATGTGGTAAACACTACCCCTTTGGTGCGAACCATATGAGCACTGTTGCTAATCGCTCGGGGGAGGCAGACTAAGTACTTTAACGCCACGTATCGGAAGGTGGAAATATCGGATGGCGCATGGGAAGTTTTAGTCATTCAAGAGTGTTTCACGGGAGAGATGCTTGGGGAAGCTGAGCCCGGTATACCTTGGACCACTTGAGGTTTTGGAGCGGTTTGCTGAGGCGGCGCAAGAGCCTTCGAACTTGATCATGAGTGATCAAGTTTTGGTGGACGAAAGGTTGACGTCTAGGGTCAAACCTGTTCGTTTTGGAGACCGTGAAGTCGAGCGACTTTCTCTCAAGGAGATCAAGATAGTCGTGGTCCGGTGGGGCAATTGCGATAGCAAGGAGCTCTCTTAGGAACGAGAGCAATCTATGCTGGATGTGTACCCGGAGCTGTTCCGCCTGGGTACCGTTGAGAGTTTCTGTTTTCTCTCCTTTAGTAATTTCGTGGATGAAATTCTTTTAAGGGGGGAGAGTTGTAACACCCCCGAAACTCAAAAGAGGGACGGGTGACGTTTTAAGCAAAGTCTGGGTTTTGGAGCAGGTGTCACGGGCGTGACACGGGCGTGTCACGGGCATGACACGAGCGTGTCACGGGCATGTTCGGCCACGGGTTATGTAGTCGACATTTTGACGATCGGCGATCGTCGAGTTGAGGCACACGGCCTGGGACACGGGCGTGTCCCAGGGCGTGTCACGCTTGGGAGTTTTCTGAGTCATGTACACAGGTCATGACACGGGCACAGACATGGGCGTGTCACATGTGACACGGGCGTATCGGGTGCCGTGTCGCAGGTCGTGTCCTTCTCGGGAAAAGAGTGTTGGTCGTTGCACACGGGGCGTGACACGGGTCATAAAACGGTCGTGTCGCATGCGACACAGGCGTGTCGGAGGCCGTGTCGAATGCCGTGTGCTGGATATTGCGTCGGTCGAGACGGCGAATGGGTGACACGGTCATGCACACGGCCGTGTTGCAACCCGTGTTTGGCCCAGATTTTGTAAAATTGGGCTGAATCGCAGCTGTTCGATTTCATGATTTGGGATCCGACGGTTCAGGGTTGCTGCTGGCATGTTATATCCGGGAATAGGGTTTTGAAGCCCTCATTTCACTTGGGCTTTATCTCTCTAAGATCTAGAGAGAAGGGAGAGCTAGGAGGAGGAAGAAGACCAAAGATCCGGTCACCGGCGGAGCTTCGGAGCTCCAAATCACGATTCGAGTCTGGATCCGCGAAGGCGAGGCCGATACGGTGCTTTCCATCTGACTAGATCATCATGGCGCCGAGGAAAAGCGCAAGGGTAACAATTCTCTTCTTGAGCATGTGAAGCTCTTCTTCCTTTGCATGGGAAAACCCCTCTCCCGCGAGTGTGCGGCGAGATTGTGGTATTCCTTGGGGTAGATATGTAAAGTTCCCCTTGTTAGAGTCTGGAATCACAGTACGGACATAGGCATGTTGTGTGAAGCCTACCCGGACGTGTTGGTATGGATCGGTGATGATTTGCTGTGCATTTTTTTAGCCGGAGAATACTCCGAGCGTTTTGATTATTTTCGGGTTGCTATGTAGTAGAATGCATCAGGGAATCTGAGGGATTAACCCCGAGGTGCACCCGGAAATCTGGACGGAAACGCATTTCTGTCATAGCGGTGGCCTGGGAGCCAACCGGGTACATAGCGGGGCTATGTACTGTGTTTGAACGGTATTTGGGAATGGGGAAGCTTAGTCCGCGTCAAAGGCCAATTTGCAACGGCGGGGTGAGCAACGGACTGGTGGATCCCTACCCGATCCACCTACTCGGTTAAAGTGACCTAAAGTTTTACGTGGGACTTACCGAGGTTTGGAGATCGATTCTAGGCTACGGCTGAAAGGACTAAATGCTCACGAGGTTGCCACCCTGGGGGTTATGGCGGAGTCAAGGACCGGACGGGGTTCGGACTGGCCCGCCGAGTAAGTGCCCTAAGAGCACGGGGTGTACGGCCATGTGAGCGTGCACCTGTGATGTGATGCTTATTTTGTTATGTTGCTTGTTTTGCTAACAAGTGCAGGGAAGAAGCTTTGCCCCCCCGGTTTGGGGGCGGAATCGTTATAATTTGGTCAGCATAGCTGACTGTTGCCTTTGTTTACCACCGTGCGGTGGATTGTTGCTTGCAGGTGCTGCGGAGCCGAGAGGTAATTAGCGGGCTAAAGCCCGAGTTACTGTACCGGCCCTCGAAGGCCAAGTTTTGAGTGTTTTCCTTTTTGTACTCATGTGTGACCGGCCTGCGTGCCGAGGTTTGGAAGACACTTTTTATTAAGCAAACTCTTGTAAGGCTTTAAGGCCAATATTCGTGTATTAAACATTCCTTGTTTTTAGTCGCGTGGACATTCATGTTGGCAGGGTTCTCAATTGTGCAACTTAATAATTGCTTCTGCTAGGTGCTGTGTAGGACGTTGTGATTGGTTGAATGGTTTCAATGCGTAACCAACCGGTCTGTCCGTAGTATATGGCGTCGGGCCCCGGCCGGACCTACTGTTATATACTATGCAACGGATAGGGGTGTTACATAGACTTATTAAGTGTTGGTGCTGGAATAGCATTCTTCAAGAACTCCTCTTTAATATGATGGGCATGCCTATAGATTGGTCTATTGGCATTAGCACCCTTGCTCATGAAATTTTCATGCTCACAGTGACCATGTGTAATGTCATGATCATACCTGTTAGTAGGATTCACTGCCTTCTTAAAGAAAATAGGGGGATTAACAGCTAAAGGCTGAACTGTGGCTTTACCTTTTCTATGAGAATTGGTTGCCCTAGTTCTTCCCTTAAAGCCTAAACCAGTCTTTCTTTTTTGTGAAACAAAATTATCTATCAAAGGTAAGACTGATTTTGACTTGGAGAATTTAGCCACAAGCTCTCTCTCTTGCTGAAGTTTTCCCTCTAGTTTCTTGATATGATTCTCTTTGAATGAGATTGTGCACATCTGAATAACTATAATGTTTTTCAATTTGGAAACCTCATTCAGTTTTTGATCCAACAGTTTTGCTGAATCTGCTGCAGCCAGCTTAAGAGACTCAATCTCTTTGGCTTGCTCTTTAACAAGAAACTTGCTCTTCTTTAGAGCATGCAACAACCCACCATACTCATTAATGAGTTGGTGAACATCCCCCTCAGACTCGGATCCATCCACTTCTTTTGAAGAAGATGCTTCTGATTCTGATCCAGTAAAGTAATCTGAGACTAGAGGAGAATTGTTTATCTTACTTGGTTCAGACTGATCCTGACACTTATCTTCTTCAGATTGAGCCATCAGCCCTTTACAACAATATTCTTCCACTCTATTTATGGAGTCCAGCATCTGTAGGAATTCTAGTTCCCTAGAATCCTCTTCTGTTGAGAAGAGTCCAGCATATGCTTCTGCCTCTTCTTCTTCAGATTCTGAAGATGAAGAGTCTGTCCAACTCTTCTCCTTCTGAGCCACTAGAGACTTCTCCTTCTTGCCTTTGACCAGCTGCTTCTTCTTGTCCTTTGACTCCTTTATTTTCTCTGGACAGTCAACTATGACATGCCCAGACTTGTTGCAGCAATAACACACAATCTTAGAATTAGATTGTTTACCATGTTTAGAAGCATACCTGTCCTCCTTAGGTGTTTTCTTCTTCTTGTAGTATTCATCCTTGGAATAGGATGTAGATGAAGGCCTGGTTATCCAATTCTTTTTCTTCATGAACCTTTGGAATTGTCTTGTGAAGGCAGCGAAGTCTTCATCAGATGTGTGACTATCTGATGTACTTGTTTCAGGAACTCCTTCTTCTGCTTCAGTACTCCTTCTAGGTGGAGAAGGAAATTTTATCCTACCCTTCCTTGAGCCCTCAGCCTTGAAGGCAACTGACTTTTCTTTATGTTCAAATCTGCTGCCCTTCTCTCCCTCTTTCCTAGCAGTAAGCTGCATTTCATATGAAAGCAGTTTTCCAAAAAGTTTAGGTGGAGGTGTGTCAGCCAGTTTGGCCACTTCCCTGATGGCACATATCTTAGTGTCCCAATCCTTTGTTAGGGACCTAAGAAACTTGTCATTCAGTTCATAAGTACTGAAGACTCTTCCATATGTCATCAGTTCATTCACTATTCTGAAAAAAAAATTATAGCATTCAGCTATGTTGTTAGTTTTAGTCTGCCTAAAGCTCTCATACTCCTGATTCAGCATTGACTTCCTGTCCTCTCTGACTTCTTCTGTGCCTTCCATATAGACAATCAATGTATCCCACATTTCTTTGGAAGTTTTACAGTGCACAAGATTCTGGAATGTTGCATCATCTATGGCACTTACAATTATATTCTGAGCTCTTTTATCTAATGTAGCCAAGATGATTTCATCCTTAGTCATTTCTGAATAACTCTTTGGAGTTTGAATGTTTGCATCAAGAACTGAAACCTTCATTGGGATGAAGGGGTCTTCCTGTACTGTGATATAAATTCTTGGATCAGATGCTTCCATAAACAGCCTGGCCCTTTCTTTCCAAATGCCAAAAGATTCTTTCCTGCATATAGGCAATTTCATAGATCCAAATTCCTTTTGATTTTCACTTGAACTCATTCTTGTTATCTGTTATTTGCCTTGGAGAAATCCTCTGACTGTTAGGTCAAATTTTGAGGAACCTCCCTCTGATACCACTTGAAAGACTTTATTTCAAGAGCCTAAACACCTAGAGGGGAGGGGGTGAATAGGTTCTAATCTTTTTGTATCTTTTTAATTTTTTTAGACAAACAGTTATAAGAATTCTTTCAGCACAGATTAATCAATCTACAGAAAATAAACACATCACAGCAAACACCAGACTTATATTGGTTCCCTAAGATATGGGTACATCCACTTTCCCCCTTTGCCTATCCAGCAGATAACTAGATTCAGCCTAACTTCCTTCCACTGGCTCAGATCCTCAGATCTTACAATCTCAGAACACAAGATGGTTCCTACACCTCAGACTTAACACAAGTCCTACCTCAGATTCTTCTCCAGAATCCTACCTCAGGCCTCAGCCCTACCTCAGCCTTTATAATTAGGCTTACAACTAAGACTTTCCACAAGTCCTACCTCAAGCACACAGCCCTACCTCAGCCTTTATAATTATAGGCTTACAATCTCAGATCTAACAGTAGATCCTACAAGAATTTGTGAGTAAAGAGTAACAGAAAACTTCACCAGCTAGATTTCTCTGTTGATGTTGTCTTCTTGATCAGTTCTTGTACAGACTGATCCTTCTGATCCAACCTAACTTAGCTTTTCAAAGTTTCTTAATTAGAACAAAATAAGGTGGATCTTCTCTGTTGATGAAGATGATCTTCAATCAGCTTTTTCCTTAAATTCAGATTGAACTCTGAATCTTTCTTGCAGACAGCCTTTGATCTGACAGAATTCTTCTTATTGATTACGCTTCTTTTTTCTTCATCTATTCCGATCTGTCTCTTATATAGAGCTTGCTCCACGGTTACCGACTGATCCGGTTCATAACAAACTTCTAACAGTTCAGACAGTGGTGTCAGACCGGCTAGTTATGATATCTGTCAAGTCACCAGTCACGTCACCAGGTTCTTCAATGTCTTTTCAACTCAGTACACAAAACTCAACAGACTGCTTCACATGTGTCGACACATATAGACTAAGTGTCGACACAAGTCTTCATGGTGTCGACACAATTACTCCAAGTGTCGACACAGTCATACTCCTACTTCTCGACACTGCTTTTATTGTATGTGTCGACACAAGTCCTGTGTGTCGACACAACAGCTTATTGTCTCGACATTTCTATTGCAGACAGTTGGCGTTGAGTGTGTGTCGACACAAGTCCTGTGTATCGACACAATTGCTTCAGAACTCGACACAGCCTTTTGAGAGTCATGTGTGTCGACATAATTGCTTCAGAACTCGACACAGCCTTTTTAGAGTTGGTGTGTCGACACAAGTCCTGTGTGTCGACATATCTCCTGAGTGTCGACATAGCTTCAGTTTTAAGTGTCGACACAAGTCCTGCTTCAGATGTCGACACATTTCTGGATGTCGACACAACTGCTTCTTTAGGTGTTGACATAGCTTTGAGTGTCGACACAACTTCTTTATAAGTGTCGACACAAATTCTAGGTGTCGACACAACTTCTTTATAAGTGTCGACACATTTTGCCTGTGTGTCGACACAGCTTTCCTGAGTGTCGACACAAGTTCCCTGAGTGTCGACACAGTTTCTCCAAAAGTGTCGACACTTGTACTTAGAAAATTTTCCTCCAAATACTTAAACCTGCACAATAAAACTCAAACTTCTATCAAATACAAATTGATGCATATCATTGACTAAGTTGTGGCTTCTCCAAATCTGGTACACATTTTCCAATATACCCAACAAATGTAAACACACACTAATACAAAGAAACAACGCCGCTACATCTACATGTCGGCCACATCAACATCAGAACTCTCGTCGCTAGAGATATCATCAAAGCTAAGGCCGGATACGACACATCCCAAACTCCTGCTAACAAGACGAAAAGCCTTCGAGACTCCACTCCTGAGGGCAACCTCTCTAATGTCTTCTATCTGATGCTCCACCTCCTTGCTCCAGATCTCATCACGAACTTCCTCGCTGATCAAACACCGATCCCACATGTAATCCATAGACTCCATATACTCTACAAGGCCAGCAGTCTTTAACTCTGACAAATGGCTATCAGAAGATAACACCTCCACTTGGGCCTTCGCCGCACAAAGCTCCGTCTCTGAACAAGAAGTCTCCTCTTGAGCACGCTTCAGCATCAAAGTAGTCCTTCCCGCCAGAGATTTCTCCACATCCAAAGATGCTCGAGTCTTCTACAATTCCGCCTTGAGCTCTGATCCAATCCGGCGAAATCGAGAAACGTCCCACTCATGATCATCCTTCAAAGCGACAAGAGAGCCAGCCATAGCTCGAAACTTCTCTTGGAGAGCCAGATACCTGTCATTCAAGCTCACATAATGATCATTCTAGGTAATGAAAATCTGAACCTGAGCCTCAATCTGTAAAAGAAAAGGATGGGGAAAAGTCAGCACAATACAACAACAATGAAGAGACAAAAACAATTAAGCTCGTTTACCATTTCGTTCATTGCCTTCAAGGAAGAAAATAGCCTTGGAGCCGCAACCTCCACGGGGAAAGACTAGGGGGTAGATGATCCAAACACCTGTATCTCGGGAGGCGAACCGCCACAGTCGCCAGAAGGAGAATCGACGCCTAGAGAAGACGAGCAAGGCGCTACATTACCGCTATCTCGAGAAACTATGATGTCCTTCCGCTTCCGATTGCGAACCAAAGATTTCTCGGCAGTCCGCCCAGAGTCTGAAGAAATACCGCATCGCAACAAGTGCTTCTCTTCCATAAACGAAGATATACTGAACAGACGGTTCGCCAACTCCTTAGGCTCTAAAAATCCAAGAACTAGAGAAAACACCCGCTCTCTCCCCTTCTGACGACAGCAACGATCAGGCAGTGCGTGTCATAGCTCCGACAAGCCCCAAGAATTCCTGACATAACCAAACAAAGTATTTTTGTAGCGGCGATCCGTCTGAATCTCAAAATCAATCCATCTCTTATTACTATGAATCTCTACACACTCACTACCATCAGAGCGAACGTCGCACCAATCCCAGAAGCAGTTTAACGAAAGTTTCCCGCCATGTTTGCGAAAGAAGACAACCAACCGCATGAGGCGTACCACCCCCAAGGGAGTAAACTGGAAAATAGGCACGCCACAGAACTTCAGAATCTCAACCACTTCCTCGCACGGAGTGAACCGGAATCCCAATCTTAAGGTAGTCTCGCAGATCGTCAACCACCCGCGAGGAGGGTTTTGAACCCTCTCCATGACACGCGGTATCTTCACTTCAAGGTCGGCAGACAGACCGAACCACCTTCTCCAAATTACAACCTAATCCTTGGTAAGAGAGGAGCGAAGATGTATCGGCCTTGCAGTACGCTTCGAGTCTTGTCGCAAAAATCAGAAAAAAATTTAGACTAAAAAGTCCGATAAAAGACCATCCACCCTCCTCATGCACAAAAGGTGCGTCACCCGATAAAATCAAAAATATCCGCGACACACCCGAGCAAGCACGCGCTCCCCGACACGCACGTACTCGCGCGACAGGACCCAGCCTACGCGCCCGCGCGTGGCTACATGCGTGAGGTCGTGCGCGCACGCACGCAGCCAGGCGTACACACCCGGGCACGTGCGGCCAGGCATGCGCAACCAGGCACGCGCGACCAGGCACACTCGGCCAGGCCCGCGCACAGCCAGGCGCGCTCCCACGAGTGCTTGCGCGCGTGCAGCTAGAGGCGCGCCCCCGCGCGTGCGGCCAAGCGCTCCCCCGCGCACGCGACCGTACGCGCGCGCCCATGCGAGTGCACGCGCGTGCACCCTCGCAGGTGCGCCCACACGCAATCTTGCACCCATCCGCGGGCGCATGCTTGCGCACGGCTAAGATTGCACGTGCCCATGCGCGACCCCGCGCACACGTCCATGCGCATCGTCGTGACCACGGGAGCAACACCTTCCTCCCCCAGGCGCGTTCGTTGCCCTCCTACATCATAAAATATGCCAACATTTTTTACCCGAGTTTGCAGGGCGCCGTCACTCGCCCACTCAAGTCCATCACCGTTCGTCATCATCGCCGCCATACGCCATCGTCGCCGCCATAAAACTGAACGGAGAAAGATCATTGATTTCCTTCGCTCGAAGCGGTCTCGCACAAGGATCTCGGGGGCAATTGTTGGGGATGACCCGCATTTTACAGAAATCGGGTGTTCACATAACCGGACACCCATGATTCCCACCTCAAAAGAAGTGGGATCATGGGATTGATCGCACGCGCGATCACCACGCCCAATCCTCCGCGCACCGATCCCACTACGCGTAATGGGCAAACCGTCGCGAGCTCCACCTCGTCGGCAGAGGGCGAGCAGTCTCATCCCGGATGCCGGCCTCCTGCCCTTCCTCGCCACGCCAGCCCTGGCCGCGACCGAGGATGCGGCCGCCCGGGCCTCCCCTTCCTCGGCCGCCGGCACGGCCAAGGGGGTGTCCGCCAAGGTCGCCCCTTCCTCGGCCTCCGGCGTTTCCAAAAGGGCGGCGGCCGCTCGGGCCGCCCCTTCATCGGCCGCCGACGCTGCCATGTGGGCGGCGACCCCCTTCCTCGGCCGTCGACGCGGCCATGGGGATGGCCGCCCGGGATGCCCGTTTCTCGGCCGCCAGCGCAACCAAGGGGACGGCCGCCCGGGCCGCCCCCTTCCTCGGCCACCGGCACGGCCAAGGGGGTGGCCTCCCAGGCCGCCCCCTTCCCAGGCCTACGGTTCGGCCAAGGGGACGGCCTCCCGGACCGCCCCCTTCCCAGGCCTCCGGCGCGGCCAAGGGGGCGGCTGCCCGAGCCGCCCCTTTCTCAGACGCCGGTGCGGCCAAGGGCACGGCCGCCCGGACCGCCCCCTTCCTAGGCCTCCGCGCGGCCAAGGGGGCGGCTGCCCGAGCCGCCCCATTCCTCGGACGCCGGTGCGGCCAAGGGCACGACCGCCCGGGCTGTCCCTCTCCTCGGCTGCCCACGCAGCCAAGGGGGTGGCCGCTATTGCCACCCCCTACTTTGGCCACCGGCGCACGGCCAAGGGGAGCGACCGCTCCGTCCCGGCCACCTTCGGCGGTCCTACCCTCTCCTGCGAACTCCGCGGCAAGTTCCTCGCCCGCCCGCATAGCCCCTCTCCCGTCGTCCGATCGTCGGGAAGCATCCCCGGTCGTCTAATTTACGTGTAACCACCCACTAACCGTCGGGCTAGTGGGGGAGGATTTAATTAATATTTTATATAGTTTATTTAAGTGATCTCCAAGTAGCAGAATACACACATTAAAACTATACTAAATGCAATTAAGATGGTGGTTATGGTGTGCGGATAGCCGCGTAACCACCATAACCACCACCTGGTGTCTATAAAAGAAGCCACATGTCTCCTCATTTCTCACATTTTTCTCTTCCGAGTTTTCTTCTTCCTCAGGTTGAAATTCTGCCGAATTCCTCCTACGAGCAGCCTTCGAGCCACACCCGAGCCGCACCCGAGCCGCACCCGAGTTACAAGCTGGTCAGGTCAAAGCCATCCGACGAAGCCAAATCGTTCAAGTTACAAGCGGCCCTTGCAACTGCAAGTACAGGTGCTCGGCCCCCGATCCAGAATCAGCAAGTTGCTATCCGAAGACCACCAGTACAAGGCGCAATTTGTAACAACTCCCGGCGCGACGGCCTGTCGTCCACCGTGTACCAAGTGTTCTCTCACCCCAAAATTGTAATGAGAGGTGACCTGTCACCCTCGACTTCACAAACAAGCTGTAACCGCCAGAAAATAGTGGAATTTGACCGACACAGATCCGGTCACGTGGTTGTTTACCCAATTGAGGGGGTTTTTCACGTTAAAACTACTTGTGTACAATCGATCTACTTTATTGACTGTATGCACGCTCGACCGTTCCGAAAGCTAAGACGGTCCAGGTTATTCCGGCCCGATCGGGACGTCGAATTAGACCGCAACACTTATAAAACAGACATAAATTAGATGATTGCATCGACAAAGTATGACTATTTGAGGAAACAATCTCATACATTTAAAAGAGGATCACCAACCAAGAAGGAAAAATGCCGCAAGTTTTATATATAATGCACTTGTAAGAATGGAGAGTGAGACAAAATAAAAATACTTTCAGCAAATAACTCAATATTAGAAAAATCTGAAGAACACATAACCAGGCTTGAATTTCAGCTGTTGCTTTGCAAAAGCAATCCATAAGTATCTCCATAAATAACTGTATAAATATGATTGTAGATCAATCAAATCCCTCCAGGAATTAATGGACAAAGATTAATATACTTGAGAGATCCATATGCGAGAAGATTCCACGGGAATAGGCCGCTTGCTGCCACAGCGTTGGAGGGGAAGGAAGACTGACCCCGTGGCCGCAAGCTCATCTGGGTCGAGATCGTCGGCAAGGAGACGGCAGAAGGGCGCTGCTCGAGTGCCGCATACCTCGCAGAAGATGCTTCCATGGCGCTTCTGTTACATCCCGATGGATGTATTTTTTAGGGAGTTGTTAAGGGCACCGCAGTTTTGGCTAGATGCACCGCACTTTCTCCTAATTTTTGCGCATTTTGAAAATACTTCTTATACATGCATTTTTAGGAAGTGTTCAACACGAAAGTTGTAGATCTTTTGTATTGAACATTTTTCCTAAAAATGCATGTAGAAGGTGTAATTTGGAAATACGTTCATATTTCGCGTCTTTTAGAAATACGTCTTGTCATACATTTTTAGGAAAAGTGTTCAACACGAAAGTTGTAGATCTCGTTGAAATATACAATTTTTTTGTTGAACACTTTTTCTAAAAATGCATGTACAAAACGTATTTCCAAAAGGTGCGAAAAATTAGGAGAAAGTGTGGTGCACCTAGCCAAAACTGCGGTGCCCTTAACAACTCTCATTTTTTATTATGTGTATATCAGTATTGTTTTTCTTATGGGTAAGGGGTAGTTTGGTCTTCTGCCGCATAGGACTTCTTTTTTATTGTTGGATTGGGAGTTTAGGTTTTTTATGCTGAAACACTTTTGTTCTGATTGTATCCTGGTGTGCTGCTGTTACAGGAATTCTTCTCCTCCCCTGTGCAAGAGTTCTGTTCAGGCTTGCCTTAGGATCTCCAGTTTGTTGTTGTTATTCAATTAATCTTCGCTGTTTCCTTCTATCCTTGTGAAATTCTGTGTGGAGATGTGTTATTGTGGCGCTGAGTGAATCACGCAACTTGGCGTTGAGTCTCTGCAACTTGGCGTTGAGTCCCTGCAACTTGGCGTTGAGTGAATCACTGCAACGTGGCGTTGAGTGAAACGCTGCAACAGGTTCAGATAGGTACAGGCAGAGCAGGGCCATCGCCCTGAGAGGCCGCAACCCCAACAGATAGTGAGCTTGCATCGCCGAATCCGGAGCTGACTGAGGCAGAAAGGCACATCTGACATGAGAGTTTCTCGGAGTGAGGGTTGAGAAATGTGCAGTGTGACCAGGACCAAGGAGAAAGTGGACGACCTGGGCAACCTAGATCTTTGTACAGAGAGTTCATTGCACGAAGATAAACCGCGGAAGCGCCAGGTAATAACGGGTGCGGCACGCGGCAGGATAAGCGGCGCCGAAAGGAGGAAGCGGTGGAGGGCCAAAATCGGGAAATCAGTTGCACATCCCAAACGGTTTTAGCTTGTGCGGATATTTTGCTTAGAACTGTTAAATGATGCGGGCAAGCAATTCTTGGGTAGTTTGCTTTCCTAAACAAACTCAACAATGATAAAATTTAAGGTAATTGTTATGGGCAAACCTATTTTGGATAGGTGCAAACCAAATTTTTAAATAAAAACTCTTAAACAATTATTATAAATGTTACGGTAAAATTGATAGGGGCAAACCATTTCCCTATCACCTCCACCGCCGTCTCCGCCGCCGCCTGCCAACGTCCGCCAACTCCGTCATACCCGCCAACGCCGCCATACCCGCCAACGCCGCCATACCCGCCAACGCCTCCATACCCGCCAACGCCGCCATACCCGCCAACGTCGTCATACCCGCCAATGCCGACATACGTGATGACACCGTCAACGACGTCATACGTGATGACACGGCCAACGCCGTCATACGTGATGACACCGTCAATGCCGCCATACGTGATGACACCTACAACGCCGTCATACGTGATGACACCTACAACGCCGTCATACGTGATGACACATACAACGCCGTCATACGTGATGATACATACAACGCCGTCATACGTGATGACACCTACCACACATCCTCGCTTCTGACCACTGTGGGAGCTCCAAATTTATTTATTTCGGATATTCTCGCTCATCTTCAGCTCCTTTGATCTAAAGCAAGCCGTAAATTTAAACATTTCTTTTCTTATTTCTCATCTTCATCATTTGTTTTCGTATTTCTCCAGTGAAAAAAAGAATTTTAAAAAGTTGTACTCATCATTAAAAGAAAATTACGATGATGAATTTGAAAATTTTGTAGTACGTTAAATTTTATAATATTGTTGTTAAGCTATTTGTTCATATTTTTTAAAAAAATTATATTGGTTTGCACGTAACAATTTGATTTGCACATATAAATTTTTGATTTGCCCGTAAAATTAGTTTGCACCTATTCAAAATTGATTTGCCTATAACAATCATCAAATTTAATTGTCATTTGTTCATCATGATAGTGAAGAAAATAATGTGCATTGTAATTTGTAAATCAAACACTACTAACCAATTATATCAAAAATTCATTCAACAACAAGCCCATGTTTAATAGTATAATGTAACAAAAAGAGTCTGCCACCAAAATGTTTTATTCGTTTGTTCAATGCTGCTCACTCATTTATTTTAATTAGAAAGATTTAACTTTTATTGTTAGAAATGTAATTTGAAAAAAAATCGTATAAAAGTAGAAGGCAGTAAAAGTGAAGATTATAAATGCGTAATACCTAGGTTGTCTTGCACTTTGACTGAGTGGAATTGTTGTCCATTCAATCAGCAAAAAACTTTGAATGAGATACCCAAACTGGAAGCATATGTAACGCTTAAATCAGTTCAATTTACCGTGGGCACGATAACTGGTACACCAGAGGGCAAGGGAAGCAGCAGGGGAAATGACTTGAGCGAAGAAGCAGAGTGATAGGATGTTCAATCTGCGATAGAGAACATACATGAGCAGAGCAGTCAAACGAAACTGTGGGGACGGAGCATCGCGGAGGAGGACGGGGGTTGAGTTTCCGAACCTGAGCAAGGGATTCTTCCTTCCGAAGAAAGGGACAGAGCCGGATCTCTGCCCTAAATCCTTGAATGAGCAAAGGGGGGAAGTGTGGATGCGTTAGGAGAGCTGAGGTCTTTCCACCTAGAAGAAGCACGGGTTGCTTGCACGCGGGATCCTGGAGAGGGATTCCCTAGGAACGAACGAGAACTATCGGCTTCCACCATCTCGCCAACAACTCGGCAGCTGGTGTAACACCCCAAAATTTGGAAAACAAAACTTAAGAGTGGCTATCGCCGGACGACAGTGGGTATCGCTGGCGATAGCGATAGCACTCGACGCTTTCAACGAAGTGTTGAGTAGACTCAACGCACTCGACGCTCTCAACGCACTCGACGAAGCGTTGAGTGAGCTATCGGAGTGGAGATAGTGGGTATCATCGGACGATACTGTCACGTATGGTTGAACACGTGTCGGATGGTCGGACGGTGGCCGAAGAGTGTGGTTAACTGGGGTCAAAGCGCCTACCGATGCTATCGCCTAGGCGATAGCGAATATCGTCAGGCGATAGTGTTAAGTTTGACTTGTCAGCTGAAATTGTGGTCTTTGCTTTCTTTTGATGAGAGGGTCGTGTGGCTGGGTTTATTCCTGAGGCTGCTTAACCAGAGAAGAGATGGAGAGAAGATTCATTTCTTTTCTCTCACTCTCTCTCATCCTTTTCACCAAGTTCTTGGAAGAAAGGAAGAAGAAGGCTAAAGGCTGAAGTTTTGCTAGCTTAGTGAAAGAGATCCCGTAGTTGGAATCGAGAACTAAGACAAGATTCGTGAAGAGGAAATTGAGGCGCTCCTTTCCATTTAGATAGAAAGCTCGTTCATGGCTCCGAAATGAATTCTGAGGGTAACGATCTTCCTTCAATTGTATGGCCGGTGCGGCCATAGTGAGAGCATAGAAAGCGGGAAGGTCCACGTCCGCCGGATTGATAACCGCGGCCACCAGAGCCACCCGCTGAGTATGATGAGCATAGGTGTCGGGGAGCGGTGGGAAGGATAGCAGCGGACGCTGAAGCAGAGAGGTAACAACAGCGATACGGGCAGCAGTGGCGTCTAAGGTGGGAGAATCCGTCTCGCCAAGGATCGGTTGACGGATCATGTCATACGACTCCGGAAGACGTAGAAGATAACATACAACCAGAAGCTCCTGGAAGTGTTTGTGTTGCTCGGCCAGATCCGCAGAGAATGGACGGTTCTGAAGAATTTTGGCTCCAAGAGCCTGAACTTGTTGGTAGGCGGCAGCAGGAGACATGGAGGGACGGGCAAAGAGGTCCGCATAGAGAGTATAGATGCGAGACGTCTGAGCCCCCTTGGAGTAAAGAGCTGCAAGATGAAGCCAAACAGCCTTTACTATTTCATCATGACGGATGACGGGGAGGCACTCATCAGAAAGTCTGTTAGCCAGCCAAGTGCGAACAAGAGCGTCGCTAGCATCCCAGTCATCAAAGAGATCGGACTCGAGAGGAGGTGGGTCATCGGTGAGATGATAGCATTTGCGTTGTGAGCGAAGTAGAAAGGTGAAGGAAACACTCCAGTCCGGTTAGTTGGAACCGATAAGCTTGAAAACGGTTCCAAGATTGCCCGATGGAGGAGGAGGAGGAGGGTGGGCCACGAGAGTAGTAGTAGTAGAGGTATCGAAGAGAGCCATAGAAAAGAACAGAGCAGACAGAAAGAAAGCCGCGCGGATAGACAAGAGGCCACATGAAAGCAATAGTTCGCGGGCGACTGAGAGGTCCCAAAAACAGGCGCGAGCAGAAAAAAGAAAGAGGTAGACAAGGAGTCGCGCAAACAGGAAAAGAGGTCGCGCGAACATAAAAGAGGCCCCTCGAAAGGAAGAGATCGCGAAGCGAAAGGGAGCTCGCGAAAATAGGTCGCGAGCAGAGAAAAAAGACGTCGCGAAGACAGGTCGCGAACAGAGAGAGAGCGCGCAAACAGAGAGGTCGCACACACAGAGGGCAACGACAAGGAAGAGAAGGAAACCGCGCGGACAGGGCGCAAGAAGGAGGGGACAAACCGCGCGGACAGAAGCGCTCACAGAATCAAGAGGAAAAGATTGAGTCCCTCTGATACCATGTGCGAACAGAAAAAGAGAAACCGAAATTTAGACAATTACAGAGTTTTTATTTCCAAAAATTGTGTGTATTACAAAGGTATGACTTCCCTTTTATAGAATGAAGGAGAAGAGAGAGATTAAAAATAAGCAATGTAGGACTAAATATATTTAGGGTGACTAGCGGCTAGACAAAACCAGACCGCACAGGTCGCGCGGTTAGACGAGAAGGCTAACCGCCCGACCAAAACGACAAGCCGCCAGAGGACAACACTAGACCGCCCGACTACCAAGCCGCTGGAGAGAAGCCGCCGGACCGCCCGGTCTCCAAACCTCCAGAGTCAAGTCGCCAGAGCGCCCGGTCTCCATACTGCTACAAAATTCAAGTTTGATATAGCTGTTTTTGAGAAGCTGTGGGGTAAGCTTTAGCAGTTCGTAAATAGATTTTTTATTGGCGTGGACGTGATTTTTCGGCTCGTATACGATTTTTTCACTTATACACGATTTTTTTTGCCTACACATGATTTTTCCGCACAGATGCGATTTTTTTGCACGTGCGCAATTTTTTTACTAGAACGCAATTTGTTTGCACAGGCGTGATAATATTTGCTCGGGCATGATTTTTTTCGCTCGGACGTGATTTTTTCGCCCAGACGTGATTTTTCTCAGACGCAATTTTTTCTCCCGGACGCAATTTTTTATGCCCGATCGTGATATTTTTCTCCTGGAGGTGATTTTTTCAACCAAACGCAATTTTTTCATCCGGATGTGATGTTTTGCCTAGTAACGATTTTATCGCCCGGAATCAATTTTTTCTCCCTGGATACGATTTTTTCGCACGTGCGCGCTTTTTTCGCAAGGCCGTGATTTTTTCGCCGAGGCGCGGTTTTTTCGCCCGGGTGCTATTTTTTCGCCCGGATGCGATTTTTTCGCTCTAGCACAATTTTTTCGCGCGGGCATTATATTTTTGTCTGGATGCGATATTTTCGTTCGAACGCGATTTCTTTCTTCCCGCACAAGATTTTTTTGCATCTGTGCGAATTTTTTCGCCTGGGCACGATATTTTCCCCCGGGCGTGATTTTTTTCACTCGAGCGTGATTTTTTTGTCCGGACGCAATATTTTCGCCCGGATGCGATTTTTTCGCTTTGTCGCAATTTTTTTACCCGGATGCGTTTTTTTCGGCCACGACACAACTTTTTCGCGCGTGCGCGATTTTTTCGCCCGAGAGCAATTTTTTCGCCCCGGGCACAAGTTTTTCGCTCGAGCGAGATTTTTTGGCCCGAGCGCGATTTTTTCCCCGGGCTCGATTTTTACCGCAGGTCGCGATTTTTTCACTCGGACGCGATTTTGTTGCAAGGGGTGATTTTTTGTCCGGGCAAAAATATCGCGTCCGGGCAAAAAACCATGTCCGGGCGAGAAAAAATGAGGTCGAGTGAAAAATTCGCGCCCGAGCAAAAAAAATTACTTTCAGGACGATGAATCGCATTCTGAAGAAAAAATTCCTTTCGGTTGAAAAAATATGTACAACTTTTCTGAGAGGTCTCAGAGTTTTTCCACCATGCAGCTCTATCTGTATAGCTTTTTTAAGAGCTCTACTCCATCAACTATTTTTTCATCCTCCAAAGTTCTCTCAAACAGAGCCTTAATAAGCTGATCTTTTCAAAACTGGGTTTGCCCTAAATATCCTTCCAGTTGGATCGAAAAGGAGATAAAATGGGATGTCAAACACGAACGAAAATTAGGTGTGTTGTTGGCACCTATTTTAGGGTGCTCGCGAGCGCGAGGAGCATGATATACGATCTGATGGTGCACAGAATAATATTGTATTTACATTAAAAAAAAGAAAAAACAAGGGAAAGTCGGACGACCGAGATTCCCGCGAGCACCTTATATTAGGTGCGAGTAACGCACCAAAAAGTCGTCAAACACAACCTTAATTATATTATCACCTCAATTATATCACATTAGAGATATATCCAAAAACTCCGGCCCGCTCACCATTTTTTGGCATCGTCCTCGCCATTTTTCAGCATCGTCCTTGCCATTTTCTTGCATTGTCGTGTATGCTCGCCATTTACCTGCATCGTTCCATGAACCCTAATTTGAAGACCCAATCCTTTTCATCTTCTTCCGGAAATTAGTAATTACTCTGGTCCATCTAGTCGAAGATCCAACCCTTTTCACTTCCGACGATCAACATCGCAAGCTCCAGCCCGTCATGGCTCTCAATGTTAATATTAAAAGAGTAAAAGCAGGTGGCTTCAGGAGGCAATGGCGTTGACAGCAAAGTAACAATGAAGAGAATATTTAAATATTTATATATATCAGTGCACAGAAGTCTTACACACACTTACACCATAACAGCAATATTACATTACTTATTATTTTAATACATCAAGTGTCTATTTATACTGTTTCAGGAAATATGAAAAGGTGCAGCTATTAAGTTGGCTTTGTTTGGGAAGAGTGTCGCATCTGTTCTGGTTGCTTATCTTCACGCCTCCTTTTTCATATCGTTTCATTTGTGTTGGTTCATTTTTGTTCTTATCTTTTCAGATGTAGATAGAGAGCTGCTTTGGACTGATTTATCTTTGGCATCTCTACAGCTTACTTTCAACACCCCTTCTTAAGCTGAGAGATCTTCTACCCTGATGCGGTGGCACAGTTCTTCGAATCTTGCCCTAGGTAGCGGCTTGGTTAGGAGATCTGCTAGTTAATCATCGGTACTCTTTTTGTGATATACAGAATTTTTAGCTAATGCAATAACAGAGGTGTTATCGCATTTGATGATGGTGGGTTTTACCTCTTTCTCTTCTTCTATTTCATTGATAAGTCGTTTGAGCCAAATACCTTCAGTGACAGGTGAGCTTAGCGCCATGTACTCTGCTTTCGTTGTGCTTAGGGCTATGGTTTGCTATTTACGGGAAGACCATGAGATTGGATTGGTTCTCTTGAAATTGACAAAACTGCTGGTACTTCTTCTATTATCCATGCATCTGCCCCAATATGAATCTGAATATCCTATCAGAGTATATTTCTTAGTATGTTTATAAAATAATCCATATGTTTTTGTACCTTGGATATATCGTAGAGTGCTTTTGGTTGCTCCCAAATGTTGTTTGGACAGATTACTAACAAATCTGGAAAGCAGGCTTACGACATTCTCTATATCAGGCCTGGTATTTGTTAAGTAGATAAGTGATCCAATGAGGCTTCTATAGCTTCCGTCATCTGTTGCTTCTTCTTTTCCTTCTTTTGTTAATTTTTCTGCTGGAGTTTGCTTGATTTGTATGCCAAGGAAGTACTTGAGTAGACCCAAATCAGTCATTTCATACTTCATTTTCATCTCTTCTTTGAAGTTCTCCAGCTGTTGAATGTTATTACCTATAAATACTAAATCATAAACATAAAGGCATATAATTAGTATGTTGCAATCTTCCTTTTTTATGTATAAAGAGGAGTCATTGGAACTACGTTGGTAATTTTGCTGGATTAGATAAGAATCAATATTTGAGTGTCATGCTCTTGGAGCTTGTTTCAAGCCATAAAGTGCTTTTTGTAATTTGTAGACTTTATGCTCCTCCCCTTCAATCTCATAACCTCTTGGTTGTTGCACATAAACATCTTCTTTAATCTCTCCATTCAGAAAAGTTGATTTGACATCAAGTTGATATAACTTGAGTCTGTTTTGTGCTGCAAAGGAAATGATGGCTCGAATGGTTTCTAATCGAGCAACTGGAGCAAAAGTTTCATTAAAGTCTATTCCAAGTATTTGGGAATAGCCTTTTGCTACTATACGTGTTGAAACAAAAAACTTGATCTCTGTGGAGTTCGATCCTTGGGGAAGGGGTGACCACACACTTACTACACTCGGGGGAGTGTCACGGGCCAGAGACTTGGGAAACTAGGAACAGACCCTCGGCTCTAGTGCAGAGGTCCCACCACACACCCGGAAGGTTACAAGAACTTTTCCCCTCCCTTACCAAAGAGCTAGGCTGGGCGCCTTGGAGAGCTCTCTCTACTCTACCAAGAAGATGCTAAGGGAGGAGGTAAGGAAATCTCATCCCCTCCAAAGGCACTCAAGGGGGTCTATTTATAGTTTCTCCAAGACTAGGGGTCAAAATGACCAAAATGCCCCTACGACCAATTGGCCTTGAGGCAATAGCAAACCTCCACCCCGGGGGGTAGAGAGGTAATTTCCGCCCCAGGGGCATAACGATAAAAGTACGACTCAAAGGGGTCCGGGGGCCGAGTCATGCTGCCCACCCCTCGGGCGAGCAGCAGGCCACGGGCCTGGCTCGCCCCCAAGGGCAGGCAGCCCAGGCGAGCCGCAGGACGCAAGCCTGGCTCGCCCGCGGGGCAGACCGCCCGGGTGAGCCGCAGGCCGTAGGCCTGGCTCTCCCGCAGGGCAGGCCTCCCGGGCGAGCCGCAGGCCGCAGGCCTGGCTCGCCCGCAGGGAAAGCCGTCTGGGCGAGCCGCAGGCCGCAGGCCTGGCTCGCCTGCAGGGCAGGCTGCCCGGGCGAGCCGCAGGCCGCGCGCCTGGCTCTCCTGCAGGGCAGGCCGCCCGGGCGAGCCGCAGGCCTGGCTCGCCCGCAGGGCAGGCCGCCTAAGCGAGCCGCATGCCACAAGCCTGGCTCGCCCGCAGGACAGGCCTCTCGGGCGAGCCGCAGGCCGCAAGCCTGGCTTGCCGCTCTTACTTAGCACTAAGGCAAGCCGAGGGGGATGCCGGTCATCTTGCCGCACCCGCCCCCAAGAAAGAGCCAAGGGGGAAGACTAATTTTTCCTCCCCCTACTAGTATATCCTGAGGTCAAGCCAAAATTGACCCCCTAGAGTGTAAAATAGCTCAAAAGTTTAAAACTTATAAGCAGGTCTTATGCCTTGCTTGGGATCCTCACTCCGCGAATACAGGGTTGTAAACAATCCCCGCTCTTTCCAAGTTTGGTACAAGCTCGGAAAGAAACATCCAACCCAACATATTCGCTGAGTATAGCTTGCTCTCGCGGTGTCGAAAGACTGAGGCCTCTTCCGAGAGGTCATCCTATCATGCCAGCTGATGAGAGCCTGGGTGGCGAGACCTACTCGGGGTAAAAAAACACTTAGCCTCCTGGGGGGATCAGCCTGCCATGCCAGCTGATGAGAGCCTGGGTGGCGAGACAGCCTCAGGGTGAAAACACTTAACCTCCCGAGGGGTCAACCTATCATGCCAGCTGATGGGAGCCTGGGTGACGAGACATCCTCGGGGTGAAAACACTTAACCTCCCGAGGGTTCAACCTGTCATGCCAACTAATGGGAGCCTGGGTGACGAGACAGCCTCGGGGTAAAAACACTTAACCTCCAGAGGGGTCAACCTGTCATGCCAGCTGATGGGAGCCTGGGTGACGAGACAGCCTCGGGATGAAAACACTTAACCTCCCGAGGGGTCAACCTGTCATGCCAGCTGATGGGAGCTCGGGTGACGAGACATCCTTGGGGTGAAAACACTTAACCTCCCGAGGGGTCAACCTGTCATGCCAGCTGATGGGATCCCGGGTGACGAGATAGCCTCGGGTGAAAACACTTAACCTCCCGAGGGGTCAACCTGTCATGCCAGCTGATGGGAGCCCGGGTGACGAGACAGCCTCAGGGTGAAAACACTTAACCTCCCGAGGGGGTAAACCTGTCATGCCAGCTAATGAGAGCCTTGGTGACGAGACGACCTCGGGGTGAAAACACTTAACCTCCCGAGGGGTCAACCTGTCATGCCAGCTGATGGGAGCCTGGGTGACGAGATGGCCTCGGGGTGAAAACACTTAACCTCCCGAGGGGTCAACTTGTCATGCCAGCTGATGGGAGCCTGGGTGACGAGACAGCCTCAGGGTGAAAATACTTAACCTTTCGAGGGGTCAACCTGTCATGCCAGCTGATGGGAGCCTGGGTGACGAGACAGTCTCGGGGTAAAAAACACTTAACCTCCCGAGGGGTCAACCTTTCATGCCAGCTGATGGGAGCCTGGGTGACGAGACAGCCTCGGGGTGAAAACACTTAACCTCCCGAGGGGTCAACCTTTCATGCCAACTGATGGGAGCCTGGGTGACGAGACAGCCTCAGGGTAAAAAACACATAACCTCCCGAGGGGTCAACCTGTCATGCCAACTGATGGGAGCCTAGGTGACGAGACAGCCTCGGGGTGAAAACACTTAACCTCCCGAGGGGTCAACCTTTCATGCCAGCTGATGGGAGCCTGGGTGACGAGACAGCCTCGGGATAAAAAACACTTAACCTCCCAAGGGGTCAACCTGCCATGCCAGCTGATGGGAGCCTGGGTGACGAGACAGCCTCGGGGTAAAAAACACTTAACCTCCCGAGGGGTCAACCTGTCATGCCAGCTGATGGGAGCCTGGGTGATGAGATAGCCTCGGGGTGAAAATACTTAACCTCCCAAGGGGTCAACCTGTCATGCCAGCTGATGGGAGCCTGGGTGACGAGACAGCCTCGGGGTAAAAAACACTTAACCTCCCGTGGGGTCAACCTGTCATACCAACTGATGGGAGCCTGAGTGACGAGACAGCCTCGAGGTGAAAACACTTAACCTCCTGAGGGGTCAACCTGTCATGCCAGCTGATGGGAGCCTGGGTGACGAGACAGCCTCGGGGTAAAAAACACTTAACCTCCCGAGGGGTCAACCTGACATGCCAGCTTATGGTAGCCTAGGTGACAAGACCTCCTACGGGTGAAGAACACTTTGGCATCTACGAGAGGTACACCTGACCTGCCAGCTAGTGAGAGCCTGACAGCGGGACCGTCATCGGAGCAAAGGAACATGGGCATCCACGATAGGTACGCCTGACCTGCCAGCTAGTGAGATCCTGACAGCGAGACCGTCATCGGAGCAAAGGAACATGGGCATCCACGAGAGGTACGCCTGACCTGCTAGCCAGTGAGAGCCTGACAGCGGGACCATCATCGGAGCAAAGGAACATGGGCTTCCACGAGAGGTACGCCTGACCTGCCACCTAGTGAGAGCCTGACAGCGGGACCGTCATCGAAACAAAGGAACATGGGCATCCACGAGAGGTACGCCTGACCTGCCAGCTAGTGAGAGCCTGACAGCGGGACCATCATCGGAGCAAAGGAACATGGGCTTCCACGAAAGGTACGTCTGACCTACCAGCTACTGAGAGCCTGACAGCGGGACCGTCATCGGAGCAAAGGAACATGGGCTTCCACGAGAGGTACGCCTGACCTGCCAGCTAGTGAGAGCCTGACAGCGGGACCGTCATCGGAGCAAAGGACTTGGCTTCCACGAGAGACCAACCTGCCCTGCCAGCTAGTGAGAGCCTGGCAGTGGAATCATCTCGGAGGGTTGGGGACAGGGCATGTCACTTGAACTCTGCCAAAATTCAACATCCTCAAACGGGTGAAAAGTTGGGTTACAAGACCCCACCGACTCTACCGGTCGGGGGCTAGACTTCTTACAACAACATAAAAAAATATACATGGCTTCGCCTAGGCGAGGCCTCTTTAGGGGGTCCGGGCATGGTGGTCGCCATCCGATCACTTCCCACTGGATACCCTCATCCTGCTCAGGCTCTCCATGATCTTCTCCATCTCCTCCGCCTTAGCTAGCCAAGAGATGGTGTTGACAGCCGTGACGTAGCACTGCCTCGCCATCCTGGAGTCTCCCTTGATCCTTACCTGGATTCCTTCTTAGTTGAACTTGAGACACTGGTGGAAGGATGAGGGAACACACCGGAAGGCGTTGATGAGGGGCCTTCCGAAGATAGCGTTGTAGCTGCTTGGAGCGTCAATAATGACGAACCTGCAGTTTCTTGAGGTCCCCCCTAACTTCACCTGGAGTCCGACTCCACCTTCCACCTCCTTTCTCTCCCCTGAGAATCCAAACAGAGGTCCATCCAACGCCACCACCCTCCTTGGCTCCACCTTCATCCCCTCGAACGCCTTCTTGAAAATGACGTTGACAGAGCTTCCGTTGTCAACCAAGATCCGGGAGACGGTGAAGCCTTCGACGGCTGCCTGGATGACCAGGGTGTCGTAGAATGGGTCCTCATGCTCCGGCATGTCTTTTGACGAGAAGGTGATCCTTTCTTCCGGGGGAGGGGTCTGGGATGTCGAGGCAACGCTCCGTCGGTACATCACATGGAGACTTGCCTTCCGAGCGGCTTCGATCCCCACCCCCCGTGGATCACAACTATACCACCTCGGTATCCTACATCAACCCGATCCTTGCATATATCTTCCCCCCCCCCAATCGGGGTGGAACCTCTTCAACTTCCACCGGCGGCTGTTGTTGGGCAGGGCCTCTCGCCCCCCCCCCCACCCCCCTCACTTCCAGGAACTCAGGGCAGGTAGCCGTGGCGTGCCCTTCCACCTAGTGGAAATCGCAGTACGGCAATGCTCTATCTCCCCTCCTTCGGCGGGCTCGGCGGTCTCTTCCATTGCCTCTTCCTCCTTCACATATTGTCAAGGCTTGCTGTGGTGGGGGTAGGAGCTGTCTTGGGGCTTGCCTTTGGAAGTTGAACCTCCCTTGGCCCCCATGAAAGTTTCCCCCACCCTAGATGAGAGCTCTTCCAGTACCCTGGGCAAGTGCTCCCTGCTGCCTCCAGCCTGGTTCCTGACCCTCCTGTCCCTGAAACCCCTGAGCTCTCTGCTCTTCTCTCCTTCTTCCCTCCTGATGCCTCGAGCCACCTTGCTCCTTTGACTCTGTCTCCGTCAATTTTGTCAACCTCTTGACAAATGCCGGGTTGGCCGCCTCCATGGCTATCTCCTCTACCGCCCTTTCCATCAGCTCCTCAAAGGAAAGGGGGCCTTCCGAGTCAAACTCATCTTGAAGAAGCCCTCCTTCAGCCCAATGGTGAAGGCCATCTGGAGAGCATACCCCGGCATCTCCTGGATATCCAGGATCTCCTCCTGAAACCTGTCAACGTAGTGGACCAGCGACTCCTCGGCCCTCTGCCTTATCAGGAAGATGGACTCAGTACTCTTCTTCCTCTTCTTGGAGGTGGATAAGCGGAGCTGGAAGCTCCGACTCAAGTCCTCGAACCCATAAATCGACCTCGAAGGGAGTTGATGAAACCAGTCCCTTGCCTTCTCCTTCAGCGTGATCACAAAGAGGCGACATTTGAAGGCATCCGTCATCGGCCTGATGGAGATGGCATCCCCGAACCACTACAGGTGCTGGATGGGATCATCCTTCCCGGTATAGTAAGCCATGTCAGGCTCTCTGAACCCCTCGAGAACAGGAGATGAGATGATCAGCTCGCTGAAGGGTGACCCCCTGAGGGGGGCTCTCGCGACCTCAACTTACGCGACCTGCTCGCCTAGAGGACTAGCACTCGCTGGGCTAGGGAACAGCTCCTGGCCGGTGAGGTCTCGCTCTACCCCTTCTCCCATCCTTTCCTTCCCAGGTCACCTACCTGGTGCACTTCCTTCTCCCCCTGCTGGGGTCATCTCGCTCGGACCCCTGGGAGTTGACTCATCGAGAGGGGGGGGGGAGCTAGCTCCTGGGGGGTTGGAGTGGAGCTGCCACCCCGAGGAGCCAAACTTCGCAACATCCTCATGATGCCTTGGATGGACGTCATGAACTTCTCCCTTCCTACGAAGGGTCCGGGGTTGGGGAGCTCGCTGAGATCATCACTACCTCCCTGATCTCCAGCCATGATACTCTCCCGATATCTTCTGTGTTGGTCAATCTCCACGCTCACCGCACCAAAATGTTGAAACCAAAAACTTGGTCTCTGTGGAGTTTGACCCTTGGGGAAGGGGTGAACGCACACTTACTACACCCGGGGGAGTGTCACGGACCAGAGACTTGGGAAACTAGGAACAGACCCTCGGCTCTAGCGCGGAGGTCCCACCACACACCCGGAAGGTTATAAGAACTTTTCCCCTCCCTTACCAAAGAGATAGGTTGGGCGCCTTGGAGAGCTCTCTCTACTCTACCAAGAAGATTCTAAGGGAAGAGGAGGTAAGGAAATCTCATCCCCTCCAAAGGCACCCAAGGGGGTCTATTTATAGTTTCTCCAAGACTTGGGGTCAAAATGACCAAAATGCCCCTACGACCAATTGGCCTTGAGCCAATAGCAAACCTCCACACCGGGGGGTAGAGAGGTAATTTTCGCCCCGGGGGTATAACGGTAAAAATACGACCCAAAGGGGTTTGGGGGCCGAGCCATGCTCCCCACCCCTCGGGCGAGCAGCAGGCCACAGGCCTAGCTCACCCGCAAGGGCAGGCAGCCCGGGCGAGCCGCAGGCCGCAGGCCTGGCTCGCCCGCGGGGCAGGCCGCCCGGGCGAGCCGCAGGCCGCGCGCCTGGCTCGCTTGCAGGGCATGCCGCCCGGGTGAGCTGCAGGCCTGACTCGCCCGTAGGGCAGGCCGCCCGGGCGAGCCGCAGGCCTGGCTCGCCTCTCCTACCTAGCACCAAGGCAAGCCGGGGGTGGGGGGTGGGGGGGGGGGTGGGGGGGGTGCTGGTCATCTTGCCGTACCCGCCCCCAAGAAGGAGCCAAGGGGGGAGACTAATTTTTCCTCCCCCTACTAGTATATCCTCAAGGTCAAGCCAAAATTGGCCCCCTAGAGTGCAAAACAACTCAAAAGCTTAAAACTTATAAGCAGGTCTTACGCCTTGCTTGGGATCCTCACTCCGCGAATACGGGGTTGTACAATACGAGCTTTATATTTGTTAATGGATCCATCCTCATTTTCTGATCTTGTAGACCCATTTTAGGCCTATTATCTCTTTATTGGCTGGTGGCTCTACTAATCTCCATGTATTATTTTTTTCTACCATTCTTATTTCTTCATTCATTGATGTCCTCCATTCTTGCTTAGTGGCTGCTTCTTCAAATATTGTTGGAGTAATTGCTGTGAGGGTAATTTCACATTCTCGATAAATATCATTTAGTAGCTTCATTCTTTTGGGTGATGATGAATCTGAACTAGAAATATCAGAAGTATCTTGATGGTTATTTTTAACTTCATTTGACTCTATGGTAGCTGTTTAAGTTGATTCAACCACCATTTTTTCATTAGAAAGGATGGAATCAATTGAAAACACTCTTGATGAAGCCTCTTCAGAGTCTGATACCCACTGCCATTTCTTTTCTTCATGGAATAGAACATCTCTAGTAGTGACAACCTTATGTTGATTTGGTAAGAAAACTCTATATCTTTTGTATTCTTCACTGTAGCCTAGCAAAACCCCTTTTTCACTTTTCTTTTCTAACTTGGTCTTTCTTCATTGTGAATGTAGGTGTATGCTATGCACCCAAAAATTCTTAAATGATTTACTCTTGGTTTTCTATTTGTTAAAGCTTCATTAGGTGTTATATTGTCTAAGGCCCTTGTAGGTGCTCTATTGAGCAAGTATATGGCTATATTCACAGCCTCTGCCCAAAATTCTATGGGCATCTGTTTTTGGAGTAGCATGGTCTTTGCCATTTCTATCACTATTCTATTTCTCCTTTCTACCACCTCATTTTGTTGGGGTGATTTACTAACTGTTAATTGCCTTTTTATACCATTAGACATACAAAACTCCATGAAATCTTTAGAGAGAAACTCTCCTCCTATATTTGTTCTTAGCATTTTTATAGGAAATGAGTATTGTTTTTCTACTAACATCTTAAATTGTTTGAAGCAATTGAAATCTTGTGATTTATTTGCTAAGAAATAAACCCATATATATCTTGTGCAATCATCTACAAAAGTAGATAGTACTTTTTTTGTCCCATAGAGAATGAAGAAGATGGTCCCCATAAATCTGCATGTATTAGTTGCAATGGCTGAGTGTTTCTCCATTCACTTGGTGTTGGAAATGGTGTTCTGTGTTGCTTCCCATATGCACATTCTTCACAATATATGAAGACTCCTTTTGGTATCACTGGCAACCCATAAACCACATTATTTTGTTGTAGCTTTCTTAAATCTTGAATATTCAGGTGCCCATATCTCTGATGCCATATGCTGAAGACTGATTTATTTGATGAAATATATGAGAGTGCCATCTCTTTTCCTGGTTTTAGAATAAAGGGAAAAACTCTATTTTTTGACATATGGATTGACATGATTAGATTTGCAAAAGCATCATATATATCACTTTGGTCTTTTTAAAAAGTAACCTGATTACCTTTTTGAATTAACTGCCCTATACTTAACAAGCTCTGTGCTTGAGTTGGGACATATTGTACATTATCTATGTCTCAACTCTCCATCAGCTGTTTGAACTATTATAGTTCTTTGACCCTCTATTTTTTCTGGTTTTTCATTTCCTAAAGCAACTTCAGATCTGTGAGTCTCATCTAAGGATGAGAAGTAATTGATATTTCATGTCATATGAGTAGAACACCCACTATCAGCATACCATGTCTCATTAGTGGACTGTTTCATTCTTTTTCTTGAGTCTTCATCATCTTTTGCATAGAAAAGTTGCTCTATATTGGATTCAGTATTTCTTACCTCATGTTGTTTTTCAATGAACCTTGCTTCTTGTGATTTTTTGTTGAACCAACAATCCTTGGCCAAGTGTGTTGGCCTCTTGCATTTCTTGCACTTGTAAAAACAATTTTGTGCATCATGATTTCCTCGGTTGCACAGAATATAGTGTATCTGTGATTTGGAATTTTGAATTTCTATTTTAGGCTTTTGTTTGAAGTGTGGATATTGCTGAGTTGATTGACTTCTGTTAGATTTTTTGTGAAACTGTTTGTTGCTATTGATTTTTGTTTGTAAGGCTTGATCTTGTGGAGATTTTTGCCTTTTTATTCTATCTTCATGTGCTTGTAAGGAGCCCTTGAGTGCAGGAATTGATAGAGTGTCCAAATTTTTGGACTCTTCAATGACACTAACAATTGGAATAAAAGTGGAGGGAAGACTCCTTAGCATTTTTGGTACTACTTTTCTATCTTTTATAATATCTCCCAAATTTCGAATTTGGTTTATTATATTTGTGGTCCTAGCAAAGAAGTCTTGGACACTCTCACTTTCTTTCATAAGAAGAGTGTCAAACTCTCTCCAAAATGTTTGAAGTTTAATAGTTATTACCTGATTAATTAGTGTCTTGATATTCTTCTTTTAACAAGTCTCAGGCTGCTTTAGCTGTTGGTGAAGCCATTATTCTGAGAAATATTGATTTTCTAATGCCTTGTTGTATCAAGAGCAATGCTTTTGCATCTTTTACTTCAGTGTCTGCAGCTGCTTTGCATGTTGTTGCAGTTGTAAGCTCTTCTTCTATTGGTCGTTGATAGCCATTCTCTACTATAATATTTCTTGAGATTTAAACAGAGTAATCATTTGAACAGCTCGTATTCATATGATTCTCCTTGGAAGATGAGTACAACACTCGTGGCATAAGTAAATGCCGACATTGTTTGTAGTTTTTAAAACTTTTACTAACTCTGATACCACTGTTAGTATTAAAAGAGTAAAAGCAGGCGGCGTCAGGAGGCAATGGCGTCGACAGCAGAGTGATAATGAAGAGGATATTTAAATATTTATGTATATCAGTGCACAAAAGTCTTACACACACTTACACCATAACAACAATATTACACTATTTATTATTTTAATACATCAAGTGTCTATTTATACTGTTTCAGGAAATATGAAAAGGTGCAGCTATTAAGTTGGCTTTGTTTGGGAAGAGTGCTGCATCTGTTCTGGTTGCTTTATCTTCTGCCTCCTTCTTCATATTGTTCATTTGAGTTGGTTCATTTTTGTTCTTATCTTTCTGATATAGATAGAGAGCTGTTTTGGACTTATTTATCTTTGACATCTCTACAGCTTACATTCAACACTCAAGACCCTCGCTCAGTCTGAAATGGAGGTCCTCAGCTGAAGCTCAAGCGGCCAGGCTAAAAACTACCGTTTTCATCGTTCCAGACCGATAGTTTTAAGTCGGTGCTTAACAAATACCGCTCACCGGTTCAGTCTCACCAGACTAGAGCCAAAACGGCGCTCTGCCGGATTCTCAAACACAGTCTAGCCTATATTTTACAACGATAATTTTTAATATTTTATAAATAATTTTTATGAGAATAAGTATTTTAAACAAAAATCATTTCAAGTCCGAAAATTAGTAGATTACAAGGTAATTTGATCTTTAAAAAATTAATTTGTCATTTTCATTTTTTTTTCATTTTTTGGCTAACACTGGGCTTCATTTTCATTGCAATTTAAAGGCTAAAAAAGATTTTTGGATAAGAAATTTAGGATTTCTTTTAGAGCCTGTTCGTTTCGCAGGTTTTGTTTGATAGGAATTGGTTTTGATCGAAAACTAAAAACTGGAAGGTTTTAGTTTTTAGTCAAAACTTAATTTTTCTGTTCGTTTGCAGGAAGTTTTTCAGGCCCAGAAATTGAATGACGCCGCAGGTCTTCTCCAATCTGATCCCTCTCATCTGATCCAAATGGCGAGCAACGATCCCGAACACAGAGAGGAGGAGGCCGGTGACACCGCCGCTGGCGAGGATGAGGGCACAGGAGCTCAGATCGCCCCCATCGTCCGTCTCGAGGAGGTCACCGTCACCACCGGCGAGGAGGACGAAGACGTCATACTCGACTTGTAAGATTTAGATTATCCGTCCTCAATTCTCTCCACTGTTTTCGCAGATCGTACTACATGCTTCTAATCGATGCTCTAATTTATCATCTATGCCGTCTGCTTACCGCTAGAGCCGGAGGTCGAAGAATGATGTCGCTGGTCTTCGCTCGATCGGGAGGGGGGAGAAGATAGAGGTGGGTGAAAACCGATCAAATGAGGTGAGTTTTAGGGCTAGACAATTTTTATCCTCTTGAAAACTAGTAGATTTTCAAATAAAACCAAAAATTTGGCTCAAAATGACTAAAGGAACGTGATTTTTTTATTTTCATTTAAGTAAAATCAAAACTCATATGTCAAAACCTACAAAACAAACAAGGACCAGCTGATTTAAGCTTTTCCACAATTTTTTTTTATTATAAGAGTACACGCGTCTGCACTTTAAGGACTCCAACGAATAGCCGTTGTGCGAACGGAGAGGCATGGGATGTCGTCACCACATCGCGGTTTCTCAACAGATCTCCAACGGTCATATTTTGACAAGGGTGGCCCCTCAACACTTTAACGGTCATTTCTCCAGTAATCGCTACCGTTCAATCCTGATCCAAGGATCTTATTTCATCTTCGGTGGCGACAGGGCGGTCCCACCGTCCCGACCATCTGTGATTTCCCCCACTTGCCCAATAGGGAAGGCCGAGGAGAAGCTCTGAGGAGAGAAGGACCGGGAGAAGACGAAGAGCACCACTGTCACATTTGCTCTGTTTCATAATTACTTAGAAGTAAAGATTTATAGACTAGGATGTAGGTTATGAGCCTAATCAGGGGGGTCAATTCCTTCTATCTCTGTGTGATTTTCGTGAGGATTTTCGGCCATGGAATTGTTACAAAAACCAGGCTGCTGTTTTACTGACAGAGCTACCAAATTTTCTGTAATCCATGGCGAATCCATCCCTGTTTTACCGTGGATCGCACAGGGTCTGGTGCTTGATGAACACAGCTCGAACTGGTAACCATTTCACCATTTTCGTTTCTTCGGGATGATTTCTTCTATTCTTCGATTCTTTCATACAGTTTTCTTTTAAGGTTTCTCTTCTCGATTTCTGAAGAAAGACGGTTTTTTTATCATTAAAAGTATTCTGCAAGGCTGTGTGTTCGAAATTCTTTTATCGCGTACCCTCTGTGTTTCATTTCGTCTCTGCCTCGGTTTTAAAACAAAAGATTATAGCAAAAGGGGGAGGGGGCGAGACGATTTGTTTAAAGGGTAGAGATAGAGTAGAACACTTAATTTCAAGAGGAAAAACTCTTTTTGTAGAGAATTAGGCTGGGTGCTCTTCCGCTCTTCTGTTGCAGAATTCATTTGCGATTCCGTGTAGTTCCAGGAGAAGATGGGGACGCAGAGACTTGATCTTCCTTGCAGTTTCACAAGGAATGAGGCTATCATGGTCTCCCTCACTTTAGAGAGGCCATCCCAGAGCAGGGGACCCTGTTCTTTCCGTCCGAGGCAAGTAACTCTTTCTTCCTCAGCCATCATAGCCCAAACATCTTCTTGGGAGGGAAAAAGAGAGATCGAAGGAACGCTGTGGAGCAAAAAGGGAAGCTTTAAAAGGTATCATGAATGCGGCTCCTTCGAAGATTCAGCACTCCATCCATCCAAGAAGAAGAGAACTGTCAGCAGTAGTACAGAGGTTTTTAGCAGTGAAGAATTCTGTTATGATGATGCTGATGATGACGAAGCGTGGCCTCCTTGCACCGTTGAAGAGTCTCTCGATGCAGACCAGTTTCAAGCAGGCACACGCGGGTATCCAAATGACAGATCCGGTTCAACAAGCTCCCCAAGCGACAGCGAGGGTTCATGGCAGAATGACGAGGGAAATTCAACCGGAGTTTCAGCGTTCAAAAGATCAGTCGAGAGCACACGAACAGAACACGAGGGGCTGGAGCTTTTGAATTTGCTGATCGAATGCTCGCAGTCGATCAGCACAAGCAATCACATTGCTGCAAACTTCTACCTTTCCAGGTTGGGAAGCATCTCCTCTCCCACTGGATCAACACCAATCCACCGTTTAGTTGCTTACTTCACGGAAGCATTAGCACTTCGAGCGGCGAAGCAATGGCCGAACATCTTCTGCATCACCCCGCCGCGAGAGCTCGCAGAAGCGAACGACAACGATGAATCCACGGCGCTCCGCCTCCTCAACAATGTCACCCCAATCCCGAGATTCATCCACTTCACCTTGAACGAGAGGTTGCTCCAAGCTTTTGATGGAAAGGAGCGGGTTCACATCATAGACTTCGACATTAAACAGGGTCTTCAATGGCCGAGCCTCTTCCAGAGCCTGGCCTCATTGCCCAACCCGCCCGGCCATGTCAGACTCACCGGCATCGGAGAATCCAAACTGGAACTTCATGACACCGGAGTTAGACTCGCTGGGTTCGCCCAAACATTAAAGCTTCCATTTGAATTCCACTCGGTTGTAGACAGAATACAGGATGTTAGACTTTGGATGCTTCATGTGAAGGAGAGGGAATGTGTCGCCGTTAACTGTGTTCTACAGCTGCATCATGCGCTCTATAATGACAGCCGCATTGTACTTGCTGATTTGTTGAGGCTCATAAGAAGCACCAATCCCTCCATTGTTCTAATGGCAGAGACAGAAGCAGAGCACAACGAATTGAGGTGGGAGAAGAGGTTTGTGAATGCTCTCAAATACTACTCCGCTGTTTTCGATTTGTTGGATCACAGCCTTGCCGAAGAGAGCCCATCAAGGCTGAAAATTGAAGAGATGTTTGCGAGGAAGATAAGGAATATAGTGGCCTGCGAAGGGGGCGAAAGGGTGGAGCGGCACGAGAGATTCGAGAGGTGGAAAAGGATGATGGAGGAAGGAGGGTTCAAGTGCGCTGGGTTTAGTGAGAGGGAGATATTTCAGAGCAAAATGCTGCTCAGAATGTATGATTGCGAGAATTACAGTGTGGAGAAGGACAGAGATGGAGGCGGCGGCGGGCTTACATTAAAATGGATGGAGCAGCATCTCTACACAGTTTCTGCTTGGGCTCCCATTGATGCTGCATACCAACCATGTTGACAGGGAAATCTTCTTCAAAATTATTACTTGATTTCAAAATTTATAGGTGGGGACTTATATAGATAAATTTATATAGAACAGGAAGAAATTTGTTCTGATTTTTTCATTCTTTTGTTTTTTGGCTGAGTTCCAGCTTTTCATTGTATCCACTTGGAGATTTGTGGCAGATGGTGAGATTCTTTATTAGTTTTTTTTTTGTTGGTTATAGATGTTGGGAAGGAGATGATCCTTGTCTTCAAAGGTGTCTTTTTTTATTCATTCTTTTGTACAAGAATTTTACTGGATGATATTATGGTAGAGTTGTATCATATCTTTATGGTGAATTCCAATATTGGCAAATTTTTTCTCTTTTAAGTTGTTGAAGGCTTTACTTGGCAACTGGTACCATAGTTAATTGTTCTTGCGATATTTGGCTCGGCCTTTGATTGGTTCGGCGATAATTCAACATGGATCGAGAGTTGGGAGCTCACTTGCTCATGTTTGGTTTGATACTTGTCTTTATTTTATTAATGGAACGGAAAAAACTTGGGTAGCTCGGCAAGGGAAACACATACAGATTAATTTGGTTGTTTGGTCAATTATTCGTTTGAGATGGTGGTGTCCATGTGATAATATGTGGCTCTCATGGTTTCGATGTATTCTCCGATGGTTCACACAAGACTCGAGAATTGGGTGCTCATATAATGACTCTGTATGATTCCATTCTTCGTGCATGATACTTGCTAATTGTTGTGAATATCTTATATTATATCCATTCTTGGTTCTCGGCAGGGGAAACGCATACAGATTAATTTGGTTGTTTAGTCAATTATTCGATTGAGATGGTGTCCATGTGATAATAATATGTGGCTCTCATGGTTTCGATGTATTCTCCGATGGTTGACACAGGGCTCGAGAATTGGGTTCTCATATAATGGCTCTTTATGATTCCATTCTTGGTGCATGATACTTGCTGATTGTTGTGAATATCTTATATTATTACCATAGCAAATATTTGCCATGTTGCACTTCATTTATTTAACTATAAGTGTTCTAGCCAATGAGGTTGGTTCAGTTGGGTAAGCTGAGGCCCCATGACAGGGATGTCATCAGTTCGATTCTCACAGTATGTGAGCTTTGTCTACTATTTAGTAGTTTATTATTTGATTGATTGTTGCTTAATGATACAGTCATTGATGCTTAATATTCTAAATGTAATAATCATGTTTGGACATTTATTACTAAAAAAACTATATAAGCGTTCTCAAAAGGGACATTTATTACCCTTCAATTTCTTTTGACATCACATGATAATCAACAAATGGAAGTATTTTTGGTACTATATCATAAAACACAACTTACAACACAAAATCCAATATAATTATTGCAGCCAGGTCCATTATGAAAGTACAGAAAAGTGACAAGAATAAGGATATTGAAGCATTTAAAGTTATAGAACTTTATTATAGAAAACTGGCTTAAAATATTAGCATCAATGTACAATAGCAAAACAAATAAATTGCTATAAATATTACAGCATTCTTGTTCTCAAAATACTCTCTGAGATCATTACTTTCCTATATGTGATCGCTCAAAATGAAAACCCATATCTTAATGGGCGGCATCTCAATGCACACAATGTTCTCTTGCTCCATGCATTGTAAATGACAATCCGCATTTGGTGTGTAATATGCAGATGTCGATATGCACTTGAACATTATACTACATAATGCATGGAAGCACTTGCAAATAGTATAGTAAAAAAATGAATGCAACATATTTTAGTAATAGTAAGAAATAGGAACAAAGAATAATAAATTGCTGTAAATATTACAACATTTTTGCTCTCAAAATACTCTCTGAGATCGTTACTTTCCTATATAAGATTGCTCAAAATGAAAACTCATATCTTAATGGGCGGCATCTCAATGCACACAATGTTCCCTTGTTCCATGCATTGCAAATGACAGTACACATATGGTGTGTAATATGTAGATGCCGATATGCACTTAAACATTATACTACATAATGCATGAAAGCACTTGCAAATAGTATAATAATAAAAATGAATGCAGCATATTTTAGTAATTGTAAGAAATAGGAACAAAGAATAATAAGGAAAATGAATATTGAATATAATATCATCTAAGAAAGAAAACCCAAACGTTTGTTTCCACGTTCTTAGTAACGTGGTATGAACTCATTTGGTTTGCTATAATTCCCGGCATGGAATTGTATCCTCGGCATATTATTGCATTAGAAATTTAGTTCTCGTTTTCGATTTATGCATGTATAAAAAGCCTACTCATGGCCGTAGGCACGGATCAATGATGTTGCCATCACGATGCATTTAGGATTGTCCGTAAACGGGAAATACTCCATAATGATACATTGTAATGAATGTGTGGTTGGGTAGTTTGGGACTTCTTAGTCATCCCTAGGGAACACCCCTTTGTTGACAGTCATTATTACGAAAATTGGTGGTTTCCATTGTGCAAAAACGGTTCGGATGTAACTAGATTTGATGATCGTGAGCACAACTTTATGTGATGATTGAATCATGGTTGTGTGGATTGGAAGCCGACAGTATGGCAAATGGAACATGTGATCCATCTGATGGCAAGAGCAAATAAGGAGCGAATAATGCACTAACGCGACACAATAATCCTATCCCGGAGCGGTGATTGTTGCCTAAAGTAAGAAATACGGTTACCATTTATGGACGGCTGGCGCGGGAAATTTCTTGGCCACTACTGGTACTGCGGGACGGTAACACCTATCGCTGGCGCTACCTCACAGAATCTATTTAAAGGCCGCTCCGCTCTTTCATTCGGATGAACGATCAAGCCACAACTTCAAAGATATTTGTGTGTGGCCTCGTCTCAGACATTCAAAGATTTCCCTACAACAATCTTGAAGATCTATAAGAGAACTTGAAAACGGAGTTATCAACGCTCATTCTATACGAAGGACGAACACGACCACAACTCCCGATCTCTCGTGTTCCTTCGTCATCGCCTTCAGATTATGTGAATAAGATGTTAGAACGAGAGAAGATTGTTCTAACATTGACTATTTTAGATTGTGTGTGTCAAGTGCTCAAATCAGAGTTCATAACCCACGACTCTGACTGACTCATCGAAACGGTTCACCTCAGCCGTGCAAGTCCTCGTCTCAACAAAAACTATAGTGCATGCACCCCGATAGAGTGTGCAGCAGTGGGATGTGTGCAGCGCGCGCCTATTCACATTCCTTTGTGGGGATGGTGGAGCGTGAGTGCTCCCACACTCATCATTGCGCATCACCACCATCTTTGAAGGAGATGGCCCCAATGTATAGAGAAAAGTGTGCTGCAAGTAGCGGATTTCGCACTCCCCCACTTCCATAGTGGGAAGTTACTTGCAATAACCGCCGCACGCATGATCCGCACACCTGATCAGCGCGATAACTACCGCGCACGTGATCCAAACCATTGCGATCCCGTGCGCGGCCGCACAACGTCCGCCACTCGGAGGGAGGCGACCTCAGTCACGACCGACTACAGTCGCAGTCGGACGCCTCGAGGCGAGTCTCGGCCACAGCCGACCCCTGCAAGGGGTCGGCCGCCCGCGAAGGGGAGGCTACCTCTTGACCGCCCCGTCGCAAGCAGCCTCAGCCCCGGCAAGGGGCGGCCATCACAAGGCCCCTCACCAAGGGGGAGGCCTCCTTATGGAAGCCCAGGCGCAGGTGGCCATGCCCCCCCAAGGAGGGCGACCGCCCGTAGCTGCCCCAGCGCGGGGGGCCTCGGCTACAGCCCCCGCAAGGAGAGCGGATGCCCCAAGGCCCCTCGCCAAGGGGGCGTCCTTCCTGTGGCCGCCCCGGCGCAGCCCCCCACCCCGCAAGGGGAACGATCGCGCCGACGCGGAGGGCCTCGGCCACAGCCCCCGCGCAAGGAGGGCGGCCTCCCCAAGGCCCCTCACCAAGGAGTTGGCCTTCCCGTGCCCCCCCCCCCCCGACGCGGGCGGCCTCCTCAGCTGCCCCATGGCCATCCCGGTTAGGGGGGCCCTGACCGTAGGTCGCAACCCTAGATTAGCTGTGAACGGCCTTGCCCAAAGCCTTCCTCGAGGGGGAGGCCAGCCCTTGGCCTCCCAGGCCAAGGGGCGGCCTTGGCCAGGATCGCCAAGGTCGGTCGCCCCCTCCCGGCCGCTCGTCGAGGGGGCAAGGGGCGATCACTTCCTTGGTCGTCGGTCTCGGGCCGCTGGTCCACCTGGCGGGCTTTTATCTGGCCCGGGGGTAGGGTTGTCTTTCCCTAAAAGTGGCAATTTGTGTTCCCAAATCCGAGCGTTTCTATTGGTCCGTTCGGAAGTTATTGGGCGAAATTACCGGACCTCCACCATAAAAGTCTATAAATAGACCCACTCTCTGCTTCATTTGCATCTTCTCTCCAACTCACTAACTTTGGCATATTTCCTCTCTCTCTCTCTCTCTCTCTCTCTCTCTCTCTACACACTCTCTCTCTACAGGTTGTTCGGTCGCAAGTAACTCTTGTTGGACCATGTGTTCCGCACTCCTTGGTTTGGAAATAACAAATTCCGATTGTATTTGATCATAGTGTATTTATGGTATGCAGATATCACAGGTACAACACTCTGATATATTTGGATTGGCAAAGTACAACAAAAATTACAAAGCAGATATATCGCTGACGATATCCACCTATCGCCAGGTGTTAGATGATGATGTCAGTCATGTTCTCGACAGTGTAGGCACGTTGCGCATAACTCAAAGATATCATCGGGCGATATCCAGCTATCATGGAGCGATAGCCCCACGTTCGGTACATGATCTCCATCTCGACGACGCGGTTATTACAGAGTGGGACATGCGGCAACAAACGGAGATATCGCAGGCGATACCTACCTATCGTCGGGCGGTAGCGCATAAACTATATAAGGGATTTCAGAAAATTGATGTTACACATCTACTGGAGCCACTACAACATTTCTGTTTTATAGCAACGTTTTTTTGTGGCGTTTTAAAAAATGTGTCCAAAACATTTGTTATCTGCGACGCCTTTTCTACCAAACGTCGTCATTGTGCATTATTCATTTTCGCGGCAACAAATAAAGGGAGCGTGCAGGGGGAAAAATTGGAGGAATTTTTAGTGTCGTTTGTTAATACAAAACGTATCTAAAATTTCAGTTACGTTTAAAATAAATTATGTGGTAGTTATTAGGTTAAAACTCTCATCGACTGCTCCCTCATAAAAATCCTCATCCGCGGGAGATTTTTTCCGTCCGGGCTCGCGCGCCGCACCGTCAAAACCTGATCATCCGTTGCTCCCTGTAGGCACGCCGCACCATCCAAAACCCTCATCCGCTACTCCTGTAGTTTCTTCCGTCAAAACGTCGGGCTTCACCGACGGCAAGCTCTTGATCGCCGACAACCTTCTCCTTATCGCCGACTGCCAGAGATCTAAGGGAGCGACTCTCGATCTTTCAGGTTAGGGTTCTTTCCGCCATTTATGATTCAAGCAAAACGGGTTACCCGACTCCCAATCTCTCGTTTCTCTACTAAATGTCGAAAGTTTTCACGCACGCAGCTGCCAGGAGCTTTTTTTCACCCAATTACCGGACTCCCTCTCTCGTTTTCACGCACGCAGCCGCCAGGATTCCATCTTTCAGGTTAGGGTTCTTGCAGGCTTGTCGATTTCGCTCAATATTCCATTGAAACCTATAATAAAAATATTTGCAACAAGTGAGATTTTCTTCTCCCCCGTCTATTGTTTATGTCGGATGCTCGCTACTTGTTTTTATTTGTCATGATATCAGTTGGTATTGTTAAATCGATAAGTATATGCTATCTTTTTAGTGTTTTGAGATTATTAAATACAAACTTGTCTAATGACGATAACAACAACCTTTGTCTTGTTATCTTGTGCCTGATCTAGAAAAGCTTTAACATTTGTAGTATTTGTATGTATTTTATTAATACAAAATTTTCTCCATTATACATTTGGACATCACAAAATGGTTGTCTACTTTGTATTTACACAAAAGTCATGCATCATTAACAAAGCTTCAAGGGTATTCGCAATGCATACTTCGATTATATGATGATATGGAAAATTAACAAACATATTTTATATCATGTTTATGTGGCACATTTCTCTTATATGTATAGGTCCGCATACAAACAATTTATCAATGGACAAAAAATGGATGATAGAGTCACGAAATTCAAAGACTTATGTAGAAGGCATGAAATATTTGCTAGATCTATTCTATGCACATACACCGACTGGGGAAAAATGTTCATGTCCTTATAAAAAATGTGTAAATATAAAAAGGTGTTGTTACTAGCAAACCCAGTTTGATTTCTAGCAAACCATTACTATTAGCAAACCCTCATTTTTCAAAATGACTATTTGAAAAATATTTTGTTACTAGAAAACCAACATAATTTTTTTTAAAAAAATTTAAATTTTGTTTAAAACATTCATTCTTTCAAAATAACCTGATGCATATAATGACATTACAAATGATTTCAAATATATTCATTCAACCACTTATGTTAGCATTATAGATGAGTCAAAATGCCGCAAATGTTTAGTATGTCCAAAACTGTTTTTTCAACAAAATATCATTATCAGCACCAAAATCTTTAAACAAAATATCGGTCGGTTTAGAAATATATTTTACTTCTAATTCCTATAAGGATGTGTTGCATATACGAGTTAAGTGTATATAAGAATATATACGTTCTTTTGAACTGCGTCTTATACGTACAATTTCATGAGGAGTGTTCAACATGAAAGTTGTAGATCTCGACGATATCTACAATTTTTATGTTGAACACTTTTTGATTTGAAACACTTTAGACCCCCGATTTGACCCCTGAAAAAAGTTACGTCGTACATATGTACGGACGCCCGAGATCGGTGTGACTTTTTTCGGGGATCAAATCGGGGATATAAACTGCTTCAAATCAAAAAGTGTTAAACATAAAAGTTGTAGATCTCGTCGAGATCTACAACTTTTATGTTAAACATAAAAGTTGTGATTTGAAGTAGTTTAAACCCCCGATTTGGGCCCCGAAAAAAGTCACGCCGAAAATTTGTATGTTCCGTGCATGTCTTTTTAGGGCCCAAATTGGAGGCCTAAACGGCTTCAAATCAAAATGTGATGAACAAGAATTATTGACTGATCATCATGGTGAAGATGAGACATTTGATTGTCCTCAAGATCATGTTCATATGAATGCTAATTATTTATACACATCTCTTTTAGAAGAAAACAAACCACTATGGAAAGGATGCCAAGAATACACCAAACTATCATTTTTATTAAAACTACTTCATATTAAGACTCTAGGTAAATAGAGTAATACACATTTTAGTATGTTGTTGAAAGCTTTGCAGGGTGCGGTGCCAGGTGGATATGAAACGATCCCCGCAAATTATCGCGAGGCCAAAAAAATAAGTTCAAAGTTAGATCACAATTATATTAAGATTGATGCTTGTGAAGATGATTGTTCATTGTTTTGGGGCATACATAAAAATGATAATGTATGTTATGTGTGTGGGAAGTCGCGATGGCTTGAAAGCAATGAAGAACAATTTAATCATAAGTCGAGGAAACCTAAACAACATGACATCAATAGTATAAAGAAGATTCCTAAAAAAAGTTTTTCGATATTTCTTGTTGAAGGAACGCTTAGAATGATTATTTCTTTGTAAATATACTACTAAGATGATGCAATGGCATGTCAAAGAGCCCAATCATGATAATTTAATGCACCACCTTAGAGATGATTTGGCATGGAAAGAGTTTGATCGCAATCACAAGGAGTTCTCAAATGATCCTAGAAATATTCGCCTCGGCCTGGCTACCGATGGTTTCAATCCTTTTGGGGATCTAACCAGTACACACAACACATGACCAATTATGTTGGTAAAATTGATATTCGATCAGGTATAATTGATATTCGATCAGTCTGCCTATAATTTTTTTTTCTTAAATTGTAGTTATATTCTAGCAAATTCTAATACTTTTTATTTAATATTTTTGTAGCTTGCAAGAATGATAATACTATTTCTAGATCGAACCAAAATACTGAGTCAAATCCTGAGGATATGCCTCCTACCGAATCTAACACGAGAGTCCACCCTGAACATGGTAATGTAAAATTGAGCATATGTTTTTCAATTTGTACGTTAACTGTTTTTATAAATGTACTAACATAATGATCCAAATATCTCTGTGCATATGATTAAATTATTAAAAACTGCATATGATATTAAAAACTGAAATAAAAAACTGAATCGTTAGTTGTGCTAAGGTTAGAAATGTCCCCTAGACTTGTGCCCACAACTATAGGACATACCAAGAGGGCTTGAATTGTCCTTGAAGTTGGATATTTGCAATACATTTCCTCTCTGAACAAAGCTCAAAAGTTCTTCTCTAAAGATAGGATCACCATCTCGCAATGTCCTGTGGATCATTATTAATGCTTTCACTGCAACCTGTGAAGTTTCATCAACACAGAATTACTTGAAGACAAAATAAAAATTATGCAATACATTTCCTCTCTTTAATCTGCTTCTCAATAATTCTCTGATGAATTCAGTTTTGCATGATATCTAGCAGTTTTATTCATGTTTCTTTGTGAAATTCATGCACATGTCTGCAAACTTGTAAGAATTAGTTGTTTATTTATATTAAGGTTTAATATAAATAAACAATATTAGGACTACTATAGGTTTTCTGTGTTTTTGTTTAACAGAATTAGAACATTACTATCTCAAACTGTATACAGTTATTGGAAGTTATAGTGAAAGTAGGCGCAGACAAAAAAAATTATCATAACATTCTTCAAAATCATTTTCAAATTCCAAGTACTTGAACTCTGTTTGAAGGAAATGAAATAGGTTGAGAAGGAAATGCTTAAATATTTCTTTAGAACATTACTATCTTAAACATTCTTCAAAATCATTTTTAAAATCATTTTCAAATATTTCTAATGATTAAATTATTTTATTGCAGGTTATATCTAATTACTGAAATCACTACAAGAAAATCATCATTTAGCAACTGTTGAAATCGAAATCCGGCTTTTGTGGAGTTCGGGGTCCCCAAAGGGGGCAACTTGCACCTACTTCTCCCAAGCAAGTACACTTGGCATGTCTCACGGAACTAGGAATAGACCTTGGGTTGTAGCGCGGAGGTCCAACCACACACCCGAAAGATCTTAGAGTGCTTTCCCTCCCTAGCCAATGCTGAGCTAGGAACCTCGGGGGAAGAAAAAAGTCTGCCTCTTTTCAAGGTATCTTAAGGGTCTATTTATAGTTTTTTGAGTCAGGTCTACTGATAGCGTAATTCCGCCTTCCGATTTTACTAAACGCACCTCAAAGTGGTTTGCCAACAACCAAACTTTGTTGTTTGTAGGGGCTATTAGCAGACCAAAATGGGTATCATGGGGGTGGTGAGTGCCTGAAGAAGCATGCACTCGCCCTTGGAGGGTTGAACTTGCCTCTGGGGTATGATCTCTTCCCTAGGGTATGAACTTGTCTCTGGGGTATGATCTCACCCATGGGGTAAGAACTGGCCTCTGGGGTATGAACTTGTCTCTGGGGTATGATCTCGCCCCTAGGGTATGAACTGGCCTCTAGGGTATGAACTTACCCCTAGGGTATGATCTCCCCTGGGGTATGAACTGACCTCTAGGGTAATGAACTTTCCCCTGGGGTATGAACTGGCCTCTGGGGTATGAACTTGTCTCTGGGGTATGATCTCACCCCTGGGGTATGAACTGGCCTTTGGGGGTATGAACTGGCCTCTAGGTTGTCTCTAGGGTATGATCTCGCCCATGGGGTATGAACTGGCCTCTAGGGTATGAACTTGCCCCTGAGGTATGATCTCGCCCCTGGGGTATGAACTGGCCTCTGGTGTATGAACTGGCCTCTGGGGTATGAACTGGCCTCTGGGGTATGAACTGGCCTCTGGGGTATGAACTGGCCTCTGGGGTATGATCTCGCCCCTGGGGTATTAACTGGCCTCTGGGGTATGAACTTGCCCCTGGGGTATGATCTCGCCCTCGGGGTATGAACTGGCCTCTGGGGTATGAACTTGCCCCTAGGGTATGAACTTGCCTCTGGGGTATGAACTCGCCTCTGGATGGGTAAGGTCCTCTAAGACCTCCTCGGGCGTCTTTGGTCTCGACGAATTATGGGTTATAAACAATCCCTGCTTTTTTGCGATCTCGACACAAGATCGGAAAAAACAATGTAAAACCCATAGTTCGGAGATAAGAGCACCAAACATCATGCCACTTCAAGACCCTCCCAGGAGCAAAACACGACTGAAAGAGGAAACAAACACAACACCTCTCAACAGCCAAGCCAAACTGGAGGTGAAAAAAGATCAACACCTCCCAACTCAATTGGAGGTGAAAAAAGATCATCACCTCCCCGCTCGGCTCGGCGGGAGGTGGAAGAAGCTTTTGCTCGCCATAACTACTTGCCCCTTATTAGTTTTCCTAAGAGATCAACTTGCCCCGCCGGCTAGTGGGAGCCTGGCCAGTGGAAACGTTTCAGGGACACCCGCCCTTGACATTTTTCTTCAACCTGTCCCGTGAGAGGCCTACCCACCCTGTCGGCTAGTGGGAGCCCGGACAGTGGTAGCGTCTCGGGGACATCTTTCCAAAACATATTTTTTCAACCTATCCCCCCGAGAGGCCTACCCACCCCACCGTCTAATGGGAGCCCGACCCTTGTGTCGACACTTGAGATTAAAGGAGTAATTACCCTTGTGTCGACACGCTCTCCAGATTTTCGAGACTAAACCCTTGTGTCGACAAACTCTCTTCTCTCAATCAAAGTTTTCTCTCCATCCCAATGGCTCCAAAGGTTGAAGATAACATTAACGAAGGATATGAATTGATTCGCCATGCCTTTGATGATGCTGACTCTAAGATTAAAGGAGTAATTACCCTAATTACTGACAGTGGTTTAAAGTTTCTGGTATCCGAACCAACAAAGATATGGAAGAAGGAGATTCTTGAGTTTTATGGCGCGGCTGCAATAGACTCAATAGGACCTAAGATTAGATCAACAGTTCATGGAGCAAGAGTCAAAGTGACCTTGAAAAGTTTGAGAAAAATTCTTCATCTTCCAAGAACTCAGGATGAAGAAGAAGAAGTACCAGTATCAAGAATAAGGGAGGCACTACAATGGTGTGGATTGGATCCCACCATGAAGATTGGATCAGCAATAAACAGGAAAGGGATGAATTAGCAAGGTAAATTTCTATCTGAAGTGGTTGGAAAGGTGGTTCTGTGTAAGCCAAGGGGACATGATAGGATTTCAGCCTATATGTTCAGCCTCATGACAAGGATAATCTTTACACACAACACAGATTGGTCTGTAGTACTGTTTGAGAAGATTAAGGAAGGCATCAAGAAGCCTAATTTGGCTAGAATAATAAGTCTATACTTGGTTGGAGCCATACCAGAAGTAATGAACCAGATTCCTGGTTCTAAATTTAATCATATGAGAAGAATGGACATCAGGATCATCTCAAGATGGGATAGATTCCTAACAAAAGACATACCAGATATAGAAAGACAGGAAGTTGCTGAGATAGTGTACAAGTACAGGGGGAGCTAGATAGTGTACAAGTACAGTACCTGACTGAGAATGCACAAGTGCAGGGGGAGACAATTATTGCATAGGTACAAGGGGAAGAAAGAATTCACTTGGCAAGTGAAATGGATTCACAATCTATTCTTGAGAGACCTCATATCAATAGTCAAACACTAGATGTTATAATTGAGGATACATCTGTAGTTGTTGATGCTCCTGAGAAAGTTGTATCACCAGTTCACACTCATCAGGAGTTCACTCTGGAAGAATTGTTTCCTGACATTGAGGGAGCAGCAGATAAGGAGGAGCAAGTAAGGATTGAGGGGGAGCAGGCTGACATTGAGGAGGTGCAGCATAGGACTGAGAAGGAGCTGCCTCCTAGTCCTAAAGAAAGAGTTAATATAGCAAGTACCTATGCTTCAGAAGATGAGGAGATTGCAAGTATCAAGAAAAGAAAACTGATGGTTTTAAAGAGAAGAAGCCAGAGCTATAAGAAGGCTTTGCAAGCTACTACTCCACAACCTGCCCCAGAGGCTTATTACAACTCATTAATGGTAGCCTTGCAAGTTAAATTGGATGAGCAGAGAATGGATCTAGAAAAGTATGTGGATGAAAGCCATAAGTCACTTCAATCTGAACTGACTCAGGATATCAAATCCATCAGATTTGAAGTTAATCTTCATAAGAAAGAGATGACAGATTGTTTCCACAAGGGGGGCAATGTTGTAGTATTTCTGGCTAACCAATAAGCAGAAGTCAAGAAACAAGTGGATGATATTGCTGTCAAACAAGTCTATGTCCTTGAAAATCAGATTAGAATAAATGACAATCTGACTAACTCTCACAATGAGATAGTCACTAAAGTAAACAAAACAGTTATTGCAATGACTGAAGCAAGGGCTAAGGAGAAAGAGGAATTTGATCAGAAGCTACAAGAAGCCTTGGATTCATTTAAGACAGCCATTAATACTTCTCAGAAAATAATATCTGAATAACTTCTTAAGTTAAAATCATTTTATAAAGATGGTGTCAATTTTCTTGATGGCCAAATAAGATTTATAAAAGATGACTTAAGAGATCACATTGTAAGAGAAGCCATAAAGGGGGAGAGAGTGTTAGTCAATGCAGGCTCAGATCATGTAAAATAGATATCTAATAACATCAGAGCCACTCTGGGATATCCACCCCTTTGTGATGATGACAATGTTGCTGAGTCTGGTGTGCAACCTGCTTATGCTGAAGGTGATCAACCTGAAGTTGCTCAGATCATTTATCCTCCAGCGGATTTTGATATGATTCAACAATAGGTTCAGATAATGTACAGTCCTCCACAGGATGTTGAAAATGTCATTATAGAGAAAGTTGAAATGCCAGAAGCTGTCTTGAAAGCTCAGCAGGAAGCTCAACTTTCAAAGAAAAGATTCAGAGAACAGGCTGAGTTAAAGTCTGATTTTGAGCAGTGGAGCCCCACTTCAAGAAATATAATTTTGACTGCCTAGAAAGCTGTGAAAGATCAAGTTCATGAAAGGGGCAAGTGGTATAATAAATAGGAATGACAGAAGTATGAGGCAAGACAGGAAGCCATTGTGCAGCATAGAAGAAAGGCTAAGATTGGGAAGTTACCTCCTAATGCTCAGGAGCCTAGCAAGTACTTTCCTAAGCCATTTCATTATTTTGAAAGGCAGAGGATTAAGGCTGAAGTTCAGAAAAAGTCAGAGTTGAAAGGAAAAAAGCCTATTGATGATGCAGAACCTCCTGTGCAAGCTCAGATTAAGCCAGGAAAAGGCATAGTCATTAGGGAGCCTGATCAGTCTTAGGATAGATTTACTAAATTTTGCAAGAACAATGTAACTTTTAGTTTTTAAAAGAAATCTATGTAATCAGTTGTTAAGAAACATTTTGTTAATATAAACAAAATAATGTTTCATGTTCATTCAAGTTGCATTCTTATTTTGTGATGTGATTTTGATATATGTTTTGTTTATAAGTTGCCCTATCATATAATGTTTATATACATCATAGTGTTTGTTTATTATAAGTGGCGTATATCATTGACTAAAGGGCTATGACTTCTCCAAATAGGGAGAGATTGTTGGGTATATTGGAAAATGTGTACCTGATTTGGAGAAGCCTCACTTAGCTCAATGATATACATCAAGGTGTATTTGATGTTATTTTGAGTTTATATGTGCAGGTTAAGTATTGGCTAAAATGCAGAAAAAGTTTCTAAGTCCATGTGTCGACACTTAAGGAAGTCTGTGTCGACACTTGGAAAAGCTGTGTCGACACCTGAAGCAACTGTGTCGACACACAGAATTTATTAGTCGACATCGACTGTGTCGACACCGGGAGGTAGTGTCGACATACAGAAATATTAGTCGACATCAACTGTCTCGACACCGGGAGGCAGTGTCGACACATAGAAATATTAGTCGACATCAATTGTGTCGACACCGGGAGGCAGTGTCGACACACAGAAATATTAGTCGACATCAACTATGTCGACACCGGGAGGCAGTGTCGACACACAAGAGTATTAGTTGACATCAACTATGTCGACACCTGGAGGCAGTGTCGACACACAAATTCTGAGACTATATCAACTGTGTCGATACACAGGACTTGTGTCGACACTCAGCAGAGTTTCAACATTGTTGATTGATGTGTAGTGAAGAAGTGTCTATGTCGACACAAAGAGGCAGTGTCGACACATTCTACAGATGCAGTGTCAAGAAGTTGTATCAACACCAAAGAAGTTATGTCGACATCACCAAAGCTTGTGTCGACACTTTATCTACTTGTGTCGACACATAATGACAATCAGTCTCGACGCTTTGCTGACAAAGACAAAAGTTCAAGAACTGACTGGAGACTTGACAGCTGTGCATTCCACCAAGTTTACTGAAGCTGTCAGACTTGTCAGAAGTTGGTTAGAAACCGGATCAGCCGGTTACCATGGATGAAGTCTATATATATATATGGATTCTTTCAAATCAAAGGAGATGAACAACAACAACAACAAGCACAACTATTGAAGTATTGACCATTGATCAAGAAAGTGCACGTCACACTGAAGAAGATTTTCGTGAGAAGATCTAAGGAGAATTCAAGCAAGAATTCTGAAGAAACTTCATAAGTTCGGAAGAAACTTCATAAGTTCTGAAGAGTGAGAGAGATCTTCAGCTGTTGAAGTAAAGGAGGAGACATTTGCAAGTCTCCTAAGAAGCAGATCTTGAACTAATCTGCTAAGAAGGATTCAGACCTATTTCTGGATTCTAAGAAGGAAGCTGGCAGTCAGTCGACTTCAAAGGAGATCAACCCTACAGAGTTCAGATTCAAGAAGCTTTGCAGAAAGCTAAGAACAGGTTGATTTCAGCCATCAGTCTTATCAAGAAACTGATCAAGAAATCTCTTATCCCTTCTCTCTCAACAAGGGTAAGAGTCCATCTAAACACTCATCAAATTTTGTAGGATCTTTTCATAGATCTGAGTTGTAAGCCTATATTATAAAGGCTGAGTGTAGGAGATATAGATCTCTGAGTCGTAGGGCTTTTGAGCCTGAGTGTAGGAGAAATTTTTCTCTGAGTTGTAGGCCTTGTGGGAAGGCTGAGGTAGGGCTGTTTGCCTGAGCTGTAGGAGTGTGGTTACACTCTGAGTTGTAGGAACCTTTCACAGTTCTGAGTTGTAAGATCTGTGGATTTGAGAAGAAGGAAGAAGTTAGGCCGAATCTAACACACTGCTAGATAGGTGAAGAGGGAAAGTGAATGTACCCAGATCTTGGGGAACCACTATAAACCTGTGTGCAATCTGTAATGTGTGTGTGATTGTGATTTTTGTGTTGTGATTGCTGTAGAATAGTTAGATTCTAATTTAAGATCTGAATAATTATTCCGCCTTAAGTAAAAAAGGAAAAGAACCTATTCATCCCCCCCTATAGGTGTTTGGGTTATCTTGAAATTAATTCTATCAGTATGCTCTCACCCCTGGGGTATGAACTGGCCTCTGGGGTATGTACTTTCCCCTAGGGTATGATCTCGCCCCTGGGGTATGAACTGGCATCTAGGGTATGAACTTGCCCCTGGGGTATGATCTCGCCCCTGGGGTATGAACTGGCCTTTAGGGTATGAACTTGCCCCTGGGGTATGAACTGGACTCTGGGGT